>CM073138.1:31438671-32038671 GCA_037039145.1 Fundulus diaphanus
CATTCAAGCCTTAACAGTCAGGGTGTCAAATCTTAGCTCATTACTGGTATTTGGGCTAGAGCTGTGCAGTTCTGCACAGTGGATTGCAAACGTATTCACACCCCTTGAACTTTCCCATTTTCACGCATTAAGACTAGAACCTTCTGTGGATTTTTGGAGGGGTTTTACATGAAAGACCAAGATGAAGGAGTGCAACATTGTTAAGGGGTTGCAAAATGATCCATGTTTATCATAAATATTTTAGGATTAAAAATCTGACAGGCATAGTGTGTGTTTGAATTCAGCCCCCAATACTTTGCAGAGCCACCATGTGCTACAAGTGCAGCTGCAAGTTTTTGGAGGTTTGTCTTTAAGGGGCTTTCTATACCATGTATGGTAAAACTTTTGCCAATTTGTCTTAGCAACAGGGGAATCAATCAATTTTCAAGTCTTACCACATATTCCCAGTTGGATTTAGGTTTGGACTTTGACTAGACCATTGTTCTACGTGTATGTGCATCGGTCTAAACCATCATTGTTGCTCAGGCTGTATGTTTAGGCTTGTTGCTCTGCTGGAAGGTGAACCTCTGCCCCAGGCTCAAGTCTTTCCCAGCCTCCAACAGGCTTTCTTCCATGATTGCACTTTGTTTATAGTTTCATCCATCTTCCCATCAATTCTGACAAGCTTCCCTACCACTGCTACAGGGAATGGACCCCACAGCATGATGTTGCCACCACCAGGTTTTACAGTGTGGGTGGTATCTTAAGAATGGCATTTTTAATTAGATTTCTTTTGCCGTTCCTTGAAAACTGCCACTGTTCTGTAAAGGCCAGTGCACACCTCATAGCTGTCCTGTCAACAGATTGTCCCACCTGAGCTGCAACTCTTTGAAGCTCCTCCATGGGCCTCTAAGCTGGTTTTTCTGATTAATACTCTCCTCCCCTGACCAGTTAAAAATTATTCTCTAAGATACTGCATCACTGACTAAAAACACGTCACCCTTTTCGGATTTCTATTTGTACATAAAAACCTTTCTGCCAATTCACAGTTTTGCACTAGTGTGTGTATTGTCCAAGCAGAGCCAGCCTGAGGTATAAGCAAGCTTTGAGACTGGTGTGAGGGCCCCTAGCATAGTTTTAGGTAGTACAGGTTGACAATCACACCAAATACATACATACATACATACGAAGCAAAACTGTCATAATTTGAAAGGATGTTAACAGTCAGTGTTTTAAGGGTTGCTTTTCAACAGTAAAAGTGTTTTTATTACGTTTGATAACCATGTATCATTTTCTTCTCTTCACAATCCCACACTGGTTTCTACTGTTCTATCAGAAAAAAATCTAATGAAATAAAGTTAAGTTAGTGGTTGGAACATTTTAATATCTGGAAAAGTTTAAGAGGAATTAGGGCTTTTGGAGGGCACGGAACATTTGTTCGAAACCCTTCCTCATCCTATATAAACATATAATATATGAATTTTAAAGTTTTGTTTTGGTTGTAAAATCTGGGAAACTGTGAAGTAGCCTGAAAATACACCTTGATTACTTTATTATAATTTTCACAATTGATTGCTAAAAGTCTAAATGAGAAGAGAGACTTTAATTCAGTCTTCTATCAGGTTATCAATTTTCTCAGACCCTGTTGAGACGTCGGTGGAGGACTCATGAAACCATGGATACCGGGGAGCGCTGTTTTTAGTACTAAGACGTATCCCTGACTTGCAGGAGGAGACGCTGCAGAGGTGCAGGGAAGACGACTTAAAGAGGAAGGAGATCACCACCCATTTCCAGGGGACTCTGACCGAGATCCAAGCCCAGATAGAGGAGCACAGCAGCCGCAACACCAAGCTGTGCCAGGAGAACAGCGCCCTGGCAGAAAAACTCAAGGCCCTCATTGCACAATACGACCAGCGAGAGGCGGTATGGAGCTTACCACACACAACGCTGTCAGCTCCGTGCCAGACTTAAAGAGCAGATACAGTAAAGAAGAGAAAGGTCAAACTGTACTCTCACTCTGCACCACAGGGAGTGGATATAACGTGCTTTTGCAAATCCCCATGTGTCTGTGCCAATGCATTGCTTGCCGTTTTCACCCTGGTCCCACTTCTATCATACACAGTAGTTCAGCCAAAGATCTCTGAGCGAGAAATGAAATATCTCCCTGTGTGAAAGCAACTCATAAATTCCCTTGAATGTCTACCAGAACCTGGAAAAGGTGTTCAAGCACAGAGATCTGAAGGAAAAGCTGCTGGAAACCAAGCTTGAGCAGGCGAACCTGTTCCTGAAGGAGGCCGAGGGGAAGCACAAGCTGGAGAAAGAGCTTGTATGTCCAGTCTGTCACCTTTGTCGTGCTCTTTCGTGTTTGCGATCATAATATGTGTCTCTACCTTTTTACATGGAACGTGTCGATACCCCACAGCTGCTTAAACAAGTGGCAGAGTACAAGGTGCAGCTGAATGGCCTCAGGGAGCAGGAAAGTGACATGAGGAGTCAGGTAGGATAAGAGGGTGCCACGAGGCAACATTGGTTTGTTTTATTCCACCTTTAGGAGACGTTTTATTTTATCGTATTTCCTTCATCACCTCTTCTCAGCTTGACATGTACTCCAAAAAGTTTGATGAGTTCCAGGGTACGGTGTCAAAGAGCAGCAGCGTCTACAGCACCTTCAAGCAGGACATGGACAAAGTAAGAAAAGCCTTTTGGAATATTTCCTCTGGTTTGCTGTCAGTTGTGGATATAACGTTGAACGGAATGACGGGAAGTGTGCTGTGCATTGCACTGTTTTTTTTTATGTTCAGATGGCCAAGAAAATGAAGAAGCTGGAGAAAGAGTGCCATTCATGGAAGACTCGCTTTGACAACTGCAACAAGAGTCTCGTTGACATGGTGGCTGATGTAAGCAACGCTTTCCTTCAGCCCTTCAAGCCCTCACAGTTCTTTGTAAAAGCATTCTTAAACTTTTCCACCATTTTGCTCAAATTTCAACCATAAACTTTGGTTTGTTTTATTGGGATTTTATGTGGTAGACCAACATAAAGTGGCTCAGCATCGTTTAAGTAGAAACAATGGATTATGTGTTTTAAAAATTTTTTTTTTTATTCTCGCTTTACTTTGTTTCACCCCCTTTACTCTGATGACCCTCAATAAAACGCAGTGTGAGTAAATACAATCGGAAGTACCTAACTAGTAATTAGAGTCTACCTGCAGTCTTTTCTCCTTTGAGTTACAGCTGTTCTGTGAAGGTCTCAGATGTTTACAGGATCAAACACTGTCATGAAGATCAAGGGACACAACAGTGCTAAAACAATGTCCAAATCTTAGACAACCCTAAACATTATAGCTTGAGCAACCTTGAACTGGTTTAGATCAAAACATATTCCAAGGATTAGAAGCTCCCTGCACACGTCTAGATGTGAATCTGTGGCTAGACTTGAAAATTTGCTGTCCACGGATTGGTTCCCGGCAAATCCCACTGAGCTGAGCTAGTCTATAGATCTACAAAGCTGATCTACATGCATGTTCAAATTCTCAGTAAAGCTGATCTACGTACACCAAATGACTTGCAGCTCCAATAGCATAGAAAAATGGTTCTCTAAGATACTGCACCAGTGACTAAAAACACGTCACCCTTTTCAGATTTCTATTTGAACATACAAACTTTTCTCCCTCTTCACAGTTTTGCATTAGTGTGTGTGTTGTCCAAGCAGAGCCAGCCTTAGGTATCAGCAAGCTTTGATACAGCTGGTGTGAGGCCCCCGAGAGCAGTTTTAGGTAGTACAGGTTGCTAGCTATTGATAGCACAATAGCAATTAGCAAATCCCACTGATCTCCAACTCCCAACAAGAAAGCGTTCAACTGCGACACGATGTAATGGCCTGATCTGACCTCAAATTATCGTAGCATAATTGAGATAAGCGTAGCTGGAAGGCGGCCACAAAACAAACGCTGGTTAGGGCTTCATACAACATTTGGTCAGGTCCTTGGTTTATCACATACAGTCTCAATAAAATACGTTGAGGTTTGTTGTTGTAATGTGAAAAAAAAAAACTCAGAATGTCAGAATAGCTTTGCAGCACTCTGTATTTGTGTACAAAGATCCCAGCCTGAATTTGCTTCTAGTTATAGAGAATAGAGAGAAAATTTAAGTGTTTTGTCTGTTTCATCCAAACAGAGAACGATCAAAGAAAAAGAGTTTGAGCTTCTCACCATCAAGAACCAGAAGCTTGAGAGTCTTTGCAGGGCTTTGCAGGAGCAAAGAAAGAGCCTATCTGAGAAAGTACAGGGAGCTCAGCCAGACATACACAATCCTGAACAAGAGCAAAGGGAAGGTAGCGAGGTGCAGGAGGCTCCCAGAGACCAAAAAGAGGATGATCTGGCTCAGAACACAGGAAACCCCGTCTCTGCTGGAGCACCAGCCCTCACCTCTCCGCTGACCGAGGCACTGGCTAAGCTGAAGGCTGAGCAGGCTCTTCTGAAAGAGATTGCTGGTTCTTTCACAATATCTCACACGGCGCCTACAGAATCAGCAGATAGTCAGTCACAAGGACTCTCTGGGAGCATCCAAGAGCCAGAGGAGAAACTGGCAGAGGAGAGCAAAAACCAAGACGCCCATGAGGATCAAAATCAAGAACAGAGAGATCGGGAGATGGAGTCAGTTGATTAACGCTGAAACCACTGCGATCGAAACCCCGCTGCATGTGAGATTACCAGAAATAATAAAAATAAAAAACACAATGTGAGCTTTGTGTCTGTTCCTCGTGTTATGGGTAAAAGTAGGAGGTTTCTTTTAAGTCTTACACCATGCCAGGTATACATGTGAAGTTTTAAGTGTTGTCGAGGATATAATGCATCCTCGTGACAAGGATACAAAAGTTAGAGCTCATAGTTTGTATCTAATTCAAGTAAGTGAATTAGAAACTAAAATGCAAACCAAACGCAACTACTACTCCCAAACTGCATCGGGATAGACATTCAACTAAACACCAAGAAACCTGGAAACTTGGCATCTCTCATTCTGTAAAATGAGATGAATTTCTCTCCGTGTACTCCAGCTTCCTCCCATAGTCCAAAAAAACATGACTGTTAGGTTATTTGGCCTCTCTAAATTCTCCTTAGGTGTGAGTGTGTGTGACAATGGTTGTTTGTCCTGTTTGTCTCTGTGTTGCCCTGCGATAGACTGGTGACCTGTCCAGGGTGTACCCCGCCTCTCGCCCACTGACAGCTGGAGATAGGCACCAGCACCCCTTGCGACCCCAGTAGGGATAGACGTGTTAGACAATGGATGGATGGCTCAACAAGACTCACAGAGACAGAACTACTGCACATCTAAAGAATGCTGTCACAGAGAACTGATAAGCAGCGTGTACGACTCACAAGTCATGAGTTAGACCTTGACAGCACCGGGTTGGACGCCCTTTTGCCCTCAGAACTGCTTTAATTCTTTGTGGTTTAGATTCATTGAGTTGTCAGAAACATCTCAGAGATCGTCTCAGAGATTTTGGACCAAACTGACGTGATTTGTCGGCTGTATGTCCATCATGTGAATCTTCCATTCCACCTCTTCCCAAAGGCGCTCTGTTGAATTGGCATCTGGTCACTTTGATGGTCATGGGCGCACAAGTGAACTCCCTGTGAGGGTCAAGAAGCCAGTTTGATAGGGCTCGAGCTGTGTGATATGGTTTATTACACTGCTGGAAGCAGCCATCAAGAGTCTGGAACACTGTTAGTTCAATCGGTGTTGTTCACCAGTACTCAGTTGGTACTAGCGACAATATGTTGAGAAAATATATCCCCCACACCAATACACCACCAGCAGCAGCCTGGAGCGTTGACAAAAGGCAGGATGGATCCATGCTTTCATGTTGTGTAAACCAAATTGTTATCCCTCCATCTGATCGCTGCAGCAGAATTGGAGACCTGTCTGACCAGGCAATGGTTTTATAGTCTGCTATTTTCAAATTTCGGTGAGTTTTTGGGAACTGTAGCCTCAGTTTTCTGTCCTTAGCTGACTGGAATAGTAGCCGGTATGGTCTTCTGCTGCTGTAGCCCATCTGTACCAAGGTGCCAGAGGTGGTGGTTTCAGAGACGTTAGCTGTTTCCTCTTTTCAGACCATTCTCTAAATCTGAGAGACGGTTCGAAAATCCTAGGAGATCAGTTTCTGAAATACTCAAACCAGTCCGTCTGGCACAAATAATGCCACCTTCAGAGTTGTTTGAACCACGTTACCCATGTTGATGATTGGTTTGAGCTCTAGCAAGTCGTCTTCACCACATCTAGATGCCTAAATGTATTGGTCTGTTCAATTCAATTCAATTTTATTTATATAGCGCCTTTTCATGAAACATGTCATCTCAAGGCACTTTTCAAAGTCAAATTCAATCAGATTATACAGATTGGTCAAAAAAAATTCCTATCTAAGGAAAGCCAGTAGATTGCATCAAGTCTTGTCATGTGAAAGGTTTCTTCACTATTTGTGTCAAGAATTTTAACAGATGTACATAATAAAGTGGCCGATTGGTACATATCAGAATCAGAAATTTCTCAATCCAATATTCCTAGCATTTATACAGGTCAAAAAAATCTCCACAAACACCCAATGTTTAAAGCTTGACTCTAAAATACTTAACCTCTCAGGCCTTTATTATTTTAAAGAACGTGCATACATGAATGCTTGATTTAAGCATACATTTTCTAATTTGGCCAAAAAGTATTTGAGAAATTTATGGGTATGGATTACGATTAATGTTTTTTTTTTTCTTAAATGAGGAATGTGTTAATATAATTTCTGTTCACACTTTAAAATGTGTTATGGGAATTCCAAATTAAAATAATTATTTAATGATTTTTGTCCCTGCTTTGAATGAATTTTCTCCATTCATCTTCTGCATTTGTCTTTGCTCACAACAGACATTCTGAAAGAAAAATGAAATACCATTTTTATGAAAATAAAAAAATGGTACTGATGAATCTTTGCATTTTTATCTTAATCAAAGGCTGCAGCTATTATAGGCCATGCAGACGGAAACTTCTTGCACAGTGTTGCACCAACTTCAACAGAACCAAGCAAGGACTGGTTTTGCTGTGTCCGTATTTTCTCTGTCCTCCACTACACATTAGACAGTAATGTGTACTGGCTCTTTATATGCAATGACTGACAGGCCTCCTCCTTCCACCAATCAGGCTGCCCCCCTACGTTGGCAGCCAACTGCAGAACACTGTGTCCGCTGTCTGTTTTTATGCGCGCTTGTCTGGCCTCATAAAATGCTGCCCGCCTACCTTCCTTGCTCTCCTTCTCAGCGAGGTCCTTTTCAAAATCCATCTGGTGAAAGAAATGCACAACTTTTCACACTTCAAACAGCCTGTCAGCTAAAGTAAAACATTTTAAACTGGCACTGTCAATGATTACTTAACCTGCCTAACGTTTAAAACAGAAAATTAAACTTTTAAAGTCTAAGTTTGTAATAATTACCCACATTTACATATTACACATTGTGAATTCTTTGCAATCAGATTTTCCTGCTTTGAGGAACGTTTTACCGCTACAGTCAGAGCAAAGATTAAAGATACTACTCTGTGGTGCGTTTTCTGCTCACCAACAAATCCGCATTATACGATTAAGACACAGCTGGGGAATAAAGTATGGATTTCCATTGTTGGATAAAAAAATATAATAAAAAAACGTGTAAAAAAATCAGTCGCCAATTGTGCTTTGTGTGTATTTTGGTCCAAATGACATCACAAGCGGCATTAGAAAGGCTCAAGTTTAAAACATGCAATTAAAGAGGAAACCCACGAGAAATACAGAGACTTACTCAAAGGAACTCATGCCTGATGTGAAGTCATCAGAGGCCTGATCGCACGCAAGCTTGTTTTTTTTTTCTTGATAAAAAACATTTTACGCCAACATTTCAGTAGAAAAAGTGTCTAATATGTTTGATTGCTGACAGACTATATTTTAAGTGGGTTTGATTGAATTTTACTGAAGCGTTTGATTTTGCACCAGTTGCAATTTATAATGAGACCCAGTCCAACAACGAGATCAAAAGATGGCAAAATCAAAATTTTAGGGTGTGAAAACTTGCACATGCTGCCCTCTTTCCTCAAGTCACTCAGTTTGTACAAAATTCAAGCATGATTCAAATCTTGGTGATCTATCCAGACGGCATGGTGAAATGAAACGAAGGTGTTGTTTCTTGATGCTTCCAGCTGTGCTACTTTGCGGGAAGCTGTGGAAGAATTTTGACAGCTAGAGGTGAGTTATTAAAATATATTTTGAAGAAAGTCCCATAACGTCCAGGCTGCTGTCAGAAAACTGAAGCTTTATTAGCTTTCACTGAGTGCAGCTAATGTGCCGCAGGTGCAGAGGGATGCTTTTCTGCAGCGTCTGAATGATGACTTACAGCTAAGGGCGAAGACGGTGGATGGAAACCTATAGCCAAACTGCTTTCCATCAGAAACACCACTAATCAACGCCCAGACAGGAAAGCGAGTTTGATTAAATGTGCCTGGGTACAGAAATGTGTGCCGTCCATTTTGAACAGCAGTATTTCATGTCTGCTTTGTACTTGTGACACTGCAGAAATACCTTGGAAGAGGTTAAAAGACATTGCTGGTGTTAATCTGCCAGTTCTCCAGCCTGCTCTGCCATTTACATGTTAAAGATCTGGAAAAGAACCAGAACTTTGTACAAAACTTTGTACAAAATGGTGGTCGTTTCATTTAGCTATGAGAAAGTAGCTTCACGCTAGCGACAGGACAGAGGTTCCCAGTTTGAAAGTGCTGTTGGACCCTAATAGAAATATTTGGAGTGAGCAGTAGGTTGCAGATTACTCTCTCTAACCAATAAGTAAACACTTGGCTGGATCTTGCAGATTTAATCTGCATTCAGTTTGGGAGCCTCCGTTAATAAGCAGTTAAGCTTCAGTAACATGCTGCTTTATGCTGCATATATAGAAGTGCCAACAAGGGATGCTGTTCATTTGAGGTTACATGTTTCAGGTTAAGATTCTCTGCAGACCCATATGTGTTTTTTGAAAGGCATCTACTGCATGTTTGATTGCCTCAACTGTTGGATCACATAGCAGTGTAATTTGATATTTTGTTAATGAAGAAGATCCCATCTCAACAAATGTTCTGATTTGAGTTTGGGTTGTGGTTGTAATTCTGTTTGCTCACCAGCTCCCAAGGTGAGTGCTGAGTGTAGTAGCCTGCTAGGTGCCGTGTTGCTAGATTGGGCCGGTTTCTGCTTTTTTTTCCAGTACTGGAAAAATAGGTTAGGGTGGGTTGTTAAAATATGGGCTGCTTTTCACAATATTTGGTGGGTTTTTAGAACGTATTCATAGAAAATTTCTATCAAATAGCTGTCAAAACATACACATTACAAGAAAATGTTGTGTACTTGCGCTCATACCATTAGGTCTTTATCTTGAAATGTAGAAAATCTACATTTCAACCCCTGTGAGATGGAGCTTTAACTCCCACCACCGGGAGAGCTTTGAACACGTCCCGAGAGAGGTGGGGGACATTGAGTCTGAGTGGACCATGTTCTGTGCCTCTATTGTTGAGGCGGCTAGTGGGAGCTGTGGCCACAAGGTTGTCGGTGCATGTTGTGGCGGCAACCCTCGAACACGCTGGTGGACACCAGCAGTGAGGGAAGCTGTCAAGCTGAAGAAGGAGTCCTATTGGGCTTTATTGGCCTGTGGGACTCCGGAAGCAGCTGATATGTACCAGCGGTAAAAGCGGCAGGCGGCTTGGCTGGTCGCTGAGGCAAAAACTCAGGCGTGGGAAGAGTTCGGAGAGGCCATGGAGAAAGACTTCCGTACGGCTTCGAGGCGATTCTGCTCCACTATCTGGCATCTCAGGAGGGGGAAGCAGTGCAGTACCAACACTGTTTATAGTGGGGGTTGTGTGCTGCTGACCTCGACTCGGGACGTCGTGCGTCAGTGGGCAGAATACTTCGAAGACCTTCTTAATCCCACCAACGTCTTCCATTGAGGAAGCAGATTCTGGGGACTCTGTGTCGGGTTTTCCCATCTCTGGTGCTGAGGTTGCCGAGGTTGTTAAAAAGCTCCTCGGTGGCAAGGCCCCGGGGGTGGATGAGATTCGCCCTGAGTACCTTAAGATTCTGGATGTTGTGGGGCTGTGTTGGTTAACGCGGCTCTGCAGCATTGCGTGGACATCGGGGGCAGTACCCCTGGATTGGCAGACTGGGGTGGTGGTCCCCGTATTTAAAAAGGGGGACCGGAGGGTGTGTTACAACTACAGAGGAATCACACTCTTAAGCCTCCATGGTAAGGTCTATTCCGGGGTTCTGGAAAGGAGGGTCCGTCAGATAGTCGAATCCCGGATTCAGGAAGAGCAGTGTGGTTTTCGTCCTGGCCGTGGATCAGCTCTACACCCTCAGCAGGATCCTGGAGGGGGCATGGGAGTTTGCCCAACCAGTCTACATGTGCTTTGCGGATCTGGAGAAGGCATTCGACCGTGTCCCCTTGGGGGGGGGGGGGGGGGGGGGGGTCCTGTGGGGGGTACTCTATGGAGTATGGAGTACCGGGCGCTCTAAGAAGGGCTGTTAGGTCTCTGTATGACCGGTGTCAGAGCTTGGCCCACATTGCCGGCAGTAAGTCAGACTCGTTTCCAGTGAGAGTTGGACTCCGCCAAGGTTGCCCTTTGTCACCGACTCTGTTCATAACTTTTATGGACAGAATTTCTAGGTGCAGCCAAGGTGTTGAGGGGATCCATTTTTGCCTTAGGATTGCGTCTCTGCCATTTGCGGACGACGTGGTCCTATTGGCTTCATCAGGGCATGATCTACAGCTCTCACTAGAGCGGTTCACAGCTGAGTGTGAAGTGGCCGGGATGAGGATCAGTCCCTCCAAATCCGAGACCATGGTCACGTCCCACCGGGAGGAGACCCAGAGGGAGACCCAGGACACCGTAGACGGACTATGTTTCTTGGCTGGCCTGGGAACGCCTTGGGGTTCCCCCGGAGGAGCTGGCCCAAGTGGCTGGGGAGAGGGACGTCTGGGCCTCCCTACTGAAGCGGATACCCCCGCTACCCGACCGCGGATAAGCGGAAGAAAATGGATGGATGGATGGATGGATGTAGAGAATCTGCCAAACCTGACATCACCAATCAGTGATAGTCATAAGTCAATCAAGTTTCACTATGAAATGATATTCGTCATGTCAATTGTAGACATCCCAAATGGTATTTGTATTTCAACTAAGCTATAGCCTGCTGAGCTGTTATGGCCCGAAGGCCTTTACCATTAGACTTTAGACTTTACATTATTAGGTCCACAAAGGGAAATTCGTTTGCAACAAAGCAGTCACCACACAATTACACAAGCAATTAAACAGACAATTGACAAAACAGGAAGATATGAGGCAATTTAAAGAAGTTAAAAAGAGATCATTCTAACCCATGCTTTAAAGAAACAAAGACATTGTAAACTAGGAGTAAAACTGCAGCTGTTTGATGGCAACCTTACATCACAACATTTTTGTCTAAAGTCTGTCCAAAAACCCAAAGATATTGTATGTAGAAAGGATCGTATGGTGCTAAAATGGTGGATAGCCCCTAGACCAGGGGTGTCAAACATACGGCCTGCGGGCCGGTTCCGGCCCGCCGAACAATTTAGTCCGGCCCGCTGGCAAAATGCATAATCATTATTCAAAAAAAAAAAAAATCCAGTGTCCTGTCTGGCAATGTGGTAATAAGAATTACCTTGTCTTAATGCCAAAGAGAGCTCATCAGATTTGACTTTCACAAGTGGAACAGTACTGCTTTTGCCATAGTGCTCCACTTGATTTATGAATGTGAATAGTTTTACTATGATTCATGCGGGCAATATCTCAAATTATATGGACACTACAATGGGAAAGTAGGAGAGGAAAGGAAGAACAATAAGATCAAAAGAAAAGGTGAAAGAAAGAGATAAAAAGAAAATAATGATAAAAATAATTATTGAAAAAACATGTAATGTACTTAGTTTAATTGAAAATCTGCAGTTCCTATATTGTCCACGAGGGGCGCTGTGTTTTAATCAGCAGATGGTAGCACTGAGCTTCAGATGTGGAAAATTGATTTTAAATAATTTCTTAATTTTTATCTGTTTGATGTATTTTGTCATGCAGGACAGTGTTTTTAAGTTCCAAAAAATGTGAACAAATGTTTTTCAACATTGTACAATCACTTTGATCAGTTCTTATGCATAATGCACAAGTAAATGTTTAACTGAGTAAAAGTATTGTTGAAATTGCACATACTTTTCTTAAAAACGCTGAGGTTATTCATAATATATTGTGTAAAAGTGAAATTCATTTAAATATAAAAATCAACAAAAAGTCCACTTTTATTAGTTCTATTTAATCTTGCAATGAGTTTACTCGTGTTGCCCTCTTGAGATCAGATTAAGCTGTATGCGGCCCCTAGACCAAAATGAGTTTGACACCCCTGCCCTAGACAATGACTCCAAAGCTTGTTTCAGGTATTATAATACAGAAATACAAGCGCAACTTCAGGATTTGAAAGAACATGGCGCCACAAAAAAAAAAACAGGTCAACATTCCTTAATTTAAGAGAAGGCAATTAATATACTATAAGTAAGTCTTTTAGATCAGTGTGTAACTGTGGTATCTTGGTGTATCTTGTCTATGTGTTTTTGCCACTGTCAAGCCAGAATTTCCCCATTGTGGGACATTTTTTTTCTATTTCTATAAATGTGTTGAAATGGCCTAGTCAAAGTCCAGACCTGAATCCAATTGAGAGTCTACGGTTAGACTTGAAGATGTTCACAAGTGAAAACTGTCCAACATGAAGACGCTGGAGCAGATGAAATGTGGAGAGCGCAAAAGCAACTGTAAAAGCAGGTGTAATCTCCAGAAAAGGTGGTGCTACAAAGTACTGACTTTATGGGGAGTGAACGGTTATGTGCACTGAAGTTTTTTTGTGTTATTTGTCCTATGTGTTGTTTGCTTCACATAGAAGAAATTATACATATTGTTCTGTAAATGAAATGGCGCAAACTCTCAAACAATCCATTTTGATTCCAGCTTCCGAGGCAACAAAACATGAAAAATGCCAAGGGGTGAATCCTTTTGCAAGACACTGTATGTTTCTTTTAACAAACCCTAACATCTCGGTCAACTGTGGGACAAGAAACTTTAAAGTGTCTTTCAAGGACTCACGAAAACAGAATATTCGATTATGGACAAATGGAGCTCCACTTTAGTAATGCCAACTTAAAAATAATATCATGGAAAAATTATGTTTTGTGTAGGCCGATTATGTGCAGGCCAATTATGTGTAGTTGGAAGTGAAGCAAAAAAATAGACTATTGTCAAATAATGACATTAATTCTATCACATTTTCACTTTTATGCTGTTAGTTTTGATGTAACTTGAACATCAGTATGAGACAGAACAGTACAATACAGAAAACAGGATGTCTCTTACCGACTGAAATCAGGGCATTGTGGAGAATAAAGTCCTGCAGTCCTGTGTGCGGGCCCAGAGGCATGGCTCCTTTAATAAAGCTCTTTTTTATTAAATTCAAAGCTGTCTCACTTAGTTTCTTAAAAACAACCTGTAGCCCAAGAGATGGTGAGAAAGATCAAGGGATTTTGATCAACCATCGTTCCACTGGTCTGGCTGAAGATTTGACTCTTCTTAGACATTATAACAGACCCTGTTCACACCACACAGGACAACCAGCAGACATGGCAAATGTGGACAGACTCATGGAGCACATTGGAGACTTTGGACCTTTCCAGAAGAAGATAGCCATACTTGGTTCTTTGCCAGTGATACTTTTTGCCTTTGTGTTTGTTGGAGTTGTCTTCCTGGGGCACACTCCTGATTACTGGTGCTGGACTCCTGGATCTGAGCAGCTTGTGGACGAGTGTGGCTGGACTGAGGTCAAGGTGCGAGAAGTTACCGTTCCCCACTCTGAAACGGCCAGATTGTTCTGCCAAAGATATGCTGCAAATTGGCCCAAAAGCCAAAACAAATGTGATGCGGTGAAGTGGGAATTGGCTTTGAATGGATCCCAGACGTTGCCGTGTGATGGCAGATGGGTATTTGACAAGAGCTACACAACTACTGTTTCGGAGGTAGGTACATTTTCACTGCACCTGAGGCTTGCTTTAGGTTTTTAATACTTAAAAGTCTAGACCCTTGGTTAAGAATAAAACAAACAGTATTGCCATGAACACCTTCTGAGAAAGCCTCAATAATTCTTTTAGGCATTTATCATACGTGAAAGGAGATGTTTCCCATAGCAGTAAATCCACTTTTGAAGGATAATGCGATGAACAAAAAGTTAGCAGCACAATTATCTGTTTTTGTGTTAGCACGACTTTGCCCACTGCTTTTGTGCATATTTACCACTACATGATAAATACTACATGACTGGAAGTATGATATCGTGCATGCACGCAATGAGTAAAGAAGGGTTAGGGTTAAGTAACCCTAACCCTGTAAATCTGGTTGAACTTAAATCATGCTGAGCTGTCACTTGCGAGGCATAGCAGGATGGTCTATTGGCTCTTACAGTGGCTGCGTCAGTTGACGCCATCTTGTTTTCTGATAGCTCTGCTGCACTGCCGGCCGTTGGCGCAGCAAAATTTACGTCTGCTGATCTGCGTGATCAGCATTCATTATTTGAATTTATGGTCAGAGTACATGACTTGTCACCTTTAAAAACCTGAAAGTGACAAAGTTTTAAAACCATAATCTCCTGTTTCTCGAGAATTGACTACTTTTTGTTTGACTCCTTTTTTTGTTTTTGCTTATCAATTAAAAACCCATTAAAATCAATTTAAATATGGCAAAATGTGAAGCAAAAAAATCTATGGTGTATGAATAGTTTTGGAAGGAACTGTATCATGATGTCATGCGAATACATGCATAATTATATTTGGAAAAACTGACTGTGATCTACTCCCTCCTAGTTTTCACTGGTCTGTGAAAGAGCCTGGCTTGCTGAACTAAATCAGGTGCTCCTGGCTTGTGGATTTTTTATTGGCGCTTTTGTGACTAGCTATATAGCTGACAGGTTTGTTATACACCATGCTATCGCAACTTTGTTCCTTTATTTTATTTTAAAAGGTGCTGTTAGTGGTTGTACCACTAAAGGCCATCCTTGGTTTTTCACAGGTTCGGCAGAAAGCCATGTGTCATTGCCTCAATGCTTGGCCTAGGAATTACTGGAGTAGGGATCATGCTGTCACCCTGGTACCCACTGCTGCTCCTTTTGCGATTTGTACAGGGATTTTGTGGAAAGGGAGCATGGACAGCCACCTATGTTCTAGGTAGGTCCTGGATGTTTACTGGCATCACCTCGAGCTGTAATCTATAATCTAGCTTTACTGAAATAATAATAATAATAATACATTATTACTTACAAGTGCCTTTCATAAAACTCTAGGCCACTGTAACAATGAAAACTGAAAAAAACAAAAACAAATTTGAACTTGATAAAAACATCAAATAAGTTCAATGGATCACTGCAATCACAAGGAGTCTTTAATAGATGGGCTTTAAAGGGGACATATCATGCAAAATCTACCTTTTTAGCCCTGGAGTCAGGTCATACAGAGACCTGGAGTTTCTAGGTGTGCAGCAAATTTGAATGTTGTCTGTCCAGGTGCAGCATAGATGTCTTTATATTCTGTTTGAGGTCATATTTTTCAAGCCGTTCATTTAGAGTTGCACTTCACCACAACTGTATGATTTAAATGTGAAAGGATGGCATTAAAAAGCCTGATATGTCCCCTTTAAGTCTGGATCTGAGCAGGGGAGGATGGCCAATATGCAAAATGAGGAAAATTAAAGGATGAGAACGGAGTAAATACAGATAAAGCAGGTCAGTTCATTTAAGTGCCTTTTAAACATGGTTAAGAACAAAAAGAACATGTTGATACCTTAATATATAAACATGTTGCCTCAAACTCTCATATTTTACAGTTGTTGAGTTTTTTGGAGCAGAACACAGAAAATTTGTGTCTATGGTCAGTCGAATTTTCTACTCCGTTGGTTTGGTCATCCTGCCTGGCCTGGCTTACGTTCTGGTCTCCTGGAGGTATCTGCAGCTGGCTATGAGTCTTCCTTCCTTTCTGTTTGTCGCATACTACTGGTATGAGATTTATTTCACCAGAACACAAACAAAAAGTCACATTAGCTCTGATTTTAAAAGTGCATTTTATTAATACATTTTTTTTTATTATTCAAGGTTTGTCCCAGAATCTCCTCGGTGGTTGTTTTCCCAAGGAAGAAACACAGAGGCCATGAAAGTTGTTTCAAACATGGCGAAATGTAACAATAGAGTTTTGCCACAGAAGGTATTTAGAAGTACTGTACATCCAGCTTAGCTTGGCAACAGCAGTGATAAAATCTCACTGGGATTCATTTCAGATGATTCCTTTGGAGAAAAAGAAAGAAGTGCCTTCAGTGTCAGTCAAGGATTTATTTCGGACACCAAACATAAGAAAAAACACACTTATTTTAACTTATGCCTGGTGAGTCAGTCCATAGTACCCGCTCGTATTCCATAAACTACATCAACACAAACAATGATGCCACAGAATACAATGGTATCCGTTTTGTGGACAGCCCAAAAGGAAAGTTTACTTGAATCTCTTTTCTTGCAGGTTTACAAGCACTGTTGTGTTTCAAGGCCTGGTCCTACGGCTCGGGATAACAGGGGGTAATTTATTCCTGGATTTCTTCACCTATGCTGTGGCAGAGCTGCCCACAGGGCTCATCTTCTATCTGCTGGTGGACAGAGTGGGTCGACGCTGTCTAATGGCCATGACTAACCTCACCGCAGGAATCGCTTGCCTCGTCGTCCCTTTCATGTCCACCAGTGGGTTCTGCTTTGGAACGACACAGAACGGTCAGTCGTTTGCCGTGATGGTGAGGATACTCTGGTATGAACTGTCTTCTTTCTCTGTTTTGCAGATTACTCCTGGTTGGGAAAGTCTGTTGCAATCATTGGGAGGCTTGCGGTTGCCATTGGGTTTGAGACTGTGAACTTTGCAAACACAGAGATGTATCCCACCTCTCTGAGGTGTAACATAATTTTGTGTCGATAGTCATTGCCACTGTTTAGTGTGATTGGTTGGGATGATGTAATGACGGTAATAGTAATCTACATGGCACAAGGAAGGAAACCTGTTCTTCTATTTAACTTTTTATTGACTGTTTTTTCTATCATTAATACACGTCTATCGATATATATTGTTATTAAACTATCGTCCAGCCCTAGCTCTTGGCACACAAGATACACTATCTTGCCAAAAGTATCTGCTCATCTGCCTTCACGAGGATAGGAACCTGAGTGTCATGCCATTCTTAATCCACAAGGTGTACTGTCAACCCACCCCTATAATAATTATTGTGTGAAGGCTTTCCAGTAAGTTCAGAAGTATTTTTCTGATAATATTTGATTATTCCTCCAGAGAAGCACTGGCCTGGTCTGGTAAAGTCAGGCCTGGCTCAGGTTTGCTGCTCAGAGCTCATACTGAAGGTGTTGTATCAGAAGGTCAGGACTCTTAAGTTCAGTTAAGTTCTTCCAGACCATGAGTGGCGGTGTGTTTCACACCACTGCATCCATCACTTTGTTTCGTACTGGGTGAAGTAAGGCTGGGTGCTTCCATTGCTTTCCATGGCCGAGCAAGCAATTCAATGACGCTCTCTACAGCTGCATTGAGCCTACGCTAATGTGAAGGCCACACAAAGTTCAGAGCTCTGTATCTATTTACTTTGTGCACCTTAGCATCCACTCTGTGTACTTATGTGGTCCACCCCTTCTTGGCTAAGTGCTGTTGTTCCCAATCATTTCCCCATGGTTATAACACCACTAACCCAGGGTATTTAGTAGTGAGGACATTTCTCAGCTGGACTTTTTGTGCTGGTGGTATCCTCAATCAATCAATCAATCAATCCTGTCATAGTACCAGGCTGGAAGCCATGGTGTTCGCAACAGGGACCCTTTCGTTCACAGATGTTTGTAGAGGGAGTTTGCATGTCAAGGGGCTGGATTTTATCCACCCATGGTCAGGGAAGAACTGAAACACCTGAATTAAATGATTTAGAGAGGTGGCAAAATACCCTTGGCGATATGACGCAGGTGATGTGAACTCAAGTCACAAACTGAATGCCATAAGAATAGACCTGATGAAATCACAAAAGATTTGGGACATGAACAGCAAGGACTTTTTCAATTCACTCATACTTGAGACATTCAAATTAAATAGACTTGATATCTTACATCCAGCAACACGTATGTAGTTTATTTTTTTGTATCTAACTGTATTTGTTTTTCTGCCTTTTTCCTGTCTATTGTAATTCCTCCCAGAAATGTGGGTCTGTCTGTGTGTTCGTCAGCCAGTGACATTGGTGCGATTGCATCTCCCTTCCTGCTGTACAGACTGTCCAACGTCTGGAAGGAGCTGCCTCTTATTCTTTATGGTGTAACATTTTAGTGAAGTCATCTTCCAAAAGCAGTTCAAAGACTTTGCTTAATATATGTTTACAATTAAAGTAAACTATTCAATATCTGTTTAAGGTGTCATGTTGGTGCTGTACAGTGCTCTGGTGACATTGTTGCCTGAAATGAGTGGAGTTTCCCTGCCTGAAAACATAGAGGACGTGGAAAATCTGAAGAGGTAAATTATTTCTTTTTTCTTTTTTTTCTCCAGTGTCCTGTCTGGCAATGTGGCAATACGAATAGAGCTCAACAGATTTTACTTTCACAAGTAGAGCAGTACGGCCACAACCAGCACAACCAACGGATATAGTGTAACAGATACAATAAAGTAACACCTTGATACCATTGCTGAATTATATGTATTATTATTTAATCTGACATGTATAATGTGGTAGCTGAAGTTAAAAAATATGGGCTTTCTGTATAGAAGTGAATCTCTAAGTACCTGGAACCCATTACCTGTAGTTATTTGTGAGAATGCACTTGTGTATGTAAAGTTTATCCAAAAGAAAATGCTCAATAGTGGTTGTGAAGAGCCAAAGACCCTTCCCCCCAGAGCACCGAGGCAGGCGCCGGGGGACCCAAAACTCCAGAGGCCCAAAGGGACCCCCAAAGCAAGGGCGCCCAAGAGGGGCCAACACAGGAAATCTGCCCCCCCCCCATCAAGGGAAGAGAAGAGACTTGGAAATCCCCCAGCCACCGCAATGCCGAAACCCCCAAGAGCCGCGGGGGCGAGCCCGTGGGCTCCGCCAGCAGCCAGCTACGCTGAAGTGGAACCGGCCATGGGCCCCAGGGACCCGAGGCCCCAGGGGCGCCCCGCCCCCCAGCGGGAGCCCCGACCGAGCCCCGGGGGGTCAGGCCCCGCGACGCAGCTGCCAGGAATGAGCCGGCACCCGCCCGGGCATCCAGCCCCGAACCCGAGGACCGCCAATGCACCAGCGGGCCAAGGCGCCAGCCAGCGGAGGGGGGCAGGACGGGTGGGATGGGCTCCGCACTTAGCGGAGACTTGAGATATTCTTGGGAGAGGGAGCAGTTCAGACCCGAACCTGACAAGTAAACAAAAATAACACATACACAGTCTCATTCACACCTTCCCACCCTAGTGCCCCACTCGCAACGCACAGGCTCTCAAAAAAAAAAAAAAAAGACGATGCCATACACACATTCGCACATAACACTCACATCCAATCCCTGAAATCTAGATATGGGGGGGGGGGGGGGGGCAGCGTCACCACAATCATCCGACCTACCTGCTTCGGTCCCGACCCCCCACCCCGTACCCGGACCAGACGACCCCTGGCCCAGGCCCCCCGGGGATGGGGCCTACACAACTCGTACGGACCACCCAACCACGACCTCCCTCCCCCCCTAAATAACTAACAGGCCCACTCCCTCCCCCTCCATACCCTAGCCCCCCCCCCCCCCCCCCTTTTTGGGGAGAGCAGAAGTGTCAGCCCCAGTCCCGGTAAGTCATGAGGTAAATTATTTCTAAATAAACCATATGATATACTTACTTTACGGTGGAGAAGACAGTTAAACGGACAGGATAATGGAAAACTGCTGCTATTGACAATTAACATGAATACAGACACAAAACAACTATAAAACCAAGGGGTACAATTTAGCAGAGATGTAACAGCAATATTTCCAAATCTCCAAGGAATAGAAACGCAAGATTAAACTAAAAAACTAAACACCAAAGTATGAATTAGTGAGCATAAATATCGGGAAAATGGAGAAAACAAAGATACGAGAGAAACCCCAATAACTGTAGAACAGTTATTCCTTCAAAACAGAAATATATCAAAAATCCAGTCAGATTTATAGTTGAATGTCTGAAACACAACAGAGCTAATTTTATAGAAGAGGAAGTCAGACTGTGACAAGAAAGCAACAACTGATGAGCAGCGAACGTCTGAGAGGAGAGAATATTGTAATAAATGCAGATTTAGGTAGATGACGCAGAAAGATGAACTAATTGGGCATTTTGTCTTTTCTCACAGGGTGAGAAAGAAATCGAAGGAGAAAACTGGAGACAACCCAGTTATATGACAAAGGACCGAAGACCTGACAAGAAGGACAGTTCCTCTGTTATTTTGCACAGAAGTACTGTTTTTTTGTTCTGCAGATTTGTGTTACATAATTTTGTGGTGCTCAACAGTGTTCATTTGAGATTTGCCCAGCAACCAAATCTATATTTTTCAGGACAAAAAAAAAATCATCAGATATTTATGTTACTGATGATCAGAGCTTTGCTTTTTCTTGTATTTTTCCCCCCTTATTCAAGTGTCTGTTACATAACATGTTATTTCAAAAACATTTTTAAAAATCCACCTGAAGCTTTGCAGCCTCATGGCCTTTTGTAGAACATCTTTCATGCAACCTCCTTAGGGAGAAATCTTTTCAGGTAACACATTTAATGAAACAATTTCATTATCTGAGAAATGTGTCTTATCCTTGACAGTAACATAGCCTTATTTGAAAACCTGACCCTATTTGAGGCTATTGACGGCTTATAATAAAAATGACTGCATCTGGGTAACATCCATTCTTGGACTTTGCAGTGTTGGTCTTTCCTGCAGGCTACAGTTGGCCTCAGCATGTGTTTGTGCAAACCTTCACCTCCTAAGAATATTCAGAGGCATCAAAATAGAAAGGAAAAGTCAGTGCATAATGAATGCTGAGTTTCTACCTCTGACAATTTTAGATTCTTTATCCATTTGTCAGGTTACATCTGCAAACTTCATGAATTTCATTGTCATTTTAAAACAGCACTAACCAGTGGTTATGAATAAAAATCTGAAGTGTGCTTGATCAGCCCCCTTTACTCTGTCCGCCTGAACAAATTCCTGTGCAGCCAATTTCCTATTACAAGTCTCCTTATTATGAGATAAAGTCCAGCTGTGTGCAGTTTGATCTCAGTCTAAATCCTGCTGGTATGTGAAGTTCTCAGTGCTTTGTTAAAGTACATCAGTGGACAAACAGCAGCAGGGATAGGTAAAAAAATAAGTTTGCTATCTGAAAAAGAAAAAAGTTTGGGACAGCCGCAAACCCAGCAACACATGGCCAGCTACCTAAACTGACAAGGCGGGGATGGTGATCATTAATCAGGGAAGCGGCAACCAGGCCCAGGTGGGAGAAACTGTGAAAAATGACAATTATTTCTAGTGCAATGTGTTTTTTTAAGAAGCAATAACCAAGCCATTGTTGAAAAAAATCCATAGGGGACTTCTGCATCTGTCTGTCCATGTCCACTAGAAGCTCATCAAGCCAACCCTTTACACATGTTGGCATGCCTTTATAATATAAAGGCATATATATTCTGTGTAATGTTCAATGTTGACAGAGCCAGACTTGAGCAGAAAACACCACGGCAGCAGAGCACATGTGAGGTGATGCCATGATCTGGAAGTGAGTGTGTGAGTGAGGCAGGTACATGAAGGCTGGGGAACAGGTGAGCAGAGTAAGAACTGATGAGTGGCAGCAGGTGGAAATGGTCTGGGCTGATGTCTGAGCTGCTTGGATAGTGGCAGCTGACTGTTGGCTGAGGGGAGTGGAAACTAAGTAGTCCAGAAAACAGCAAACAAAACCTAAATCATGACACACACACACACAGTATATTTATATATATATATATATATATATATATATATAAAAATAAAACTCTACTGTGCTGCTGCGTACTAATACTTTCTAAGTACCTAGTTTTCTGTCTAGTCCACCATCCAGACAACAATACCTTTAGTTGTTCAGCATTTGGCCTCTACTGTCTATTTAACGGAGGGTTGCTTTTGTTGCGGCTTTTGTTCTATTGAAAGTTTACCCAGAAAACTTTGAAGCAGAGAACAAAGGCTGGCCCATATACATGGCACTGAGTGAATGGGAAAGCATCATATAAGCTGCGCAGAAATTTACTGGCTTGCATGAGAAGTAGGATTAATTTAGACCGTGGATCTTTATCACTGTGAAACAGACGGAAGAATATGGAAACTGTGGACATACCTCAGATAGCTGCATGATGTTGTCACAACAAAATGTCAAAACTGAAGCATCTTTGGAATAGGCCTACACTGTAAAGCTGTTTCACTTTAAAGAATGGAAACAATTGGAAAATAAAGTAAATAAGGTCACAATTAAGGTTCTTGTGTGTCTTTGTCACTTTTATAATTAGTTTTCCTTTTTTGCCTCATTCAGCCAAGCTCCACTGACCTGTTTAATCAGGGCAGAGGGTTGAGGGGGCTCACAGAGGGGAAGAGGGGGAAAATTAGGCAATTATTTTTACCAGCTTCCCACAGAGCTGTTTATAACGACGTGGGAGCACGGCGAAGCAACACTGCTCCTCTCACAGCTTTTTTTGTTTTGACTCCATTTAGTTTTTTGAATAAAACTTTGCATGAAACAAATCTGTCGGTTTGGAAAAAAAGTTTGAGGCTGAAAAATGCCAGAGACGAAGGAACGAGAGAAACTAGCCGAAGTCATCAGGCAGTGGAACAGCAACAGGCTGGATTTGTTTGAAATCAGCCAACCCGATGAGGTAAGCCATCTGGGGAGAGCATTCAGTGTCAGGACGCCAGGCCGTCAGCGACTTCAGTTGTAAACTAAATTGATTCATGTGGCCCTAATTTAGTCAGGCTGTTGCACTTGGTTTCTTCAGCTGCATCTTCAAACTTGCCAAACAAAACAGAATCTGAAGGACATGAGATGTTTAGAACATTAAACTTAAATCCTGTTAGCCAAAAACGTGACATTCAGCATATCACTTAAATAAATGATAAGGGATGCCTCAGGGCTCATTTCAGCACATACAGTTTTCCCATTTTACCGGCATTTTTAAAATAATTCTGATCTGCTGGTAATGTGTCAAAACGGGTATCTCCCTTTTTGGTCAATGTTTCATTCCTCCTATACTTTCAGTCACACCATCACATTGAATATGGCGATGCCCTTGGTCTTTATGGTGCTTTTTGCTTACCATTGTTCTTGAAGAAAAAAAACCTCTGAGGCTTTCAGAGAAAAGCTGGATCTATGTTGGGATTTAATTACACACAGGCGAACACTGTTTATTAATGACACTCTATGACTGTCAGGGTTGATTGTTTAGACTGATACTAGCGGCCAATGGAACAAAAATGTGGGACATTTTGATATTTCTGCTTTAAATTTGAAGTTAAAATGTTACTTTTTCTGAGGTTTTAGGTCTTTACATGGATCTGCCAAAACTGTCCGCTTTGCTCTAACAGAACCTGGTGTTCCATGGTGTGATTCGCTTCTACTTTGAGGATTACACGGAGGGGAGGGTGGCCACAAAGTGCCTACGTGTTTGTAGCAGTTTGTCAACTCGAGAGGTCATTGAAACTCTTTCGGAGAAGTTCCGGCCTGATATGAAAATGCTGTCAACAAGTTATTCATTATATGAGATCCACACAGATAAAGGTAAGGACTTAGTTCTAGTGGTGACTCGGTCTTGGATAACTAAGGTTGCTGCCTCTACCCTTTACTCTGCTGTCCCACTCTTTCTTATCTAGCCATGCATGTTGAGGTATAGAGAACCATTTTTTACTTATGCCTAATCGTGAACAAACTGAAGAACATTTTGTGAAACATCAAGTCCTGATGAAGTATGCATGCCACTTATGATGCACCTTCCTTCCAACCGTGCATTGAGATGAAGGGTTTAAATTGTTCAGCATGATACAATATCTGGACAAAGTAAGTTATTTGAATTCATGTGAGCTATCATTTTATAGTTTCCATAATAAATAATTGCTTAGTCATCTAAGGATTAAAGATAAATGCTCTAAACACAGTTTGTTAGTGCACCCAAATTCCCAAAAAATTATGTGCTGAATCAATCAGGGAATGGGGGCGACTGGCATAGCATCATCAAGTACTCAACATGCCGAGGCGGGGGAATCTTTGTCACTGCAGACGGAGCGTCTGCATAATATAGCATGAGATTAAGTTACAGTGTCAGGTGAGATTTGAGTTGCATTATGTTCTGTAGCACTGGGCTATGTGTGCAGTAAATAGTTTTATTCAGTAAATTAGAATATTTGTTTTGATGACGCTCATTTGTCAAATTAAAAGTATCTTCTAAACTTTAAACAGGTCAAACATACTTTTTATTAAGCCCACATTTCTGTTATACATTTTTTTTATTGGTCTGCTGTCATATTCTAATCTTAAATGCTGTTTTCATGAGCTGTAAGGGGAAAATCATCATAATTGGCGGAAATGCTTAAAAATGCTGTCTATGTAATTAATTTATATAATGTATTTCATTCTAAGTGAATGAGTTACTGAAACAATTAACCTTTCACAAATATTCTAACTTATTGAATGGGTCTGTACGTTGTGCCTTTCCATTCCCTATTGAAAGACAAGGCAGCTGTGCAATATTGTGACGACAGTATTACTGATAAGATGATGAATTTTTTTTCAGGAATGATGCAAATAATGTATTTAGTTGAGCTCTTCATTAATAGCTAGCTTCTAAAATGAATAGATTACAGCATTTATTATGCAACAGATAAAAGATAATTAAGCTTTCATCTGCTTTTACTGTTAAACTGTGCATAATTTATGAAAGATACTTTTTATACACCTGCAATACTTTTTTTTTGTATCTGCTTTGTGTTTCAATGTTGTATGAAGAGATATTGCACAATCTCATGCTACACAATGCAGACGCTTTGTTTGCACCAATGAAAATTTACTCCACTTAGCAGGTCTAAATGCTAGAAGAGGCTTGAAAACAGCAGCCCTCCACTATTGACAAAGACTCCTGGATAGGTGTCAAAACATGTTCAGAAAAACTGAGCGAAAATCGGGTTGCCATGACCCGGAAAACTTTGCACAGGCCTTTTTCAATCAAACTTTTTACTTTTACTCAACTTTTTATGAATAATCTTAAATAGATAACTCTGTGAACAACCAGCTTCTTCAGCAATGATCCTTTTGAGGCTTACTTTCCTTGTGAAGAGAGTCAGTGACTTTCTTCTGGACATCTATCAAGTCAGCAGTCTTCCCCCTGATTGTGAGAGACCTAAAGACATAGGAAACTTTTGTAGGTGTTCTGAGTTAATTGGCTGATTAGGGTGTGACATCATTAGTATATTTAAACTTTTCAATATTCAAATTTGCTGAGACATGGAATTTTGTGGTTTCATCTTGTGTAAGTCATAATATTTCACACAATGTTTAATCAATCTTTATAACATATGAGTTTCACTTCCTAAAATGAGTGACAAAATATTTACTTCTTTTAAAATATTCAAATTGTTTAAGACGTGCCTGTATATGGAACATTAAACTTTCATTCCCACATAGTTTTTAAGGGATCATTAAGTATGGAAGAAAAAACGAAAAACAAATAATATACTCAGTTTTGATGCACCAGAATCGTGCATTAACAATCCTAATCCCAGTACACATGCTCTATACAAAACAGGAGCTCATCTTGATCTTTGGTCAAAGTGTGTATGAAAGACAGATCAGTATCAGGTTTGTTGGAAACGGACTGAAGCGTAGACAAGAACTCGGGAGTCGCACGTTAAATAGTGGTGTTTTATCAAATAAAGAAACAATGCTTACAGGATGACAAGGAAACATGAATCAGGAGCACAGTAACGATGAGACCAGAACAGAGTAGATAGATGGAGGACCTGACAACTGTTAATAGCTGAGCTGACAACATACTAAGAGGGGAGATGGGAGGAGCAGCAGGTGGAGCAAAATACACAGGTGAGATGAGTAAAAGGCAATTAAGCAGGAAAAGAAGGGCAGTGCGCTGGCAGGGCAGAGGGAGAACTGAATCTAACAGGGAACATGAGAATGGCCAGATATGAGGGAACAACTGTCAGGATCCCCAGGGGTTTGATTATTTAATGTAGCTCCCTGCAGCTGGTTTAGGTTCTGCACCTTAGTATTGTTCATCATTTGATCCTCGTTTTTGTCTTCTCTTTAGTTTTCTGCTTAGTATTTCTGTTAATAGTATATTTTGGTTCCTGTCTAGTAAGCATTTGTTCTTTATTATTTTAGTAGTTCTGTTAGACCTTTATTTTCTACTTACCTTTCTTTAGTTTGGTTCCGTTTTGTATTTATGTTGTTTGTGCATTCTTTTACTGTTAGCTTCAGCTCCTGTTTTTGTTAGCTTTTGTTCCTTATTAGTTCTGTTAGAACTGTTCCCTCTTAGTTTATTTAGATATTTTCCCTATGTCTGGCCATTATCTTGTTCCCTGTTAGATTCAGTTCTCCCTCTGCTCCTGCCAGTTCTCTGACCTCCTTCCATCCATCCATCCATTTATTTTCTGACTCGCTTATCCCTCGTGGGACTGCGAGGGGTGCTGGTTCTCTGACCTCCCACCCTCTTCACTTGTGCAATTAGCGCTACCTGTCACTGCTCCTGTTTCCCCTCCTATATATATTGTCAGCCCAGCCATTACCAGATGTCAGGTCCTCCATCTTCGTTTGTCATTGTGCCCTGTTCTGGTCGCTTCCCTGTCATGTTCCTGGTTCCTGTCATCCTGTAATACTGTTTTCATTAATAAACTATAATAATGTGCAACATGCGACTCCTGAGCTCTTGTCTACATTTTGGTCCAACCACCTCAATTATGACAACAACCTAACTAAATTAAGAGAGAAAAGGCAGAAAATAAATATCTAACAGAGCTACTAAAATCATGAAGAACAGAGGCTTTCTAATACAGGAACCAAATCTAACACGTACAAGAATACACTATAAACACAAATACTGAACAGAAAACTAAACTAATGACAGAAACAAGGATCTACAGATAAATAAAACTAAAGGTGCAGGGAAGCAATGAAGGTGTAGAAGAGAGGGAGAATGAAGACAGGGTAGACAGGGAGGAAACAACAAGAAATCTAATGGCCAATAATACAAAAATAAATTCTGTTCTACTTTAGTTTTTATTTGGTTTCTCTTTTTTTTTACTTTATTCCCTGATGTTTTAGAGTGAATTAACAAGCAGGGCGAATTGTAAATACAGATACTAATTTTATGACAAGCGTTTTATTTTATGTCGAAATCAAATAGCAAAAAAGAGTTAAGAAAAGTTAAGAGAAGTGAAATATTCTGACTTTCTTTGAAAACTGTTCTTTCTCCATTTCTTACAAGAGCGGAAGATGGATCTGGATGAAAGACCTCTGGTTGTACAATTGAGCTGGACCTCAAACAACCGAGAAGGGCAATTTGTGCTCAAACAAGACCAGGTGAGTTTCGAGGCAATCCTGTAATCCAGTATACTTGATAATTATAAGTAAACGTTTAAATTAACGATTAAAAAAGATGCACTAATAGAGATATCAGGAAAAATTTACGGATTTAAAAGCGTTAACCTGCCAATACTGATTAATTTCATTTTGGTTTAAAGAATTTTATCAAACAGTTCTAAAAATATTTTTCCAAGCCTTCTTCCCTTGACTGTGAATTACTTAAATTAGTAGCAGAGGTGACATCACAGAAAGCAGTCGGTCTAAAACAGGGGTTAACTAGCTGATTGGAGCTGCCATTTCAAACTTTCTTTATATTTAATATGGGCAGAAAGAAAGATTAGCACAGCTGGCTTTACTATATGTAAACCTCCTTTCAGAATGCAGACTCTGACACTAGCTCGAAAAAATACAAAGAGCTGCCAAGATTTCTGAAACCAACATGCATCATACCAGACCTATGTTAAAACTCAAAAGAATAAAACAGAGAAACTTTGCTGTAGTATGTTCTGCGTTCCTGTTATCAGATGAAGTTTGATCTGCTCAGTTCCCAAACTGGCAAAATTTTCCAAAAACGAGTACAAATGGACTTCTGGAGTTTTTAGTCTGGGAGACTTCCAGACTAAATTTTTGTCATCAGCCAATTTCTCCAGGCATTTCTAGCTCAAATTATTACGCAACTGTTTAATCTTTTAAACTCCAGCTCATTGTGACACTTAGCCATATACGGATACTACCAATTTGCGACGTCCATGTGTTTATCAATAAAGGAAATTTGTCATGAGAAAGAAAAAGGAGGTGTTCTACAAACCTTCAAGAGGACACTGTCAAGAAAAGGGAAAAAGAAAGAGAAAAGCCAAGCCAGAGGAGCGGACAAGGCATCAGACGATGAGAACGGGTATGTAATCACTTCTAGTTTCCAGACCGAGCTGAGCCATCAGAATGACATCCTTTGTTTTTTAAATTAACGTCCAGATCAGCTGAAGATCTACTGAACAACAACTGTTTGTCCAGCCTTGAGTCTCTAAAACATTGCAAAGAGAATAAAGCAAATCAGATGCTGGAAGGTAATGTGAAACAGCATTTACTTTCACAGTTTCTTAAAGGTTTACAAAGTGACATTTACTGATTTCTTTTTTAATTCATTAAGATTGTTCAGAGCGCTCTGGATTGCCAGTTAAGATTAACTTCTGTGATGATGGTGAGTGTGACTCACAACCACACCTTATTTCCATTCTGTGACTTTTTCTTTTCTTTTGGTTGAAATTATTATGTTTCTGATGATGTCCGCCCACCTCCTGGTGTCTCTTGCATTTCAGCGGAAGAGCCCTTCCTGTCTGCAGTCATAAATTACATTAACAGCTCCACGGTTCATTTCAAGCTGTCACCGGCATACATCCTCTACGCCGCGAGCCGGTTCGCCCTCCAACGCCGGTACGGCAGAGGCTCTCCGCCCTCTGCAAACAAGCACACTGTAACGTCAATTACAAACAAAATGGCGGCCATGATGGGAAAGGTCATCGAGGCGAGTTCATGAAAACGTTTATCACAATGTATAATGCTGTTCGGTTAGTTTGAAATACTTGCTCCTTCCAATCTACAAGAGCTTGACATAAAAAAAAAACATTGCTCAGAATAAACTTTCTAAAAGCCAAAACCTCACGGTTGAACATTTGCAAGTTTTGTTTAATTTTTCCTGAAATAATCTGCTCTGCGATTGACTCTCCAGAGGCAGCAGACCGTCGCCGGCGCTCTGGCCTTCTGGATGGCCAATTCCTCTGAGCTGCTGAACTTCCTGAAGCATGACAGAGACCTGAGCCGGTTCACACGGCCCAGTCAGCTGGATCTGTCCCATCAGGCGCACAACGCCTACAGGTACAGAGAGACAAATTCACCCTGCTGACATGACAGTCTTTCTTCGCTCAGGCTTGTTTTTCTTGTACACAGATATGAAGCGTCTGCAGCCCAGTCAGTTTAAGATTTTGCACTCTCTGATAGAATTACAGTTTTGGAAATATAACATATTTTGACACAGCATCTATAAAAGAAGCAAGTGGTTCTGCGAGCAATAATGAAAGGCAGCATATATTGCTGAAAAAAAAACAGCATTTATTTTTCAAACAATCCTATAGCTTCAGCTGCTGAGTAGCAGTGTGTATATTTATTGATAAGTACAACACTGCTTCGTCGGCATAGCAACAGAAGCAAGCGTCCCGTTTCCTGAAAACATTGTCCAGAGGGAGCATCTTTGGGAGAAACATAACTGGACCTAAAGCGGAACTACGAGGAATACCGCAATGCATTGAAAAAAGTAGAAAGTGGAATCTGTCAGATGAGCAGGATTTGAATCTATTCAGAGCTGTACTTTTGGTCCTCTCGATGGTGACCAGAACATTACCACATGCCATAGGGTTTTATTTTTATTTGACCAGAGTGAAACTCCTTGAATAGCTGATTCAATTCGAAATTATATGTCTTAAGAATCAGATCAACAGAATGTTCTATTTTTGCCCAGAGGCATTAAGGACCAAAAGTTTCCAATGCTTGTTCTTCCCTCTGCGCAGCTTCCTGCTGCATTGCTTACAGAGCGAGTTGAGAAAGCATTTGCCAACTTTCCTCATTGATCCGGAGCAACACGGTGCTCTCCCAGCTGGTATAGGCACGTTTTTACACTTTTTTTCAACTAAAATATTCAGCAAATTTGTGCTACTGCTGCCGCCGAAAAGGTTAGTGTTGTAACATATATTGTCTTTTGGTCTCACTGGTCATAGAGATGGTGTTGGACACCTTGATGAATGCCATGTCTCTTCTACGCCGGTGTCGGGTCACCCCGGCCCTTACCATCCAGCTCTTCTCCCAGCTCTTCCACTTCATTAGCGCCTGGCTTTTTAACCAGCTCATGGCGCCGGAGACCAGCACCCCAGGCCTGCGCTCTCACTACTGGGGGTCAGCGCTGCGTCAGAGGCTAACTCCCATCGAGGCCTGGGCAGAGAGGCAGGGCTTGGAGCTGGCTGCTGACTGTCACCTAGGACACATAGTACAGGTGTAACACCCGATGACGCACACCATGCTAAATAACAGCGTTTCCCTGCAATCATTACACGTTTCTGCTTTGTGATACAATTTATTTTTACCATCGCTTATACTGTCTCCTTGGATGCAAGGTGCTAAAATAGTATCGCCTGGCTTGTTACTAGGCAACCAGACTCCTGACAATGAATAAGTACTCCGTGCAGGACGCTGAGGACATCCACAGTTCCTGTTTCAAGCTGAACTCTCTGCAGCTGCGCATGTTGATGGCTGGGTACCTCTACGGAACCAGTGAGCCTCAGATTCCCCGTGTGAGTAGTCCTTCACTTCACCAACCCAGGCCACTCACAGATTTCCCAGAATTTAGATATAAGGGTGGAGTTGATATTTGGGCCCTTTTTTAGACTGTTTTACATGAAAACAAAAATGCAATAGATTTAGGGCTTTAAAACATAGCAATAGCTTCTGGCAGAGGTCAGTGATTTAAAACGATGAATAATTAATAATTACAACGACAGAATGCCAAAATGAATAATACAGGACATTAGTGTTAGAGGTTTTAAAACATAATCAAAAACATTACTCATCCCCTGGAACACCGTCCAATCCATCATCTGAAAGTGGAAAGAACATGGCATTAGTGCAACCTAGGTTCATGGTCTTCCAGCTACACTGATAGGCTGCACAAGGAGCACATTAATCAGAGAAGCAGGTGGTAATCCTGCAGTAGTTTCAGAGATCCACAGTTTAGGTCAGAGAATCTGTCAACAGGACAACAGTAAGTTATGCACCCAAAACGTCACGTTTTTATGGAAGAGTGTTATCAAGAAAGCCGTTGTTAAAAGAAAGCCGTAAGAGATCCAGTTTCTACTTTGCCTCTACCCATGTAGGAGGAAACAGCAAATACGTGAAAGGTGGTCAGATGACATCAAAACTGAACGTTTAGCCCAACATGCAAAACTCTCTGTCAAAATCTAATTCTCCTCATTGTGAAACATGGAGGTAGCAGCATCATGCTGTGGGAGTTCTTCAGAAGGGAACATGAAGGCTGGTCAAAATTGATGAGAAGATGGATGAAGTTAGATACTCATCCATGTATTGGCCCAGTCAAAGTACACAATCAGAATCAGAATCAAGTTTATTGCCAAGTAGGTTTGCACTTACAAGGAATTTGACTTGGTGTTGATGGTGCAGACACAATAAAATAAAGTAAAATAGATATATATACAGAAGCTATATACCCACAGTAAACTGTGCGTTAATGTAACGCCGAAGCTTGTAAGTCCTGAACGGGGAAGAGAGGCAGTGTCCAGTGTCATGGGCGGCTCTTGGCCTTGTTCATAAGGCCGGTAGCAGATGGGAAAAACTGTTCTTGTGGCGTGAGGTTTTGGTCCTGATGGACCGCAGCCTCCTGCCAGAGGGAAGTAAACTCATTTAAGAATCTGTGGCAAAACAACTGTTGAAAGATGCTTTTGATCGAATCTGACTGGGTTTGAGCTATTTAGCAAAGAGGAATGAGCAAGAAATTCAGGCTCTAGATGTGCAAAGCTAGTAGAGACACACCTGTAAAGACTTAAAGGAGCAAAAAGTAAGACATTTACTGTAAAATTAACAAAAATCATTCTCATTTGTCACCCGGGATTGGAAGTAACATGCCCTATAAACAACCGGTCCTCTCCATCAACAATGTCTTAGTCACGTTTTTCTCCTTTCAAACCTAGAGGTATGGTCCAGAACTACTTTGGTTCAGAGTGTTTACTTCCTGGTTCCTGAGTTCCCATGAGATAAATTTTCCTAACAATTATCACGATAAACCGCAATGGCATGCATACGCAAATTATCAAGGCTGTTTTAATCATGTGATCAAAATTTTAGTGTGATCGATTGATTTATTGCTAATCGTGACAGGCCTACCTACAACGCTGACCTTCATAATAGTTACAAGGGAAAAATCAAATTTTTCAAACTAGGATTAATTAAGTACTTTTTAACTGAATTAAATCTTCGTCTAAAGAGAAATAATTCTAAATTGGGCAACAAGCTTTTTAGAAATCTGCTCTAAACCCATTTATGCCCATAGTAACTAATGAAATGCTATTGGAAACAACAGTACAGCCGAATCGCTGTTTGTCTTTTCCGATGCTGCATCCCCACCTCTGCAGGAACGTCTGGATGTGAAAGGCCAGGGCCATCGCCTTCATTCTGCTGCCCAGACCCGTCGCAGGCAGATTGGGTGTCCCTCTCTTGAGGGCACATGGCATGCGCTGCACGCATCCAATCGACTCTTCCCTGAAATATATCGGCCTTCTCTCACTGTCTGTCGCTCTCGCTGCAGGATTTGATTGATGCCGTAGTGAAGGCTGCCGAGGCCTCAGCCGATAACTTGATTCGCAGTGAAGGACGCGAGCCTCGGCTGGAGGAGAGTCTCGACCTGCTCCTGCCCTTCCTGCTGCCGGAGGGAGGATACTCCTGTGACACAGTGAGAGGCATCCCTCCGGGGTTCAGAGAGTTTTTAGAGCCAATATGTCAGAAAGGTGGGAGACCTTGAATCTAGATGCAAGAGCTGACCCATACATACATTATTCTAACTTTATTAGTAAGTCGCATCATATTCCACCTTGCTCTCTCAGGTCTCTGCTCTTTGACCACTGTGCCTCATTCCCAAGGAGACTGGACGGCGCACTTTAGTGAATGTACACACACCGATGGGGATTTATACTTGGTAAAGGAAACCGATTCAGTTTGGAGACCTTACATATTCTGGCAGGCTAAATTAACTTTAAGATTAACTTATTTGCGTCTCTTTTTCATCAGGCGGCACACAGACAGCCCGAGATTGAGAACATCACTCTGCACAAACCGCTGAACAGCGGGATGGGAGTCAGTATTGTGGCAGCCAAGGTGATAACGGTTTAAACGTGAAAGCTCTCTACACAGCGTTTCAGTGAATGAACAGCATCTAATACTGTGCTACAGGGAGCCGGCCAGAGAGACCTCGGGATCTATATTAAATCGGTTGTCAAAGGAGGACCGGCCGAAGTGGTGAGACGTTCATTCAGCTTCAGTTCAAAGAGAGTATATATTATTATGCTGCAAAAGAAAAGATTAAGTTGCATCTCTATTGCTTGTAGAACGGGAGCTTAGCAGCAGGAGATCAGCTGCTCAGTGTGGACGGTCACAGCCTGGTCGGACTCTGCCAAGACAGGTAATCACATTTGGCAGCAAATGCTACACATGGGAAGCTTTTACAATCAGGATTCATACAGAGGAGATCCTTGACTGTTTGACTCGTGTCGTTAACGAGAAAACCTGTTTATGGTTTTTGAACTCAGTTCATTCTCTTAATTCACTGACGCCCACGTCCAGTCCTTGAGAGCTGCTATCCTGCAACGTTTAGATGCATCCCTGCTCCAACACATTTAGTGACAGTTTCTTGCGTAAACTATTTATTTTCACTGTGTAGTTTGTATCTCAGTGACCCAGAGGCACACATAGAGCTGCATGACCTCTATGTGTCAATGTGTTCCCATCATTTGAATGCACACAATTCAGAAAAGCATATCATCATCATCTTGCATGACTAACAATAGTTTGATTAGGCAAAACGATTAGCAGATCCCGCTGGTTTTATGACATGCGACGGGAACAAGCTCAACTTTGGGGGGAGACAATTCCCAGATTAAAGCTCTGGCTTCTGATTTCTAAATCTAAACAGCAGAGGATCATGCTCACATACATGGTTCAGAGTGGACCCTGCCAGAACTGTTTACTACTGCAACTGTCGGTGTTTTATATGAGCAGCAGCTATATTGTATCTGTAGCAAGGGATGACTGAGGACAAATGTTGCATTTCATTTGCCCCAGAAAATGAAAATAGGAGCTGGAAATGAGGTAAACTAGAGTAAAAAGCGTTCCGGTTAACACAGTCAGGGAAGTGGGGACTATGAAATAAAGACAAAAAACCAAAAAGTTAGGATTCCAATATGGCGACGGCCAGGAACGCTGTTGTTCTGTCGGTAGTACCTCTTATAAATGTCCATTTGCACGTGGAAAACTGTACTTTCCACATGCACATGTTCAGTTCAGAGTTGCAGCTGCTACATGTATCATTGATTTTAGACACACTCTCACAACTGTCTTGTAAAAAAAATAAAAATAAACATGTTTTATCACAGTTTACTGTTGTTGATGCGAGGAGCTGCCATGTTGGACAATCAGCCTTAAAGAATTTGTCTGACTTTCCGAGGAGAAAGTTCGACTATAGCGGCCGTTACAGTTGATTTTTCCTGTAAGAAGCCAAGATTTCCGAGTTCCAACTGGAAATGAAATGCAAGATAAGACTTTCATTGTCAGAACTGGGAAATGCTAATAGAAGACATTCTTATACCTAAAATCACCAAATTAATTTTCATGCACATTTTATCTATGAATAAATGTATTTTAAGTGATGTGTTGCTCTAAATTACTGTATTACTTGGATATGTGTCTTCAGCACTTCCTACATGTTTTTCAAAAGTCTTCAACATGACTGCATCCTAAAACAAATATTCAGTGCCACACGTGATGATACCCCCCCCCCCCCCCTCCGTGTATAATTTCACTGTAATGCCACTTCGCTTTCATAAACCTTTTGGACTGATTTAGGGCAGCAGCGATCATGATGCGAACCGGCCCTGTTGTGACCTTAAAGGTTGAAAAGTTTGCAGCGAGCTACCATGGTCTCTGGGAACTACTGAATGAACCACATCCAGAAAACAAAACAAGCAAGAACCATTTAAGAATGGGTAAGTACGCCACTCCCACGCTTTCTTTTTGCATTTTAGGGCCCAACTTGAACCTTTTGTTGCCTCCAAAGGCGGTGGAGAACATGGAAAGCTGAACAACGGAGTGTCTGAGCTGTACTGCACCGTGGATCTCAGACCCTCGGTGAGGCCCCACGGAGGCAGCAAAGAAAAGAGAGACCAGAGGATGCAGAAGAACCGACAACTTTACCGCTCCAACCCTAACATGATCTGTGAGTGGCCCTCTGTTGGGATGTGTTTTGCTGCTGGGCGCATACCTGAATGTGAGGCACATTTAATGCAAAAGTCAGCTGCGCTTCTATTATTTACGGCTTGTTTCAGCTGGCTATTGCCTGGAGGACGGAGGGGAACTCGTTGACCCAGAGGTCGCAGGAAACAACTTTGCCTCGGTTTCAAGCATCAACCTTTGCACTGATGTGAGGATTTTATATGTTAAATTACTGTGATGATTACCTGAAGACAAACTATCAGAATATTAGTTTATTTAGTTCTCAACATTTTTAAGCAGTCTTTGCTCAGATTATCAGCCCTCATTCACATTCTGCTCTTTATAAAGTAACACATGGACGATTACGTTAATTTAAATGACAGGTGGTGCTCCTTTGGCCTGATTTCTCTCTGAAAACGAAGGAAAGGAAAGGTGGACATCTTTCAACCCTCTGACCAACAGTGCTGCAATAAGTGGGGGAGGGGCAGAAAGCGTTTTCTTACCGTATTGCTCAATACAGACTAAAAAAAACTTTGCACTCTCTCTGGAATTTCATTAAAAGGTATTTAAACCAATAGGAAGGGGATGCGGGAAAATCACATTTCTTATTTTTATTTTCTCCTGTCCTGGAAGGTTGCGCAAACAGTATTTGTGTGACTGGTTGCCTTAAAGCGTCAGGGCAGATTTACACTAAATAGGGCCAAATTGAATGTTTCTACTGCTGAGTAATTTACTATTTAAAAAACAATTAGTTTTGTAAAGCAATAATACCTTGACAGCTGGGTAACCAGACCATGAATATAACTGGAGCATGGATGCTCGTCCATAAAGTGTGAAATGCTGTTACTGTTTAGCTGATTTCCCACATTTCAGCCCATTAAAAAAATGCTTTGTTTGTTGACATCTCTATATGGTGATTATGTAAGTTTTATTTACGGTACTATCAACATTACCAAAAGAAAATACATCAAATAAAACACAGACGAAAGATTTTAGCTACTTTTTGCCACCAGTAAAATAAATCTTACGTTTTAGGTCTTCTTTCAGACACTTCACAGAGAATACCTGACGCTACCGAACCCTAAATCTAAGGACAAGTCGGCTTCTGAGCCGGGCCGACCAATCCAACCGTTGGCTGTGACTCCTTCAAATGGGCAGAGCAAGAGGGGCTTCATGGTATGTTGGTGCAACTCAGACACAAAAACATTTACACTGCCTTCCAAATGTGTTTACATCATTTCACATTCTGAAAAAAATAAATACCAACTTCAATGCATTTTATTGGGATTTTTTGTGATAATGTCATTTTGGAAGGCACTGTACCATCAGGTAATCTCCATATTTAATATACAAGTGGGTGAATTTCTTTTGACGTTTCCTTTTTTCCCCTCACATGAAGCGTCAAGCCCTGTCTCAGGAGAACTTGTGCGTGGACACTGGAGGCCCCCTGCTGGACCAAACTCAGAACGCATGTGCACGGAGAAGCCACAAGTGCAACCAACCAACAAGATACTGCTTGTCTTTTCCTATTCGCTCCAGTGTTTCCACAGACAATGTCCTCTCTGATAGCAACGGCCCCACGAGACACCCGCCACGAAGCCGCCCGAGTCCTGCAGGCGTCTGGAGGACCCCTTTTTCACAGCAGTCCACACCTACGCCTTCTGTCCAGCCCATACGCATCGACATCCCCGTCACCGGAGCGGGGAGCAAACAGCCCAACCCTCCGCTCACCACCTTCCGGCAGAGCTCCTCTCTGCCGCCAGCCAAGACGAACCAGGCCCATAAAGCCAGTGAACGGGAAACGAGGTCTCCAAGCCAAGCGAGTCACATCCACGCACGTCCGTTATCAGCAACTACGAAGCATCTCCAGGCCTCAGTTCTCTGGAAGCACCAAAAATCATCTGCATGTGGAGATAGAGTTGAAAAACCCCAAGTGAGCATCACTCCAACAAAACATGTTTCCTTCCAAGAGCCTCTGTCTGAGCAGAGCCGCTCAGGCCCAATAGACCCAAAAGAGAAGCAAGCGCTGTGCGACCCCTGGAGGAGGGAAGCCCGGGAGAAGCTGGAGAAGCAGCAGAGGCTTCGGGCCGTTGAGCTCCTGGAGCAGGAGGCGCGGCAGCTCCGAGCCAAGGACAACCGAAGCGCAGCAGAGAACGACAGACTGCGCAGGCTTGACCTGGAGTGGCAGTTCCAGAAACGGCTGCAGGAGATTCAGCAGAGAGGAGCTGAAGAGGAGGAGGAGGAGGAAGATGTGGACATGATGGTGTTCCTGCAGCAGCTGGGGGAGAAAGCGTCAAAAGACGAGGTTGGCAGAGAAAAGAGAGCCGAGACTTTAACTTTACAACCCTGGAATGTGAGACAGCTTTGAACGTTTAATGACTAGTGCACCACCATTAAGAGAATATTGTATGGCCTAAGCTTTATTCTACAATTTGACCTTTTTGGATCTCCATGTCCAGAACAAGATCAGATCTGCTGGAAATAACAACGGGGAACAAAACCAGGGGGGAAAGCAGGCAGGAAACACACTTTCCGACAAGCAAGAAGCAAAACAAGGTACAGAACAAAACTCACCAGAACATTGAGGGAAAATCCAACATTTTATTGTCATTCAATAAAATTATTGCACACTTTTAGCTGACATTAATTTTATTCTAAATACCAAAATCACTTTATGTTGTTGACAGATCCAAGAGAAAATGGACTCAACAAATCATCAGATGAGTGAGTTTAAATACAGCACATCAGGCTCCACATCAGGGTCTAGAACCTGTTCAGCGTTTAGCACATGAAAACTTCATGAAACAGAATTTGTTACCAAAGCTTTGCAAATGCTAAACAAATGTCCCTGAGTAATATAAATTCTCAGACCCTGGATAGAAGTTTGTTATGAAACACAAGTTGTGTGTGTCCATGCAAAGCACTAATTTCAAGTATTTCCGTGGTTTTGCATCTGTAGGAACCTGCAGGAGAACACCAAGAGGGTGTCGGCTCCTGAAAAGCTCACGTTCAGGGAGCGTCAGCGTCTCTTCTCTCTGACATCAAGTGCATAAATGAAGATTTGTTTTTAAAAACAAAAAAACACTTTGAACAGAAGTGAAATGTGCATGCATGCATATATATATATATATATATATATATATATATATATATATACACAAAAACAGGCCTGTGGTTTGTATTTAGCCTGCTTTAAAATACATTCCAGGGGAACCCAAAGCCTCCTTATGTGTAAACGGGGTCTACCTGTGTGTCATCTCAGTACCATTAAATGCTCTTCTCTGAAGACCTGAGATTAGTTAGACGACATTGTTTAACAAAGCATCATAACAAGGAACCCACCAGGTAGATCAGGGTTAAAGTGACATGGTGGCGGCAGCATAATGCTGTGGGATTACTATTACTATTATTATTATTACTTTTCCCAGCTGGGGGCTGTTAAAACCTAAATCTGGAGCAGAGGTTCACGTTGAAGCAGGACAATGAGCCTAAACATCCATCCAGAGCTACAAAGATGGTTGGAAAAAAGAATACTCATGTATTACAGTGGGTCAGTTAAAGTCCAGACCAAAACATAGTTAACTATTATTCACAAGACTTTGAAAATGGCTGTTTCCAGAAAAATAATTCCATAAAATCCTAATAAAATACATTAAAGTTGGCGACAAAATTTGAAAGGATGAGCGCTTTTACAAGGCACCGTACAGCACAGCAAACATGTCTTAATTGCAGAAATGTGTCTAAGTAATGAGATTAGTATTGTCAATTCATTTGAATGTAATACACTTTTGTATTTTCCAAATTACAAGATAATAAAGCGTTTAAGATATAAACGAGGCCCTGATTTCATGTTTCGTTTCCCAAATGCTTAATGCATGTGGTTCAAATGTTGGCTGTCATTATAAAGCTACTTGGTGCGCTGGTGAAACTGGATGACAGCCTTTTCCTGTTCGTGGGTTTCAATGGAACCGCTGCGAAGTCGCCGGATCTCGTTGATGGCGTCGACCCCGGAGATTTTCCTCGTCTTCACCAGGTAGCAGGCCAGCATGGTCCCTGTGCGCCCGTGTCCGTGCATGCAGTGAACGGCCACGCCCTGCCGGCAAACAGGACAATGTTAGTTCAGGCGACTGAGAACATGGACACACCCGGCGTTGGTTTCTGAGCTTAGACAGGTATTTGCTGCTGCTTTAGCTCAACGGGTTTCAGAGGTTGAGCTAAAACCAGACACAGTCTCAGCTGTTAGAATAAGGTCTGTTGCAAAAGTCCTTCTACTCCCCACTTTCTGTCACGTGAAATCCACCGGTTCGGATGTTTAAGATGAAAGTTTAGGTGATGAGCGATATAATCGTAGTCAAAAATGCTGAAATCTTTTTTTCATTCAAAGGGGGGCTCAAAAGAAAACATTTGAGAACCACTGGTGTAATGTTGCATCCATAAAGTTGCACTCTCCATATATCTGAAGAGTAGCATGAAGAAAATTATTGCTGAAAGTCAGGGAACACAGCAAACATGTGAAGAAGGTGTTCAACTCAGAGGAGAGCAATACTAAACACGCCATCTCCATAAAAAAACATGGAGGTAAAGGTATCATGCTGGGGGGATACTTCTCTATGGCTGGGACAGGGAAGCTGGCTGGAGCTTATAGGAGGATGGACCGTGTTAAACACAGGGCACTACAGAGAGGAAACCTCTGACAGTCAAGTAAAGACTTGAGACCGGGGAAGAGTTTTACCCGCCTTCAGGGCCCCGTTTCAAAAAAGAACGGCCGATCTACCCTGAGTAGTTCTACCTCACGTTGTCATACTCAGCGTTTTTGGTTTCAGAACAGGTGATTTCAGTCAGGTAACTAAACACAGCGTCCAACCAACCCAGAGTTAACCACGAGCATGAAAGAAGGCCTCATCAATGGATTGCAGATAACACGATTTACCACGGAAACTGTAGGAAATAAGGAGCCTGGAAGTGGAAATTTCTCATCAAAGGCATTTGGAGAAAATCGAGACACAAGTAACAAAAAGAAATAATGCCGTTTCTTCAGGAAAAAGTGAGTTAGTGGCAGAGAATTGCTGAAAAAGTCATTGCATGAGTGAAATGAGTTATTTGACAGAATTAAAGCTGTGTTCTCACAAATCAAGATGAAGTATGAAAATACAGTTTAATCAGGTAAGATCCAGTTATACGTTATTCTTATGTTTAACCTTAATCAACTAAAGAATTACTTGGCCAATTAATCAACGTTTGCAATTAATGATTAGATGGTGTGAGTTATTGAAATAAGTGATGTTCATTCATCTATTTGCCAGAATATGGCTTCACCCATCCTTCTAAAAATGAGTTGACACTGATTTTCCTGTAGGTTTATAATTTGTGCCAACCTCACTTTATGTTAATTATATAGGCTATATTCATATTTTAAGCTGAACTAAAGGTGGCGTTATTTAAGTAAAGAAATGTGCTGTGGCCAAAAAAGGGGGTTGGGGGGGAAACCCTCAGAAACATGTAAATGAAGGATTTTAATTTGTGACTAATTTTTACTTATCTTTCCATTTTGCACTATGCATTATGACATACTTTGTGTTGGTCTAACACATAAAATCCCACTGAACCGCATTCAGATTGGCACTTGTCATGTGAATAGTTTTCTGAAGAACAAAAAGCAAGCTAGACTGCTGGTTACAGGATATCACTTATTTTTAAAGGATCTTTGCTTTATTTCCTTATTTTAACTAGATGTTCGGCAAGAATGCATGGCGCTGAAGGTGAGGACTATTAAATGAAAGCAAATACCCAAAATAATTAACTCAGGCTAGAACAAGCTTTAAGTTATGCACGGTTTCACATGCTGAAATCCCTCCTTCCATCCAATACGTTCTTGATTTGCACATTTTAAAAAGGAGCAGGAAGCTCAGGAAGTCATTTTGTCTTTACCACCATTCAAGGGAATTATTAAAGTCAAATAAAACCCCATTGGCTAAATATTCTGTCAAAGTCATAATTAAATATGAACCCTATTCTTGGAGAGTTCTGATACTCCCGTTAGTGTCTGAGCTCATACCTCTCCTTTGGAGTTGGCCTCTTCCACAATAGAGAGAAATCTGTCGATCTGGTTGGGTGACGGAGGAGTGAAGTCGGCTATCTTAATGTGGTGAAGCTGCAGCTCTGGGCAGGAGTCGTGGTTGGGTGGTTTCCTCTCACAAAGACAAACGAGCTGCTTTATCCCGTTGTCCAGCAGGTACCGATATTCACATGGCATCCTGGGCAAGGCCAGTCCAGCCAGCTTGCCGGGCTCCACCCAGGAGAAGTTGTGTGGAGGAGAGGAGGCCATGTCAGTCTGGAGGGAGAAATCAGAGTATGTTTCTCTCCCTCTCCGTTGTTAGCGCAGACATACATTATTATTATTATTAAACATGATAAAAGGTACAGTACTGTATGAGCACTACAAAGGTAGAATGTGGCTTTGTCAGGTCAGACTGATGACAGGACAGAATAAAAGTGCCTCAAAAACCACTGAGCAACCCTGACTGCTGAAAATTAGCCCAGAAAATACACTGCCTTAAAATAACGTGTCAGAGTTTCCCGTATGAAAAGGGTTTTTATCAGTCAGGTTGGTTCTAATTCATATTACACCAGTGCTGTGTGAACTCACCAATAACTTTTGTTTTTAAATCAGTAAAAATCAGTCAGCTGAAAAAAACAAAAACAAACGGCTAAGATCCAGAAATTTCCTGTGATATCTTTGCAGGAGCTGTGCAGTTTTGTAGAAACCGAACCAGAGACAGCTTGAGACATTTCAACCCTTTTAGATGTTTTGCACCTCAGCTGCCGCTAAATGTGCACATAACGCCATAAACGAACCTTTAGCATTTAGTTACAGCCTTTTGTTTCCCATGAAACGTGTTAATCAAACCCAGTCGTTTTTCACGTCTAAACACAGTTTCAAGGTGCCACAGTATGAGCAGCAGAAGCAAGGGGCTCCGCACTCTTACCACGACCGTCACTGGATTAGATTAATTCAACCGTAATACGCCCAGAACGGGAAAATAAACACGCGAGCGACAAGAAAACATCAGAAAACTGCGCTGTAGCATGTAGCTTAGCATTAGCAACACAAGCTGCTAAACCCGAGCACTGTTTGCGTAAACAGGCCGCCGTTCACATTACTAGAAACAGATCTTTCATGCTGATCGGATACAGAATTTGTCCTAAAATAATATTAACAAAATAACTTACCGTTTATGTGAGAATAGGACGGACTGCTTAACGCCGACTCAGAGCTGCTGCTAGCTTCGCTGAATGCCGGTATGCTGTTCAGCGCCTTTCAGGTGCTCCTGAATTGTGCCGTGAAGTTGAAATAAAGAAGTGAAACAGTGTGTGGGAGGACCAATCCCAGTGTCAGCTCACCCAAACCTAGAGATCAGTAACAATCCATTTCAGTGCGGCCAACACCCATCATTATAAAGCAGGATCAGGAAGAGGAATGCTGTCGGAGTCGCACTGCGACTGCTGTCAAGCTGCAGCCCTCACGCGGTTTTGTAGGTCACGCGAACACTAAGCATTACGGTAGTAACAAACGACACTACCTTTCAAAATAAAAGCAGTGTGTGTTATTTTTACATATATGGACTTCAGTTAGTTGATGTTATTTTTTACTGCTTTATGTAATATTTTTTATTACTCAGTTTTGCTGGTGAATATGGAAATATATATTTTGTCACCCTCATTAATCTCAATAACTACTAAAACATGTTTATCCCAGGTGAATACTTTCACTTACAGATGAAAGATGATGATCTCTAGATGTTACTCATCAAAATCCATCTACATGATGTGGTGACCCGGGTCACGGTGAAGGAACCGCCTAAAGCCTTGTTTTCCGAGAAAGAAGGATGTCCAAGAAACAGGGAGTAATTAAGTAGGCCTACGTCTTTACAGTTGGATTTATGTTCTTATTTTCAATATGAGAAGCCATATCATAAGGGGTGACACCTTTTTGCCATATTAGTTAATGAAAAGGTGGCAGTATTCCCAGTAAATTAGTTACATTTCACTAGTCGCTGGTGATTAAACTTTGGATTGTACTGAAGCGTTAAGCTTTACTGTAAAATAATGTCGCACCAATAGATTGGCTGATGTGGGGACAGAAAAACAGTGTAGTTGCATTCCCATTGCCCTGCTGGCCAGATCTAGCTTCAGCAGGATCATTTTGTATTCATATACTCTGTCAGACTTAATTGTAATTGTCTGGAAATTCCATTGCTACATTATAAAAATGATTTGGATAAATAACAATTATCCTGTAGTTTAACATATAGCACCAAAACAAAAGGATGGAAGCTTGTTTTATATGAAGATGTCATAGTGTGACCTTTGAACATGTAGTTGATCTTAGTGTATGTAACGCATGTAACCATAAAGGTGATGTTACCTATTTTCTGTCATTGTAATGTTTGATTCATGGAACAACTGCTCCTTGTGTTCTATGGCAAAACCAGCCAGAGCAGGGCCTTCAATTACAAATTAGGTGAGTAAACGTATTGTTTGGTATCGATTTTCTGGCGTTTAGTAGCTGAATACTCAACATATCAAGCATTTCATGGTATCATAATGGACATGCGAGCATGCTATATTCAGCTGATCCTGAGTAGTATTTGCAACATGAAAACAGTATATGAGCTTCAAATTGTCTGTCAGTAACTAAATGCCATCTTTAGTCAGCTACTAAGTCAGATGAATGCCTGATTGCACACTTGGATTAGCATTTGTAATTATTGTAGTCATTTGTATACTAATTTGTACCTCAGTAACAATATTATTCAAAACTTTGTGAATTTGTGGATTAACTTAGTTTTAGAGCATAAAGTAAATATAGAGGTCTAGCACTCATTGAGGGAGAGCAGATCATCAAGGGTTTTAAAATGAAAAAGATAATGTCACGTTTAATAGTATGTTATTGGATGTACTGTTAGTTGAATATTTGAAATGAGCCGATTTGTGTTCACATGTTTTATGGGCCATTATTATAGATATTAAGAAACAGCTGTGGCTTTTAAAATAAATTTCTCTGTGTTAGAAAGGTAGTATATTGATTGGCTGTATAAGTCAGTGTTGAGATGAATAACACTCACTTCCACATCAATGTATAAAACAATACATTTTAAATTCGTTGAGTTAACTTCATTAAACTTCCCTGTTGAGCTGACCTGGTGGCCATCTTGACTGGGGTTGACTCTCAAATTTTAATCAGTTATAGATTTGATAAAAACCTTGTGTTTTGGAACCTAGCTTCACCAATTCTGTTCGATAACCAAATTTATAGGGCTGCAACTAATGATTATTTTATTATTGATTAATCGGTAGATTATTTTTGTGATTAATCAATGACTCGGACAAAAAAATGTTTTATTTCCACTTTTTTCCAAAATAGAACATTTGGACTGAGAGCAAATAAGTGCACAAAACACAAGTTGCTACTTAAGTGTTCTGTTACAATAATATTAGGTAATAAATAATTGTGCTTCAAATATTTCTGTTGACTAGATTGTAAGTCAATGATTTAATAGTGAATGCTGTCTATATGAACAGCGATTTAACACACGAGTGAAGCTGTAAAACTGGGGTGTCAATGCAGTTTAGTTGAACCTCACCCTTGTGCTAAAGCACCTAGGGGAAATAACTGGGCATAACAATGAAACCAAATAAACCACCAGCTCATTTCATAGACTGTTTCAGCACAAGTTGCATTTTATGTAAATACTACATGCTACATTTGTCCAGGTACATATTTTACTTCCAAGAATGTTTATTCTATAAGTTTTTAAAAATTTTCTTTAAAGAGTCAAAAAAGCTGTTAGATATTTAATACTTTTTATTTGTTCTGAGAGTTTTCAAAATTTTTTAGGGTGTCCTTTAGGGACGCTTATGTCTCGTTTTTATGTACGGTAAGTGTTTTTCATATGCGTCTGCCTCTTATCATTCCGAGTGTCTCACTAAAGTTTCATTATGGTTACATAACAAAGACTCTTGATTCTTGAAAAGTTAGTTCAGAGCCCCATACAGTACCTTCGCTCAGACTTTGTCAGCAAATTAAAACTTAAAGCTTAATCAACAAATTATTACCACCAGCATGAAGTTGTATTCTGACCTAGAGGGCTGGTTATTGATCCATAATCCGATCAGCGTCCATCTAAACACTCAGATTAACTCATAAATTTATGTGGCCCCATCCTCCATTTATAGTGGTGGATGTGCAGCAAAGAACATTTTGGGAGGATCATAATTTCCTCCCGCTCACTAAACAGCAACAGCAGGAGTTCTCACCCATCTAAGAACTTGGTGCGGGTCCATTCTATGCGCTCAAAACCGTCAGAACCCATAAAGCAGTAAAAAATATAACTCAAGTCGATATGTGTAAAAATAAAGAATAAAAAAGGTTGATACACGTCAAACATATTGCTTTTATTTTGAAAAGTAGTCTCAGAACTTCCTACCGTAATGCATGGCGCTTGCATGACCTACAAAACTGCATGAGGTCTGCTTGATTGTTGTTTTTCAAAGTGGCGGCTGGCTTGACTGCAGTGCACAGCGCCATGAGTCATAACGTTACCAATAAGCATCATTATGTACTTTTTAAAAAATAATACAAAACCAATTTTCTCATGAAAAATCATATTGTCGACAGTTCTCACATAGATCTGCATGTCAGGATGGCCGAGCGGTCTAAGGCGCTGCGTTCAGGTCGCAGTCTCCCCTGGAGGCGTGGGTTCGAATCCCACTTCTGACAACATCTTTTGCTTTGATTTCTTTTTAAAATGCTAATAAACGTGGACATGTGGTGTCCATGCCTCTCCCAGTACTAAAATTATTTTGTTACATTAGATAATTTCTCATTAATACAATTTTAAGATTGAATGGCAAAAGCACAAGAGCTACCCAAGCTCCCTGACGCTACCAAAAATAAATAAACCATGCTAACATTATAATGAATATATAAAATAATGCAAAATATGTAGCCTTGTGCTACCTACTCAGATCACATCTGACCTGGTTTATACTCATCAAGAAGATTATAAGAAAAAATCAAATAACTCTCTTTAGGACAAATTTTTGTTATCAAAATACATTTCTCTACTTAGTCTCATCTCATCTTAAAAAAATAAATAAAAATGTGGTTTTATGTTAATATGTGTATGAAGTCCCTCTCCACAAAAAGCTCTGTGACTTGGTTGTAAAGGTCCTCCTAATTCTCTTAGTTTTAAGAGTCTGTCAGGCTCAATGGAGATAAAAGCCAAAGAAGACAGTCGTTCTTGATCAGTTCTATTCCTACCGTACGTTTTCAGTCTTTTTAATGCGGAGAATGAGGCTGCAACAAACCATTATTCTAATAGTCAGCTATTATTATTTTTGCGATTAGTCGACTAACTTAATCCGGATTAGTTTTTAAGATCTCTATCATCACATTCTGTTATTAGAAATTACAGTTCAATTGCTTGTAAAAAAAATCTGTTGACTCTCTTGTTCCAGTTAGTTTACACACCTTTGAATATCCCTTTATTGCAGAGGTCACAAACATGGCGCCCATGAGGACCACATGTGGCGCTCATGAGCGTGTTCTAAAAAAAAGCACAGCCCACTAGTGAGCTGCATTTAAAACTTTATTCTACTCTCTGTTACGCTTCCTGTTTATTCACACTTGTATTTATATAGATTAAGAAATGACAATATTTATAACAAAGCATGAAACGTGTTTATTTTACACAAGTTAAGGTAAACTCTGACTCCTTTTCGTTCAAAGTTCAGTGCTGATAGCCCTTCGTATGACTCAGTACCAATGAAGTAGGTCTCGGTTTCAAAAAGGTTGGTGACCCCTGCTTTATTGTCTCTAGTTGGCATTATCCTTTACTTTGTTTACCTTTATGAATGAATATCCACAAAGTATTGATTTAAATTTTATTCTTGATATGACTATCATAAACAAATATATATAATATATATATATATATATATATATATATATATATATATATATATATATATAGCCGTTAAAAGGTCAAATAAAGATCCATGTGAATCTGAAAACACAATCTTTTGCGTTCAAGCTTCTAACATTCTTGATGTTTACAAGGACAAGATGCCTGCAGTCAGGCTGTAGCAGCGGCAGGCGGACAACATGCTGAGAAACTGCATATATTTCAGCTTTATATAGCTAAATAATCCCCTAATATCTTTTAAAAAGTTAGTCTTGTGTCTAGAAGAGGAATTTATGAAACTTTACTAACCTGCGGTTCGGACCACGCCGCTCTGTCGCTGAGCCGCAGTGAATCACGTGATTGATCGGGCGCTCTTGCTCATGAGGAAACTGACGCTACACTGCCCCCTGCAGCCGCCTTACTGAACTGCGTGTGATTCAAACTGAACTAATGCAAAATGTTTAGATTTTAAAATTGTTTGCCCTGGGTCAGATTTCGGGCTTAGCAGAGCGACGCCTGTTTTATCACGCTTTAAAGGTAGGTCAGAAACGGTCACGTTTTTTCTTTCCTAAATACTTCTAAGGCGGATGCTTTAATATTTATAAAACAAGTCTTTTTTTCCACAAATCCCTTCGGCTTTACAGCATTTTAAACACACAGAATGCCATTTAATTGTCTATCAAACATTGGTGACTCTCAGAAAAAATGCTTTGGTGCACAGTCATACTTAACTCCACACACAGTGTAACAGTCAGTTAAAATGTTATCTTAAAATCACGCTAATGTCAAACAGCATTGTCATAAAGGTGCAGATACCATATCGCTAAAAGCACAAATTTATCTTGTCAACGCTAACTCGATCTGTATCTTATAAAGAACGACGTTTGCTCAACATGATTGGTGCTCGTGTTCAACATTTTTCAACATTTTCGTGGAGAGGTTGCAGTCGAGGTACGTGGGTTCGATTCCTACTTCTGACAACATCTTTTAGTTGGATTTCTTTGTAAAAATGTAATAAAAGAGGACAAGTGTTATGGGTGCCCTGTTGCTCATTTACTAAAATCAACCTAAGATACATTAGATATAATTTTTCACTGACACAACACGTTGAGTTCAGTTCAGGTTTTCACTGACGTCACTGGCCAACTTCCGGTCCGCCATATTGGGTGGCACACTTCCTTATCTCTAGTTGTCGTACACGTATTATCGTATCGCGAATGGATAAGTATGGCAGCACGCTAGAGCGACCAGATAAGGACGTATATCTGAGGAAATGTTCCGTGATCGACCATATGGACCCCTATGCCCTCCACGGTGCCTTGTTTAGCCGTAATCCAGATGATTGGCCAAATGTAGAGCACGGCGACATAGTGCATTACCTGGTGTTCAGTGAAAACCCTCTGCACACTCTTGAGGAAATGAGAGCTTACAAGGGTCTAGAGGCTCACAACCAGTTCACATCTGGTTGGGTACGAGATGTCGAAGTTATGTACATCAAGGAAATCGCCATCATACGTGGACGGGTGAGTTTTAATAAGATGGTAAAAATGTAAACAATCCGATGCAAATGCGACGCATGCGTCTGCGGTGGCTGACGGCCAGCGGTGCGCGAAGGCGCCTGGCTGCAGGGCTGATCGACGCCGCTCGCGGCTTTAATTATTTAAGCAGAACAATGACCAGTGCAAAATTAAGTTGTATTTACCGTATTTACGCCGGTAGGCGCCGGTAGGAGCTGCAGATCATAAAGCCAGCAAACATTGGGAACACAGTAACTCGTTCAAAGGTAAGCTGCGCTCAGACGGGCTCTGGCACATGCTAACTGTTAGTGCTAACAACCACTCACGCATGTAATGTACTTTTAACTAGCTGCTATGTGTTTCAAAGGTTTAGAACACACTCTCATTGACATCGGGATACTGTGGAAAGTTATGTTCGGTCGTCTTACAGCCGCGATCCAAGCGAGCCGACGACTCTTTGTTATCTCTGACACTTGTTCTCCGTGGTTGCGCCTCCAGGCAGGAAAGCGGTGGAAAATTAACCCGTTTCTATGTTTTTCCCATGGCGATCATGTGTTGCGCTGTTACAGCCCACAATACAGCAACGGTTTACCATGGTTGAAATCAAGTTAAGGTGAAATTAATCAAATTAAAACACGGCTGAGAGGGAGTACAGTACGCGGTAGTCATAGGCAGTAGAGGCGGCGGAGGCAGTCAACATGGCAGCCGCGGAAAGTAATACGTCATGATGCCCAAGCCCTATTATTAATATATTCTTACATGTTTTAAATACTTAACAGTTAATTACCTGTGACAAAGTGAGCACCGCAGACTCTGGCGTATTCCAGCTTAACACCGTCCAAATCGGACCTGGATATCCGTGTCAGCCATAGGTGACGGCGTTGTTCAGAGAGCTGTTTTGTTTTTTCACACTGATTCACTATTACGGCTGGTAGGCGATAGAAAGAGCGTTGTTCTCCACCTCCACGGGCCGTGCAACCAACCATTAAACACGTTTTCCCCATTGTTCACTTCCAATACTGCCTAAGGCATCATACAATGCAGGTCAACGGTGCGAAACGACTGACACCCAATATGGCGGACGCGCTGAGTAGTCACGTGAGCGTGACGTCAGCTGAAAACCCCCTATTGCAGTAGTATAATTTCGCAGAGAAAAAGTCCAACCTTTAATTTGAGTGTTCAGTGAGAAAGAAACCCCCACCTTACACTAGAAAAAGTATTGTTTTTATCCATCCATCCATCCATTTTCCTACACGCTTATCCCTGTTGGGGTCGCGAGGGGTGCTGGTGCCCATCTCCTGCTGTCAATGGGCGAGAGGCGGGGTACACCCTGGACAGATCTATCGCAGGGCAACACAGAGACAGACAGGACAAACAACCATTCTCGCACACACTCACACCTAAGGACAATTTAGTATTGTTTTTAGAATAGTATAATTTGTATTTTATGTTTTTAAAATTTTATCTTCATGTTAACTGATAATTCCGGAGTGATACCAGGGGGGGGAACTGCTCTTGCCTACCGTCACAAACATAAAGATTTGCTGAACACTACTGGGACTTCAATTGAAATTGGGTTCTTCCATTAGATGAGACTATGTTTACAGTGCAATGTTTACACTCAACGGCCCAGGTCACTTTCACGTTGAGGCCCTAAATTGGATCTGATGCATTTCATTCAAAAGCTGAAGTGTGAATACGGTTTTGGAGGTGATAAGTTCAAAAGTGAACAATGGATAAAATTAGAAAGACACCATGGATCTAATGCTTATTCTGTCAGATTCCATTGCACAAAAGTTTCAGAGCTGATCCATACACCCTGACATGCGTAGCTTTCCATACTTATATCTGTAAACACAGAAGTGACATCAGATCTTGTGCTATGCACCTTAGGGCTGTGGACCGCTCACACTGGAGTCTGATTAAAATTGTAATGTCAACAATCAAACAGTTTGGGAACAAACACTCCTCAAATAAAAGATGGACAACAAGAAAGGTTGAGGACCTGTGATGCTGTGGGCCTGTTTCTCTTCCAAAGTTCTCATTTGAATTACATTATGTGAGATTCCTTTTTCATTTTGATTAATTTTATTCATATTTATTTATCAATGGAACATGCATTCCAACGAAATGTATCCTCTGCTTTTAATGCGTTCCTTTTAGGGAGCAGTGAGCAGCCACTGCGTGCTGCACTGGGGAGCATTTTGGAGCTCAGGGACCCCGAGTGTCTGTGGGATTCAAACCTGGGAACCTGTGGCATCTCCAACCACTTGGTTATCAGTCCTCTGTCACAAAAATAAAACAAATTATTAATTTAAAGACCCTTTCACACATCTTTACCAGAAGCAGCAATAGTTTAAGTGGGTAGGAAACTGTTCAAATAAGATGTAATCTATTTATTATCAGCAATATTTTTTAATAGTATATTATTTCATTCCAACTCAGTACTGGTGAATACAAATACTGGGGGAGAATTTTTTTTTTATAGAAATTGATTTTTTCAGTAAATAGCTCTTAAACCTAAAGCTCTTAAACCTAAAGATGAAAGAAAGTTTAAAGACACATTTATAGACTTGTTTTTCTTTTACACAAGGTGACTACTTATTAGATTTAGCTGTTCACATTAGAAATATTGAGCAAAATTCTGATTTTAAAAAATGTTTTTTTTTTCTTATTTTGTCTGTTCAACAGGTCTATCTACACATTTTCACTCAGATATCAAGGCTTTTCTGTGCATTAAAGGAAAAAAAGATGACAATTTGTCCATTTAATAATACAAACACAAACATATTCAGCTCACAACACAGCACAGTTTATCAGCTTGTCACTTTGTACAAATAGTAGAAAGAGGGATTGTGTCTAAAGAAGACAAATCTGCCTGATAGATTTAAATACGCAGAAATTGGCTTTCATAAAGGTGTACAGAGAGGAACATCCTGCAATTAAAAAAGCTTTCGCTAACCTGTTGGTTTATAAAACAAAAGAAAGAACAAAAGAAAACGGCTTCATTAATCACCTACATACAGTATGGTTGGCGGGGGTTTTGTCTGCTTTCCTACAATGCTCCATCCAAACCACAAAAAAGGAACGCTTAAAGCTCCTCAGAGAACAACTAAACATTGTCATGACTGTGTCATCCTTTTTTAAGTGTTTACACATTACAATCTGAAAACACCGTAGGTTGATCGGGTGTCCATCACATCACTGGGTGATTATTATCTTTCTCACCCCAACCATCATCCATTTTGAGTCATCTAAAAAGTACAGATCCCTTCTACATCCCCCACTCCCTCAAAAAATAATAACAGCCCCTTCGTTGGTTACACGTTTACTCTGTAGTTTGGATTTTTCACGCTCTTTAAATGCCAAGCGATAGAGGACTTCTGTGTATTCTGAACGCTCAAAGTCCCTTCCCACGGCAGACGGCTGAAGGGCCATGCTGAGTTTACAGGATGGAGCAGAAGAACTTCTTCTCCCTGAACGGGTTCTCTGATGCCGGCACTGGTGATAACAGGGGGTCCTCTTTGGCATGAGCTTCGCAGTAAGACATCAGGTCTGCCGCTGCTTTGGACACCTGGAATCACACACACACACACACACACACACACATATCACTGCTTGTTGTCTCTGGCTGGCTAAGTTAAGCAAAATTTAACCAGTGAGCTTTGCACCTCATTTTAAGACTGCCAACCTCATTTAGACATGAGCCAAAGATACGTTGTTTCCTAGCCAGGATGTTGACCTATAGATTTAGTCCAGGTTTAGACTAAGCAAACTGCCAGGACTATAAGTGGCTGTACTCTAAGCTTGGACTAAAAATTCAGCATTCATGACATCCAAGAAAAGGTCTCTGAATAAAGCAAACATACTAGAAAGCAGGAACTAACACTCAATGACAACTTCATTTGATTTAGTCATATGAACTAATCTCATCCTATTTCAGATGTGATATTGAAGTAATGATCTTGCTCTCTCTCTCTCTCTTTCTTGAAAGTGCGTGCTGTGTTTTCTATGTGTGGGTGAAAACTATGACGAGATATCTACATATTTACAGTGTACTGATAGATGGAAAAAGGCATTTCTAATCTAAAGTGTTGCTAGATAATTGATCAGTACAGGATGTAATGAGAGCGAGACGTTTCCTCTCTACACCACAGACTTCTCCATCAACGCCCCAGGCTGCCACCAACAGAAGTTCCCTGATGACTCTGCCATAGTGGGTCTCATCACATAAGACGACGAGTCAGAATACAGACAGTGGATAGAGAGCTTTGTAGACTGGTGCTAACAGAACCACCTTAGGTTGAATGCAGGCAAAACAAAGGAGCTGGTGGTGAGCTTTCACAGGCGGAGACCCACCTCACTGACACAGGGGAACATCCAGGGAACTGATGTTGACATAGTGGACTCCCATAAGTACCTGGGTGCTCACCTGAACAACAAACTGAACTGGAATCACAACACTGATGCTCTTTACAGTAAGAGTCAAAGCAGACTCTACTTGCTGAGGAGGCTATGGTCTTTTTGGAGAGCAGGGAGCGCTCCCGAAGACCTTCTTTGACTCTGTGGTGGCAACAGCCGTCTTCTATGGAGTGGTTTGTTGGAGCAGCAGCTTATCTACAGCTGAGAAGAAGAGGCTGGATAAACTGATTAGGAGTGCCAGCTTTGTCCTGGGATGCCCCCAGGACCCAGTGCAGGTAGTGGGAGACAAAAGGACTGTAGGAAAAAAAAATCATTGATGGGCAGTGTCTCCCACCCCATGCATGGAGCTGTTGCAGAGCTGGAGAGCTCTGTTAGTGACAACCTGCTGCATCCTAGATGCTCTAAGGAGAGCTTCCGCAGGTCCTTCCTCCCAGCTGCTGCTAGACTTTATATTCTCTGCTGCTTATAACTGTTTACTGTTTATAACTGTTTACAACATGCCTAACCCTAACGCTAATGGTTGCATGGGTTCTGATCTGATCATGAATCATTTACAGGCTCTCAGATGCTAAGGTACACTTGTCCACGCCTTAGTTACTTTAAGATACTACTGCAATATCATGCACATTGTATATTATTTAATATTGTTCTGTAAATAAGCTGCCATTACCCCCCTACTGCTCTTCCATTGCTTAATTTGAATATTACATCTTTGTTACATGAGTATACCATATTATCAATAATTGTTCAATATTTACTCTGGTATTTACTTTACTTTTATTTTTGGCGTTTATGATAAATCTCGTTCTCTGTTGCTTTAGAACTAATTTTGGATTAGATTAGCTTGTTATATCATTACTACAAACTGTGATTAACTTTTCTGTGTCTTTGCCACTGTCACGCCCAAATTTCCCCATTGTGGGACAATAAAGGACTTTTTTTTATCTTATCTTAAACAAGTTCCAGAACCAATAATCAATAGAAATAAGACAGTGCAAAAAAATAAAACTAAATTATATGTGAGACTTCAACAATTTAATCTGGCATACTGTAAGTACATGGGTAGAAATTATTTGAAAAAACAGTAAGAAGGAACAAATGGTAGTGTAGAAAAGGAAGTAGGAATTGCCAATGCTGCAAATTGACCTGGAGCTGTCCAAATTCCTCTTGTACTATAGTTTCACAGTTTATGTCAGTGAGGTGGAACTTGGAAAACTTTGTATTTACTCAGGGGGTACTTGTTTCAAAAGGTTTGAGAACCATTGAGATGTTGTGAGAATTAATGTTTTACTTTTTATGCAAAGTTAAATAATTGCAGTCTTATTCAACAACAATAAATGCATTTCTTTAATGACTAATTCACAGTGATAATATATTTACATTGAAGTTATTTAATATTTACAAAGTCGTAAAATCCATTGAATAGCAAAGCTCTCTATCTAGAAATAGATGTATCCTCAACAAAAATTGGTCTATAGTTCGTAAAGGTTTTGCATTTAAACACAACTGGAGAGCTTCATCCTATAATGCTTTTGTATTTGTTCTATTCCAAATGTAAACAAGAATTATGACCTATCCATAGTTGTCCACCTGAAACTACGGATAGTTCATATAGTTTTCAAATTAATGTTTACTAGGGCCATTAATCAATGGAAAAGTTGAATCATTCCTTTATGCACTTCAAATAAAGGATTTCGTCTCGCAACCAGTCAAATTCCTGATGGCCATTTAAAAGAAATGCATGTGAGATAACCCTTGTAAGAGTCCTATAGTGGAGAAACAATTTAAAACAGAAATAATGGTAGGTATTGAGCACAAAAACATTGCACAAACATATCCACACACAAAGAGCTCACCTTTATCCTGTCAATGTTGGCCTCCATCTTCAGCTGCTCCACCAGCTTCCTGGCCTGTGCGATGCTGGCTGTGTTATTACTCGCCATGGGCGCTCCGCGTCAGTTCTCGTCTGTTCAGCCTACGTGAAGGAGACAGAGGCTTAAACATCCCAGACGTTTTAGTTCACTGGTGAGCACTAAAGGCATGCGAGGATCGGCGCTACTAACAGATAGCCTGTTTATTATCACATGGCAGTAAAGACACACATGCACATAAAGACACAGGAGCGTATTATTTATGGTGCCTGTTGCTAGGTAGCCCCTGACAGTGAGGAGGAGGTGGGAGGAAAAACAGAGGGGGTGGCGTTTTGTCCAGCACTATATTCAAAATAGTTACAATGATAAGATGTGGTTTAAGAAAAACTCTTTAAAAAATGTCTCATCTGTGTGTCTTTGAATCACTATGTACTTTTCATTTTGGTGTGACAGCAAGGAATTTTTCTTGTCTCTTTTTTCTTAAGCCACATTAAACTCTTCTTTTTTTCTTCTATTTTGAAAAAGAAAAGAAAACTCTGTGCCTACAATGAACTCTAATCAAAAGGGCTGTAATACCCATTCTCTGTCTGCAGGTGGCAATAATGTCAACACTACCGACACCAAAATATTAAAGAAGAAGATTCCAAGCGGCTGAGTCAGTGACAAAACAGTTAAAACGTGTCTTTTTCTTGACACTGTAACACATTTTCCTCTCATTCAATAACTTTTTCTTATATTAAAGTTTATTGGAAAAAGAGCGAGAATAAATCGAGACAAATGTGTAATAACCCGTAAGAAACAGTTTCACTGCCCCAGTTTCTAGCAAAGAAAGCTGGAGTGGGCAAGCACAACGTGGGCCTCTACTTTAAATAAACTTTTTTTCTTAATATCTGGATTCCAAGGACACATGTGTACATGACAGACTAAAGTTTTTAAAAACCTGCTTTTGTCATCTAAAACATTCATTTGTGTGTGGACAGGAGAAGGAATCGGAGTTGAAAATCTCAGTATTTTCAAACTATCCGAATTAGTGTAGGACAGCTCCTTCTATGTCAAGGCTCCAAATCTTGTAGTATTAAACAATGAAAATACTTCTTGTGTAGTCTGTCTCAACAAGTGCTATAGTTGCAGTTAGCATTTGATTTTATCTGGTGACTATTTGTTATAGCCCCAGATATGAAGTCAACTAGTAATGACTTGTTGTCTTTGGAAACACTCATTTGCAGAGGCGTTGAACAAGCTCTTCACATCTTCAAATCACTAATGTGGCAATAACAGGGTAGGCAGCAATAACGGCACTCACGGTTAGTCAGTGGCTAAATGTTAGTTGCTAGCGACACTAAAGTTAGCATCCACTTGTTTTTGTAAAAACCCGTATTGTGTATTTTGGATGTGTTGTTATTCCCCAACAAGCTCAAAATGTTTCATGAAGTGGACACTGTAATATGTGAAACTGTGTGCCTGCTGTTGTAGAAGTGCGTGATCAACATATTAATGATAAGTTATACAGTTGACTTGCTTGTTCGGAGCGCTGCTTTCCATAAAGTAATGTCGACTCAAAGTACAGTGCCCCTGTTTCATTTTTAAACAAACAGCATCCTCCTCGGTGTGCGATCAATCATCCCTGCACCGCTCTCCGTCATCCGTGTGTGTGCACTGCGGTGTGACTCAGTGTGAGGTCAGTGCTGATCTCAGTGAGAAGCTAACTATGAATATTAATGAACCATGGCAGCACATCTGCTCATATTGCTATGAAGCTGCTTCGCTGATTAAACGCTTAGCATTGGGTCACAGGTTACACATAACTGTAGACAATCACAAAGATTGTTTATTCAATACTGGGGACAATGTGTTGCTTGGTGGCAGGATGCATGGGGCTGCTAGTTCTGCTTAGACATTCATACCATGAAGGTATACTAAGTAATAAAAAGGTATTTTTTCAAAACCACTAAAATGTTTCAACATGCTACTCCTGTACTTTACTTGTCCAATGAAATATCAGAGGGAGTTGTGGAGGGACTAAACTTTTTCCCAGCCGTATAGAGTAATACAGTGCTTACCCTCCACCTGTTGCTGTCCTCCACTGGATACCTGGCTAGAAAATGCTACTCCCCAATAAAAATAAGACAAATACAGCTGTTTGGGAATAATCCAGCATGGGCATTTTGTTGCCATTAAAGAAGTGCCAGCCATTGCTCTTATTGCAGTGATACTGTTTAAAACGTACCTAAACTATGATCTGCAGGCTGGCTACCAGAGTAGATATTCCAACTAAATAACTAACTAATTAACCAGCTAATCCTAGCATGTTATACGTGTGTTATTCTATCTATATAGCGCAAAATGGCAGGAAAAGATCCAATATGTTCTACAATACTACTTCATTTGGAAGTTGTTAAATTATCTCATAGAATTTTTTTATGTCAAACTGGTCGTTTTACTAAGTGATGCCGTGGGTATCTCATACTGGCCCATACTGTGTATCAGTGTTGTATAAAGTACTGAAATCTCAGAGTCAAGTAAAAGTATAGGTACCTCTTCAAAGTATGACTTTGGTAAAAGTCCAAGTCACTGACTGAAATGTTACTTGAGTTAAAGTCTTAAAGTATCTGAAATGTCTTGTACTTAAGTATGAAAATTACTGTAATAATAGATGTACTCAAGTAATGTAATGAAAAGTATAACTAAAAAGTAAAACAAAGCAAATGCAGTTTGAATGACATTTTTTAGATTTTGGTCAACTTTGAAGGTCAAATTCACTTAATAACTTAATTCACTTAATATCACAATAATATAAACAACCAAGTGCAGGAGAAATTTAGACCAAGTTTATACAGAAAATACAACCTTTTTGTAAGCTTTCAGTTTTTCTTCTTCAAGTAAGGTCCGTGCTATACACTTTAAAATTGTACACAACCAAGTGCAGGCAAAGGGGGTGTATACTAAGAACATGGTGAAGTGATAAACCAGGCTTAGTTAACCTAAAGGAAGTGGTAAACCTGCTAATAGATACACCTGCAGGCCGGCCAGCTGACAGCTTTGCTAGGGCCCGGGACAACACAGTCTTTCTGGGCCCCCCTCTACACCTGCCGCCACCACACACACACACACACACACACACACACACACACACACACACACACACACACACACACACACACACACACACACACACACACATATATATAAATCAAGCATGTTTTCGTGATTTAAACTGTCTTTTTGTTATTAGTTTTTGTCTTTTTATTACTACAGAAGTCCACAGTAGTGAACACCTCATATTCAGACAAAGACCCTGGGAAAACCGCAACAGGGTGCAGTCAGTTTCTTATCAAAACTAAAAAGTTAAGAAATTGTTTCCAATTCACTTTCAAAGAATGATAAGTTCATTTCCAAACAATCAATCTAGTGTCCATCATTCTACGACTGGAAAAGTTGCAAACATCACCAACCATATAAGACGTGGAGTTCTCACCTGTAAGGGGATAGTTTGACCTTTTCCATGCCTTGAGAAATATCAGAAATCTGAGAACTATGTCTTTGACTCTGTAGGTCCTGTGTTAAAGCTTAATGGTTACTCATGAGTGTATGCATCTGCTAATTAACATATCTGAACATAATAGTGATTTTCCTGAAATTATTAGGTGTTCTGCTTCTTTCAACATCAAACAGCCTCCTCCAGATGACTCCACTGAGAACCCAGCATTGGTCTGGATAGCTTACCGAGCAGACCCCAGGGGTAAACCTCCTGTCAGATGAAGCCATTTACAGGGAAATCCATGAATCCATATAATGTTGTAGCCTCACACCACAGAATGAGGAACCACCTGCACCCCACTTCCACTGGGAGACGCTTCACCTTCCAAACTGCTTGTTGACCGTCTCCAAAGAGTCCAACGTCTCTAGTGAGCCTCCGTTCAAAAGCATTCTCCAGACGATCTCCACAGAGGACTGTTAGTTCCAGAATCACAACTTGTTTGGCGAACTTTGACACATTTCTATGTGCAACCTGGTCTATGTAATGTAGCCAGAGAACTTCGGTTGGTGGCAATACTTTTGCCACCAAGATGGCTGCCGCCATCTTTATGAAGGGATGTGGCTGCTCCCCATTGACAAAGGGGATGTTTTTTCTTTGAAAGCTTTATTGTGTTTTGTCTACTTAATTCCTGTTTAGAAGGCTTCAGAGATGTTTTCCAGGACTTGGTGATGTCTAAATCTGTACTGATTGTCTCTTTTCAGGTGTTTTTTCCATGGTTACCGAGGATGTGTTCCAGCAGTGTTGTATAAAGTACTGAAATCTCAGAGTCAAGTAAAAGTATAGGTACCTCTTCAAAATATGACTTTGGTAAAAGTCCAAGTCACTGACTGAAATGTTACTTGAGTTAAAGTCTTAAAGTATCTGAAATGTCTTGTACTTAAGTATGAAAATTACTGTAAAAATAGATGTACTCAAGTAATGTAATGAAAAGTATAACTAAAAAGTAAAACAAAGCAAATGCAGTTTGAATGACATTTTTTAGATTTTGGTCAACTTTGAAGGTCAAATTCACTTAATAACTTAATTCACTTAATATCACAATAATATAAACAACCAAGTGCAGGAGAAATTTAGACCAAGTTTATACAGAAAATACAACCTTTTTGTAAGCTTTCAGTTTTTCTTCTTCAAGTAAGGTCAGTGCTATACACTTTAAAATTGTACACAACCAAGTGCAGGCAAAGGGGGTGTATACTAAGAACATGGTTAAGTGATAAACCAGGCTTAGTTAACCTAAAGGAAGTGGTAAACCTGCTAATAGATACACCTGCAGGCCGGCCAGCTGACAGCTTTGCTAGGGCCCGGGACAACACAGTCTTTTTGGGCCCCCCTCTACACCTGTCGCCGCCACACCACACACACACACGCGCACGCACGCACGCACGCACGCACGCACGCACGCACGCACGCACGCACTGGAAATCCCTGTATTTTATATTGGATATTGTCAACCCATCTATTGAATTTAGTGCACTAGATGATCTTTTCTTCATAAGAGAACAGCAGCACTGCAGGCAAAATATGGCCTTTTTTGACCTGCTGTATATCAGCCAGTCCCTAACAAATTTTTCCCTTCCATTGCAGGTGGTAGAATATGTTTGATACTTTGGCAATTCTCTGCCCTCTGAATCTGCTGGCGGTTCACTTGCCATCTCTGAGAAAGGCTTCCTTTTTGCCATTAAACGCACAACATTCGTTCGATCAGAATCAGTCATTTTTTTTGGCCATAACGCGGGATCATTGAAATTAACGGTGTGGTCCGTCTCTGAGCGACTATGCTCAGACTATCCGATCAGGCAGTAAGCCTCTCCACCTGCACTGTCTCTGTTATCGGTAGGGATGGCTCTCTCTGTCCGTTCCTAGACCTGTTCTTACTCATCCTCAGTTTATAAAAAATATTTACTCATAAAATCCCTCAAGCCTGTGGTGTCATCTTCTCTTTTTCTCTTTTCTTTTCTGTGCACCTGTGATTCTTAGTTTGCAGCGGAACGAACTTTCAAAGTTGCAGCCAGCCGTTGTCCTAATGGTCAAACCATTTTATGTTGGGGTGGGGGGAGTTCTAATGGTCCCTTATTTAAAGAAAACATATTACGTATACCTAATGCAGATATATATGTATATATTTAGTTACTCTAATATTAAATATTTTTCACACAAATATTTTCTGAAAAATTACTTCTGCCTGTATTTTAATGGTCAGAGTGTCAGTTTTGGGCCCCCCCTCTGTCCTGGGTCTGGGACAATTGACCCGTTTGTCCCCCCCTGTCAGCGGGCGTGCCTGCAGGTATCATTTAGTTAAGAAAATTAGGACTCCCGGCTCTGTTATTAGATGCTTTACCTATACCATAAGGTTAACTTAACCTGCTTTACTACTGAACCAGCTTCTTATCCTGTTGGTGGTGATGACCAGGCAAGTCCCGACTTTGTTGCAGTCAATCAGTAGGTGGGGTCAAAACACTTGCGTGCGTCTCTCTCTCTCTCTTTTTTTTGTAACAAGTAACTAAAGCAAACTCGAGGAAAGTATAAAGTACTCCAAAATATACTTAAGTACAGTAGTGAAGTATTTTTACTTCGTTACTATTCAACACTGCTGTGTATTAAGTTAATGATAAAGTTGACCTCAATGCAGTCTAAAACAAATCTCATTTGCATCGCTAAATATTTGTGTCAGTTATCTTTCTTTTTTTTTATGCTTTACTGAATGCACCACATACACCAATCATTACTGTTTTTCAATGTATTTTTTGGTGCAGAAAGAAAGCAGTTAATGGACTCAAACTCAGCTTTCTGAAATTGAAGCCATATTTCATCCAAGACCGGCCATATTTACCCAATTCTTGCTTGTTCAAAACATTTCCTGTAACCCAGATGGAACATCTCTGAAAGTCGTCAGTGCAAACCTAACGACAGCTTGAAGAGGATTTCTATGAACAAACGGCAGTAGACTGCACAGAGTTAAAGTGCAACATAAACAGTTACTGCAGCTGAACCATCATGGTTGTTGTTAGTATCATGAGAACGACACCTTGTATGGGCATATACTTTCATGCTGAAAACTGAAAGATTGACTGGGCTTCTTTAATGTGGGCCACATATGTACTACAAGAGCACAAAGATCAGAACTCAGTCCTTGAGTTTTACATACCAAGGTCGTGATATTACTTTAATACTCAGGGGATGTGTCAAAACAGGCCGCAGCATCTTCAGACTATTGATAGGAATTCATGTCACACTTTAAGGTTTCTGGGATGCTTGTTGAAAAGTAGGTCTCCCATTTTTACGCAAAACACTGTCACAATAGCCCAGTTTATGAAGAATCTGTTAACCTTTTTTGAAGGTGAACTCCACCTTCATAGGCTAACAGCCAGGTATTCTGGGTGAAGTTGTCTGAAAAGCTGACATTGGGTTTGGTGCTAAATGCAGAGGATTTCCGAGTTTTATGCAGCCTCTTAATGGAGATGAATAGGTAAGTTTTAGGGTCACAGACGGAGGCTCATATTATTGCCAATCATTTATGAGATAAAATCAGCACATTTTGTGAATAAGGTATATATCTAAAACATACGTTTTGAAAATGAAAATGTTCCTAAACAGAAAGTACACTTTAAATTACCCAGTTCCAAGGTTACACTATATAAGGAAGATATTAAAATGCAACGCTGTTGCTAAAAATTGCAGTGAAGCAATTTCCTGACTCTTTTATCTCTTTACCAAGGCACAATGTCCTCACAACTCTTTATGAGTTTTAGCACCAAAGCCACTAAAAATATAGATTACATGCAGGCATTAAGGGTAGTTGAGCTCCCTCCAACTGGGATATGTTGTTTGTATTCTAAGGATGATGCTTGATATTTAATAAACCACCAAATACTGCATCCCCTGAGATTTAATCCAACAATAAACTGTGTTCTAAGCACAGTCAACCATTTCCTAGTAGTTTTCAAACTTTAAACTGTTGTCTTTCCCACACTATTTAGTTTACTTGAAATTTATCCCATAGCATGGTACAAATAGCACACAAATGCTGTAATCCACTTTGGTCATAGTAAAACATAAGGTCCGACCTGACGTAGCATGCTAACATAGTCTTCCAAAGTTCCCAGACAGTCCTGTCCTCAACCTCTCCACTATGAAAAAGCTCAAGCAGCCACTTTACTGTGGGAGCTGCAAGATTTGAGAGATTCTGAGGAAATTGTAATCTGAAACTTTATTTCCGTCTTTTGTTGTTAAATCTAACCACCAAACATTTCAAAGATAATATATTAGAGTGTAAACAACAAGTAGATATATAGATAGATAGATAGATAGATAGATAGATAGATAGATAGATAGATAGATAGATAGATAGATAGATAGATAGATAGATAGATAGATAGATAGATAGATAGATAGATAGATAGATAGATATTCAAAATGTTACCAAATGTAAAACAGTCGGCTAACATCATCAGCCATCTGCATAGCAAATATAACAAAGTGAACACATGAGTAACCTAACCTATGAGAGATACTCCAGTCATCCGACTTCGTAATTGGCCAATTTTCCCTTAATGAGCTCTGATCAGTGATTGCAGGGCAAATAGTTTTTCTATTTATTACATGCAGTAAAACTAAAAACACTCACCATTTTAGGTCAATGAATACATGAGCTAAAAGGCCTGTTCTTTGGTCATTTTTCTTGTGTGTGTGTATTAAAACCAGATAAAGATTCCTGGCCATTGTCTCAAATATGGCCCAAAGCACATAGGCCTTGATGCATAAAGAGAGCTAAAAATAAAAATGGGAAGGTCATAGCAAAAGAAAATTGTAAATAGTTTTCGGCCAGGAATACAGATCCGACCGATACGTCTCAAGAAGTTGTGTCATACTGTGGTGTTATTTAATTTCACTGGCTGAACTTTCAATGGTGTAACTGTAAGACACGGTTTGTGAGGTATGCAGGGGATTTTACCAGTTTATTATCTCTACATACATACACACACACACACACATATATATATATATATATATATATATATATATATATATATATATATATATATATATATATATCTATATATATATCTATATATATATCTATATATATATCTATATCTATATCTATATATATATATATATATATATATATATATATATATATATATATATATATATATATATATATATATATATATATATATATGGTTTAAAATGGGCAAGTTTGAGGTTTTCTAAAGTATTCTTTTCCCAACTGACAACAGATAGAGCACACAGCAATAGGGGTTTAATTATTGGAGGAAATCCTTCACCAGATTCTCTACCTTGACAGTCTGAGAAGAAAAAAAGCAGCATTGAACTGAGAGTCACCCTGCTGTTTTATATCACTGGAGTTCCACCCTGACACGTTCTTATCTACAGAGTGTCGGGTAAAGAAATGATGACATTAGACAGACACTCAGCCTAGAACAGCTGACACCCTAAAGGCAACAAAAAGGGTCTAAAAATAAACAAAGTAGAACACATTCTGTAATTTTAGTTTGGACGGTGTATAATCTTTCAGCATTAATATGAAAAGGGCTATTTTTCCTTCCTTCCTCTCCATCCGTGGTGAAATATTTCCTTTTCTCTCACCATACTAATTTCTGGAAGAATTTAAGAAGCAATGGGCCACAATGCGTTTGAAGAGACGTGAATCTAAATTGTTTGGCTGGGAGTTTATCGCCGCTGTCCTGGTTAGGCTCACAGATCATTCATACTTTAAGACAAAAAATTGCCGATGCCATCTTTTGTTGTGCTTCCTCGTCTGGCTGTGACTTACCTAGTCTGCTTACTCCTCCTTCGCCTCCTGCCCTGGTGTCAGCCAGTCGTTCAGTCAGCAGTTTGGGTCTGCCACACTTACTGGATGCAGGAAGAAAAATGGAAAGAAAGATGGAAGAGAGCGTGAATCAAAACTCAACACGACTTCATTCCTGTGACCCAGATTCATTCCTCTAAACTTTTTAATTACAAAATCTATCAGAAATGTTCACAACTAAAAATATTGATCTGATATTGAAAAAGACAAAGATACAGATTGAAACTTTGGAGAGAATTTACAATCTATTTTTCACATATAATCTAGATATGACAAATAAATTATGTTTTAAACCCCCCGTAATCAGTGTAAGTAATAACAGAATTTAGGTTACATCACTGTGTTAATGTGTTCAGTGTAGAATAATCCAGATGAGATTTTAGCAGTATCAATGTTTAGTATTTTATAACATTCAGATTGATAAAACAAAAATAGAATAGATTAGAAATACCTTTATACTCCCACAATGGGTAAAGTCGGGCATGACCGTAACAAGAACAAGTTTGCTGAAGACACCAGACTTACACACAAGATTAATTAATATCAAAAATTTAAAGTTTAAGCTGTAAATCTTAAGAGACTCATCAGAAAAGGGAAAGACTACTGTGTAATTATTGATAGATAACAAGGCATATTCAGGTAAAAATGAAACGTTCAACTTAAAAAAAAGAAAAAATAGCAGGCAATTATAGCAATTATATAAATAGACCTTTAATTTAGCAAGGAATCAGCAGCATCAGCTCGCCATGCTGTTCAGGAATATTTTCAATTGTTTACACAGTGTGCACTATGCGGGGACACCCATACCTAGTCTCTGGATATGCAAATAAGCAATAGAAAACGAGTTACCGGCACAACCAAGAGATAAGGATTTTATTTTTAGTTCATGACGGCCCTAGTGCCTGTTGCATGTAGCAGAAACCCACAAGAAAAAATGAAGCAGCTAAAGTGTATGGCCAAGTTTGTTTTTTTAAAGTAAAATATTTGAAATCTGAAACTGATTCTAAGACTAAATCCAAAGGTAGCAAGTGGCTGGTTAGGCCAAGCTTACATGAGGCTATATGGATTTATTTCAGTTTTTCTCTTTAATTCTTCTACAAAGTGAGATTTAGATTGAAGTACTGGGGGGAAAAACGCTGAGCTTCTGTTTTGAATCTATTTTAGTAAGCTAAATATGCCAGGAGTCAACTTTCAGGAAGAGAAAAAAAACTGTCTAACTTTTTTCTCTTCTATCTGTGCTGACATTCACTTCCTCTCTTTCAGCTTCTTCTTTTCATCGTCTGTTCTTTCTGATTCATTCTTAAAGCATGTGTTTCTCTGTGTCTCAGTCCTAGGTTGCCTCTGATAAATGGACCAATTACCCAGCATCAGTAGATCCACCGAGGAAGGGAATCCCACCCATTGTAAATCAACATTAAACCATCATTATAGCAAGGCATCCATTAACAAAACCTCAACAACACTGGCCAAGCCCCTAAACCAAAAATATTCAAGAAATCTAAGAGCTGCTAAGAGTCTAAACCACAAAGATGTAAGAACTGGAGAGTTGGTGATGGTAGTGCAGCACTCCTGTTTATCTGGAGACAATAGTCTGCATATTATTTCTTATAAATATGATTTCATTTGTTCCTCGACTCAGTTGACACACATTGAGAGTTACTTTGGGTCTTTAGACAAACTCAGACTTAGACTTAGACAAGCTTTATTGTCATTTTGTATGTACAGAGTGCATACAAAACGAAATTTTGTTGCATACAGCTTACGACAAAGTAATGAGATTGCAATTGAAATAAGATAACATTACAATATAAAGTGCAGCAGTGATAAGAATGTAACAATGCAGGAGAAGACAGTTTTTAAAAAAGTGTGCAGAAGAATGTTGAACAATGTTTGTTATGCAAAAAAATAATGACAATTTAACTTTATCAGTTAAAGTGTCAAGTCCACTCAATTTATAGGCTTTCCAAAGAAAATATATCCATCCATCCATCCATCCATCATCTATTATCTGTGCAGGGTCGTGGTAGGGCTGGCACCTATCTCCAATGGTCAATGGGCAAGAGGCGGTGTAAGAAAAGATGTAAACATGCAGTTTGACATTTCTGTATCAAAGATTTTTTGTTTCCTCATTTCAAATGTAACATTTAAATCTTTCTAAAAGTGCAACATGTGACATTAGAAAACTGGATTTCACTTGAATTTTCTTTGAGCAGCTTTATTATCACCTATTATTGCCCTTACATTGTAAATATGTGTTATTTTATAATGTGCACACTATTGTGTAACCACTTAGCGCTTAGATGGCTGAAGAATCACTCCTTTAAGCAAATAATGGCAATCTGAATTTGATCTCCACGTAACCCACAGAATATTTTGGACATTTTAAAAATGTGCAGCAGCTTAGATATGCCATACATATCACAGATATCTCAGATAGATATTTTATTCAGATGCTCTGTTTGCGCCGATGAAGATTCACTTACTTCAGCATGCCAAAAGCTTGAAGCTGCTTCTCTTGACGGAAACCAGACCTACTTTCTGATTGATTTAGCTAATAATTATTTGACCTTATGGATGCACTCTTGCACAATGTATAGAGCTATCCTCTCCCTGTTTTTGGTTTTACTTAAATTTTTATCTCTTTTATTTTGGATTTTCAAAAGATCTTAATAATAGCTTCCACAACATTTTTTTTTGCTCTTTGCTTTGTATGCTCTGAACTGCTGGAAGCAAGACAACCTGTTGATGCTATTTTTGTTGTAAATATTGTTAGATAGAGCTGGAAAAATTTCGGGCCCCGTTTCAGAAAGAGTGGCCGACCTACCCTGAGTCAAAAGCAGATACTCTGAGTAGTTCTACCCCACTCTATCATACTTAGCATTTTCAGCTTCAAAACAGGTGATATCAGTCAGGTAACCAAACCCAGCATCCAGTCAACCCGAGTTAACCGTGAGCACAAGCATGAACAAAGCTCTCATCAGTGGAACACAGATAACGTGATTCAGGAAATAAGAAGCCTTGAAGTGCGCATTTCTCGCCACTGGAATAAAAAAAAATGTTAATGAAGGCATCTGGAGAATATCAAGACGTAGCTAACAAAAGGAAACTATGCTGTTGCTGCTGTAAAAAATGAGTTAGTGGCAGAGAATTACTGAACAAGTTAGTGTGAGTGTTATTTGACAGAGAGTAAAAGCTGTATCTTGTCACTACACTCAATTAATATAAAAAGGGGGTGGAGTGCATATGGATTAAGTGTCTAGGTACAATCCAACTGGCACAAAAAGATCATGGCAGCAAATCAATATGAAATTTAAAAATACAGTTTAATCAGGTAAGGTCCAGTTATTATTATGTTTAACCGTAACCAACTAAAGCATTACTCGGTATATTCAACAAATGCAATTAGCGATGGGATGGTGTGAGTCGTTGCTCAACCCGGCTACCGAGCAGGGTTGTTTCACGGAGTAATTTGTTGTCATAATTTGACTCAGGGTAACAGCCGGGGTGTGCAGAAATCTACCCCAGAACTTACTCTGGACTACCACTAACCCCTCTTTGTGGGCTTTCCAGGTTTCCCTTTGTTCTCTAAACCTTTGGGGTCCATGGAAGCTGTCGAACCTGTTTCTGATGGTCCAACCTTAGCCAGGCGATCATGCACACACGAAGAAAATGTTTTTAGATACACCAGCATACAAGGCAAGACAAGAAACTACGTAACAGCAACTTCAAACAAGCAGCAACAATGCAAACCTTAAGGTAGCGGCAGATTGGTGCTGGCTCTTTATTGCACTCAGTGTTTTTTTTCCCCTCTCTAAATACATTTAGAGTACCTATTTCAGCATAAGCTCTTTTTATTTTCCCTAAAAACACCGCAAGTAATTGTGAGGTCTGTGTAAACAAGCTCATCCCTCTTATTATTGACATTTACCTTTGCTGCTTGGAGATGACTTTGCATGATAAACAGTCACATTCGCATAACTGGTGACTGTGTCAAGGTGCATTTGCTCAGGTCTTGTGCAAACTTACAAAGACAGGGTATGGCACTCCTCAAGCCCATAATTACGGCTGCTCTCTCGTCTGTAGTTTGGTAAAAAGGTAAAAATGCCCAAACCTTCGAGAAGATGTAAAGCAACATTTGCTGGCATGACGTCACCGAGGAACAACAATGTTTTTTTTTTGTTTGTTTTCACTTTACGAAACTGTTAAAAAGTGCTCGTAGTTAAAAAAAAAAAACAGTAGGAAAGCGGTTCATCTTTTAATCTGATGCGAGTATGAAAAGGGTAGATGTGTTGTAAGCTGAGCGGTGTGCGTGGGCTGGGTGAATGTGGAAACAGCGTGCTCAACCACAGAAGCTAAGACTCTTCAAACAGATTGGAAATGGCCATTGTTGATTGGGTATAAATGCAATGATTTGATCCACTGAATCAAATATTGTTAGACAGAGTGGTGTTCCTGATTGATGCGTGCGCTTGTATGTTTCCCCCTCCAATATTAGACCAGATCATTACTGCAGAAGTAAAAATAAACAACCACAAAAAAGGACAAGAGAGCAAATTATTCTTTAGAAAGAACAATCAGCTGAACTTAGTTTCTCTATGAGCTGTTTGTCTCATCAATTTTTTTCCACAAAAACAGCAAGGTCAAGGGGATACAAAGCAAAGGGAACAGGGACATGTAAGCATTCTTCTTGAATTTATTTTGTTTTGCTAGGCAGTTTTTGTTCTCTACTTTTATGCCTGTGAAGCATCACGAGCTGAGCTGCACTGCGCTGAGGGGAAAATCTATTACCCTCCTGTACTCCAGCCTTCTGCTTCCCATCCCTCCCTCTGTGGCTGACAGGTGTTTATTGAAGGGGCAGAACCCCCCCAGCATTTTCTGTCCTGCTGAAAAGACCACTGAATCAATGTGACCCCCTCTGCCATCCTTCCCTTGCCATTTGGAGCGCTTTTTGAACCTTTTCCTCTGGGATTTCAGGGGGTCTGTGTTCATCACGAGGCTCTCAACTGATGTGATTACAACCGGTGCTTGAATCAGGGTGTTGCTGACTTAAAGGGTGATTAAGCGCTGCAGGAAACATCCTGGTGGAGATATAATTCCTGACCTGTCGAGGGAGTGACGATCTTTCACATTCTGCCAGGCACACTGACTCTCCGTCTAGTGTTCCCGCCTCTCTTCTTTATTTATACCCTGCCTTCTGTGTCTTTACACTGTGCAAAAGGTATGACCACCAGGCAGGGGGTGTTCTGTCCTCTGTCGTGCCCAGGGTGTGAAATCGGAGCGTGGTAATTAAAAATATGTCTCTCGCTGAGCCATCTGGACCCTGGAGAACAAGTGATTAACATGCAAAGGGTCTGCAGGGATGGCAAAGAGGAAGGAAGCAACTGCTCCACAGACTTATCCTTGGATGCTTTTAAAGCCTTGGGTTTGTATGTGCAAGTCATTCACAAAATGTTCCTGTACCTGGACATCTTTCACAGCTTTTGAATCAGTTGTGATCATAACAGTGGCAGATTTTATGCAGATACAGTTTGGACGTTATGGAGGAAGTGAATTAAACATTCGCTGCTTTCCGACTAACAGACTAACAGACAAGTTGTTCAGCAAGTGTTTTCTAAGCAAGAGTGACACAACTCCTTTTGTTATTGTACAAAGGAATATATACTTTTCTCAACATTTCTAGCTGATCTCAAAACAAATTGCAAACAAGAAGCCTTTCTTTTATTAAAGCATATAGCATAAACATCCTTATTTAAATGTTGGATGAGTTCAATGGCTGTGAATACTTTTTGCAAGGCACTGTGAATAAATAACCTTTTTTTGAATACAAGTGAGCAGGTTAAGAGACAGGCAAAGCAAGTAGAGCATTTGGGCCAGCTAATAAACTATTAGCTAATGTTTGCGGGTTTTTTTTTTTTAACCACTGACTTAACCAACAGCAGCTTTCACAGAATCCTGCAGAGGGTGGTGAGCTACATTGTAGCCACAGCTGCCCTGGAGCAGACTGACAGAAACATGGCTGCCAGAAAATCGACGGCACCGGACCCTCTGACCCCCTATGACTCAATAAAAAAATGACTTAAACTCATGCTACACTATGCAGATGCGCCATCTGCACTGAAGAATAATGTGCCTTAGGCTAGTTCACACTGCAGGGCTAGATGCTCATTTCCGATTTTTTACTGAGATCGAATATTGTTTGAGATTGCCATTCGTGCTACTACTAAACGTGGCTGTCATCAGACCTCTGTCTGAACGGTTCAAGACCACAAAGCGACCTGCATGGACTGATAACAGAAGGAGACGTCACAGTGAAGTGCACTGTTTGCAGAAGTAATGGTGAATGTCACTGTTTCTAGAAGCTTTCAATAAAGTTTCATAAAAAACAACAACAAAAATAATAACATGGATACCGGCCGGTGTCTCTCCATGTCATCATTAAAAGCTGTTGTGCAACGGGAGCCGACAATATTAAGACCACATTGTAGCAAGACTAAATAAGGTAAGAAAAAGCAAAACATCTATTAACAATGGCCCTTTATGGAGCATTAACTGCTACTGCTGTGTGTGGATGTGTAGTGAGAGACAGGAGAGTGACGTCAAAGATGGATAAAATGCGACATGACTGTTCAGACTGCGGACGCTTTGAAAAATATCCCACAAGAATCCGAATTAGAACCACATACGAAAGTGGCAGAGATCGGATTTTTTGGGGGATGAAAAGATTGGAATTGGGCCGTTCATACTACCATGAAAAACACAGATATGGGTCGCATATGGGCACAAAGATCGGATTTGGGTCGCAATTCCCTGCAGTGTGAACGTCGCCTTACATGACAAACGCATGCCGATTAATTCAGCTAAAAGTTATTTGACCATCAGAGGGCACTTGCGGACTGTGTATGGAGCACTTATCTTCAATCCAACCATAGTCAAGTGATTAATATATACAGAAAAGAAAAATACGAGCTGGTGATGGAGACAAATTGGACATCTTTCATCCCAGTACACCAGTGAACGTCAACTGGCGGCTTGTGGGCCACATCCGTCCCACCAGAGCTTTCCATCCGGTCCCCAGAATATTTCTGAATTCAGGAATTGCATAGTGAAGAGGAAAAAGTATATGTTATATATATATATATATATATATATATATATATATATATATTTACTGATTCGCCTGTGTCATTTCATTTTTTTTCTTTGAACATTATCCTTTACAAAAAAAAAACTAACTAAAACTCAAACTCTTTAGTCAATGTATGATTGTTGTTCATAGTGCTGGAAACATACCAGCAGTGGGGCCTAAACATGCAGAAGTGTTCAAAAGCAGCGTTATCACCGTGGTCACGGTCACAGTATGACAGCGTGACTGTACCAGGCTCTGTTGGTCATGAAGCAACGATAAAAATGGCATGCCATGCTGCAATGTTACTCTGAAACCAGAGAGAGCCAGTTGCTCGCTCATCTAAAGACAGATTTACCAAGCTGTGTAAGAGAGGACATGAACAGCGAGATGCTCCAAAGTGGCTTTAACACCAACTGCAGTCAGAGGAAGTAACTTTTAACCGACCTCCAGAGTTGTTATTGAGGAAAATCAAGACAATATTGACTGCTGAATATAATACAGCGTGGCTCGCTGTCCTTGAACATGAGAAAGGGACACCCGCCCCTTGTGCACACAGAGACAGAGTGATGGCACAGTGAGAGCAGAGCTGTAGGTTAATATACGATGTAGAAGTCATGCAGGGAGTGACACTGAACTTCCTTCTCCTTGAAAGGTTCTGGATTTGAGCAGCAGGATCCTGCCTTCAGGCACATGCTAATTATTAGGCCAGCTGTACCCTTAAACACAGATGCCGGCATAAAACAGTTTTAGGACCAAAAAGAAATCTGCTTTAAAAACAGCCGAACACGTTTGTGACTTTGTTCCTTAAATGTGCCGTGCTGCACACTTGCGTTAGTATAAATTAGATTTCTAAAAAAGAAGGAGTGGTTTTATTGTGGGTGATGTCCAAGTAGCTCCTCCAAAGCGTCGTTCATACAGTAGTGCTCTTTATTCTTAAACCTAAATGGATATTTATCTCAGAAGTCAAAACTAGAAACCGTGTTCCAGTCACAAGCTGCAAACGAATGAGCTAGCTTCGATTTGCAACAGTACTTTGACAAGTGTTTCAATTCAATTCAATTCAATTTTATTTATATAGCGCCAAATCATGAAACATGTCATCTCAAGGCACTTTACAAAATCAAGTTCAATCATATTATACAGATTGGGTTAGATTATACAGATTGGTCAAAATGTCCTATATAAGGAAACCAGTTGATTGCATCAAAGTCCCGACAAGCAGCATTCACTCCTGGAGAAGCGTAGAGCCACAGGGAGAGTCGTCTGCATTGTCCATGGCTTTGCTGCAATCCCTCATACTGAGCAAGCATGAAGCGACAGTGGGAAGAAAAACCACCCATTAACGGGGAAAAAAAACCTCCGGCAGAACCGGGCTCAGTATGAACGGTCATCTGCCTCGACCGACTGGGGTTACAGAAGACAGAGCAGAGACACAATAAGAGAGACAAACAAGCACAGAAGCACACATTGATCTAGTAATCTGTTCTACATTAGATGGTAGTAACGGGTGAGCCGTCTTTCCATAACTTTAGCCGCAAACCGTGGAGTAGAAAAAGAGCTTCTCTGTGGCTGAACAAGCTAAAACCCTTGTCAGGTTTCAAATTAAAATCTGACCCCTCTTTTCAATGAGAAATACACTTGGAAGAAACTAAAGCAATTTAGACATCTGGATGGGCTTTAGTGACTTTATAAAGTGGTATCTGACGGGCTGGTGTGAGCGTTTTGGTAACTGCAGATCTTCTCTGGTTTACAGAGAAGAACACGTGAGATGAGGAACCTTGAATCAGATGAGCTACAACAGCAGATGCCCAAACCGCTACTCCTGTTAGATAAGAGCAGGAAACCGAGCCCACAATTCACACCGGCTCAGCAGAATTAGGGTAAAAGCAGATGCCTTAGCAATAACTTTCTGGAAAAATGTCTTGATTTAAACGGCAGCATTCTGGGGGGTGGGGCAAAATAAGTGTGAACACCATGAAAGCAAGGATCCGCCCTGCCTTGTTCCTCCGGTTCAGGCTAACGCCGGTGGTGTCATGGTATGGGGACATTTTTCTTTACACACTCTGGGGATCTTAGTACCAGCTGAGAATCATCTAAACACTGCGTCTTATCTGACTGTTGTAGCAGACCATGCCCATCTTTTACGACCACAGTCTATCCATCTTCTGATGGCTACTTCATGCAAAACAACACACCCCCTCACAAAGCTGAAGTCCTCCCCAACTGGTGCCTTGAATATGACGATCCGTTCACTGCACGTTAATGGCGTCCACAGTGTGCAGGTTTAGATCCAGTAGGACATCTTTAAAAATCTAATCCAACGCAGCGTGTGTGTCAGTCTTTTCAAAAACCGAATTCCTCACTTTCTTCTTTCCTCTTCACTGCCTCTAGGTCAGACCAGCTCTTTTTGCTCGGACATACGCGCCACCCCTAGCACGCTCTGCCCATCCTGCCGTTTCGCTTGTGTGTCACACGTATACGTGTGTGAGTGTGTCTGTGTGTGTGTGATAGGTTAATCTGGGTCCTCCAGGCGGGCTGGGGCCACAGTGGTGCATCCCCTGGGAGTCGAGCATGCAGCAGGGTGCAGGCTCATCGCTCCAGGGAGCACAAATGTGGTCTGTTATGTTTATTAAATCAAACGTGTGCAGCCTGGTGTGGCGCTTCATTGTTGGAATAAAGCGGTGGGGGAAAAAAAAAGAAGACATTTTTCTTTTTCTGAAGTGTCTTCTTGTTGACTGCAGGGGACATTGGTTGACAGTGGCAGAAGCTACGGGAGCATGCAGAAACAACGGAGTTGTAATTATGGTGACCACCAGCCCAATATTGCTGTAGATTTCTTTTTTTTTTTTACCCTAACCAGCTTGAAACACCATACCGACAATAGTTTGTTCCTCTCAGTGAAACGAAGTTTAGCGTTAACATCCTTCTTTGTGAAACCGATCATATTTTTTACCCGCCTTTTTGTGTATTACGCTCTCGGTCCTTCACTTGGGAAGAAGAACTAGAGAAAGATGTTCTTGCGTTGGGTTTGAGAGCAGAGGCCTAAACCAAGCTGTCCTCTGGAATCATTTTGGACGTAGAGAATAACACGGCTAATCCCTGGGATTTTAACCGTATTACAAATGTCAGGGATTGCTTGGATTCTTCGGAGAGATTGCTTGGACAGTTTCAGACTCCGAGTAGCCGACTACTCAGTGTGCATGTGTGTCATAGAGCTTATTCAGACGGACGCTTCAAGCTCCCCACTCTCACTTTTTTCATTTAGAAAACCGCAAAACTTTGGGCTAACGTGCGCTCTGAGTTTTAACACATTTTGAAAAATATGTATCACTGATGGCACTAATCTCAAAGGATCACGAGAGTTAGATTCAAGAATTAAATTAGGCTGGATCTTGCAGCTTACGTCAGCATCAAGGCAACAGGAAATTTACAGGGCTTTGCAAAGGCATTCATGTGAAGTTTTCCTCTTGTTGTCACGTTGCAACCACCATCTTGGGATTTTTATATGGTTATCAACGCAGGGTGGTGCTTATTTGTTATGTGGGAGGAAAACGAAGGCTTTCAAGCGTGTCTACAAATTAAATTCTGAAGACTGTGGTGCACGCATACTTTCAGCACCCCTGAGTCAATCCTGCACTACAAAACTTCAGCAAAAAAAAAAAAAAACACCTTTCACTGCAGTTACAGCTGCAGCTCTTTTGCGGTATTTCTCTACCAGCTGACATTTCTCCTCTGAACAGTTGCCACATGCTTACTCATAATGAGGGATGAGTTTATGACATGCAATCGACTGTCCACTGTTGCCACACGCTCGCTCAGGAGGAGACGTTGCTGCAAAGTCAATGACTTTGACTGGGTTTCTCTAGATAGAAGTTTGTAACCTGACTGCATTGTTATACTACTTGGAGAGAATTTAAAACATATACAGTTGACTTTGAATCCGTCAATATGATTGGTTTGAATTGATGATAAATTTCTGCACATGAATCATAATTGTTTGTATTCCATAAAGTGCCTTGAGACGACATTTGTGCTGAATTGACGGCGTCCAAAAATATAAACAGTATTCTATTGAAACTTTTGCCTTTTCTTTTGCAAGACAGCTAAAACTTTATCAGATTGGGTAGAGATCATCTCTGAACAGTAATTTTCAAGTCTTGCCACTGAATCTCCACTGAATTTATGTCTGAACTTCGACTAGGCCGTTCCTTATGCTTGGCTAAGCGGAGATCTAAACCCTTCCCTTGTAGCTTTTAGAGTCGTTGTCCTACTGGAGCCTCTACCTGGAACCGGTTTTCTACCAGGATCGCCCCGTGTTTTGCTCCATCTAGTTTCCATCAACCCTGACCAGCCTCTGCATCGTTACCTGCAGAAAATCCTCCTCCGCAACATGATGCTTCCGCTGTCAAGTTTTATTGTGTAGTTAGACCCAAGCACGCATACAGAAAAATGGAGTCTCACGCTCAAGATGGAGTTTTAAGGAAGAAAACGAGCAAAAACAGGGAACAGGCACGAGAGGACAACAAACTGATGGCGTGCAGGAAAACCAGCAAACTGGCACTTTGGGGAACAGAAAAAAATTATAAGGTAACATGCTGACTTATTGACAGGCTTGACAGGAGATAAGTGACATGGTAATCATGTGGGTACAAACCGGCAGGATGTTGTGTAGCTAAGTGACAACCTGGAGGAATGAATGAATGATCACAGAAAATAATAACACCGTATTTTACAAGATACAGTAGGGTCGACCGAACCGAAAGCTAAAGTTTAACACTAAAATAAGGCTGTTAACCAGCATACAGGGGAGAAGAACCCAAGAATGAGCTAAAACTCACACAACAAAACAATGAGACGTGCATTGACTGCCAAAACTAAAACAACTGCAAAGGAGCCAAGTGTAAATCCAAAGTGACTAAAAAACCCTGAGTCCCATGGCTCATGAGGGTGACCACCTCATTGTTTTAGTCTTGGGATGCTGTGATCAGGGTTAGAATAGTTGGTTGCACTGGATTTCCTGAAGGGGTAGCCAAGTAAATGCAGAAACGAAAACATGCATCCACCCATGTCTTTTTCTTCCACTTCACAGTGATGTGACAAAATCCAAGGTTTGCTGTTAAAAAAAAAAAAACTCGCCCTTGGAAATTCGGCATATTTGGATGCAAATACCTGTTTATACCTGTTGCGAGAGTCAAGGGAAACTTTAAGGTGACTCGTGTTTCATATTCATGGCTAAAAAACATTTTGCTTGAATGTTTGATGTATTTAAAATGACGCAGTGACCCATGTTAGACTTGTCACAGAGAAAAAAAAACAGAATTTGAGACACTGGAAAGCCTTGTGCTAAAACACAGTTGATCTATGTCGAGAGTTGGTGGGACAAGTCTTTCTCTCTCAGCTCAGACTAAAAAGCGAATCATTGTCTCGTGTTATTTAATGATAGGACATCACTGGAAAATGAGACGAAGTGGTAAAAAGGCCCAAAGAGACCTAAGATCCAACTAGATAACTTGGGTATTAACTCCAGGATTCAGTTGTCAGTTGTTTAACCCATGTGTTCATATCTGAACCCTTTCATCCCAATTGGGCATAGTAAAGTCGACTATTCTTTAAAAAAATCCACTCTGCTAGAAAGAAAAGGCTAAAGTGCCACGAGTGACCGCATCCGGTTTGATTCTTGCCCAGTTCCTTTGAGGACGTTTACTTCTCCCAGAGACGTACTGAGGTGGTCTCTACAGTGCCTGATGACATTAGCATAGAGATAACGGCTGTTAGAAAGCCTCCTGATGCAAGTCACTGTTTATTTCTCTCTTTTTTTGAACTGACATCTTTGAAGGCACAGTCAAAAGGTCAGTCAGTCTTCTCTCTGCTTTCTATCCTTGACATTTGGACCTATCCACTGTTCTTCGACCAGCCTGGATGTGAGCACTTGTGTTATTTCTGACTCACTTTTAGCGTTTGCTGTGGGCCTGGATATGTAACGCGGTCGCACTCACACACCGCTGGATGACTTGACGCGAGTAGTGCTTGACGAAGCCTTTGTGCGACGAGAAGAGTGTTTGTTGTCTTGGTTTTCTACAGAGCCAGCGGTGCTGGCCCCAGATCCTCATCCTCCTCTTCCTCCTCCTCCTGGTCAGGCCATCTGTCTGGCAGAACCTCTACGGTGGTGTGTGATCCACCGGGTTTTTCTCGTGGTACGGCGGGCGAGAGGGTTGAGAATGGCCAGAAAACCTCACATTAGCCCAACACTGCCACTTGTTTTTTCTTCTTCTTTTTCTCCAGACCCCTTTCTGTCTTTTCGTGTGTTTTTGTCATCCCCTCTGCTGGTACAAACATCCTCAGAAACAGATGCCCTTAATTCCTCTGGCTTCACATTGTAAGATCTATCCAATCGTCAGGGGAGGGAAAGGGGGTGAAGGAGGGAGTCCATTCTTTCACTCCCCTCTCCCAGATGTGTGAAAGGAGGCGAGATGAAGCCACGGCTCCGCTCGAAGCGAGGAGAATTTGACTGATTTCAGAGGGAGGAGGGGATTCCATGATGCCAACCAGCCAGCGGCATCGGTCGCAAACAACAGCGTGGACACGAGGAAGCCATGTCCATGCTGGAACACACCCTGTTTTGGCTGAGATCAACCCACACACACCACCAAAAACACAGAAAAAGATGGGGGGGAGAGAGAAACAAAGACCCTACCTTTGTTTGGGATTGTTTTTGTGAAGCCCCACACATGCAGTGCTGTGGAGTAGTATCCACACGTTCGCCCCTCTCCTGATCTCTTCCTGACACACACAGAGTTAGTCACAGAGGCAGCAGATTACATCCACACACACTCCCCTGTCCGTACACCGTCCTCGCCCCTCTTTCTCTCTCTGCTCCAGCTGAGGTCCTCGCTGCCTCCCTCCTCACTGCTTGCTCAGTCTCCACCCTTCAGCCAACCCGCCCGGGCTGCAAGGCACTCTACGCCCATCTTCCCCCGCCCACCCCTCTCTCTTGGTTTCTCTTCTTTTCTGCCTAATAGGAAACACTCTCTCTCTATCTCTCTCTCTCTCTGGGTCTCAGAGGTCCACAGGAAGAGCTCACACGGCCTGTCTGAACACTCACAGTAAACAAATTCATACCAGCGTGGCTGATTGGGCGAGCTGCTCCTCCATCCCTCCAAAGTGTTTCGGCTGCTTGAATTTGTGGCTTGAAAAGATAAAAAAAATAAAAAAAATAGTGTAAACCTCAACAACAACAACATCCTGTGCAATGTGCATTCTCATGGCTTGCCAAAACGGAAGCCTTTAATCTGTTTAATCTTCTTGCATGTTGAAGGCGCAACGCTTCAGGACAAGAAAACAAGAAAGAAGACAGAGAGAGGCTGGAGCAGAAAGCAGCAGCGTGCTGTCCCCGCATCCAGAAGGCTTCAGCATCCACAGTCGGCTAGGATTAGATCTTCGTGGAGAGTGCAGTGTGGACGGCGCTAAACCAGCAGCACGCTTTGATGTAATCCACTGTAGCTCCGGCTGAATAGTTTTCCAGGGTGACTGTGATGCTGGAAGGTGATCCTCTGCCCCAGTCTCTGGTCTCTCACAGGTTTTTTTCCAGGACTGCCCTGTATGTAGCTCCATCCATCTTCCCATGACCATACGTCTGTCCCTGCTGAAGAGAAGAGAACCCCACAGCATGATGCTGCCACCGCCCGCTTTCAGCATAGCGATGACTGCATGTGAGGCCTCTTCCAGGTGGTCTTCCATGCAGCCAGATGTAGAGATTGCCCGCCTAATGGTTGTCCCACCTGAACCGTGGATCTTTGCAGCTCATCCAGAGTTATCATGCAGCAGGTTTCATGAATGGAGCAGAAAACAAATGCACAGCATTTGTCAGATTTTTATTTCTAAAAAAAACAACAACAAAATGACCCTCTATTATTTTCTTGTCGTATTACAGCTGCACCACCTGGTGCTCTAAGACATAAAATCCCGTTAAGATACACTAAACTTTGAGGCTCTGATTTGACAAAAAGTGGTGAGGTTTTTATATGTTTGTGGAAGACACTGCATTGCCGGCCATCATGTGAGGTTCTCCTTTATGTTTTTCTCCCAGATGTTCGTGCCTCTGCCCGTCAGGAGGAGATTTCACACTTTAAACTGTTGTCAAAGCAAACCAGCAGAGCTTTATCACTCAAGCAGAGGTGGAATCCAGTGAAACTCAAGCGCATTAAGTACTCTAACATTTCTGTTTTTCAGGACACCGTAGTTCTGTTGCGCATTTGACAGGAAGCTACTGTATTCCTCAGGGATTGTGACAGTGAATCTACTGCCGCCATCTCATCCTGTCCCTTATGTCCGCCCTTGTCACATCCTCACATTCCTTCTCCCACAGGCAGCTTCACGCTCAGCACCGGTCGTCCACCACATCCCATGCTCCTCATTATTGTAGTTTCTCCCAATAAAAGTCTTGAACATCTTCAACTCTCCTATCTCCAGCTCCTCCTCTTATCCTTCTACTGCTGCACCACATGAGGTCTCACTGCTGTTTCCTTTACTTTCACTCTTGCAGCTCTCCTTTAGTTAACTAACTCAGTTGACTCTCATCTCCTGCCCTGTCCTTTGCATTGGATTTTAACTGCCAAAGACAGGGGTGTTATTTTGGCTTTGCATTTCACTTTTGGAACTTTTTTTGACATTTTTTTATTCTTCAACCTCTTAATTATCTTCATTTGTTCCCTATTCATGTTATTTTTATACATCCTTTTTTTTTCTTTTACCTTATTTTACCTTATGCTAGTTCTAAAGCACCACTGTGGCAGAGTGATAAGAACAAAGACATTGTTCAGACCGACCCCGAAGAAGTCTTGTTTGTGGTTTTGCTGATTTTGGGAACGAGCGAACATTTTAATACATGTTTTGGTCAGAAGAGATCAAAACTGAACCATTTGGGGTTTTATTTTGATGCTGCCACCACCTTGTGGTGGTGGCAGCATCATGCTGTGGGAATAGTTGCTCTACAGAAGGGACAGGGAAGCTGGTAGGAGTTGGTGGGAATATGAATATGCCCAGGGACATCCTGTGAGAGGATCTCCCTGGGCATACAGCCGGCGTTAAAATGAAACGGTTTGGTTCAAAACATGTTTATGTGCTAGCATGACTCAGTCACAGTCTACACCTAAAACTAATTGAGATTCTGTAGACTTGATGAAAATTGATTTTCACCAGACGTTCTCCGTCAATCTGACTCAGCTTGCACCATTTCGCAAAGAGGAACGGGCAAGAATTGTATTCTGTGCAATGCTGGTAGAGACAAACCTGAAAAGACTTGCAGGCATAGTTACTGAGAAAACTGCTTCTACAGTGTATTTATTTTGAGGGTATACATGTGCACACCACACTTTTTAAAAATCATTTTTGAATTTGTCTTTGCAAAAAACAAACAAACAAAAAAAAATTGAAATTCATTTATTGTTATTAAGGCAGTGAACCCATTTTTTATACATAAATATATTATGTTTCATTCATCATCACTGTACGAATTGTTTTGCATTTGTTCGCGTGCCATCATCACCAATCGACACACCAACAACACCTTTTATTCACAATTTGAAATAACACCACCCCCCCATTTGTTACTATGTTACACTGTGCATCACGCTGTCCTGCATGTTGCCTTGCTCGCCTGCAGGTACGCCCAGCTGACCTTGTTCATCTTCTCCTCGCAGTCTGAGTGTCACGTTCTCTGTGAGTCACATTTTCCTCGGCTTCATTCATGCAAACGATATTCGCCGGGAAGTGTACAGTGGCAGCTCACGTACCGAGAGAAAAGGATGGTGGATGGGGGGGAGGGGGGGGGGGTAGGAGGAGGAGGAGGATTAATGAGCCATGATTCCTGTGAATGTAAGGAGCCTCTATCACTGTGATAGCACAGTTATGTGAGATAGCTCTAGGGTCTAATACGCACTTTAAGTTTGTGGTGACAAAATTTGAAAAAGGACGCATTTCATATTATGGATGGGGGAGGTAGGCCTACATTATGGCTGCACAATTTATCATGAATTCATCATTAAGAACTTCACAAGTCAGACAGAGGCAACCTTTTCATGAAAAGGTTTGAGATGGAGATGATGAATGTCTTTGTTTTGTAGTAGCTGGATAGACTTCTCATTATCTGGGGTCTATGTGTGCTATGATCCTAAAGCAGAGGGACATTAACACTTTAGTTTTTCTGTATTTATCACAAGCTGTATCGCTACTGGAACATTCACCAATATCATCGCATGTCGCAACTTTTCCTAATATCGTGCAGCCCTGAGCGTACATGATTTCTGATTTAGGCCGGGACTTTGACTGGGCCATTATGACACATTAATCTTCTTCAGTCTAAACCAGTACTTCTCAAATAGTGGGGTGCGCCCCCTGTGAGGGTGTGAAGGTACTGCAGGGGGCGCCTTTTTTTTTTGTTCAGAAACTACAGGCCTTCTGAATGATTGTAAATGTGAAAACAGCACCCCCTGTTGTTTGGTCTGTGCCTGCGGTCAGTGGTAGCATGAATACTATTAATAAACTCCTAGAAAAGTACAGGACCTAATGTAACTCAAGTTTGTCTTTAATATGAATGGCTTGATATTATTTTTGCCATATGAGGTTCATAGCTAGTTAAAAGTTCACTCCAGGTACAAGTCGGGCTAAAAGCCATCTATATTTTTGTTAATATTAGTTTAAAAAGTGTGGCAATGTTGAAACATTCTAACATTCTTTTCCTTCTTCAAATGGGAACGCACAAAAAAATAATAATTGAGAACCACTGGTCTAAACAATTCAGTTTTAGGTATGGCTGTTTGGGGTAAACCTCTGCTCCAAGCTCAACTAATTTGCACCCGCTACTGGTTTTCTTCCAGTACTACCTTGAATTTAGCTCAAGAAAAGCCTCCCTGCAGCATGATACTGCCACCACCTTGATTCATGGTGGAGGTCTGTTCAAGGTAATGTGCAGTGTTAGTTTAGAGCAGCTTTGTGCCGCGTTTAAATTACGCTCAGGTGGACTTTATTTACAAATTAGTAGACTTCTGAGAGCAATTGGTTGTACTGGATATATTTTTTACAAGGATCAGAGTAAAGAAGGGAAAACACTTACATTTTTTTTTTTAAAACCATGTATAATTTTTCTTCCACCTAAAAGTAACCCACCGCATTGTGTTGGTCTGTCTCATTAAATCACAGTGAAATCCTTTGAAGTTTGTGGCTGTAAGGAGGCAAACAGTTCATGGATACCCGTGCTTGGCTCTGTGGTTATATAGGCTTATTGAGCATCAGCAGAGACAGAAACAGCGAGCCGCTTCCCTGCAGATAAATCCAGATATTTGTTAATTCGTAATCAGATTACTCTGTTTTATTATCAGCTCGGGGATCATCTCAGAACCTTTTGGTGTCAGTGCAGCTGTTGAGCTTAATAGGCTGCTTTATTGAGTGCATTTAATCCATTTTTACAGTATATGAGCAGACGTGGTTTAATACTCTGAGTTGCTCGTGTTTTTTTGGTTTTGGTTTTTTCTTTTTTTAAATAAAGGTAAGTTGTTCCAGGGGGTTGAGGGTGCTTCTACCTTAAAGGATGAGCACCGTCATCATATTTCCCAAGGTTTTACCCTCATCACCGTTGTTTTGTTTGAGGAGGAGGAGGCAGATGTTTGCCATACAGACAGGCTGTGCATGTGGGGTGGGGTTATTACCCAGGCAGGGGGAGGGGCCTTGATTTTATCTCTGATTTACAACCATCTGCCTCCTTCCAAGGCCGAGCAGAGCTTCTCCGTCTGTGCTGTCCCGATGCCCCCTGGGATTTAGAGAGAGAGAGAGAGAGAGAGAGAGAGAGAGAGAGAGAGAGAGAGAGAGAGAGAGAGAGAGAGAGAGAGAGAGAGAGAGAGAGAGAGAGAGAGAGAGAGAGAGAGAGAGAGAGAGAGAGAGGTTGAAGCTGTTGTTGGAGATGCACTGCGTCTCAGTTTTGTCAAATAATCAGGCCCATTCACACATTCATGTACTCTCAAAAAGCAATAAAGAATCAAATGAAGGGCAGATAAAGGTGCAACTGAGATTGTAATTGCTGGCAAACATATTCGAAGTGCAACCATAGCTCCAAAATGCCTCAACAAGAGCTGCACATCGTGCAATAAGGCAAAGAGAGAGAATGAAGAAAAAGGGGGGATGACAGGTCCAGAAAAAGGATTTCCCCCTCTGTGTTGCCATGGAGACAGCAATGGATGGAGGATGACTGATTTCCTGTACAGCTGTAGAGAGAGGGAGGAGCCCAGTGAAGGAAGCATCCAGGTTCTCTTTTACATTGTTATGCCAGAGTAGCCTTCAGGGATATTTTCCCATCAAGTTTCCAAAATGTACCAAATTGAAGAAAAGAGAGAATCCGTGACGTTAATCTATTCCAGCTGCTACTGCTGACTGAAACGCAACACAGTGGACTTTTACAGAGAAAGGATTTGCTGAAGAACGTTAAAAGCTGACAAGGAAACTGTCCAATCCAGTCATATCGTGAGGTAAACATCTAGTGCCAGCAGTTTGTAAAAATGAAGTTTTTCCACATTTTCACGTTACAGCCATAAGCAGATATGCATTTTATTTTTCATTTCGGTTCATCTTAAGTTAACCAGGTAATACGACTGATAACTAGATCTCTTGATTGTAAAAGTAGTAGTGCATAATAAGTAGTGAACAGAACCTGATGTTTACTAAGAAAGATTTTGCAAATAAAAATCTGAAATGTGTGGAGTGCACGTATTCAGCCAACTTCAATCTGATTCGACCAATCACCTAATTAGAAAACAGAGTCCACCTGTGTGTGACTTAATCTTAATACGGGCCGTTTCTCAATTCACGAGAACGCAAGTCCGTTACCGCGTTCTCGTCAAGTCTGTTCTCGGTAAGAACACAGGAAGATCAGACTTGACGAGAACACGAGCACGCAGCACGTATGGTGTATTGGAACAGAAGCGTACTTGTGACGTCATGAGACGCACAGTTCTTTAGCATTTCTTTAACATTCAAAACTATTTATATACTACACCACAATAAATCTTATTGAACATTTTTTTTAAAACAACATTTTTAATTTCTAAAAAGCCTAAAAATTATCTTGCCGCGGTGCATTCTGGGCAAGCGGTCAGTCTGAAGAACGCACAAGTCCGCTCTGATGCATGCTCGATAAAGAGGGCGGGCGAGAACAACATCCGGGGAATTCGGCGCGTTCTCGGTTTGGCGTTCTCGGCAATCGGAACAGTGCTCGGGCTGAGGCTGATGACGTGTCACGAGCACACGAGAACGCTCAAGAACGCATATTGAGAAACAGCCATATTCTCTGCTCTTTAATGAAGGCCTTAGAGGTTTGTTAGAGAACAACATAAACAACTTACCAAGAAATGGTCGTCCACCTAAACTGACAAGTGGGACAAGGGGAGTGTTGATGAAAGATGGAGTGAAGAAGGCCCATAGTAACTTTGGAAGTGCTGCAGAGATCCACAGCTCAGGTAAAATAATCTGCTGCAGGAGGCTCACTCTAGTCTGCCCTTCATGGAAGAGTGCCGAGAAAAGTTTACAGCTTGCCACATGCCATGTAGCGCACCTAACACAACATCCCTATGGTGAAACATGATAGTAACAGCATCAAGCTGGAGAGGATGCTTTTGCAAAATATGAGAGCTGGTCAGGTTTAAGACAAAAATTGATGGATAAAAACCTGCTAGAGGCTGCTAAAGAACCAAGAGCTAAAGATTAGGGTGATGGTAAGGAGGCCTTCCAACCTCGACAGCTTAAAGCCTGTTCATTAAAGATAGATCAACAAAATACAGAGGTGTTCTTGTGATTAAAAGGGAAGCATCTTTTTCTGCAGAAACATCCTTGCAAGTCCTGTCCTGACCTTGAGATTGACAGCCAAGCATGGCATAATGCTTCTTGGACTGCTAAAACGAGCAGGTTGCCAACGCAACCGGGTTAAATGCAGATATCTTATTGTGTACAAGTAGATTATTCCATTCATTTGATTGTGAGAGACCTAAAGGAACAGGAGTCTGGATCTATAGAACGTATAAACAATGATGGGAAGATGGTTTAGTGGCCATACTGGAATGAAGGAATAATTGAAGGAATGCACGGTAAGGAAACACGTTTTGCTTCAAAATTAGAGTCATCGTTGGCCGTTCAAATTAACACCGAACTGAGAAAGAAACACAATAAAACCAAAAATCAGCATGGAAAAATGCAGAACAATTAATGTTGCAATCTGCAGTAAATGCAGACAAAAGTAGAGGAGAACCGAAGAAGAAACTATGTGCAAATATTTCAGATGTGCTAGCTAAAGCTAGAACCGGAGCAGGAGTCTCATGTGTGAGAAAATACTGCCACCTTCAGGCCAAAGGGGTTTATTGCTGACGAATGTGTTCCAGACCTGGGATTGTGTGTCTGTCTGTCTCTCTGTCTCTCTCTCTCTGTCTCTCTCTCTCTTCCTTCCACCCACAGTTATACATGTACAGCTCAGCACGTTAGAATAGAACAGCAAAATAAATTTACTGCAGCCATTTAATTTAAAATGAAACATGTATAAAATCATTACTAACAAATGTCAAGTATTGATTCTGATTATTCTGGCTTAGTTTGTGAAATCTCAAAAATCTTGTTTCTCATAAAATAACAATATTACATAAAACCAATAAAAAGGGATTCTTAATCCAGATCTGCCAGCAAACTGAAAATGACGGCATCAGCGTAGCGGGAAGGCGATTGGTCTGCAGCTCTGCTGTGATGTTCAGGAAGACCAGGTTGCTTTAGTAGTGCTCTTAGGTAGCATGGATGCTGCGTCTCTGCCTCCAAACTCTGGAGCCAAAACTTTCCTTCATCTAAAAAAACAACAACCTGTAATCCCCCCTGCCCCACCCCTAGCCCAGGTAAGACACCTCTGACTTTGTCCCTGGTTCAAGAGTATTAACACAAAAGTTGTAGCACATTTTTCTAACACACCTGTCTATTAAGCTTGAATGAACTGCCACCTCGCTCAGGAATGACCTTGTGGAGGGAGTCGGTGACTTACCTGCTGGGCACCAGCAGTCTTCCCCGTGATTTTGTGCGCAGCAACACATTTCTACATTAAAAATAATTTCTATTGCTCTTCGGTAATATCAACATTCAGAAACTGAGCTGTGGATTTTCATAAGCTGTAAACCATAAGAATCACATTTTCCAGCAATAAATCCTTCAAATACAGAACTCAATGTGTGCTATAACATATTCTGCTATATTCCATTTAATTACTTCAATAAATGGACCATTTCACTATATCCTAATTCATTAGGTAAATAACAGTCGACAGCAGCGCCGTGGTAAGATAAATGTACCTGTTTATTGGATGAGAGGAACATTAGTACCAAAAAGGCACGGAGCAGACTCATTGTAACAAATAATTTTTTTTACCAAGAGGGTGACAAAAAGAGATCTAGTCTTTTCCTGCAGGCAGATCCTTTCACAGAAAGGACGATGGGACACACAGAGTCTTACAAAGCGTAAGCAGGACCATTCCCTAAATCAGCGACAAATACAGGAGGCAGGGTTGAACCTGCATGGCTGTGTACCTAAGCATTTATGTTTGGTGAGATAAATTCTTGCTGATGATTAAAAAAAAACAACAACTTGACTTTGACACCTTCCATTAAAGAACAGCTCTAAAACACAGGAAGAAATATAGAAATTCCTTTTAACTTGACGGCATTAGCCATCATTGTAAGAAAATATTTTATGAGAGATGTTCTCACGGTTAAAACCGAGCTGGTGAGCTGGAGGGAGAAGCCAGATCTTACAGGACTATAATTAAGTTTGGCAAATGTGCGGATTTATTCGTTCATTGCTGACATTTAAGGCAGCCGCGTGGATCTTAAAATGTCAGCCAACCAAAAATAAGAAAAAAACAACAAGTTTACTGCTAAAATAATACCATCTGATCAGTCAAGCTTACAGGAAACTTGTGACATTTTGAGAAAAGAGTTTACGATCAGCAGCTTGAGAGCACTCCAGAAAGATAAACGTCTTTGTTGGCACATCTTTGGCGCAGAGGCTGAAAACATGGCGAAACATCTGGAAGGCAAAAAGGCGCCGACCAGAAGAGCCGATCTCACAAAAAGAGAGCACGTCGCCTAAAGTTGTGTTTAAAGACTGGAGAGGTTTTCAGCTCGTCTCTAAAAACACTGGAACTAGCTGCTAATAATGTAAATGTAAAAAAACAGAGAAAACAGGCTTCTGGTGACGAGCTGGGAAGGTATCCAGCATTAGCGTGTTTTAAAAATATGCAGGGAGGGAGAAAAGACACAAGGCGCTTCAAAGGAGCGGACAGAAGGCCGTTCCCTGTGGTTGGCGGCTGCTTAATCGCTTCCTGTCTTGAGCTTAGCTTCTAATGACAGACTCAAAGGTTAGATAGGCCTGGGCCGAGGTTCCAGAAAGAAATGCTCTGTCACGCCGTCGCTACGGTTCAACTCCTTTCATTGCAACATCTCAAGGCTGCAACATGTTTCCCTTCCTTCCAAGAAAGTTAAATGTAACAGTGCTCGTGTTAACGCCGAAACAGAGGTCAGATATTCTGTGCAAACAGAATTGATCATGAGCGTTGTTCTGTATATTTGCTGAAAGGAAGCAGTTTATACCTTCACAACAGAAGCTAACCCTCCTGGCATCTACATGTGCTGCATATGGTGTGCTTTTTCTTTCTGTTTGTTTGTTCTTTTTGTTTAAATATAAGATGGATTTTCTGATTTCTCAGCTGGAAATACAGGAAGAGCTCGACCAGAAGTGACACTTCTCCCTTTCTTGTTGGCGGAGCAACCCCGAGTTTAGTGTCCAATATGACAGGCTGTAGTGAAAGTTCCTGTTCTAAACTATTAGCAACTTTACTGTTTTGTGTTTACCTTTATTTAGTACCAAAATAAGTAACAAATATTTTTTTTCTGACTGAAATTAGCAAAAACTGGGTGTGAAGTCCTTCTCCAATGTGAGACTAATTCAGAATTGTGATGAATCCAGATCAGCTGGTCCTGGAGGCTGGAGCTAGCAGCTAGTCCAAGCTATGGCCAAATAAAGCCTCATGGAGCAACGAAGCCTTCCAGCCCATTGCTTTGCCCAAAGGTTCATTACTCAGTGCTTCATTGGTTCCTCCCAGGTGACATCTGCTGCTGTACTTACACTATGGCAGCCCCGTCACTTAAATCACTTGAAAAACCAACAGAGCACAGCTGTTTTAAAGCAACTCCAGTGTGAAGAAATGACACCGAACGGTTAACGCGAACCCCCCTTTTATGAAGATTGGAACCTTTCTCACGTTTGTCACCGAGTGCTTATTCACAGAAGAAGCTGTTTTCACGCGGTATGGAGTGATCTTCCTCTAAAAACACGTGCAAAGAACAGAATGTAGTGGTCAGAATGTAAAAGTCTGAGTAACATGTCCGTCTGCGTTTCCGGCAGGAATGCTTCTGGTGTCGCACCGTCTCCTCCCTCCTTTTCCCTCATCTTTTAAAATAATCATCAGCTTCTCTGTAAATAACCAACCAAAGCAAAGGTGACGGCCAATTAAAGGCTTATAGAGTTTGCTTAAACCGCTGCAACATCTTTGAGACTGGAGCTGGTTTAAGACGAGACAGAAATGTGCCCTGGCCTCGGGTTCGCAGGGACTGGACGTCAGCCTGAGCCTCGGTTACCGACTGATCCGGACCGATACCAAAAGAAGACGCCAGGTGTCACTAACACTAACAGCCTAGAAACTGTTGCTGGACCCTCACTTCCCTTTACATCAGGTCATCATAATAGTAGTAAATGCATGTTACAGACAAAACAGTTATAACGGCAAAAATGACTGAAATATTTTTGGCATAAATGTTGCTTTTCTGTTAAAAAATGTTAGAACATGGTATATATTTCTGGCTTAAAATAACAGTGTAAACACAGACCGTGGTTATTAATCAGAGCCTCATACGACCCATGCCCAGTTAGGACTGTGGTTTTGTTCTTCCCGCATCTCGGAAATGTTGCCTTATATCATAACACAGCTCAGTGTTGCTTGCTCAGTCCTGTTTTTTAAATAAATCCCTTTTTCGAGAACTTTTGCAAGAGTCAAACTGCATTCTGTTAAAACGTTAAAAAAAAAGAAGGTGAAATTAAAGCCTAAACCGCGGTACTGTTCCATTTGTTCTTTTGACCCGTAACAGTGACCCATGTTCCCCCACACCAGCTGCGGTGTATTACCATGTCAGCTGTGATAGCTAACAGCCCGTACCACCGCATCCTCGGGGAGTTCGGCCTCTTGCTGGGGGATTTAAAACGATGGCATCAGATTAAAACCAGTTAGAAGCTCCACATCCTTAACACTGCCACCGACATTTGTTCATAATACTGATGACAGCAGCCACGCACACAACAATATCTAAACAATCATTTTATATAAAAATACATCTAAAAAAAATGTTGCTTTCTGGCTGGAGGACGTAAAATAAAAACAACTCAACAGATTCCAGTTTTTTTTTTTTGTCCTCGCTGACAGAAGTTAAAGGAAGACGTAAAGCATCAACATGCATGGTTTGTTTTTGGCTGACAGCTCCGCTTTGACTCCAGACAACGCTCAATTGTATTTTGGCCACAAGCTCGGCTCGTGTAGGGACATGCAGGCGCTCAGTCAGGCCCGTTCCTGCGTGGACACCAGTCTGAATATCTCGGGAATATTGGGAAATCATCATTGTACGCGAGAGTTAAAAAGCGAGCTTGACTTGCCGACATGGAGGTGTGTGAAATGCTTAAAAGATTGAATCCTCATGGCTTGAATGGTAGGGTTTGAGCAAGGTGAGGGCTCGTGATTGTCAAGGCGAGTGTTCAACACCTGCATAGTGTTAGGAAGGCACAGCGGTGGTGTGTTCACGTCGGTTCGCCTCCGGTGGCGTGAAAGTGTTGCAGGAGCAGAGAAAGAGGTGATCGCGGCTCCATGTTGCAGGCAGCAGGTACGGCAGCCGTAGAAACAGGCCTTCTGGTTTCGTACTTTGTTAGTTACCTCAGCTCCTTATGTCTCCTTATGTCTCCTTATGTCTCCTTATGCTGCCAGTCTTTGTATGACTTTGTAAAGCTGCTGAAAACCGGATAAAAATAAAGATGGCAGGACTCTGTTTCTTAGCTTTGAGCAGTTTGGGCTGGCTCTTAAAACAGGCTCATTTTTCCTTTATATAGATGTCCCATTTCAGCCAGAATCCTTGTCTGTAGGTCAGTCTCTGGTAGTGGATGAAGGGCGAGCCTTGTTATAGCCTGGTTACTGACCACCTCTAAGAGCGCTTCTCTCGTCTCGTTCCATGAAAGGTCTCCACACCTGAACCGGGGGAGCAAACGCGCCGCCCTCGTCTGCCGCCGTCACACCACGAACTCGGGCACCTCGTCGTTGGTCAGGTCCAGGGAGAAGTACTTGTTCGTCCTCTTGATGGGGAAGGGATGCTGCTCTCCGAGCACGCCGGCGCGCTGATCGGACAGGACCTGGTGTCCTTCGCTGTCGTTCGGCTCCTGAGCGCAGCCGAACGTGTAGCTGTGGGCGGTGTCCTGGCAGAGCTCCGCCCACTGCTGGCAGTCCTTCTGGTAGAGCCGGATGTCGTCTAGGGATTGGCTGTGGCGGTCCGTGGAAGACTGGGGCTTCCGGCTCGTAGTTGTCTGTAAAGGTGAAAGGAACAAGATTACAGATATGAAGAACGGTGAAGGCCATAAACCGTTTTGGTTTAATGGGATTTATTTGTATTAAACACTGTCTTTAGGTTTCCCGGGTGACCAAAACATGAATGAGGTCAAAGCCTCCCATCAGTTTTTGGCTGCCTGTAGCTCACAGCTTGAGGTATAGAGCCAGCTATTTATTTTCTGGACTGCCACTATGGGGCCCCTGGCCCTGACGTACGGCTCTCTAACCCACCCATAATAAAGGACTGTAATTTGACCGTACTTGCTATTGTAAAGGTTCCTATAAATTTTCCATGTCCAAATTCAGGCTTTTCTAGACTTAAAACATACGAGTTCTCAGTCCATAATTTCCCCATTTCAAAAGTAGAAATAAAAAATTTCCTCCTGAATTTGGTGATGACAGTAGGAAGCAAAAAAGCAGGAAAACAAGGAAAAGAAAGTAAGATATAACAACGAACGAAGGAAAATGAAAGAGAGGGAAGGAAGGACTCTAGAAATGTTTATTATCTTTCCTTTTTTATCCTGTGTTTTCCTTTTCTACTGATCCAGATGTAGAAAACACTTTTCCTTATATTACAAGTTCCATGTTTCAGTTCACACGCGTCACGTAGCCGGAGTAAATCATCTCTGCAGTAACGCTGAATGTTTGTGCATGACCTTCTTAGGACTATAATGGAAAAAAAAATCTGCCACACTGGCTGAAGGTTTACTTCTGATAGGGTGGAACCAAGCGTGTTAACCAAGGCTGGACTGTATAACTATACTACAGAAAACACTGCGTTCAACATAACACCGAAACGATGGTATTTCTTATTTCTACACGTAGCTGCTTTGTTTAAGTGGTGTTGAAATAAGTCTGAGTTACCTGTGGCAGCGACTCAATGCTCTGTCCTCTCATCTTGACAACAGTTTCTGAGGAGCTGGAAGTGGAGGAACTAATGTCTTTTACTATCAGACCTTAAAGGAGACCAAAAAATGTTTTTAGAGCAAATCTTCTTGCTTGCAGATATAAAACTATGTTTGCACTGTCAGACCTTAGAGGCTGCATGCTGTTATGGAAGACAGGACTCCGACAGACTATACCTGAATATCCATTGGTCTGATCTGGTGACATTGTCAGCATGTCCTCAGTGATGTGGATACACAGTTCCTGGTCCAAAGCCATCTCGTGAAGCTCCTCGTAGTCTTTGGGGTCATCTACCAGCATCTCAATCTCTGCCGGGACAAAAAAAAAAAAATCAGAATATGGAAAGATTAAAGGAAAAAAACGTAGCGTCTTAGACTTATCAAATCTTTATTTCTCTAAAAATAATGCCAACAATCCTCTCATCAATATATCAAACTTTCTTTTGTATACCAACTTTTTATGCAACATTAAGTGGGAAAAAAACAGTATCCACACACCAAAGAAAAACATAATAATAATAATAATAAATAAAGACATGTCAAAAGAGATTCATATGCTCTAAAAGAAACTTTAATCTGTTCATTGTAATACAGACACGATCCTTTTCTTAGCCTTCATTTATAAGGATAGAATGAGGAATGAAAAGTAATGTTTAGATAATAAAAACAGAGACAATAGTTAAAATAAATATGAGTGTAGGATTACTATAAATGTTTCTAAAACTAAAGAAATATGGCCTTAAAAAGTATAAATAATTTCATTTAAAAAAAATAGGAAAATAAACCATAATCTCAAATGAAGCGTATTAAATTTGTGATGCCCAATAAATCGGCATTAACATCGGCATCGGCTGATGTTGGTCATTCTTCAACGTAATGTTTTTGGCCCCATTGGTGGGCAAATATTACCCACCGATGTTTATTTCTTGTTGCTCTTTGTGTGTGTGTTTTTGATGCGGGAGGGGGTAATGCATGACCACGCGGTATTTTAATTTTTTTTTTTCATGCTGTCGAAAGAGTAGGGAAATATATATAATATATACAATGTGAGTAAATATCAGTAATCAGCCGTGACAGCAATATTAGTATCGGATGTTGATATGGAACCCAATTTGTGTATTGGTACATATCTACTAAAGATGAATAAAAAGATAAAATTATAGTATTAAATTGGAAGTTGATAAATTAACTCAAATAAAAACAGGGTCAAAAAGACAAAAGTATTTAAATCATTCCTTAAACTCAAAATAAAAACAAACAAAAAATATAAGATAACGTGTCCTGGGTTTGTTCACTTTGAAGCTTTGCTTTATGTTCTTCCTACTTGGTTATATGATCAATAATTAAGATTTCTCTTGTATTATCTGTTTGAGCTGTATGAAGTTGTCTGCCTTTCGAGGCCACGTCTAAGACGCAGTTATAAACCTCGTCAGTCAGGCTTGAGTCATCAGGAGACACAGCAATGTAAACCTGAGTGTCGTCTGCATATGCTGCTTCCTGATCATGTCTCCAAGAGGAAGGACACAAAGATTAAGAAGTACTGGACCTAAAATCACAATGGCCAGCACAATCAAAACCTGCACTGAAGTGAACAGACGATGTTCTCTTATGAAAATCCAGAGGTTTATAATCTTAAAGAGAGCTGAAAATATGCTCCCTACCACCATATAACCGTCACCTAACATCAACTATACACACTTACCATCATCATCAAGGATGCGCTCTTTGCCACTGCTTTCAATGCCGGAGGTGTGGGAGCTCCCATGGCTGGTCGTGGATGAGCTGCAGGTTCGTAGGGGCCTGTGAGGGGCCTGACCGGGGGCTCTGAAGCTGTCTGTTTCAATGCCGGATGTGTGCGAGCTGCCGTGGCTGGTTGTTGAGTGGCGAGACAGACGTTTGTGGTGGGACATGCTGCCCGCGCTGCTGCCGCTGGCCCGGGAACGCTTGTCCAGCTGCTCCATGTCCAGCTCGAGAGCATCGCTGATGTACGACTCCCGGTACTGCTTCTTCTCTAAAGTCAGATCAACATGAAAAAGCATGAATAATTAACAGGGTGAACGCAGTTTAAGAAAAAGGTCATCAATTCGAACAAAGACATTGGTACTGCGTGATCTTTCTGAATAAGACACAAGATGCATTGCTTTGTAAAACCACTCCTCACACTTTGTAACGGCACAATCACATCTTTCTAATATCTAAGTGGGAGTTTTTTAGTTGCAAAAATAAATAAAAATCCTCGTGTGGACTTACAGGTCATCCCAAAAATTTGAATGTTGGGAAAAGGTTTAATATTTTTGTCACTCTTTTTTGAAAGGAAAACGCATACATTATATAGATTAATTACACATAGACTATCTATCTCCCTCTGCTGAATATAGAAAGGGTTCCTGGATCAATGTGTGCTTCTGTGCTTTTGTGTCTCTGCTCTACCTTCTCTAACCCCCAGTTGGTCGAGGCAGATGACCGTTCACACTGAGCCTGGTTCTGCTAGAGGTTTTCCTCCCTGTTAAAGGGGAGTTTTCCTCTCCACTGTCGCTTCATGCATGCACAGTATGAGAGATTGCTGCAAAGCCATCGACAATGCAGACGACTGTCCACTGTGGCTCTACGCTTCTTCAGGAGCTATACAAATAAAATTTTATTGAATTGGTTTCCAGAAAAAGAAAACCAAAAATACAGTGCGTCAGAATATTTTAATACATAGGATCATTAAAAAGAATATTTCTAACAGAAATGTCTGACAGGCGATCAGCCTGTGTTTCTGCCGAGGTGTAATCGAAACCCAGGTTGATTTGATAGCAGCCTTCATGTCATCTGCTTTGTTGGGTCTGGTGTCTCTCATCTTCATCTTGAAAATGCTCCATAGATTCTCCAAGGGGTTCAGGTCAGGCCAGTTTGCTAGCCAATCAAGAACAGCAAAACCATGGTCATTGAACCAGGTTTTGGTACCTTTGTCAGTGTGAGCAGATGTCAAGTTCTGCTGGAAGAACAGCATCTCCATACAGCTTGTATGGAGATGCTGTTAAGTATGAAGTACTTAAAATGTTAAGTATGAAGCACTTAAAATCTGCTAGATGCCTGCGTTGACTTTGGACTTCAGAAACACAGAGGACCAAATCTAGCAGATTACATGGCACAGCTAATCACCACTAACTGAAGTAAGACACTTGTAGTCCATGAGTAGGATTCGTCTGTGCGTAGCGACTCGTCACTCCTTGTGAAGTTCCCCCAACTTGTTGAAGAGATTTTGCTGGACAATCCACTCAAGGCTGCAGATATCCCTGTTGCTGATGCAGCTTTTTCTACCACACTTTTTCCTTCCACTCAACTTTCTGTGAATATGCTTGAATGCATCACTCTAGTAACAACCATCTTCTTTCGCAATGACCTTTGGTGTCTTTCCCTCCTCGTTGAGGGTGTCAATGCTTTTGAACGTCTGTCCAGTTAGCTAGACCACTGAGAGGCTCACCTTTGCAGGTGTTTTGAGTTAATTAGCTGATTAGAGTGAGACGCCATGAGTTTCCAATAATCAACTATTTCAAAACATTATTTTAGGATGGATCTGTATATTCAGCCCCTTCTATCCTAACATCCCTAAATTAAATCCCGTGTAACCAACACTCTATAGAAGTCACCAACTTAGTTCATAGAGTCCACCTTTCTAAAAAAAAAAGAAAAAGAAAAAAGTTTGCAGCTGCAATATATAGCTTACCACAAGACATGTAGAGGAAACAGTGGATATTTGAAGCAAGTTGCTCTGGTCAGATGAGACTGAAGTTGAACTATTTTAAAGTAAAGCCCTACATGTGGCAGAAAGCAAGCACTGCACCTCAGTTTGAACATCCCCTCCCCACAGTGAAACACGGTGGTGGCAGGATCAAGCTACAGGGATGCTTTCTTAAGCATGGAAGCTGGTCAGAGGGCATGGCAAGATAGATGGCGCTAAATACTGATGTTCACAGACATCCTTTATCAGATGTGACAGTGGGGATATGTCATGGGGACTGAACAGAGATACACGCCACACTTTTCAGATTTCTAGCGGATTTTGAAAACCATGTATTGTTTTTCTCCCACTACTTTGTTTTGACCTGTTACATAAAATCCTTATAATACACAAAGGACCGAGGGGTGTGAAGGCTTTTGCAAAGCGCTGTATGTAATTGCACAACAAGAGGCTGAAATTACCTTCATTTTCCTCCAGCCGACGCACTTGTTTGAGAACAGGCTGCAGGTTCATGTAGAGCCGGTGGCTGTTGCTGAGCAGCTGCAGGAGGTGGCGGGAGCGCAGGGGGCAGCCCGTGTAGTAGATGAGCTTACGAGCCGAGGGCAGACCGTCAGGGAGGATTTCAAACTTTTTCCCCTGAGAAAGCGTAAAGTGGGGGAAAAAAGTAAATCACTAGAAAGTGACACAGAATGCTGATTTCTAACATATGACAAAGTGCCAGAAAGTTTTCTTGGGGGGCAGTAGAAGCCTCTTGTTACCAAACACCAAGCAGGAGTGAGTTCATGTATCTCTTTTTATTTTTGTTTTCTCACGAAGAAGCAGGTTTTTGGGGTATTTCGATGATTTTTTCCCCCAGGAATAGGACCTTTTGGCTGGATACATGGAAAAATCTAAATTGGTTTGTGCTTTCTCCAGCACATTTTGGCTTTAACTGTGCGAGAGGCCATCAGTCTGTGGGACTGTTTTCTGTTGATACCTCCAACCTTTTCTCCTAGGGTTTGGACTTTTACATGTGAAGGTTAAAAACCTAATTTCTGACTGTTGGGCTAAACTAAACTTCCTTTATACTGGTCATTTTTAAAGGAGGCAGCTAATTTTCAAGACTCCAGTTTTGTTTTTAAGGAGATTTATTTTTTATAGAGGCTTTCCTATTAAGTATCATTTTCTCAGGACAGATCTGTCTACGGGAAAACTTGGACCTCATGTTTAAATTCTTGCACAAACAGAAAAACTCAGCAGGAAAAGTCTTTTCCATCCTTCAAACTGAGTGTATTTAACCTCAAAGTTTCCCCCTGGAGCATTGAGAGCCTACCATTAAAACCACACTAGAGCAGCAACGAGGGAATTGAATAAACTGCAGCTTTTCATCTCCTGAGTTGCTTTAGCTGCTTCGCCTACCGGTGCTTCTGGGGTTACAGATTCCTGTCAGAGGTTTAGACACACTCATTTTGGGCGTAAATGTTGGTCATTCTGGGATTTTGTTCATGCATTTCAGCTGTTCATTAATAAACCAACAACATTGATGTTTTGCTTAAGACAAGGATTGGAAATGTCAATTTATTGTTGATTTTTTTGTAGATACAGGCTAAAATAGTTACACACACCCCTAATAATATAGTAAATATTTAAATGTGCCTAATCTACTGGCAGAGAAGAGATGTAGCTCTCAACAAGGTCCTGTTATAATTCTGGCTTGAAATTTGAAGCAGCTGACACGGGCAGACCAGTGAGGCTTTCAAACCTTAGCTGTCATGGCGGGAGGATCATGCTGAGGGTTTGTTTCTCATCCAGTGCGGGTGTAAAGAACAGATGGAATAATGATTATACAACTTTACCTCAACTCAACAGCTAGATGGTAGAACCTATGAAACTATCGGGTGATCCAACAGGACAGCGATCAGAAAACAGATCAAAACTGGTGCTGGAGTAGATAGGGCAGGCCGACATGACGCTTCTGGACTTGCCCCAGCCTCAACTCTGTTGAAAGTGTCATCCAGAGTGGTCAAATATCCAGCCAGAATAAATTTAGAAGCTTGTTGATGCCTAAAAGTGCTTGGTCAATGGTCCAGCTTGGCATTAATCCAAATTTGAGTCAGGGTGTATCATGTATATATTTGGGACTGTATGCATAATTCTGACCCCATGTGGATTCGGGAAAATTAACAAAAAACAATGAAGCATCCGCTTGAAAAATCCCGTTTTTAAAAAGCATTCAAGTGGTTTGTTCTATCATGATTCCTGTCCAAAACAAAAAGATAAAACGAGTCATTAAGATATTTAAACATCCTACCAGAAGTGCAGGTTACCTCTCATCCTCAACACAAATGTCTGAAAACTAAACAAACTAATCCAGATGGACTTGTAATGTCCAAACTTCATCATTTCGGGAAAATAAAATACGGTTATTATAAAAGATGTAAACACAAGATTATGACATGTACTCAATCCATTAAAGATGTACATATGAACAAGTTTTACACCCTGATCTTGTTTTATACACAGCATCATCACAAGGCTTATACCCGGTCCTGTGATAGATTGGGATAGGCTAAGACTCGGTGCTTGATTCGGGCCATTTTTACTTTCAGAGGAAAGAGACTGAACTCATAAGATGCTGGCAGGAAAAAAAACAACAACTCTGCAAGCCTAAAACACATCCCACCTTCTTGCTATGTTTGACACCGAAGATGATCTCAAGTTATTCATAATGTCCAGACTCAAAACTCCTTTCCCCAAACCATCATAACATCTGGTGTTTACTGAACTCCCCGTCCTTCCCCTAGCTCTGCTCTCAGACCCGCCCGCTGACGGTGGCAGCTCTGTTGGGATGACGCAGCCCGTGGGTGGGGTCAAGCTGAACGGCAGCTATTCTGGAGAAGGGTGGGACGGGGGAGCGAGAAACCATTCGGGTCCACGGTAAAACCCCAGCCACGCCACCGCTCGCCTTCACGATGCTGCAGGCAGGCGACGGAGAGAAACCACCAAATAACAACAAAAATGAGGAAAAACAGGATGCCTGCCCTTTGAGCTGCGCCGGAGAGGCAGCAGTTGTTTTTGCTCAAATCACAACAAGCCCAAACACAATTATGGATCCAGGTTTCTGGAGAAAAACACGCAAAAACCAAAAGAAAAGCGTAGGGATAAGCAGTGAGAATCTCTCTGGATGGTGATTAAGAGCGAGCTGGCAGAAGCCGCCTGGCCGTCAGAGTGAAACAGATATTTAGTGAACTTCTCTGGCTCCCTTTGATAACGCAGAATGAGGCGGCTGCTGCGCTCAGCTTTACGACACGCTGAGTCAGAGCAGAGATGAGGAGATTTAACAAGTTTTCCTTTAACGGGCACAGGGCATCTAATAAAATCAATCAAGCAAGAGGCGTGTATATGAAAAGGCAGAAACTGTTGCTGCTGATTACATAAAAATACGTGTGTAGCACACAGTGCTCTGTGTGAGTGTGCGTGTGCTTGAGTGAGGAAAGACTTTCAAAATCCCTGATTAGTTCCAGAGGACTTGCGGGCTAAGATAAAACAGCAGTTTGGGGAGACGAAGCCTTGCGTAAAAATTTCCACAATCCCGACCAGAAGCCTGGTTTCCGCACGCATCAAAATAAGCCCAAGGGATGCAGAGTCTCTATCAGCGCTGTGGTCGGTTCAGAGGGAATACCGACCTGTGAAAATGTCACGCTGGGCTACATGTCAGGATGGCGCGTTCGACTCACCACAAAAACGAGTTTGCCCACATTGGTCCATGGGAAGTCGTACAGGAGCTGCCGCACAGAGCCGACGTTCTGCGAGACAGAGAAGGGGGTGTAAGGAATAAATCCAACAAAGAAATAAGGACAACACTGCTGCAACCTGAGAGCGTCCTACTTTGTGGAACAATCTCCACGCTATAACAATATGCTGCCCTGCGAAAGTATTCATGTTCCGATACGCTGCAACCACAAACTCCAATGTGTTTTACTGAGATTTTATGTGACAGAATAATGCAGTGATGCATAATCGAGAAGTGGAAGGGGTCTTGCCACAGATTCTCATTATCATTTAGGTGTGGACTTCACCAAGATCATTCTGCCACATAAGTAAGCTTTGATCTAAACGGGTCTGGCTTCATGTCTAGGGTCTCTGCAGCTCCTCCAGAGTTACTTTGGGCCTTTTAGCTGCAGCTCTGAATGATGCTCCTCTTGGTTGATCAGTTTCAGTGGACGGCTATTTATTTGTAGGGTGTTAAACTTTCTCCATCCCTTTGAATGATGCGTTGAACTCTGTGAAATTTTCAAAGCCTAGGATTTTTTTTCCTAACCTAACACTGTTTTAAACCTCTCCATAACTTTCTCCCTGACCTGTCTGCTGTATTACTTGGTCTTCATGACGCCGTCTCTTCACTAATGTTCTGTATAAAAGCTCTGACTTAAAGCGCCATGGATAGGTTTCCTTCTACTTCACAATTAATTCAATTCAATTCAATTCAATTCAATTTTATTTATATAGCGCCAAATCATGAAACATGTCATCTCAAGGCACTTTACAAAATCAAGTTCAATCATATTATACAGATTGGGTCAGATTATACAGATTGGTCAAAATGTCCTATATAAGGAATCCAGTTGATTGCATCAAAGTCCCGACAAGCAGCATTCACTCCTGGGGGACCGTAGAGCCACAGGGAGAGTCGTCTGCATTGTACATGGCTTTGCTGCAATCCCTCATACTGAGCAAGCATGAAGCGACAGTGGGAAGAAAAACCACCCATTAACGGGAAAAAAAAACCTCCGGCAGAACCGGATTATGGATTACTTTGTGTCGGTATATCAATTAAAATCCAGATAAATACTTTAAAGTCTATGAGAATAATGTGAGAAAACGTGGAAAGGTTCAAGAACTATGAATACTTTTGCAAGGCACGGTAAACTATTAAAAGATCAAAGACATCCCCAGTAGTCATGCTTGCGGCAGAATGACACTACATTGTTTTTGAGCTAAAACAGGCATCAATGGTGCGACAAGTCCAAATGAGCCCCCGATCGGTTAAGAAGAGGCTGTACCTGAAATATCTGGATTCCACGTAAGGTCAGACCCAATGTGAGAGACGCTTCAACTTCCTTTTTATCCTGTCGAGAGAGAGAGGCAAACAGAAACCCATTGAGCTGTAATTTCATGAAATAAACGTCCATTACTCAACTGAGTAAACAGCAGCGCTCATGCACCTGCCGTTGAACTGGATCGGTTTCTCACCTTGTACAGCCTGTAGTAGTGCACGGTGACATCATCCAGCTGAGCGCACTCCTTAATGTACTTGAGGTGCGCCTCTGAAGCCGTGAGTGCAAACTGGTCTTTGTGCATGTTAGGGATGTGCCTCAGGATGTATTCCCGGCCACGCTTGGCTATCACCTGAGCAGGAAGAGAGGCAGAGGGAGCCGTCAGGCTTGGCTGCCCTACAGTAGTAAGGACAGGCTACAGAGAGAGCGGTGTGGGTGATGAAGCCGCCTGCCGCGGGGCGAACAGATGCCAGAGAGGAGAGACTGAACGCGTGCCAGAAACAGTAACCGGAAGGACGCCCACTAAGCTTTTGGACCATCCCTGACTGGGTAATCTTTATAAGCACCGAATAGGTCTGGGGGAGACTTGCTTCAGGGGAAGCGTACATTGTTGAGATTCCGACAGTTTCCTGTAAGCACCGGTTAGGACTGTGATAAAGAGGCAGGGGGCTAATCACAGGAAGCGGAGGCCAATCAGACGGGTGTGGCTGTCAGGGGGCCGATGTTACCAGAATAGTCATCTCAGCTCGTGCAAAAAAGAACTCTGTGTGCCACTTTCAGGGACTAATCTCCAGGTCCCAGGTTTCATTAGGCCACATACTGCAATGTATGTAACAGTGTAGTGTTTTATCAGCATGATTTATAGATGGGTTGCTTCAGAGCGGCAGACTGTTCACCCAGCAGGTCAGGACACTGAAGGCCTAAAACTGTCCTCTCAGCAGCTACACAGCACTTTGTCGTTCTTCCATGTTATTACACGTATATACTTAGTCTGGAGCTCTGATAAATACATATAATACATTTAGTAGATTGTTGAGTCACCTCAACAATCTACCATAGAGCAAATAAATAAGCAATTAAACCAGCAGTATTTAGAGTCCTTATTGTAACAGGCGGATTGATCAGTATTTTTGAGTTTGACCATAATCCCAAACCTACATATGACCTGTAAAAGAATTCATACCACGTCAGCATCTCCACATTTTGCCACAAACTTCTGTGTATTTTACTGAACGTTCATATTACCAAAATAAAGTAGTGCATGTTTACGAGGTGGAATCTGTCTCAGGGGGGGAAAAAAAGGGTGGAGTGAATTTGTCTGCCTTCACAAGTCCCCAAATTAGTAAGCAGGGTCCAGCTGAGTGTAAATTAACCTCAGCATGAATCCAGTTGTTCTGTTGGAAAACTTTAGTGAAGAAACGGCATCATGAAGACCAAAGGAGCACAGCAGACAGGTCAGGGGAGAAGTTGTGGAGAAGTGAAGCAGAGTTAGGTGATTAATCAATATCCCAGCCTTGAACATCTCACAGGGCGCGATTTAAATCCATCCTCCAAAAATGGAAACAGAAACCAACCAAGACATGGCGCTCTATGTATACTGTCAAGGTCAGGAAAGAAGAGGCTTTATTGCTGCAAGTCTTCTGGGCAATGTTTCTACCAGCTTTACCATCTAGAGACTTTTGTTTTTTTGCCAGATCCTTTTAGCTCAAATTCAGTTGGATTTGATGGAGAGCATCAATGCACAGCAATTACCAATCTTAGCTCAGATTCTCTGTTGGATTGAGGTCTGGCCTTTGACTGGGCCATAATAATGCAGGAATATGCTTTAATCTCAGCCATGCCACTGTGGCTCTGGCTGTATATTTGGGTTCCTTGTCCTATGCACTGTCAGCCTTCGCCCACCTCTAACATTTTGCAGCCTCTAACAGATTTTCTTCCCGGATTGCTCTGCATTTAGCTCCATCCATCTTCACATCCATGTCAACCAATTTCCATGACCTCGCTTAAGAAAAGCATGAATCACAGAAGCAGCCAAGAGGCCCGCGGTCGCTCTGGAGGACCTGCAGAGATCCACAACTCAGGTGGGAGAACAAGTCAACCAGAACAAAAGAGAACAAATTGTATCTTGTGTCCTTCACACAAAGTGATACGTGGCTGAAATCAACAGTGCACATCATTCTGAACTCACCAGTCACACAGAGAACCATGGTGGTGGCAGCATGGTGCTGTGGGACCCAATGAAAGGCTGTTTTAGAAAGTAATAAAAAGGTCTGAAATCATCATTTTAGACGTTCCACTTTCTACTTGTGTGGTTCGATCCCATTAAATCCAATGAAAGTAAACTAAAGTCTGGGGTTGTAACGTGATAAAATATGAAAAAAAGGTCGCAAATACCTTTGTCTGGAATAATGGTGAAATAAAAATCTAGTTAAATAGAACAAGGTATTATATTTCTTAAATAATCACTAGAATTAAAGAAGTGTAAAGTGAACAGCAGACCCTCTGTGTGTCACACATGCCATGTGTTGTACTCACCCATTGGGGGAAGTAGGCTTCGGGTTCAAAGTACTTCCCAAAGTGCTTGTTGCGTTTAAAATTCCCGAGGTCAGCCTGGAGAGCGAACGCTGCCAGGAGGAAGTAGGCCTCCTCTCTTTGGATGCACTGAGAGAGCAGCACCTGCTTCCTCAGGTGCCAGTAGTAGTAGTACCTGGCCACCCGGTCGCTGCAGGGCACACAGAGCACGTCACAGTCAGCGCACGTGTCTGACGTTACTCTGGACTCTGGCTAATTCGGTACGAGAAGCTTCACTGACCTGATCAACCTCCCGTTTTCCACATAATACTGAGCTCTGAAGTGAATGATCATCGGAGGTCCGAACTGGTCAATACCCTGGAAGCATACAACAGGAAGCACTTCTCTTACCAACCACAGCTAAATACATGAAACACTGAACGTGTAAGAAAAGAAGGTATTTCTGAAGACGAGTTGTCAATTTATTTTATACATGACTTGGTCTTTGCAGGAGGGCACCCTCGCTTATCCTGCTCCCGTTTTAAAGAACGCTTACTGTCACGGTGTTTACTGTAATTGTGTGACCGCAGTCAAGTCCTTCAATAACAGGCACAGGTTAAAAAAAACAGGAACAGAACAGAGCCAGGTCACCACACCGGTGCATGTCAGCTTCATTTCTGGTTATGTCATGTCGTAGTTAAATGTTACAAACGAGACAGTACATCAATATATAACAATTATTTGGATCTTTGCACCTCAAGACCCACGCAAAACTGATTCTACACTACACTAACGTCTTTTCGTTTTAATGTGAGTAAAACATAAAACGGAAACTGCCTGAATTTTCTTGGTTGATTTAAATGAGTTGAGCCTGAGCTAAACGTTAGCCTTAAAAGCAAACGTCTAACTCTTTCTCACCTTGCTGGCTTCTCTCTTCCACTCCTTGGGGCAGTATTTGGACAGCTTCTGATCTCGCTCCATATAGATGTGTTCATTATCTGTGGGAGAGGAAAAGGTTGAACTCCTTCATTCTCATGATATCAGTTTGTGTACATTCACAGCCGTAGATGCAGGGGGCTTCGGGTGGATGTGTTCACGGTCATTCCCATTTCTTTCCCTCTGTCCGTATCTCTATCTGCTCCTGGAGTGTCGCCTTTCATGGCCTGCAGCCTGCTGATCTGATCGGTATCAGTTTGGGAACCAGGTCAAAAGCAAATGTTTTTTCTAGGTTTTTTTTTTGATAGTTGTAGATTTGTTTTATCTCAAAGACAGAACAGCAGCATCCCTTTTGCAGCCAGTTCCTGCCTTCTGAAGGATTTTTCGCAGCCTGTGACCATAATTCAAGACTCTTTTGGCCCAATGATGCAGATAGGTTTTTTTTCTCACCCTATTCTTTCAGGGCGAAACTTTCCTGTCATAAGAGATACAGACGGATTTAAATCTTCTCAAAGTGGAAAATGTTAGTTACAACATGTTTTCCTCTTTTATTAACCACCTTTTTGCTTTCATCTTCATTTCATAGGAAATGGGACAAACAGCGAGAGAACATGGGTCCACTCATTCATTGCACTTTGCTAAATGAAGAAAGCGTTTTGGAAGAAAGGATGACCTACAATCCCTTTCTTGTTTCTTGTTGCTAGACGAAGAAAATAGAAAACAACCGAAAAACAGTTTAGAAAATTGAACGCCCTTCTTTCAATGGCGGGAAAGCGCGGGACCCTTTTTATGATCGGATCCTTTTTTAACAAAATCAGACTACTTTGTTTTCTTTATTAAAATATCATGTACTTAGTTTATTACTGAAAGGGTAAAAATAAAAACATTCAAGCATTTTTAATTCAAAACATTTTATAATTTACTAAAAGCCTGGAAACGCCTGCCATAATGCTAAGGTATGAACAGTTTTTGTTCAACTCCGTCCCGCCCACAACACAAGAAAAAAATAATTTCTTTTCAAGCAGCAATGCCGCATGTAAAGCTTATTTTTCTTTATTGAGTTCCACCTAAACATGAATCGGACAGATGTCTTCAGGAAGTCAGTGGGTGACACACAGGGAGTGGGTGGCCTCTGTTTGCCTTGGGGATTTCATGCTGTGCAGACAAGCACTCCAAGAATGTCCCACAATCAGACCCATTGGCTCCTGCTCAACTGACCCGCTGTGCCACCATCGGCTCCGCGGGAGCCATGCTGTGTGAAAAACACAGTTTTTGCAACGGATTGCCCCCTCCCCGCTCGGTGCCTACAACTGCCACCAGCTGTCTCCTCGCCACGCTGCGGACTCACTCACTCACTCTCGCTGAGACCCGTCGCTGTCAAAAACAACTGAAACCCTGCAGCTCGGTGGGAGGCAGTCATGATAAGGTGGCTTCAGGTTCCCAGGCTGAAGCACGACAGCTCGGTGTTAGAAAGCGTGCTTCTGTTTTCCTGTCAAGTTATTGGGAAAATAGCTGCCAACTTGCTCTTAGTGGCCCCTGGAGATTTTCCACCAAACTAAAAACCAACTCATAATTGGAGACGAACCAGAAAAACACTTTGCTGACCAGAAATAGGGGATTTTTTAGCTTGATTCGCCCTGACTGGTGACCATGTGGATAAAAAAAAAGCGCATGGACTGCGTGAATAAATATCTGAGAGGAGGAGAAATCTTACTCTGAATGACGCTGAGCCCAAAAAGATGACAGTCCTTCAGCCGGAGAAGGTCACAAACCTGGACCAACAGTTCCTGGCACAAAGTCTTCACCTTAGGAGCAGAATTCATGGGGATTATTAGGTTTTCTTACAAAACAAAAGCTATATACTGTACAAAAATAAAACGCATGTCTACATCTGCGAGTTATTTAATTATGGTAAGATCTATACAAAGTTAGCATTCATTGAGGAGGGGAAGTACTGAGCACAAAAAGATCACAAATTACAGCAGTAAACCCACTGATCTAGTTTTTATTTCTGTAAATGAAAACTATGCGAAGAAAAATGTGTTTACTCACATTGACGATGATATTGAGAGTGTCATCATTGGGCAAAAAGACACAGACACAGCGGCGGTCCTGCATTGTTTTGTTGTTATGGAAGGTCAGTCTGTTCATCTTCGTGTGGCAGGGGACAGTGCAGGTCCTTGTCTGCCTGCTGTCGGGGGTTCTGGGCCCTGTGACGACCCACCTCCACCGCCGCGGGCTCTGAGACCACCGTCCAGTCCTTGCTGTCCTGCTTCACCTGCAGCCCAGAGGAGGCCCGACTGAGGGCTCAGCAAGCCAAGCAGCGAGGACAGGAGAGGGCATGGGGACCCTGGATGCAGTCACCCCCCACTGTGAAGACACATCAGACAGGAGTCAGGACTTACTGCACCTGCAGGATGCAACTACGTCATGAAAACAAGCAAAAAATCAAAATCATCAGGAAAGCATCTGAGAGAAAAAAGGGATGAAGAGACCAAAAAACAATAGAAAAGCTTTAGCGTTTGTGTCCAGAAACCACTGGCAGTGAGTTCAGAAGAACGACCGAACGTGTTTGGAGATTCATAACCCAGAAAGATCTGACCCAAACTACATTATGTCGTTCCCACAGCTACTAAACCGGGATGGTCACAACCTTTAGGTAACAGTGTGCCGGGAATAAGATCTGTAAATACAAATATTTTCCAGACTTTTCAGAATGATCCAGGACAGTAAAAATACTTAAATGCTAGTCTAGACTTTTCCAGAATGCACAAGAAGCCTGGGTTCTGAACCCCCGCTATCAGGGCCATCTAACCAGAAAAACTCCCACTTCTTTCTTTGGCGTCACATGTATTCCAGGTTGAAATGCTTAAGTGACTTAAATAAGATGGTGCCTCCATTTCGGAGGGATGTAAGCCACAGCTTCATTCACTGCAAACCAGCTCCTCAGGAATGAAACCAGGCGATTCATAAAAGAAAATACAAACTTAAACAAACCACCACCTGAACCATTTCCCGTTGTGTATTTAACATAAGCGCTGCTATTGGTTCCCCACAGCGTCTTCACCTGCAAACACACACTTGAGAGAGAGTGTGGACACACCAGCTGCAGCTGCAGCTGCGGCGGAGTAGACTCCCAGCCCGAGAGCTGCACCTGAGGAGGTGGCAGACCTCCAGAGGGTGTGAAAAGTCTCACACCAGACAACAGACTGTTAAAGAACAATCAGTTCACATTATCACATCTTCCCGAGGAGCGTAACTCTCCTTGAAGCCATGCTATCGCTGATAACAGATAGGACGGATTCCAGCGAGGATCGCGTTACAGAGTGAAAAGCAATTAGCATTTAAAAGGCCGGGGTCGGCGAGGTCACGACCAGCTCCCAGCTCCTGCTGGAAGCTCGCGGCATAACCTACATTTCGCGTGTTATGCGCATAAAGTCGCGAGTCAGGAGCTTTTTAAAGCTGGGACTACGATGCTGAAAAGAAAACTCAAATTACAGACTACATCCATAACATAAATAACGACCTTAACCGCGGAGCTGGACCTTTGTAGCAGAATCAAAGTATATTATAAACCTCCCTCACACTAAAAAAAAACATTCAGGCTCCCTTCCGTCCACTTATAACACCGCTTTGTTTCTGCAGAGACAAGGAGCGCTGAGGGCGAGCCAGCCATAAATATACATGCTGGCGACGTGCAGCATCAGTTCTCATTAAGGCTGCTGATTGGATGCAGAGCGTGGCGGGCCAGCAGCCGCTCAGTATGCTGATGAACCAGGAGTCTCTGCACTGCTGCTGACCTTGACAAAACGAAACACACGTATACAGATGTGTCTACAAAACAGCACGGCTTGGAAAGGAGCGCGAGGCGGACGCATTCGCTGTTGCAACCGCTCGTCAGTTAGTGGGGTGAGGTTAATTAGAGGTGAGCGCTAATCTAGTTAGATCACTTTCCTCCATCGTCCAGAGAGCTGAACCGGAGACCATCACTTGGAAAATTACCCATAGAAACTGAGAAAACTAGTGAAACAACAACTAAAATGTGCTGTGCTGGTTCTTAACTCAGGGCCGATCAAGATGAAAAGTTCGACATCTTTTTACCAGTCAGTGAATGCGCCATACCTAAGCACTACCAGGCTGCGCTGACAACACTCTTCAGTGTGGATGCAGTTACTCAGAGAACTGTATTTCCTTTTACATGTTAACCATTCAGGCTATGAGAGAACAAGACTTCGTGCAGAACAGGAAGGCTGATCAGAGTACAGTACAGTCTTGGAACAGGCTGTGTTGAGAAACGATGGCAGGATTTTTAACGTACGGGTTAACTCTCTCTAGAGAATAGACGCCGACACTGCTGTTTTTGTAATGCTAGCTTTGACATAAGAGGGTAAAGGTGATTTAAAATTCACTGATTATTCTGAGCTCTTCTTGTGAGCCTGTAAAAGGCTGTTATTATTTTAAAATATACTTTCTGAAACTATATAGCCTTGATGAAGTAAAGGCAAAAATCAATATTGGTCCAGTAGGTCAAAGCTTTACAGAAAAAGGATCGGATATCGGATATTGGCCAGAAAATTCTGATCAATGCATCTCGAATTTCTAGTTTTAATAAGTCGATAACAGTATAAGTACTGTGTGGTTATTATTATTTATCCTTATTGCAAGGTATATTTGGAAATTCACTCCACTGCCCGACAGCTGATGCGCTGCCCCCTGCAGTGGGTTACATTGATTTGAAGTTGGGTATTGTAGGATTCTTTAAACTGAGATTTGTTGCTTTTGTGTTTTGTAACACCTGACTTATTTTATTTAGTTTCTTCATACTCAAATATTACATATTTGAAGTTGAGATGTATAACACATGCTAAGGTTAGAAAAAATATTAACAAATACTGTGCTGGTCAAGAGAAGGGAGACTTCTCTCTCTCGATCATTCAGCAGTTAAGTTCCTCCTCAAGCTGCCTTGATGTTCTCCCCACAGCTTTCTTTAAAAAGGTTTTACCTGGCATAGCGTCTGATTTGACTCCGATAATAAACACGTCCCTTCTGTCAGGTGTTTTCCCCCAGTCCCTAAAAACAGCAATTATCAAACCACTGCTGAAAAAGAACAATTTAGACAAACTTCTACTCCAGAACTACAGGCCCATCTCAAACCTCCCCTTTATCAGTAAGATTATTGAAAAAGCTGTGTTTCAACAATTAAACACCTTCTTAACAACGACCAGCCGCTTTGACGTTTTCCAGTCTGGCTTTCGTGCTCACCACAGTACAGAGACCGCCCTTATCAAGGTGTTTAATGACATCCATATAAATACAGACTGTGGAAGAACCACCGTGCTGGTACTATTGGACCTCAGTGCAGCATTTGATACTGTCGATCACTCCATTCTGTTAGAACGTCTGGAGAACTGGGTCGGCCTCTCTGGTACAACACTCGACTGGTTTAAGTCCTACTTAAAGGACAGGGACTTTTTTGTGTCAGTAGGTAACTTTACATCCCAGACGACAAAAATTACATGTGGGGTTCCCCAAGGGTCCATCCTGGGTCCCCTCCTCTTCAATATCTACATGCTCCCTCTAGCTCAGATAATAAAAAACAACAACATCAGCTACCATAACTATGCAGACGACACACAGCTCTACATCACCATGTCACCAGGTGACTATGAACCCATTCAAGCACTGAGTAAATGCCTTGAAGAAATCAATACGTGGATGTGCCAAAATTTTCTTCAATTGAATAAAAACAAAACAGAAGTAATAATATTTGGACCAATAGAGGAGAGATCGAAGGTTAGCACACAGCTTCAGCTGCTTCAGCTAGGAACCACTGATCATGCCCGAAATCTGGGAGTAGTGATGGACTCAGACCTGAACCTCCAAAAGCATCTAAAGACAATTACAAGGTCGGCTTTCTATCACCTGAGGAACATTTCCAGGATTAAAGGACTAATGTCTCAGCAGGATCTGGAAAAACTAATCCATGCGTTTATTTTTAGTCGAATTGATTACTGCAACGGTGTTTTCACAGGTCTTCCCAAAAAGTGGATCAGACAGCTACAGCTGATCCAGAACGCTGCTGCCCGCGTCCTCACTAAGACTAAGAAAGTAGAGAACATCACCCCAGTTCTAAAGTCCTTACACTGGCTCCCTGTATCTCAGAGAATAGACTTTAAAATACTTCTGTTACTCTATAAATCCCTAAATGGCTTAGCACCTAAATACATCACAGACTTGTTATCAGTGTATAAACCATCCAGACCATTAAGGTCTTCTGGCTCCAGCCTTCTCTGCATACCTAGAACCAGAACTAAACAAGGAGAAGCAGCATTTAGTTCCTATGCTCCACTTATCTGGAACAAACTTCCAGAAAACTGTAAAAGTGCTGAAAGCCTGAGTTCCTTTAAATCAAGATTAAAAACGCATTTGTTTAAAATTGCCTTTGACTGTTCTAGTTAAACAGTTTTACTGTTTTTAATGTTCTTTTTTGTTACTACATTCTATCCCTACTTGCTTTTATTCTATTTTCTATCTGCATTTTATTATTATGCTATATCTTAATCATGTAAAGCACTTTGTATTGTCTTGTACTGAATTGTGCTATATAAATAAATTTGCCTTGCCTTGCCTTGCCTTCTCTCACAAGTGAGAAGACCTTTGGTATGGTTAAGAAACCCATATTCCAAATGTACCTCTGTTCTTGAGTCTAAATAGTAAACATGTTCCAAAGCACACCATGAATAACAACATTCTCTACATAACTAAACATTGAATGTCTGAACAAAGAGAACAGGAAGTGTTTTTATTTTGATCAGAAGGAGCAGCCTTTATAATCAGGCAGCAGACAGTGAATAGGATGTTGGACGTTGAGTTGGCTTTGTTCTGAAACAAAAAGTCATTTAACACAGCGTTCATCTGGAGATACATCAATGTGGTCATTGGTATAAACCTACGGCAAGCATGAACAACTAGTTAAAAAGAAGAATCAAACATCGCTGGTTAACAATCAGAGTGCAGCACACATGCTGGTTCACTGTCCGTGCTGATTACATGAAATAAGGAATGCATGTGAGACTCGGGCCACTGGTTTGAGTCAAGTCAAACTATTTTATGACCCGAGACTAACACCTGAGTTACCATCTGTGCTCTGGGCTAGAGATGCACCGATCTGATACCCGAATCGGAAATCGGCTCCAGTGGTGCCTAATTAGCTGGATCGGATATCGGGTGAATGACACTGGTCCAGCATTCCAATCCAGTCATTACTTTTTTTTAAATTAATATCATACACAGCAATACAGTCACAGCAATCTAGTCACTTCATTTCTATTTTTGTAATGCCGGTTATGTCATCCTGCAGAGCACGCACAGCAGCTTGTTCAATTCAATTCAATTTTATTTATATAGCGCCAATTCACAACACAAGTCATCTCAAGGCACTTTATAAAGTCAAATTCAACTAAATCATGAAGATTGGTCAAAAAGTTTCCTATCTAAGGAAACCCAGCAGATTGCGTCATGTCTTGACAAGCAGCTTTCTCATGAAAGAGCGTAGAGCCACAGGGACAGTTGTCTGCATTGTTCGTGGCTTTGCAGCAATCCTTCATACTGAGCATGCATGAAGCGACAGTGGAAGGAAAAACCTCCAGCAGAACCAGAACCACTGTGAACGGCCATCTGCCTCGACTGCCTGGGCGTTAGAGAAGACAGAGCAGAGACACAAGAGCACAGAAGCACTGATCCAGGAATCCTTTCTATGTTATATGGTGATGGCAGTGATGAATAAACACAGAGCAACATGGAGCAATCGCCGGACCGAGCCAAGTCTGCTATTTGGAAGCATTTTAAACTTGATGCGCCAACAAGTCTGCGCAACAAAAAACTTGTGAGGAGTGGTGGTGATAAAGTTGGTCAATTCAATACCACAAACATAAATAAGCGCCTTCAAAATCAACATGCTAAACACCACGTCGACTCTTTTTTTAAAGAAATGTTTACGTCAAGCCTGATGCCTTCACTCACATGGCAAGCTATACGGTTCATTCATTCAACATTAGTATCGGATCGGTATCGGCTGAAAGACTGGATCGGTGCATCTCTACTCTGGACTTCCACCGACACACGGTAATAATTTCTTATTTATCATAAAAGCTAATAATCATGATGGAGACAGCGGCAATCTAAACATTACTACATGGATAACCATCATGGATGGGATCAAACTAATGCGGCAGAAGTGAAATCTAGTCAACGCATCTAACATTTCTATGGGAAGGATTATGTAACAAAATGAAAAGGTGGACTCCCTTTTACACTGTTGAGGGGAGAAAGTGCTGTATAGTCAAAGTAAGCCGTTTCCCTGCAGTAAAGTGAGTGATATAATGTAACGTACACGTCCAAAGAACCCCTTGCCCTCCAGTCTTAACCTCATGGCATTAGACTGGGCACCAAGGCTTACATGGGGTATAAACCGGACCTCTGTCACAGACCTCTGTCTCTTCCTGAGGCTTTCACCTCGCTGGCAGCTGAGAAGCTAACAGTCAGACAGAGACAGAGAGGCACATGAAGGCAAAGAAAACCTCAGCTGTTCTCAGGGGAAACACTGTCACCACGCTGACTTTCCAAAGCCTTCAGGTACAGCACGTGTCCAGGCAAAGACAACAGAACGAGAAGAGGAAAGGATCCACACAGCAACGAGACGAGACAGCAGGAGGGTGGGAGAATTGAGTCGGGAAGCCTTCAGAGCCGAGGCACGAAAAAAAAGGAAAGAAAAACTGCTGCAGTCAGGAGAATTCCTCGCTAACATCTGCTTCTCATTGCCACAATAGCGGCCTTTGATTCCCTGATGTGCGCGAGCCACGACACAGACTCCACCTCCATGTGCCCTCCATCCTCCGACAAAACCCCGAAACACGGAACGGCACGCGTGAAAGGCTCGATGCTGATCGGACTGGGAAGTAAAAAAAACAACAAATTCCTTTTCAGAATTTTAAGAGTGAAAAAAGTTATTTCTGTGATTAAAATAAATGTAATAGCTAGCAATTATGAGAATATGTTTCTGAACTCTTCTATACTTCTTTCAGATTGCTCACAATGGGGCAGCAGCAGAGGCCTTCATTCAGAAATTGGGCTTCACCTCCAGACCCTAGGTGGCGGTAACACCACTCTTTGGTGTGGAAGTTGCTGCTGTCAGAAGATTTAACGTTATTTTTTAAAGATGTTTTCAATGCCGCTGATGTGTTTAAAATGAGGGAAGCTTTTTAAAAGGAAAAGTGTATTTCTGGAAATCCAGGTTGGGAGAGCACGAGAGAGAACTGGACTTACAGCAGATACCAGGTAGGCTGAATGAGCAACTTTGCTCTGTTTTATCCTTTTGAGGAATCAAACCCCTATCTGTCATTTAATACAATGGATTGAGATACATCTGCAACTTCTTAGGAAATCTCAGAGCGAAGGTAAAAGTCTACAATCTCTAGGGAGTATCTACCAGAAATTGTTGTTTAGGCAATGCTACCCCATTTCATTGCCTATAAAACAAGCTTGGCACAGCTTATACAGTGAATCATTTTCTTTTCCTTTACGATAAAAACCTCAGTAAGCCATAAAAAAGGTGTTATCATTTTCTTTAAGAGAAATTCAAATTGGCAAAAATTGCATTGGCAGATCAGAGACTGGAAAGCGTTCAGAAACTTTTGACAGGTGCATCTATATTTTGTTTGTACTTATCAGGAATATTGAGGAAATAATCACACCACATTGTGGTGTTACAGTAGTTTAGGTTCCTTCCCTAAACTAGCTTCAGTGGGTCACTGTTGTACAGCAATTTTAGCGGGGAAAACCTTTGTTTCAGGGGCTCCGCGTGATGCCAGAATACCACCAGCCACTAAATCCATATGGGAGCTGGTCGTTTAACTCCCTAATTCCCTGTCAAGAGACAAATAAATCCTGTTCCTGAAAAATGCTGCTGAGCTGACGAGTAGCTAACATCACTTTGGTCCCAACCTGGCCTTCCCCGAACAGTGAGGCTTCCCGTCTCTCTGTCTAACTCGGTTGTGTCCTGAAAGCACGGTGCGCTGAACTTGAAAAACCAACTTTGATCAGGTTTTGGCCTTTCATAGCTGTAAGCAGATCCACTAACAAACAACTAAGCTGACTGTAATAGCAGACATGTTTACCTGCTACTCTTTAAGTGCCTGACTGCGTTTTGAGCCTTTAAGCCCAGGTCTAACACAGAGGGAAAACACAGCGAGCCATTTAACCCACTTATGATCCCTTCCCCACAGGGTCCTTCAACGGATATATTTATGTTGACAGAACTCCTGCTGTTTTTTCCTGCCAAGCTCAAAGGAAGATATAAAGTTCAGGGGGGAATAAGAAAGACTTATCAAGGAAGGGAATCAAAGGAATGATCCACTACGCTGATAGATCCAACCCATAACACAATCTACATGTTTCCGGATTCCAAGTTAACAACGTGATGGTTGAATAGTCGGGTGTCTGCCGTGATTACTGGTCGGGCTTATAAACTGCTGACAGTCAGGCCTGTAAAGAGGAGATAAATGGGAGGCTGTAGTTTGATGTCTTCAGAAAAGTGAAGAGTTAAACTGTGAGTGGACTCAGGTTGAACTACTTGCACATTGAAATGCTTTCAGGGTTTAGTGCAAAGGAGATTTCATTTCCTCATAGAAAAAAATCCTTTTATGGGAGACCTTTAATCCTTTCAGGTATTAAATGTCCAAAATTTGTAATGAATTTAAATAATCAGATTGTCAGCTGTCGTCCTCGAACCATTGGTTGGCAAAGAAACAATTTGACTTTAGGTGCCTTTTCTAAGGGCAGGGACAAAGGCTTAAAGGCTTAAAATGAATCTCACCCCAAAATCCACTTTTTCGCAGATAAGCAGCATAAACTGGGCCGAAAGGTGCTACTTTAATGGACATTTTTTTTCTTTACATTTTTATGTGAGTTCTACAATAGTGCGGCTCTCTGAGGGTTGAATGGTGGCTATCGCAGTTGAATTTTCTTATTGGTTCAAACAGTACACACCTTCGCCACCATAACGCGGCGTTTGGGGGGTGAAAAAAATCGGTGTCTCTTGGAACCGCCGCTTTGGTGGCGTCTTTCAAAATGTGCCTGAGGCGGGGTTACGGCTGGTTACGGCTTTACATCAGGGTGAGTTAGACGAAAGAAGCTATTACAAAGGAAATGTTGTGTTCTATAGGATGCTGAAAGAACAAAGCGGATAACAGGAAGGCGAAACAGAACACAGCAAAACATGCGTTATTTGGAAAAGCTGGTAATCTTTTAGAAATCTCAGAGCTACATTCTCAAGAATACACACGATGACTGTTGTTTTGATAATCCTGGCCACACTTACCCTGGTAATTGCTAGAATAGGATGATATAAGTTGTTTCAAATATTAACTATGTTAATATTAGCTTGTTTTAGGATAGTAAATATATTTTATAACAATCACTATGTCACAAACACAGTGTGACATCATCTCTGCTCCTAATATAAATTATTAAGGAGGACTCATGGCAGGAAGTTCAGAAAATGTATTTTGAATGCTGTTCTTATATCTTTCTGTTTTATAAATACCAGAGTTCGTTTATTGGCCTCAAATCTCTGATCGGTGTATCTCTACTTATGGCTAAAGGCACCAAACAAATGTCATTTGTCTCGCTATTCCAATTCTCAGGGTCATCCTTGGTTCAATCAATAAAAAATAATATGCTAAACGTTTTAAAGATCGCTTGTGTTTTCCATTAAGAGAAAGAAAAACAACCCTTCAAGCAGCCGAGCGTTGCAACGGCTCCTCATGCGACGTTTATCATTTAAATGTGTTGCTCTCACTCGGAAGGTGGAGGTTTCCGCAAGCATTTAAACAAGGAAACAAAGGAAGCGCCCAAGTTAGTCATGGGTGAATGCTTTAATTGCATGCATTGAGCAGATTTGGCTGTAAAAAATGTTTGTGCAAATAAAACACCAACATGATTATGTAAGGGATAATGCCCGACGAGGTCTCCGTTATCAGAAATTAATGGACGACGTGGATGCTTGAGCCGTCCGACGCGAAGCGCAAGACGGTTGCTTCTGCAAAGTCCATTCATTTCTGATAATGGACACCTTGAAGGGCATTATCCCGCTTATATCATGGTCATTTACGAAATAAATAGGTATTAAATCAATTATTAACACTTTAATGTTTTTTTCACCGGTAAGATTTTCACAGGAAGCAGCTGAGAGAACAAGTGTAACAAGTAACAAGCGTCAACTGTCTTGCCGTTACCAGCTAAAGTTTGAGCCAGCGCAATAATTCACAGCAATCAGGCTATTGGACCAGAACTTGTTTATAGCTGTCCTGTAACACTTTTTAACAGGCACCCTGCAGCCAATCACAACTGAGGATTCACCCAGACCATCTTGTAAGAACTAATTATAAGACTTCTACAGAAAATTGTAACGTGTGTGAGAACAGACAAATGTCCATTCTAACATTACTTTAAATAAAGAAAAACTTTTCTGAAGCAATGATTCCGAATAGGGCAAGAAATGTTCCCTTTTACGCCTGTCAGCCGTTCCCTCTCCGGGGCTTTGAATGATGATTAGACAAATTGCCACATAAGCAACGGCTGAATGGATTCAGTGTGAGCTCGTCTCTTTGTAGTAAGTTAATGGTACCTGTAGGTTGAAGAGTTTGGCTCTCCGCGCAGTCCGACCTCAGCTCACATACCTTTTTGGGAAAATGACTTTAACGAATACAGCATCTGGCATCCATGTGGCTCAGAGCAAAGACTGACACACACACACACACACACACACACACACACACACACACACACACACACACACACACACACACACACGCACCTCAAGCTGCCAGCGCTGCCAGACATGTTTGAACAGAGTCAGCAGTCGCTCCCTTCCCTCCCCGCCCAGCATTCAGGCTTGGACCCAGCATGAGTAACCTCACAAAACTCGCAGTCGCACTGCAACACGCCACAGAAACATCAACCCGCCCATTACGTATGCTCAAAATAGTGCAAGAACGGCGGTAAGGAGAACATAAAAAGTGCTGCAATTATGGCCAACCTCAGCCAAAAGCTGTTTTTTTTTTTTTTATATTTGTGTACATTGATTTGAAAACTTTCTGTTGCGGCTGGATGGAAACTGTCGGAGCAGGTGAACTGATCTGTTTCCTGTCTGTAGCTTTTTTTGTCTCCCTTTGTTTGAACTGTCACACCTGAGGAGTCACAGGAAGTCTGCGAAGCATTTGGGAAGGAGAACACCCGCGCACATCTGCAATAATAATTCAGCGATGACGCGCGGCAAGCGTAAAGATGACCCTGATAAAAAGACAAAGCAAAGCCGGTGTCCGGTGTTTGACCCACATGTGGTGCCACCTCTCGGCAACACATAATCCTGCGACCGATCCTGCCGAAGCAAACAAAATATCCTGAAGGAAACCCTAAGAGCTGCAGTGAGGAGCGTGCGAAATGTGCTGATAACATCCTCAAGGGAGCGCCTGCAGGTTGAATCCCTTTGGTCCACTTCCTAGCAAACACTTCACCCCGAGACGCCAAGCAAGCAAAGGGGAAAAAACAAGGAGGAAAGAAGACAAATGCAGGAAGAGCCGACCCATTTTCCCCTTCGTCGCCTTGGTGAAACCCGCGACGTGGATGTGAGGAGTCACGAAGCATCTCTGCAGTCGAAGTGAGGACATCCAGTCCTGATGTTTTCTCCCAGCACCAAGGTTTGTGCTGTCTGCTTGCAGAGCACGCTCAGAGCCTACGCATCTACTAAGCTAGCCAAAACACACAGAGGATGGAGTCTTTGTATAAAATGAGGTCATAAACCTTCCTGGGACACAAGGTGGGAATACTAAAGCAGCTACAAGGACTGACAGCAGACGGGAGCCCAGAGCACCTGTATAACTTACACCAAGGGAATGTGACTGCACACCCTCACACCACTTCTGGGAGATAAGACCAGCAAGAGCATGATAACAGATAGTTTTTCATACTTTATTAGCAGCGGTAATCTTGTTCTTTCCCATGGAGCTGCGGTGTCCTTATTTATCGGTAACTTTGTCCTCACGCTCCAAATACAGTTTCTCCTTCATCTAATCTTCCAGCAACAAGGCCAAAGGATCGTCAGGAGCTAAAGTCCTGAAGTCTTTTTTTTTTTTTTTTTTTTATCAAACATGCTGATATAATGGGAAAAAACACCCCAAGCTTGACATAGACAAAGAAGCAAATATCTCAAATATTCTTTTCAATGAGATGCCAGATCCAGGCGTCACCACGGTTTTCTCCAGCTGTATAGAGCATACGGTAAGCCAGCGCTTTCCCTCCCCGACTCGTCGCCGCACATGGCTGTACAGCTGGCTTAAACAAAACAAAAAAGACTGTTTCACTCTTCCATCAGATAAGCTTGACTTGAGCGAAAGAAAAAAAATCTGATTTTAGGAGATCTTTACAAAAGATGCACCGATCCAGGCCTTTCCTGGATGATCCAATTTTCCACTTTTCTTTGAGGGCCCAAGCTGATTCTGTTTTTGACCAGTTTTGTACTCCGGGGACTGTAACGCATAAAACCAGAACACGTGCTGCAGGTTTCGTGATAGAGGTAGTAGTTTTGAATATTTGCATATTATGCAGACCAGAAAATATTGAAGGTCCTTCCTGCTGACGCATTTAATAAATCTGACTAAAGGTTTAAATTATTCAACATTTGACCTGCCGATCACCGATCAGTGCCAGTGAAGGGAAAATGGTCTGATTCCGATCTCTGGCCGATAGACTGGTGCAGGTCCGATACTTCCAGGTGGTAAAACGTGGACAGGTGTGGTGTAGAAACCCGCTGAGCGCCACCCATCACCATTATTAAGGTACCACTGTTTTAAAACGACGAGTAGCAAGCTTCTAACGCAAGATGCCTGCTATATTAACCAGCTAATAGCAGCCTGTAAGACTAGTGTTACTCCATAGAGAGCAGAACAGCGAAACGTTAGAGTATCCTGTGGACTAAAACACCTAAACACCACTACTACTACATTTATGGAGGGTTGCTTTTATTTTTTTTCCCCTCAGAGTGCTGACATCTTAATCCCTTTTCCAGTTTGTGACTTCAAAGCTTTGGTTGTTTGATGCCTGACTATTTCCGGTATGAAATGGAGCTGCCTGCCACGAGACATTTCTGACTGACCATGCATCAAGTGGTACCCGCCAGGGGCCCGTTTTGTGTCCGCTTTGACAACCAACGATTTAAAGCCATTCTCTGTAAACTGAATGAACAACTGCTGTAAATACACGCCGTTATATGACTGATATAAACGTTGTCGACCAGCAGGAGGTGGCGTATGGTTGTTTTGGTTCAATCAGGGCCAAGATCAAGACTCAAATAGCCAAACAAGGCAGTCAAAACCAAAACAAATGAAAAGAAGGTGAAATAAAATAGTTTTCAGAAAGTATAAATTTAATCATACCTCTTTTCTATGAGTATTTATCACAAATAATTTATGATAATAACTAACTGGAATGGAAAACAAACTGATGTTCAATAGCATATGTACAGGAAGTGGCAAACTGATCTAGAAGCTTTTGCTTAAGTCCGTGTATCAAAATAAACATGTGTTACATGTAACATTGCGTTATATTTAATAGTCACACTTTTAGCAACTGTAGTTATCACTGTTGCTTCTCAGTTTTAAAGAGGCTTCGTCACGTACTGTGACTATAAAAAACCCACAAAAAACACATTTATCTTCACATAAAACGATAAACGGCAAGAGTTCGTCTAATAAGAGTTTAGTTGTCCTTCTTGAGTCCGAAAAAATGTTTTGCACCAGGCGCAATCAGCAGGCATAAACATTGTTGTCCATCTACCGGCGGTTCCTCGTAGATTTCAATGCCTCGCAGTAAAGTGAACGCTCGGCGCTACTCGTGTCTTGTCACTCTTGGCATCAAATTGTTTTTTTTCCACTTTTTCACACTTGGTCTTGGAGTTTTCCTCTTTCTATTCACACCTCCGCCAGGTGTTGTTGATTCACTCGGGTTTTCCTAGTTTACTCATTGCGCTCGTGCGCAACATCACACCTCCGGTTACGTGGTCTTGTTATTGTAAATATAAACAAAAGCGCTTTGTTTATTAACAAACAGGAAAAGAATAAACTGTAAAATACAGAAATAAAACATAATAAGCCAACAGGGCGCAATAATTTAATTGGAAAACCGTCGTATGCAACCAGAGTGCATTAGGGGCGTAGAAATTTGTAGTCATAGTAAGTGACTAGGCCTCTTTAAATAAAAGGAATCCAATCATCGTATAGGTTACGTTCTTATCATACTGTAACACAAACTAGTTCTGGTCTCGGCGTAGAAGATACGAAATTTACATTGTAGGTTATGTCCTGTCACTGTGTCTGCAGCTCAGGAGTTCAACGTGTTGTTTTGTACTCACTGAAATGTTAAAATGTGAAAAAAATAATAATGTAAGAAATCACAGCTTAGGTTTGCAAAAAACAAAGATCACATCCAGAAGTTATGAAAACGGCTTTAATGACGGAAGACCCAAACATTCAGCAGAGCACGTCTGCTACCCACGTAAAGCTTCAATGACGACGGTAGAGAGAGGGTCTGCCTTGTGCAACCATGGACCGTCCCACTGACATTCCAACACAGACTCATCTGAATGAGTCAGGACACACACAGGCACCGGACGGTTTCTTTTTTTTGTTTGCACGTTTCCTTTGTGTTTCCTACTAAAGCCTGGTTCTTCCTGCGCAGACGACACCTGCTCCAACACTTCCCTCCTGATATAAATTGGTCGTTTTGGGACACAAACCGAGCCAAGAGAGCAACCTGGGCTTTCCTCCGGCTCTCCCCGCTGCTGGAGTGGAGCCCTGGATGACTAGTTTGTTGTACGTCAGCGGGTCAAAGAAGGCGATCAACCTGCCCATTATGTGAACTGGATGCAATTAAAGACCTAATGGGGCGGGGGGGGGGGCATTCCCCTCAATGAGACGTGTGCAATAACCCTAGTGTTAATAGTATCCTGGCAGGGAGAGCTGAAACAAGAAGCCAGAGGATATGAGTTTGACTGTCGCAGTGTAGTCCCTCGAGGCAACACATGCTCCAGAGGTTCCCTGGAAGTGAGGCAACAAGACGTCTAACTTGAAAACAATGCATACCAGACTTGATGAGCCTGGGCCGTGTTTTTACGGCTCTAAATAAACTACAACCAAGAAGAGGAAAACAAACCCGTTTGCTCTGCTCTGCTTCCCGGGCTAATATTAAACGGAGGGGAGATTTTTCACATTCCTGAGTGCAGAAATTTAACTTCCAGCTCAAACTAACAAACTAGAGTTAGCGGCGCTAAAAAAAAAAAAAAAAAAAAATGGCACGAGGTTAACATTTCCATTCTTTTTAAGCTCTGACATCCACTCCCGCGTGGGAGGTAATAACACATCTGTAACAACTTAAACGTTTCCCTTTTACTGTATAATGAAGACGGATTAAGAGGCTGTGACATATCCTCTCCTTATAGAGGACACTGAGTTGTTTTATGGATAACTTTCCCACCAAAAGAGTGGAGGCTAGAGCAAAGGCAAATATTTAGAGCCAGCTAGCCTACTTTGCTGCATTCCTGCTCCATGTCTGAACAGCGAAAGGTAACATTACCAAAAGAGTGGACAAGAAAATACCCAACCAGCATAACAGGGAAGTTTCGTTTTTTTCGTTACAAGGTCTTATAACGTCCAAGTTAGGAAAAAATAAATATTAATGGCACCATCCCATTTCTATATTTTCAAATTCACGTTGACAATGAAAACACTGCTGGTGAATGAATTGTGGATTTACACAGCAGGATTTCACAAAACAAAGTTTCTTTTTTTTTTTTTTTACTAATTCTACCGTGTTTGCTCTGTATTTGGGCGGATAACGTCAACAGAGGCAAAGGGTCTGAGGTGATGCCCAGTCAGTGTTAGTGATCAGTGGGTTTTGACACATTTTCAGGCAGATTCCATTTGTTTGCATCAGGTAGCCTCACTGCGTCACTGCATGCAGTCTCACACTTCTACTTTTCTTTCTGTGCTTTCTTCCTTTCCTTTGGTGCTGAATGCAAAAACCAATAATAATAAAAAAAAGACAAATGAGTGAAAATTTGCCTTACGTGACGTCACCAGAGGTGCGCGCGCTGAAGCTTCTTTTTAGAGGGGTGGGTTTTCATATATTTGGATAGAAATAGCAAAACAAACAAACAAGGAGAAAAACCTGCCCGCCGTGGCATATTTTATAAGCTTCTGTGTGAGTAAAGTGAGCATGGGTAATGTTTCGGGAGAGTCTGTTTAGTAACTTTAACCATAAAGACAGAGGATGGCTGAATTTAAAAAAAGAGAGAGACTGCTGCTGGTAACTGTCGCGGCAGTAAAAGTCCCCCAGTCTGAAGTCATAAACGCTGGAAAGAAGAGAGACAGAACTCACCTTTGCACGGCAAAAAACAAGTTATTCCACACAAAACAATATATCCAAAGGCCTCTCGCTCTGTTTTTTCAGCGAAAGAAAAATGAAATTCCACAGTTTGGGAAAGTCTTATACTAGTTTGGGAATCGCGTCGTCGCTCCTCCGCCTCCGCTGTAGCCGCTGTGTCCCAGTCAGGAGCCCTGCATAGGAATACATGTGCGGCGAGAGGGAGAGGAGAAAGGAGGGGGAGGTGAGGGGAAGTGGGAGGCTCTCTGTTGGTTTTCACTGGTACTAAAATGGCAATTTATATCAGCTGAAACACAAGCTTTATATAAACTGTCTTTAGTAATACAATAAGACTCAAAGTTATATTCCTAACGTCGAATATTACCTCTGTTTAGGCGGGACACCCCCCTATGACAGCATCCCTACTTGGTATCTCCCACGGTTGCCTCTCATTCCGTTCCTCCCAACCGTGCAGCAGGACAACAGAGCCCTGCCGCAGTAAATTTGGAAGTGCTGGCTGGAAGCAGCGGTAACAGCGCTGACTGCGGCCTGCATGTATTAAAAGAGCTCTAAGAAAAGTTTTAAAAAAGCAGGACACTTTATTTTTACCCCCGGTAACCCCATGAGCTGGTTGTCTTTCCAGTGACATGTAGTAACAGCGTGATAAATCTTCAGACAAGGAGAACGGAATGGAACAACTGTCACCTAAGCATAATGCAGTTGTAAAACGTAAGCGACTTTGATCTTGGCTGTAAATTATATTTTTTATAATATTCTAAAATAGAAACGTTCAATTAACACAACAGTTATATGTGATGGAGCCCATCTACCTCCCAGCATAGAATAATGATGATGATTTTTAAATCATTTGAAAGATTAGGGGATAATTCACTCCAATCCATTGTGCTTTTCACACATGTCACAATATATAGTCGGTTTAATGTCAGGAACGCATTGCCGTTTTCAAACAATAATAATACATTTAATTTACTCTTTAAAACTGCGCTTTAAAGAGTCTCTAACATTAAATTAGAGATGGACAAATTAATTACAAACTCCCAAAAAACCTCCAGGCCCGCTGTAAGTCAAAATGCCATTCCACCCAAATCAAAGGGTCTGGCATGTATATCTATATCCTCCAACCCCATGCATGATATACGCCCACTCGCCCTAAAGAAATATGTAACTTATTGGACATTGAGAACAAAATATCACACTAATCTGCTTTCCTTGTCTCAATCTAAAATAATCTTATTTTCGCAAAAACATTGGAAACACTGGCTAGTGGGGTATCATAAATGAGAGGTCTGACCAATGATAGTATGTGATATTCAGTCCAGTCTGCAAAAGTAAAATTGCCCTTTTATTTTAGAGATTATAACTGAACAAACAGAATCACAACAATGAAAGAATAGAGCAGAAACGTCAGTGAGAAAGATACATTTAAAGCAGGGTTAGGTTAAAACAAACAATGAGCAAGCTTTGGACAACAAGGAGAGCTATTCAGTCCATCATCTGAAAATGAAAAGAACATGACACGACTGGGAAAGGAGTGCATTAATCAGAGAACCAGCTCAAAAGGCCCGTGGGAACTCGGGAGAATCTGCAGAGATTAGATACAGCTTGAGGTAGAGAATCGTTCAATGGGATAACCTTGATTCAACACCCAACAAATGTGATGTTTATAGAAGAGTGGCATGAAGGAAGCCATAAAAAGTCTGTTTGCAGTTTGTCACAAAACACAGGAAATACTAACAATGTTTGGAAGAAGGTGCTTCCTGAAGTCAAGACCAAAATATAACTTTCTCGCCTTTGTGGAGCTACGTGTAGCATAAAAACTAACTCTCCACATCACAATAAACACACCATCTCCACTGTGTGACACCGTGGGCACTATGGTACTCTGGGGACAGGGAAGTTGGTCAGAGGGAAAGGAGCAGTGTGCAGGGCATTGCTGGACGAAAGCCCCTGGAGGCTGCCAAAGACTTGAGCAGAGGTTTCTCTTCCAGCAGGACAGTGACCCTAAACATGCAGTCCAAGCTCCAATAAAATGGCTTAATTCATCTTCATGTGTTACAACAGGCTATTCAGAGTCTGAATGGTCAAAAATATGCAAAACTGGTAGAGACATACAGCACCTCAAATGAAAAGCAAGAAAAAGGGTGGTTCTACAAAGTATTGACTCAAGGGGCATTCAAGACAAATGCGCGCCATGTTTTTTTTTTTCTTCTATTTTTTAAAAGTTGTGACAACCATATATCGTTTTTATTCCGCTTCATGGGGCACATGGTTTTGGTCTGTCACTTTGACATAAAATACTGGTGAGTATTGAAGGATTTGCAGTTGCAACGAGGCAAAAATTTGGAAAAGCTCAGCGCTTTTACAGAACGGGCCATCCTCTGTTCACCCACATGATGTCAGACAGAGGGGAGAGCAGTGACACCGTGACCCGTAATTAGTGCTCAGGGGGGCCCGGCTTCTGTTCCAGCTGCTTGTCAGAGAGAGAAATGAGCCTTCACATGAAAAGCGACAAGGAAGTGTGGCTGGTCAGGCTAACCTGCCCCCGCTAGACAGCACATAGCTTTGAAGTTACATCAGAAAAAAGCACCTGTGGACAACAAAGCTACCAAGAGACTATGATCTTCAAAAAAAAAGAGAGAGAGAAGGAGAGAAAAAAGATCTCAAATCCCTGGCTGAGACACTTAACGGATCAGGTTACAGTAATATTCAAGGCTGAATGTCTGGATGAGACATGTGATATTATGTGTGACACTTCAGCAAGGATTTTCAGCAATGTTTTGGCTCGCTCTACTCTAAGGATGCATAACCACTGGGGCAAAGAACCCCCCAAATGTGACACACCTGACCTATTCCACAGCCTATTCGCCCTACCACCCTCCTAAACTGGCTCCTCCAAGCCTTTGTCTGCAAACGTTCCTGTCTTGATTTGATTAGCTATCGCTGGCCAGGCTCCAAGTGCAGCGGGGAGCAGGTCAGGCTAATTGAAACAACTCCCTCTGCGTTTCCCTCTCCCCAGGGGAAGATGAGTGGCTCCCCCAGCAGACTTCAGTCATCAGAGGGAGTCCTCGCCATCTGTCCTTAACTTGATTTAATATGACACATGCTGCTACATACCAAGGATAATGAGGGAAGCAAAGACTTTAATGCTTTGCCACTTCAAACCTCGTAAAAACTGAGAGCACTCAATTTTCAAAGCCCTTTCTCGATGGAACCATATCTCACAAAAGTGAGTACACCCCTCGTATTTATGTAAACATTTGTATTATTTCTTTTCATGGGATAACACTAAAGATGTGACACAAAGTAAAGTAGTCAGCGTTAGCTTGTACAACAGAGTAAATTTGCTGTCCCTGCCAAATAACTCAACAAGCAGCCATTAATGTCTAAACCGCTGGCAGCAAAATTGAGTACACCTCAAAGGGAAAATGTCCAAATTGTGCCCAGTTAGCCATTTTGTCATGGCTGTGTCATGTGCTTCATCAGCGTTATACGTCTCAGGTGTGAATGGAAAGCAGGTGTGTCAAATTTGGTGTCATCACTCTTACGCTCGCTCATACTGGTCACCAGACGTTCAACATGGCGCCTCATGGCAAAGAACGCTCTGATGATCTGAAAAAAAAAAAAAAAAGAATTGTTGCTCTACATAAAGATGGCCAACACCCTGAAACTGAGCTGCAGCATGGTGGCCAGGACCACAGAGCTGTTTAATAGGACAGTTTCCATTCAGAACTGGCCTCGCCAGGGTCGACCAGAGAAGTTGAGTGCACGTGCTTAGTGCCATATCCAGAGGTTGTCTTTTGAAAATAGACGTACAAGTGATGCCAGCACTGCTGCAGAGGTTGAAGGGGTGGGGTTTCGGCCTGTCAGTGTTTGGCACGCATCTCACAGACCACATCAGAGTGGTCTTGCATGGCTGTGGACCCAGTAGGAAGCCTTTTCTAAAGATGATGCACAAGAAGGCTCACAGTTTCAGAAGAGAAGTAGACGAAGAACAAGGGTTGATGGAACCATGTCCTGTGGTCTGAAGAATCTTAGATAAAATCATTTTGGTCAGATGGTGTCATGCTTGGGTGGTGGTAACCAGGTGAGGAGGACAAAGACAAGTCTGTTTTACCTACGCTTACGCATGGTGGTGGTCAGTGTCTGGGGAGCCACAGTTCACTGAGGAAACCATGAATGCCAACATGTACTGTGACACAGTGAAGCAGAGCAAGATCCACTCCCTCTGGAAACCGGTTCCAACATGATACCGACCCCAAACACACCTCCAAGACAACCACTGCATTGGTAAAGAAATTGAGAGTAAGGATGTTGGACTGGACAGATGTATCTCTAGACCTTAACTCTATTGAGCACATGGGCATAAAATATCGACACATAGGCAACTCTCACTTGGGGGGCACACACTTTTGTTGTCTGCAGTTTACACATTAATGGCTGAATGTTGAGTTTTTTTGAGGGGTTATACAAGCTGTACACTGACTACATTGTATCAAAGGGTGGTTTCTTCACTGTTGTCCCATGAAAAGATACAATAAAAATATTCACAAAAATGTAAGGGGTGTACTCACTTTTGTGAGATACTGTATTCATGTTCCTTGGACCTTTAAACAAATACAACCACAAATTTCTGTGTATTTGATTTGGATTTTACCTGACGGACCAACCCAAAGTAGCACTTAATTGTGAAGTGAAAGGAGAGGACACATAGTTTCAAACCTTTTTTTACAAACATAGCACAAAAGTGTGGCTGAACAGTATCCCAAGCTTTGAACATCTCACAGAGAACCGTTCCCACCACCATCCAAAAAATGAAAAGTGTACAGCATTACTACAGACCGACCAAAACTGGGCAAGGACATCATTCATTGGAGAAACAACCAAGTGGCCCAAGGCATTCTGGATGAAATGAAGAAATCCAGAGCTCAGGTGGGAGAATCTGCTGACAAGAATACTATTAGCCGGGCACACAAAAAGTCTGGCTTGTATGGTAGCGTGACAAGAGGATGCCATTGTTGAAGAAAAGGCCACAATGGGTCGTATTTATGGTTTGCTACAAACCAGTGGATACGGGAAACCTGCGGAAGGTCTTTCACATAAAATTCCAATAAAAAATATTTATGTTTTTGGTTGTAATGTGACAATATGTGGAAAACCATCCCCACAGCACGATACTGCCACTGCTTTGTTTCACCGTGATGGCAACGTGTTCATGTGTTGATGTGCAGTGTAAGCATTTTGCATGCCGGGCAAAAAGTTACATTTTGATCTTATCTGACCAGATGACCTTCTAGTTTCCCCCCCCCCCCCCCCAATGGGAAACTGGAAACCTGATTACTCGTTGCATCTCGGTGTGTTAGAGTAAAGGATGCCAAAAACAAATGGAAACCAAACATTTCAGGTTAAAAAAAAATGAATAAGAAAATCCATTACATACAGTGAGCTGTGTTGCTGTTATATGGCAAAGTGTGAAAAAGATCCAGGGTTGTTTATACTTTTGCAAGGCCCTGTACTGTAAACACCAAAATGGTGCTTTTTTTGTGTCAAATTTATATACTACTATCTAAAAGGTACGTAAACATACACACCTGACATTTTAAAATCATATCGAAGGAAATATTGTAGCTTTAAGACCCACAGATAGCATCACCGATCATGTTTATTTTATGCATGAATGTGTTCTCAAACAAAAAGGCAGATGGCTGGCCAGTTGCATGAGATCATTGAGTCAGTTTTGTCTGCCCTCGGGGAAATATCAGGGAAGTGGAGGCTGGCTATCTGCTCAGAGTCTGTTATGGGGAACAAGAGATGAAAGGTGCACTCTGATGTACCATCATTTTAAAAAGGAGCGATATGGAAACATCACTGAGAGTTTTAAGAATGAACGTCCTGTAGTATTGGAAGGAAATAGGAGTGGCTGTAAATCTGAAGCCCTCGTAAACTCAGTCAAAGCAGTACTGTGGGAGCATGATGAGTTTTCTGCATGCAGAAACACGAAGACATTGATTTAAATCATCTTGCCCCCCACCTCCCCTTTAGTTGCTGTCTGGCAATCCATTAAATCCTGCGTGGCTCCAGAAATGTCTTTGTCAGCAGAAATAATTGAGCGCTGATTACCCAGATTAATATACCGTCCAATCACTGCACACCCAAAAACTGTTGTGCTGCAGCTTGGGATCAACTTCTCACATCTTTTTGTTGGAAAACATGTGATGTGACAGGCGCCCTCTGAGACAGCCGTAGCTGTCCTGCGGAAACAAAAGAGTCATCCATTTGCCGCTAAACAATTCAAGCCCTCTGCACAGTCAATACCTTGCCTCTCAACACACTTCGCACTGGAGATGACGCAGCGCTGGAAGCAGGATGAGAAAGAGAGCGAGAACAATGCAAACAGAGAGAAAGAGAGAGCGAGAGAGCAAGTGATGTAGGAGTGAAGTCACCAGATGGTACAGTGAAAATAATACACAATGGTAACAATAAACTGGCTTCATTCAGTGTGCTTCTGAGCCTCTACTGCACCACAACATGCAGCTCTAGAATCAGCAGGGCAGGAGAACCATTTTTAAATAATTCGTTTAGGAGGTTCTGAAAAGAAGGAGTGTTTCATCCACTCTACGAATGGATGTTAGCGCAGGATATATTTAGACCCTGCCTTACAAGTTAGTGTCATACCAAAAGTATTCACACGTGGAAAATGTTTTTGTAGCCTATTATGTTAAAAAAACCAAAAACATAATCTTGAGTATTTTTCATTCAGATTTTGTTGTGATAGAACAACACAATGGGGCAGATAAATGGGAAATAGCAGGAATAATGTGCAGGATTTTGCAAATGTTTTCCAAAATGTAGTACATTATAGAACCATAACTAGCATTTTATATAATGGAGTCTTCATTTTCGAATCTGGCTACACATCCTCAGTTGGACTTACGGCTGGACTTTGACTGGGCCATTCTTACAAATACATGTGCTTTATAGAAAACAATTCCTCTTTAGCTTTGCCTGTATGTTCAGAGTAATAACACAATGACCCTGATGAAGGCCACAAGCTGAAACGCGTTGATCTGTCAATAAAGTTGGTTCCAAATACTTCAAGTGTTACTGAAGTTTTTGCCTCATCACACCTTTGACTCTCTTCATGCACCTTGGATGTTTTTGAAGTTGTTCCAGAAACCTTTGAAATAAAGCATTCTCACAGAATAATGTTTTCACCACCATGTTTTTTTAATGGCATGGTATGTTCACACAGATGTGCAGTGTTAATATTGTTCTACATAGCAGTTTGCACGTAGGGCCAAAATGTTCTGACTAGATCTCTTCCAACCGAGGCCCCCTTCTTCCACATGCTTGCCTTGTTCGCATTCAAACTAATTTATTATAGGTTTCTTTCAACAACAGCTATTTTCTCCCATGAATGCTAGTTTTGTGGAGTGCACAACTAGTAGTTCTTCTACCAATGGGTTCTCCAATCTGAGCTATGGATCCCTAAAGCTATGGAGATACCATCTCCAACCAACTGAGGTGAAACATTGTATTGAATGGCTTGGGGAAATGGTCCACGGACTTCCTTATCACACTTGTGAACAATTATTGATTTACTGATTGATTGATTTTTTTATCCTCCTCAGTTTTAGCACCAATATGATTTGATAGTGGTCAGTCTTTGTGCTTTCATATATGACTCTCTGCTTGTTTGTCACAATAATGCTTGTTTCAGTAGAGAAATTATTGTATGAATGTCAGTTTGAGTCCCCCCCCAGAAAGTATTCACTGTGGAAATAAAAATAGCAGCCACCAGAACTGGGACAGCACATGTACTATAAATAACTGCTGTATATGAATATAGTGCGCACCCTGGGAGTCAAGGTTGAAGTGTGTCAGCGACAAGCTCCTGAGCAAGCAGTTGGCTTATGACTGGTGTTGTGCAGGCAAACATTACAGGGCACCTTGACAGATCACCCCCCCCCCCACACACACACACACATCCCCATCCACCCAACCCCCACCCACCACCAATTTCAAGTCCATCAGTGGCTGTTACTGAGCCCCTGAAAAGACTTTATTGTTACGTCCTAAACCAGAGAGCACATCCGCACTCCATTAACATGAATGAAGATGTTTACCCTCTGGTGAAGTGTCCACAGCACTTCTCACTCGGCAGCTTATTGTCCGCCTCACCACAGGTCACCAGTTTTTCCTGTGCCATCAATCACGTGAGCTGACTTTGTCCAACGATGAGAACGAATGTTGCTGGGACTTGCACTGATCCTTCCACACCGTAAAGGTCACAGTGCTGGAGGGCATGAAAAAGCAGGAGCAACAAACAAATCCAGCCCCCCCCCCCCCCCCCCCCACCTTCTCTTTTTCAGCTTCACCCCACCCCCGCTGCATGGAATGCGTTTAGCTCTCATCCCCACTGGCATCCGTTCACAAACGTTTCTCTGTCGTGCCAAAAGGAAAATGTCATGCAGGTGAACGCTGTTAATCGCCCTGCCTGTAAGCTAACACGGGTAGTGGTTACATTGTAGAGCTACCTGTATGATCCAATGCAATAATGTGTGTCATGTTGAATGCAGAGCATGGATTCCAACAAGAAGCTCATATAGACTCTGACATGGCATGTCTTGACATGAAGTGTCATTTTCTTCAATCAAGGCTGAGGGCTTAAAAAAAACGTTGAATTCCTGCTTATGATGTACAGATCCTACTGTTCCCGACAGATCTCTGCATAGACTCATCAAGAACTCTTTAACATTTCCATCTCTTTCTTTTTTCAGGGGAGACTGATAATACAAAAAAAACTGTGTTTATATTTTTATAAACAAGAATCAGGGTCATGCATCTGAATTTTGATTTTCTCTAATCTCCACAGTGTCAAAATGATACGGACTGTGATAAGTACACATCAACCCCCCCCCCCCCCCCCCCCACTAAAGTTTGTATAAAAGTTTTAAATATATCAGCATGGGGCAAATATCCACTGTAATGCTAAAGAGACACACCTGTATGTATCCATAGATCCTACTGAATCCAACCAATTGTATATTTTCTGTTTTTACATTCAGACAAGACAGAAGTTGTCATCTTTGGGAAACTGCATAGTCAGACACTTCATCTGGATGATAAACTGGCCTCCTATAATAAAATAAAGAGGCCTTATCTCAGACCAGGACATGTCAATTAAATCCCGCATTAAGACACATTTCAAAGATTGCCTTCTTTCACCCCCAGAATATTGCCAATCATGAAGTTGACAAAATGCAGCTAAAACCTCTAACTGCAATCAGTTTCCCCAGAGTCTGGCATTTTAATCAAATGCAGTACTTTGTAAAATCTGTAGTACTTAATGCTCTTGTTTAAAATGAGTAATACACAGAGTAGTGGATTTCCTGTCTCTATTTTTGTTTGCATAAAATGCATCTTACTTGACTTTGTTACTCTGAAAAATACACCTGAATCTTAAATGCAAAGATTGAAAAGTATTTGTAGCTCCCATACTATTAAAGCAAAAGTAGCTTCTAATGCTGTCTTGCAACCATATTCACTCCCCTGAAACGTTCTTTCATATTGTCACAGTCATTCACAAACTCCAGTGCATTTTAATGAGAATTTCTCTGATAGATCAACACAAAGGGTTGCATTTCCTTAATTTTTACAAACCAAAATTTAAAATGTGTGGAGTGCATTTGTTTTCAAGCACCCTTTACTACACCTCTAAATAAATTCAATTGCAACCACTTTACTTCAGAGGTCACCTTGTAAACAGAGTTCTCCCATGTATAATTCAATCCAGCTGTTCTGTGAAGGCCCCAGAGTTTTGTTAGAGAACATTACTAAACACACAGCAGTGTCACAAAGACCAAAGAACACAGAAGGCAGGCCAGAGATAAAGCTGCGGAGAAATTTAAAGCAAAGTTAGATTATGCAACAAAATCCCAAGCCTTGAAGATCTGATAGAGCTCTAATCAAGCAATCACCCAATAACTGAAAAAGTATTGCACGCCTGCAAACTTACAAAGACATGGCCGTGAACCTAAACTCACAAGCCAGGTAAGGAGACCGGTACTCAGATATCAACAGATAGGACTTATTATTTGTACAGACCACAAATCTGGCCTTTATGTAAAAGAAATCCACCATTAACAATAGAAAACCATAATAAGTTCTAAATGCAGTTTGCCACAACCAGTACTTTGGACACAGTCAACAGGTAGGAGGATATTTTGTGGTAAGATCAAATAAAATAAAACGTTTGTAAGGCAAATCAACTCTAAACAGTATCCCTATAGAGCGACTCGGTGGTGGGAGTATTATGCTGTGGGGATGCGATTCTACAACAGGAACAGGGAGGCTGGTTAAAGTTGATGGGAGAATGGCTGAAGCGAAATGTAGGGTAATCCTGGAAGAAACCCTATTAGAGGCTGCATTAGACTTGAGACCGGGGCATATATTGCACCTGCCAGCAGGACATCAACCTTAAAAATACAGCCAGAGCTGCAATGGAACACATCAAAGCCCATTCATGGCGGAGATTGGCCTTATCTCCAAATAGCGATTCTACAAAACACTCTATCGGGTAGGTCAGAGGTTGAATACAAATGCATGTGATACTATCAGGATTTTATTAGTAAAGATAATGTAAAACCCATTTATTGTTTTATTTTTAACATCCTGAGCTATTTTTTCTTTTGGCAGAGACAGCGAGAAGAATGAAAAGCCTTTCTGTGCATCTCAGGGTACAAAACGTCTCTAAGAAATCTTGTAGTCATAATCTGTGCTGAGTCTAAATCTGAGACCTTGGCCGCATCCAGTCAACTACAACTAATTCACGGCAAGACAAAACAGGATCGACTTAAAACAAAAATAACTGGATGACAAACCCAACAAGGGCACTACAGGGAAAATAAACTGCGGTGCGAAAAGGAAATGAAGAGGGAGCAAATATTTGGCTCCCCTGGAAGAGTGTTTGGGTTTCTGGGTCAAAGTCCTGAAACTAAAATTTATCTTAACTCTTTGGTGTGTTTCCATCCACTTCAATGGACAAAAACAGTAAATACATACATAAAGTCAAGGTTTGATACAACCCATTTTAATCTTATATTCTTGAAGGATTGAGGTATTCGTTTCAACCATAAAAAAATATAAATTTTCTGTGTTCAGGCACTGAGGATTATAAACTGTGACAAAAAAAGAAAGTTACCACTCCCACATGTTTGACTGGGTGTTGTGTCTGTGCAGACAGAGATAGGGCTGCTGGCAGGGATGGAAGAGGGAATTAGGAGGATGTTGGATTAAATTCACCGGGAGGTGATGACTGTGGGAAATTTTTAAGGATTAGACAATAAATCACTCTGACTGCTGATAAGGCACAAATCTTAAAGTCTTAATAATAAGACCGCCAAGCTGCCGTTACGTAACAGCCTGATTTTTAGATGATTGTATGACACCTCAGAGGAAATGTAAGCTTCATACTCCCACTTAGGGGTATTTTTAGGCACTGGATTCACAACATGAACTTTGCATGTGTCTACTTACCCTTTCACTTCTCCCCGAGCCGTTTGCACAAAGAAAAGCGATGAAGGGGGGAACAAAAAGCAGAAGTTAGACAGACTTTTGAGGTATGCATACTATAAATAAATCCAGCATAATTAAAAACAACAAATTACGACTAACATTGAATATGTAACCATTTCTGTAAGCCTACTCATATCATTTGCAGGCAACAACCCCTTGCAAATTGTATCTAATGTGAAACCTTTAATGTTTAAGACCAAACTGTTCTTGATTTAGGTCAGTTGGGATTACCAAAACTGTTTCTCTTTCTCAATTTATTAAGTTGTTTTGTTTACTTTCTTTCAAGTACATTTCCTTAGTATTTGGTAGAATTGGCTTTCCGACTTTCTCATTAAGGGCAAACATTTTAAGTAGAATTTTTATTTCCATATAATGCTCTCTTCTAATGATGGAAACTGGTTTAGGAAGTTTACGAGTCCCTCCTGCAGCCAAACAGCCACACAACGTGACACTCCCACCTCCGTACGTCACAGTTTGGATGGTGTTTTCCAACTTGGAAGCCTTTCCCTTTCCAAATCTAACCCTGGTCCGTATAGCCAAATACCTCAACTTTGGCTTCATCAGACCACAAGACACGTCTCCCAAAACAGATTTGTGCATTTGCAAACATTAATCGGACTTTATGTTGATCTTTGAGTAATGGCCTCTTCCTCTCTAAGCAAGCTTTCGGCTCATGTCAGTGCAGGAAGCGTTCCACCGGCGGATAATCACACTCTCTGAACAGCTTCAGCCTCCATCTTCACAAGGGTCCCACAGGGGTTGTTCTGAGTTGATACACACATTTTCTGTTATCTTCAATAATTTCCTTTGATCTTTCCAAGATGTCACACATGGAAAAAGTGTGAGGTAAGTCTTTAAACCCATCTGCAGGTGCGCCTCTGGGTCACTTAAATGTTGTGAATTAACCTGTCAAAGCCTACAAAGCCTCGACATCATCATCTAGACTACAAACTAGCCACAGTACTCGCATTTGTATATTTTAAAGATACTCTTTTACAGTTTATTTTTTTCTACCAATTTTCCTTATTTTTTCCCCCCATAAACTATTTAAAAACGACGAAGGCCTCTTTATGAAATCCTCTTTAGCTGACTCCATCAACCCAACATGACTCCTTTTCAGAGTTTCAAAAAAAAATTCAATATGGTGTCGCTTACCTGTATATCCAGCGGCTCACAGCAATAGCTTTCACTTGCGTCACCAGATGATGTCACATGCTGACAGCAACTGCTTAGAGATTGGGAGACTAATTTTTGCGATGTGAGATCTTGACTGCGCTGGTTGTTATGTTAGTCACACTAGTTCCCTCGCTCTTTCTGAACCAAAGTGCGTGCGCTCTTTGGAGACGTAGATTCAACGCTTTAGGGGACGTGAGCTGAAAGGTCAGGCTCCTTTAGCTTTTGAAGGACACAATGAATGAAGGGACTGTCCTGTTCTTTCAGCTCTCTAAAGTGCAGAGCATCATGAAAAGCAAAAGAAAAGCCCAGAGTTTGCATCTGAATCCTTTTAAATATGCTCCACGTCGCCAAAAGTAAAGCTAAAAATAGTGGCCAAGAGGTGGTTTAAAAGCCCTTTTGTGACAAAGTTGTATTGTGTGCCTCCTGTAAGGTCAGTGTTATAGGTTCACCAGCCAATACTCCATTTTTTCTAAGTTACTATTTTCTACCAATTACTATTATACTGTGGATGTACAATTAAACAGCATCAGTGCTCGCTTTTTACTTAAATACAGTTCTGTCCATGTTTACAGATCCTTACCATCAGTATTAGATTCTGCATTTGAACAGCTCTTTTTCCATAGTGAAAGGAAAATACAGTATACATCACATTCAATTTCATTTATTTGTAAACACGAATGAGGTTTGCAAGTTTGAATCTATTGGGTATTGTCTCTACTTCACACAGGGTCAAAACTATACATTATTTTCTACGCAGGTTATCTTCTATGTAATTCATATTGTCCAATCAGAGCACACTAAAGCCACTCCAAGGAGGCGTTTCGCTCATCCAGGCTTTTCTAGGCCGGTCGAAACACAAGCCGCGCAAGGTAAAACTGAACGGGGCGGGGCAGTGCGTCTGAGAGCAAACAGTGTGATCAAATGTGTGTGTTAATATACCCAACAACAGAACATGGCTAATATTTAAGGGCTGAAAATTTGGATTTTGCAATTATGTCCCCTTAAAGCAGAGAGATCAAGTCAGAAAAATACTACAAGTTGATGGCAGCAAAAAGAGCACATGATCGAGGTGTGGTTTGCTATCGGACATTTAACCTCATAATGGCAGGACTGTTGGTATATTTTAGAGCCTGAATGTATGATTTTAAACATATGGGGATGAGAGGAATTCACAATGAATCCAGTTTTTTTCTCTTGTTTTAAAAACTCATCGATGTTGCAGTGTATGTTGTCCACGCGGGAAACATAATAGTTCAAATGAAATTTTATTTAATTCACGACCAAGGTGAATGCATGTAAACCTATTACCAGAACTGTATGTTGCTAAATCAGGTTTATACAATTCTTTACTTTCTCCCATGCTCAGTGTCAAGTTTTTAAAAAAATGAGGCCCTATTTTATAGACCATAGCTAAAGGATAAATAGCTTTGGGTTCATTTTTATGGGTATCTGACCAAAATGACCAACTTCTGTTTTAGAAACAGAGGCAGTTTTTGATCTGGGCCATATGGCTTACTGCCCAGGTCGACATATAGCACAAGGTGAGAAAGTAATCTGTCACTTGCACCCAAAACACATTTTCATGTTTTATTTTTCTAATTTGTATTTTGCTCTCTTTGTCACAGCTTAAATCTTACAAGTCACACATATACACTGTCATCTGATAAACTTTAGTCCAGGTTGACTGTCCTTGAATGCACATTCATAGCATGACTAACAGTTTGCTTAGGAAACAAAGACTATTAATACAATACAAACCGAAACATAACAAAAAGTTTAAAATAAAAAAATAAATCACACAACATTTAATACACCCTGGTCCATGCCCTGTCCATTGTTAAACTTTGCGTAGTGTAAGCAATACAAAGGAATGCAGCTGCAGTCGCTAGTAAACTTTGTAAATGGTCAGCAGATTCTGATTCAGTTAAATTAAACCAATATTTCGCTGCACTGTCTGCTAGTCTGCCTTTAATTGAATATCTGAAACACTTACACCTGAACTGGATAATTCACACTGAACAATGTATATTGATATTATCTAAAATACAGCCTAAGACTGATAGAGCCTGATTCTGTTTTATAGTTTTCTGAATTCCTTCAAGCTCGCAGAGGGAGGGGCTCATCCAGGGCCCTTTACTTGTGTCAGACTGTTTCGAAACCATGTGGGACATCCTACTGATTTTCGTGCCTGAGTTAAATAATCACATTTTGTCTTGTTAGGGTCAGTCATCACAGGGAGCCATGACACGGACAGAGAAGAGGGTAACGTGAGGGAGAGGCACAGCTGGTAGCATTGACACTGATGATCCCTAAGCTGTCTGTCAATTACATCACCGTCCGATTACATCATCTCCCACCGGGCCTGGTGACACACGTGAGGGTCTGCTCGTGATCGGTCCAGCGAAGTGGCTGCACCACTACCTACAACACAATGAGGTGAACTGTGGCGCCATCGTGACAAAGTAAAGATGTCAACCTCATCTGCTTTCGCTCAGCTTTTTTGTTGGCGCTTCTCTGTTCCTGCGTATCTGTCAGGTTCAACGCGTGCGAGCAGAGTTCAGTGAAAGTTAACAGGCCTGGTTGGTTTGTGGTCTTCTGTCCCGTCCTGGAAGCACACTGTACTCCTATGATTTACTCGACCAGTAAAACACACATGGCCACGGAGCCAGTCAGCTTTGATCCTGTGTCTCACAATGTCCTAATGTTCACTCGTTGCTGCTCTCAACAGACTCAATCAACGTTTTTATCGCTACTCTTTGTTTCTTTTTCATTGTAAATGTAAAATGTTTGTTGGTGGTTTTCCTACATAGATATTTTGCACATTTCTGAAAATCCCCCTATTCACTCGGACACTTCATACATTTTTTTTCCTTCTCTTTTTTCCCCCCACATTTTTTAATTTACTAATAACTGTACAATGTGTTTTTTTCCTATGTTGTAAATTCGCCCTTATTGCACAGTTATCTATTGGTATTTCTTGTTTTTAATCTTGTTATCTATCTTGTTATCTATGTGCTTCTATTTATGTTTCACTTTGCTGCAGGGACTCAAGAATTTCCCCACTGTGGAACAATAAAGGTTATTTCTAGTCTATTCTTCTTAAAGCGTGTGGGTTCAACCCCTTGTTATAGTGCAGCCGGAACCAACAGATTAAAAAAGAGCCTTCGAACATTATCAGTGAAAATAAATATTCATTAATGTAGCTTGATGTTGCTGTAGAGGACTATTCTCCTGTAATTTTCCATTCATTCAGAGAGGTTTGGGCTATTGGCATGCTATCATTTGCTACAGCACATACACAAGGGGGTCTATAGCATTTTGTAAAAAATAGAAAAGGTTTTCTCTGTTTTTTCTCTTCATAGTAGCTACATCTGGCCCGGCGTTCTGTTTAGCTGTGACAACGTCCTGGGGAGCAGTTCGGCTAAGCTACTGCTGTCAACAGCTTCATCTTATAGATGATCCAGCTGGCCCTGGCTCTCACAGTCTAACCCTGTTTCTCTCGTAGTTACTGGCTGAGCTTTAACAGCAAATAACTGACTGTGCTCTCTTTCATCCCCCTGACCTGAAAACTGGCACTTATCTTCTAAGCTATGTTTCTTTCCTAGACACAGCCACCTATGGAGGTAACCTGCCATTTGCCTCTCTAATATAGAAAGTGTTCCTTAATCAGTGCTTCTGTGCTCTTTGTGTCATTGCTCTGTCTTCTCAAACACCCAGTGGGTCGTGGCAGACTGAGCCTGATTCTACTGGAAGCTTTTCTTCCTGTTAAAGGGGAGTTTTCCTCTCCACTGTCCCTACATGCATGCTCGGCATGAGAGATTGCTGCAAAGTCAACAACAATGCAGCCGGCTGTCCACTGTGGCTCCTCCCTCTTTCATGAGGAGTGCATGCTGCAAGTCAATGACTCAATGCAATCCGCTGGGTTTTCTTAGATAGAGAACGTGACCCGTCTGTCTGTATGATTTGATTGAATTGACTTTGTAAAATGTCTTGAGATGACATGTTGTGAATTGATTTTGTCTAGAGTATATAAATAATATTGCAAAAATAGTGGAAAACAAAACAGGAAGCCCCGTTAAACTCGGACACCAAATCTTTTTGGCAACCCAAACCCCAATATTGTTTCTGAACAAAACATATTGGTAGCTGCAAAAATAAATAATATATCTATACTTTTGGCAATATATGTCTAATTAAACATTTCACATGTGTAAACAGAGGATGTTCCAGGGGAACATGTTGCTTACATGTAAAGACCCATTGCCTTTCCCAACAGGTAATTAACCTGATCATCACGAACTATTGGGCAAATATTGCTGGTTTTCCAGCTTGCAACTAGAAGATGGATTTTACTTTTTCACCGGGAAAGTTTTGAAACTTACCTGTGGGCTACTGATGCTGTTAGCTGTGATATCACGTCTTTCTTACTCAGCCAAACCGGCGCGTTTCAGTTTTTTTGGGTGCGCCCCCTGCTGTCGGGAAGTCTGAACAACAACAACAACTCTTAATGCATCACGTGACGTTTGGCACAAATTTACCGCAGAGGGTGTGCAATTGTTTCGTACGCGAGCAGAGGCTGTTTTGTGCGAGCAGAGGCTGTTTTGTACTTGAGGAAAACTTATAAATGATATTTTGAGTGCAACGTTTGGGGACAGTTTGCAAAACAATCTTTTTTGTGTGAAACACATTTTTTTGTGCACAACGTTTTGGCAGGAAACTATCTCCATAGATGAGTTCATTCCCAGAGAACCATGGTCCTATAACATTTCACATATTGGAGCATACAGAGAGAGGGAACTTTGAGCAATCTCTCTGGATCTTCTCTTGTGCGCTCTTCTCTTCAGCTCCTCGGGTTGCTACAGGATTTCAGTAACTGATTTTATATCCGCTGAACCATTGTTGTACTGATTTAGCCACATGTTTTGGGTCGTTTAAAGAGTCAACCATAACCCTTTTTGTGTTTACTGGCTGTGTCCACCTTTTTTCTATCTCCTGTTAATGATAAAATATACTCTAATAAGTCTCAAAAAGACATACCACAACACCACAGATCCGTCACCATGCCTAATAGTGGGCATGAGGTACTTTTCCATATATTTGTACTTTGTTTCTGTCATAATTGAGCAGAACGACTCTGGATCAGAGCAACCACAGAGACAGTCAGTTTGAGTCAAAAAATGGTTTTTATTGAACAAAGGACGGGGTGTGCGTCTGGTTGGCTCGTTCTGGGTTCTGCTGGGAAGGATGAGAGTGATGATGAATGACAGGTCTGAATCTGGTGAAAAGGTTGAGATGGCTGAACTCACAGAGGCAGTGGCTTGGCAGAAGTCTGGGAGGGGGGTGTCCTGGGTCCGGGTGTATTCCAGTGGTTCTCTCTGTGATGCTGTTTGCGTTGGAGGGTGGACAGGCAGGTGAGCACCAAGAGGAGGGTCAAGGTGGGTTTACGGTAGGAGAACTGCAGGTTTCGAGGAGGGTCCAGGCTTGAAGGTTTCTCGGATTCTTTGAGTTTCTATAAGAGACCAGAACACAGAATTAGGATCGGCTCGGAAAAAACTCGGAACTTAGCTTAAGTTGGTCAAGTACCACTCTGGAAGCGAGAAAGAACTGACGCCCTCCTCCTGGTCTCAGCTCCTTAAGTACGAGCCTTAATTGGCCGAGATGCAACACACCTGCCAGTCGCACCCTGCAGCGGGGAGAGAGAGAGATAGACACCAGGCCTGCACCCAGACCAGCAGTATGACAGCACCCCCCCTCTAACGGACGCCCCCTGGCGGCCGTCCGGAGGATGATGCCTCAAAGGCGGAGATGAGATCAGGGTCCAAAATGAATGAACGTGGAACCCAGGAACGTTCTTCAGGACCGTAACCAGCCCAATCCACCAGGTACTGGAGACCGCGACCACGCGGCCTGGACGCCACAATACGATCCACCGTAAAGGCGGGATGACCGTCCACGATCCGGGCGGGTGGAGGGGGCCTTGGAGGAGGGCACAAGGGGCTAGAAGAAACAGGTTTAAGCTGGGAAACATGGAAGGTAGGGTGAACACGGAGGTGAGGTGGGAGCTTGAGCCGGACTGCTGTGGGGCTGATGATTCGGTCGACCTTGAAAGGGCCAAGGAACTTGGGACCAAGCTTTCTAGACACGGCCTTCAACGGGAAGTCTCTGGATGATAGCCATACCTCCTGACCGGGGGTGTAAGTGGGTGCCGGTAAACGTTTGCGGTCGGCGTACCTCTTGTTTTGGGTGGAGGTGCGTTCCAGGGCGGCTTTGGTCTGGTCCCAGACTTTACGGCATTGATGGAGGTGTGACCGGACGGATGGAAGGACTGAATCTGGGAAGGAAGAGGGCAGGAGAGATGGCTGAAATCCGACAGACGCCTCAAAAGGAGACAATCCTGTGGCAGCAGAGACGTGAGAATTGTGGCAGTACTCTACCCAGGCGAGATGCTGACTCCAGGTGGTTGGGTTGTGGGAGCAGAGACAGCGAAGGGTGTTCTCGATCTCCTGGTTGAGTCTCTCGCACTGTCCATTAGATTGGGGATGAAAACCAGAGGTGAGAGATGCTTTAAATCCTAAGCATTGGCAGAAATCACGCCAGACCTGGGAGATAAATTGCGGACCCCGGTCTGAGATGATTTCAACAGGGAGGCCATGGAGTCTGAACACGTGGTTGACCAATAACCTGGCGGTCTGGTGAGCAGAGGGGAGCTTGGTGAGTGCAACCAGATGGCAGGCCTTGGAGAACCTATCAATGACAGAAAGGATAACGGTCTTGTGGCTGGACGGGGGGAGACCGGTGACAAAATCTAGGGCAATATGTGACCAAGGCCGACTGGGTGTGGACAGTGGTTGGAGGAGACCGGCTGGTGGTTTATAGGACCCCTTATTGCGGGCGCAAATGTGGCAGGCCGAGACAAACTCGGACACATCCTTGTTTAGAGACGGCCACCAGAAGTATCGCCTGAGGAGCGCGATGGTACGGCTGGAGCCGGGGTGACCAGAGAACTTGGAGGAGTGCCCCCACCTGAGTACTTGGGAACGGACTGCAGACGGCACGTACAGTCGTCGGGGGGGACCGCCTCCAGGATCCGGCTCGCTCTCCTGTGCCCGCCGGACCTGTCTCTCTAGTTCCCAGGTGAGACCACCAACGATACAGGATGTTGGAACAATGGGTTCAGGATCTATGGGTTCAGAGGTGGATGAGAACTGTCGTGATAGGGCATCGGGCTTGATGTTCTTGGAACCTGGGCGATAAGTAATAATGAAATGGAAGCGCGAGAAGAACAATGCCCAGCGGCTTTGGCGGGAGTTGAGTCGTTTGGCAGATTGAATGTATGAAAGATTCTTGTGGTCTGTCCAGATTATGATGGGTAATTCAGTGCCCTCCAGCCAGTGACGCCACTCTTCCAGGGCCAGCTTGATGGCCAGAAGTTCACGGTCTCCCACATCATAATTTTTCTCGGCTGGGGAAAAACGCCTAGAAAAGAAGGCACAAGGATGAAGCTTCCCATCAGAGGAAGCCATTTGCGAGAGAATAGCTCCAGCTCCAGAATCCGAGGCGTCGACCTCCAGGGTAAACTGGGCCGTTGGGTCAGGATAGATGAGGATAGGGGCCTGGGTGAACCTTTCCTTGAGGAGGTGGAAGGCCTGATCCGCAGCAGGTGTCCAGGTAAAAGTCTGTTTTATGGAGGTGAGGGCGGAGAGGGGTGAGGCAACAATACTGAAGTTTTTGATAAAGACACGATAAAAGTTGGCAAACCCCAAGAAGCGTTGGAGGTCCTTCCGGGACTTGGGTGTAGGCCAGTCCTCCACAGCTCTGATCTTGGCTGGATCGGTCTTCACCTGTCCACCCTCGAAAACGTACCCAAGGAAACTGATGGACCTTCGATGGAATTCGCATTTTTCAGCCTTGACGAACAGACGGTTCTCGAGAAGTCTCTGGAGGACCTGACGGACATGCTGCTGGTGCTTACTGGGTTCCTTAGAAAAAATAAGGATATCATCCAGATAAACGAAAACAAAATGGTTGATGAAGTCTCTCAGAATGTCATTTATAAGAGCTTGAAAGACAGCGGGTGCATTGGTAAGACCGAAAGGCATGACCAGGTATTCGAAGTGGCCGAGCGGGGTCTTAAAGGCCGTCTTCCACTCGTCTCCCTCACGGATGCGAACCAGATGGTAGGCATTACGAAGGTCCAATTTGGTGAAGACAGTGGCGCCCTTAACAGTCTCAAACGCAGAAGCCAAAAGGGGTAAAGAGTACTTGTTTTTAACTGTTATTTGATTGAGCCCTCGATAATCTATACAAGGACGCAGTGACCCATCTTTCTTGGCAACGAAAAAAAACCCTGCCCCAACAGGGGAGGATGAAGGGCGAATTATGCCCGCCTTCAGCGACTCGGCAATGTACTTCTCCATAGCGCCCAGTTCTGATTGAGACTGTTTATAAAGTCGTGCAGATGGCAAGGGAGCTCCAGGGAGAAGGTTTATAGAACAATCATAAGGGCGGTGAGGTGGTAGACTAAGGGCCAAATCCTTGCTAAATACCCGCTGGAGGTCATGATACTCGGGGGGAACCTGGGAGAGATCAGGGGAAGCTTCAGGACAAACAGGACCCTCCGGGCAGCGAGGAAGGGCCGACTGTAAACACGAGGCCAGGCAACTGGTGCTCCAAGTTTCAATGCGGGACTCCTTCCAATTAATATGAGGGTTGTGAGCAGCCAGCCATGGGTACCCCAAAACAACAGGTGAGTGTTTGGTGGGAAACACAAAAAGGGCAATGTTCTCGTGGTGGTTACCAGAAGAAATTAACTTCAGGGGAATTGTCTGGTGGGTAATCGTGGCTAAGGGACTGCCATCTAAGGCGGTGACTGAGATTGGAGAGGGTAAAGGACGTACGGGAATGTGCAATTTAGTAACTAAACTAGGATCAATAAGGCTCTGTTCAGAGCCAGAATCAACTAGGGCCACCACTGGGTGTTGAGTGTCTTGGAAACTAATCACAGACTGTAATGTTAACCAGGGGGTCCGGTTTTCAGAGCATGTGCCCACCAGTATCCCCTGGGCTACTGGTGGGCGGAGTCTTTTGGGCGAACCGGACACGCTAATCTAAAGTGCCCAAAAGCGCCACAGTAAAGACATCGCTTTGTCCCCATGCGCCTCTCCCTTTCTTCAGGGGTCAATTTGGTGTTTCCCAGCTGCATAGGTTCGTCTGACGGTTGACTCTCCGGGGAAACCGGACGAAGCCTGGGTGACGTCACCGTAGTGGGGACTGAGAGCCGCGGTGTCGGGGGTGGAGCCAGACCCCGCCTCTCACAAGCTCTTTCCCGGAGGCGATCATCTAGTCTAACGGCTAGCTCAATAAGATCCTCTAAATTCCCGGGCTTGTCCCGGCTGGCAAGTTCGTCTTTAACCTTCTCAGACAGGCCGTTTAAAAACGCCGCTTTTAGAGCGATAGCGTTCCAGCCGGTCTGAGGCGCCAGGGTTCGGAAGTCGACCGCGTAATCGGCCACTGATTTACTTCCTTGTTTCAAGGACCATAGTCTCTTAGCCGCCTCCTCCTCAGATACTGAGGAAGCGAACGTTCTTTTAAAACTTGCGAGGAAATCAGAATAACTTAGGCTGTGAATGCTGGTTTCGTCAATAAACGACTCCGCCCAGCTCAGGGCTCTACCACGAAGAAGCCCGACAATATACGAGATCTTTCCGGCGTCATCCGGAAACGACTGAGGAGCCCTGCTGAACACCAAGGAACATTGTAATAAAAAACCCCTGGATTTATTCAACTCACCGAAGAAGGGTTCGGGAGTGGGGGTGGAGACCCCGACGCCGGGAACTGAGAGCAGCGCGGGACCAGCGGGGGAACCAACGGAGGAACCAGCGGGAGGCTGAGCTGCCGGTGGAGGAGTGGAGGTAGGTCGAATCACATCTAATTGTGCTCTTAAGTCCTGAAACCCATGGGTTAAGACACTCATCATCTGCATTAGTTGGGTCTGTTGTTGGCTCATGGATTGGAGAAGGGTCTCATGTTGTCCCAACAACTGCCCTTGATGTGTGACCGCGCTCCGTAGTTGCTCCCCAGAGTCAGGTTGGTCAGTTCTTTCTGTCATAATTGAGCAGAACGACTCTGGATCAGAGCAACCACAGAGACAGTCAGTTTGAGTCAAAAAATGGTTTTTATTGAACAAAGGACGGGGTGTGCGTCTGGTTGGCTCGTTCTGGGTTCTGCTGGGAAGGATGAGAGTGATGATGAATGACAGGTCTGAATCTGGTGAAAAGGTTGAGATGGCTGAACTCACAGAGGCAGTGGCTTGGCAGAAGTCTGGGAGGGGGGTGTCCTGGGTCCGGGTGTATTCCAGTGGTTCTCTCTGTGATGCTGTTTGCGTTGGAGGGTGGACAGGCAGGTGAGCACCAAGAGGAGGGTCAAGGTGGGTTTACGGTAGGAGAACTGCAGGTTTCGAGGAGGATCCAGGCTTGAAGGTTTCTCGGATTCTTTGAGTTTCTATAAGAGACCAGAACACAGAATTAGGATCGGCTCGGAAAAAACTCGGAACTTAGCTTAAGTTGGTCAAGTACCACTCTGGAAGCGAGAAAGAACTGACGCCCTCCTCCTGGTCTCAGCTCCTTAAGTACGAGCCTTAATTGGCCGAGATGCAACACACCTGCCAGTCGCACCCTGCAGCGGGGAGAGAGAGAGATAGACACCAGGCCTGCACCCAGACCAGCAGTATGACAGTTTCATGCTGCAGTTAAAGCCCCAAGTTTAGCAAGCTCCACATGTTTTCATTTACTAGGTTAAATAGAAGGTTTTGATTAGAATCTGTGAGTTTGACTCTGACAATGATTTGATGAGTGCCATGAACATTAAACAGTAAAGAGTCATGGCTTAAATCTTTTAAAGCCACGACATGCTGTGAATATTTAGTTTTGGGTTTCTGTGTTCCAGATGTGTACAGTGATACATAAATATATCATAATGATGAGAAAAACATAGCACCATTAACTGAGATCTGAAGCAAACCCCCTGTTAGAGGTAGGTTAAGTAAATTTCTTGATTTTAAATTGACTATAATCATATACCTCTTTGTAATTTTTTACATTCTTCTACACTGATGGACCCTGGCTGAATTCAGCCTGTTGACATAATTTTTCATTGGTTTGACTGGTTTTCAGTGTCAAGATGCACAGATGTAATAGTTAAAATGACCAAAATTGTTATTTCTAATCTCCTAACGCACTCGTTATTATGCATCAGAAGCTGTTTTACATCTAACAAAGTTAGATGGAGGAAAATGTATCTTTTCCTCACACGGGGGGGACGGGGACGGGGACGGGGACGGGGACGGGGGGGGAGGGGGGGGGGGGGGGGGACATTCAGTTGATCCAAGGGATGAACGTTGCCATCTGTAATTTCACCTGTCATTACCCTCACTAATAGACCCTGTTTAATCTACATTTTATGACTGGTGCCTGTGGTAGTGCCAAAACAAAAAACTGCAGCAAATGTTTAGAAAAGATTGCCTCTTCCTTTAGTTAGCGTCTGTCTCTCCATGCTTGAGAGGCCGTGAAGTGCCTGTTCCATTTTGTGGTTTTATCACTGGCTTTGATCTTCGTTTGCAGCTTTCGTTCTTCGTCAAACACTTTTTAGATATTTGAATAAGGAACTAAATCCTGCTTTCACAGGAGAGCTTATCCCCAAGTTTACCTCCCTTTCTCACATCTCCCAAAAGCCCCATTTGAAGGGAAATCAGTTTCATGTCAAGTAGTCTAATCGACATTATATAAGCTGTTTTGTGCTTCATGGAAATCTAAAACAGACTCAAGAAGATTATAGCCGAGGTCCCAGAAACTGATTGGCTGACTCACGAGAGGACATTTCCTGGCAGCCAGTAAGCCATACTAAGCTAAAAAAGGAATTATGATTTTTGCAAGTGATTATAATGAGCGCTGCGTGAGCCGTGTTGTGCAGGGGGGTGGGGGTGGGGGGCACAGCAACTGCTAGTCTCTCAGTCTAAACAGCACCCAGAAAGTCTCCAATCAACATGTAGCTTTGTTTTTGATATATAGCAGGTCATAACGTCATTCTGCAGATTGTCTTTAAACTTTTCTGGAGCTAAAGATTCAGTTTACCTGATTGTTACGTTTCTAGTGTATAGGGACTTGCAAAAATATTCATGCCCCTACACATTTTTGCTTTTTTTTTTTACATTACAAACAAACATTTTCTGTTTTTTATGTGAATAACCCTCTGATATGGTGGTGGAAGGACTGTGCTGTGGGGTGGGCTGTCCTTCAGCAGGGACAGGAGAACTGGTCAAAGCTAATGGGAAGATGGAGGGAGCTAAACACGGAGTTTAAAAAGGCTCTCCATGAAATCTGAGCAATATTCAGATGTGCAAAGCTGGCACAAACATATCCTGAAAAGTGTTTCTACAAGGTTTTGACGATGTGGGGTTAAAGGCGTTCAAAAACTTTTCACATCTCTATGTGTAAAAACATTTTAATTCTATTTTCCGCCCACTTATCAATTAGGCCCTACATTTTTTTATTTGCCTGTCACATAAAATCCCATTAAAACACACCAATGTCGGTGAAAACTGGTGCGCAAACAAGTTCAGGGTTTACGTATACTTTTACAGGGTGCGGTTGCACACCTCCACATCAATTAAAACTCCTTAAATTTTAAACTCGTTTCATACTGAACGTTTCCAAACAGACCAGGCCACACAGCTGAGTAATAGTAAAGTGGGAGGAGTTTCATATTTCAAAATAGAAAAACACATCTGAAGGAACATTCTCTGAGCGTGATTAAACAGCGCACTGATGTTGAGTCAGCCCTAAAGGCATATCAGGTGTTTTGGATGGGTTAGTTCATTTTCTTTTGTTTTTTTATCTCAGTGACGCAGTTGTAAGTGTCCTTCCGACTGACACAAATGGGATAAGACACGAGAAGATAACACGCTCCTGTTCTGGAAGTTATGATTAAGCACTGAGGCTCACCTTGATGAAGGTGGTTACCTGGTGGGACCTGTTTGTGCCTGCCAATGCCAGCTGACTGTAAACCGCTATACAGGCCTCTCTGTATAATGCTTGGACAGGCTCTAATTACAACCTGATTATTTGTTTTTAAAGGCCTTTCTTTTTAATAGCTTTGCCTGCTGTAGTAAATGTGCTTTACTGTGTCTAACAGGATGCCTGTGTGTGGAACACAACGATCAACAGAGGGAATTTTGTGACGCATTAATCTCCTGCAGGTCGGCCTGTTTCTCTTTCATCCCATAAAAGGCTCATTAAGGAGAACAGTAACCCGTGGCAGCGCCACCCACTTTGTGACTGCGCCGCCGGGAAACTCTCAGTTCTCTTCTATGTAGGAATTTCTGGTTCTAAGAAATAGCCGTTCACATGAAAAAAAGCAGTTTTCTTTGAATGCGATTCGACAAATATTATCTTTGTCTTTGTTCAATCTAAACACTCACCAGATTTGTTTCTTAAGCCACATGGGGTATGTGTAGATAAGATCATATTTCTGCATCCAGACACAAACATCTTTGCTCCACGGGTTGATGTGGCAATGATGCAAAGCTTCCCAAAAACCAAACTTTCATGTGCTGTGTGAGTGCATGAGTGAAAAAAAAGAGGCACATATCTCATTTTTTTATCAGCCAGCAAGATTTCCTAATCAAACTGTGAGTATGCAGTTCAAACATGCAAAAATCCATGGAGTTTCAGAGACTTTCATCTGATCTCCAAAGACTCCCGCAGACCAGCTTAGCTCATCTGGTACACACACAAGGCGTTCTGTCTCAGTTTATATCACTGCTGAGGGTCATGATGGCGGCTAAAACGGACAGGAATGTGAAAGTTAGCCGTGTTACTATAATGATAAACAAGAATAAGCATTCCGAAATCATTATATTGTAGTGCCATGGTTGGGTGTGACGTTTCATCATAACTTCAAATAAAATATAAATTGCAGTTTAGTGTTTTGCCGTTATAAATAAAAAGTCATGTAAAGAACTGAAATAAAAAAAAAAACGTATTTACTTATTTTTCCGATCAGAAAAGAAATGTTTACCTGCTAAATCTCTTTAACACTGAAATTAAAAAAATCAATATCCTTTATTGCAAATTAAAACGTTCCGCTTAAAAATTTTCTGGGACGTATTTGTGAACAAACCGAGCTGTGTCACAAAGAGAAGATTAAACTCGTAGCATCAGATTGTAGCTATGGTAACACAACCGTCATACAATTAGGATTACAATTTTACAAAGTAAACTTGATAATTCTTTTAAATGTTAAATTTGAATACTAAACACACCAAAATCTCTGCTGAAACCGTCAAATCAAATTTTAGATCTGTGGTATGTATTCAAATTCAAGTATTTATGCGGGGCCCCTGCTGGTTCGAGTGCCCTATGAAGTTTGCTTAGTTCCCTTCTGCCTTGGGCCGGCTCTGAGTTCGAATCAAAGCTGGAAAAGATTAATCAGCTGATGGCTCAGTTGGCTGCTCAATAGTGAAGCAACGAGACAAACCAGCGCACCTCCTCCCATAGTTAATTGAACTTTTAACTATTTTTGATGGGAATTTGCGAAGCACTGCCAGTTTAAACCTTTTAGTTTAAACTTCATGTTGCCCGTTTTATGTTTTTAACTTTGAATCGTGCAATTATCATGTAAGCGTTATCCAGACAAAGTTTTCTGTGTTATGTGTTCTGGTAGAAACACTCTCATATCCCTCATAAAGCCTCCCAAAACCATCAGAAACAGTTTGGACACTTACCTTGGACACTTATGATGGATTTTATTACAGACTTAATCGTTTTTATTTAATTCTCCGTACCTAAAGCAGCAGGGCAAGATAACCCCATCCATTCAAAGTCCCCAAAAAAGAAGAAGCTAACATATTTAATGCACTGCTAGGAACAATCCCTGACCTGTCATGACATGTCGCCATCGCTGGAAGTCAACATGGGGTGAAAAGCATTGTTTGTTGCCTCCAGGCTACGCTCATCTAAGTCTGCCTGTTGTTATTCTTCAGCCGTTCTGGCACCAAATCCTGACGCCGCTGGCTTCTATAAACTGTCCTTGGCTACAGATATGTCTGTGGCTTTTCTGTGAAAAACCTGGTTCATTGTGTCCCCTTCTGCATCTGCAGGTCACCAGCTCCTGATCTGAAGCAAGCTGAGGTCATCCACTTCCTGCTGATTGTGAGGGACATCGGAGTGAAAGCAACGACAAACCGGTCCAGGAAACTGTGAGGAATGGATGCGTTGAGTGAAGTTGCCGGCAAAGCAGACCAGAAACATGTGTAGTAGAGCGGGACAGAAAACTGTGCTGGTTTATGGCTCCACATTTTAAATGCGACACTTATATTTACAGCTCTTTTGATAGGTCTGTAACTGTTTGCTTTTTCTGGAAGCAATGCGAAATGGAGTTCGGAAATGACCATGTGTCATAACCCCCACTTTTCTATTTCAGGTCCTTAACGGTGCAATTTTCCTCTCCTAAAACAACAGCCTGCATTGAAATGGCTGCTTTATACGCTTGCGGTCCTGATTGCTTGGCCAAACAAGGCCGCTCCTTCTCTACACGCGCCACTGAACCACCTGTCTCTCTTTTACACATGACCCCCAGATATTACAACAAAAAAAAAGCTTCAGAGCGAGAGCATATTCCTACGTGACGGCCAAGGACAAAAACGATCAAATCCAGGTGAAACATGCTTTACGGGAAGTACTATCAAAAAAGGTGAAGGTCAGCATCTTTTGGTTGAACTCCCACATTTGGAGTCTTGTTGACTCAGGAACGCATTACAAACAGCCCTTGGAACGACACGTGGAATAAACGCTGCGCATAAACTAAACCAGATGTTGCTGCTGCCATGAGGCAGAGCGTGCTGAGATCCTGCTCTGGGTTGGGCTGATCCCCAGCGTCACAGCGGAAAAGCAGCTCCAACTCCAGCCTTTAGAAAAACAGCTTTCTTCCTTTGCCTCACAGGACCACCTTTCCTCATTCTGAGGTTCTTTATTCAGATGTCCCTACCTTGCGTGGGAAGAATATCGTGTATTCCTTCCTTTCCTCAGATTTAGACCATTGAGAGTACAGATCTTGTTTGCAATAAAGACTTTTTCAGAGTTGCGGCAAAATAGATCGGTTGCAAAGATCACACAACGTAGTGTTGAATTACGTAAAACATACATAGAAACACTTTCACACATTTAGTCTTTCTACACACAATAGTTTTCAGCTGGGCTTTAAATTTATTCTTGGATACTTTGCCATGCTTATACTGTTCAACCTTAAAATTGTCCCAAGCATTGAGTACCAAAAACCCAAATGTTTTGTTTCCTGGTTTAGGTCAAACACTTGTAACCACGATTTTCCCTGAACCTGAAATTCTATTGTTTCCTTGTCTAAAGAGATGAATGATAAGAGGAAATGTTACCTCAAATGCTTTCTGTGAGGAGAAAAGGATGTGGGGATGACCAGTTTACATTACTGAAGGGCAGATAATTATGAGTTCATAATAAGTCTCAGTTTCAGGTGATATATGCCACCCAACGTGTGAAGACAATAAGCAGACTATTAAAATAAAGTATGTCCACATGATCAATAAATGGGAAAAATTTCAGTTCTACTCAGAGAAGCATATCAAGAATAATACATTTAACCAAGTCCACCAACCATCAGGACTTCAGTCTTTTCTTCGATGTGAAAAAGAGCAGTTGTTTTTTCACAGCACTTGAAATACATTGTAGGCATATTTGCATCCCATGAAAGGCTTGTTGAAAATGCTCAAATACTTGATTATATTGAGTTATCAGCATATGCTCTGAGTGGAATGCTCATTGTTAAGTTATTTGCGATCTATAAGTACCAATTTATCAAGTACTCAGTATCGGTACTTGGAAACGGCAAGTATCTACTTGTACTCGAAAAAACTGGCATCGGGACACCCCGCTCTAGAGAAATCCATTTACACTGCTGTGAAAAAGAATTAGCAGATTTCTTATGGTTTCGATTTTTTTTGTCACACTTAAAGGTTTCACAACGATTTAAAAATATTGTAAAGGCAAAAATAACCTGAGTAAATTAAAAAGGAGCTTTCAATTAAGCATTTAATTTATTTAGACAAAATGTGATCCAAACCAAACTGTCTCTGTTTGAAAAAGTTAGTGCCTTCTTTGCACAATCAAGACTATACCGGAATGGAGCATTTCTGGCAACAAGCAGTAGGCTAAAGATCAACAGAATACCCCGATCTAAAGAAATCTAACCACAGATGTGGGAAAAAGGTCACTGAAATCTATCACTCCTTACGTGCCACAGTGTAATTTCTGAATTTTTGGGACTCCAGCAAACCACAGCGAGAGCCAAACACAACACATGCAACATCAATAAATCCTTCTTCCCAGGAGAGCATTGGCTATTCGTCAAGGAAGTTGCAAAAGACCCAAGAACAGCATCCAAAGTTTAACAATATAACAATTAGAACGAGACTGGACAAAAATGGCATCCATGAGAGAGTTTCAAGGGTAATACGTCGCCTGCTAAGAGAAAACAAGCACAAAGGCCTGGTACACATCTGGCAAAAAAACCCAAAAAAAAAAACATTCTCTTAATCCCCATGACTTTTGATAAATTATTCTTTGAACTGAGGGTACAAAAGTGTTTGAAAGGTATGCTTCTCTTTACATGTGGTGTAAAACTAACACTGTTTCAGAAAAATTCCTTATTCAAGCATGTCAAGCAAGGTGGTGGTGTGGTAGTGGTTTGGGATTGTATTGTTGCCTCAGAGCCTTGCTAACTTACTGCAATTGATGGAGTCTTGAGTCATTTCGCCCTCTACCAGAAAATCCTGAAAAACAGTCAGAAACAACAATTTGGCCTTTGGTTTGTGATATTACCTGAGGCGCACTTGGATTATACAGCAGGAAAATCTGAAGCACGTCCAATTCTGACTCAACCATGCAAAAAAAAGGTGTTGGAGTGGCCTAGTCAAAGTCCAGTCTTTATCCTGATTGAGATGCTGTGATGTGATCTTAAATGGGCTTTTTGTGCTTGAAAACCAACCAAGAATTATGGAAAGAAGAGCTGACTAAAATTATTTCAAAGTAATGTAAAAGACTCTTGTCTTTTCTTTGGGGTAACCTCAGAAAAACGATATTTCACATTTCTGTATTTTTCTCTGTTTCGAAAATTTCCAGTAAATACTATTAAATTAAGTGTCCTCAGAAAAGCAGCTTCAAAACCGCAAACCGTGGTGTAATTTTCAAGGGACAAGACAAATGCCCTTTAGAAGGGAAATTTATTTCATCTTATATAGCGGTACTGGTACATAGACAACAAGGCCCTTGATATCTCTTGTGACTAAGAGTCTGGGGCATTAATGGCAGTCCATAAATTCTGAGCTGAAAACCTTGATGGCTGTCTTGGCCAAAGAGACATGCTTTTGTTGTAACTCAAAACTTGGACAGAGATAAGTTTGCAGAGCCAACAACTTAGCGAGATTAGTTTCCATGGCCTGTGTCTATTTTCACTGAAAACAAAAGATTTTCAAGCATATCGCCACATCATTTATTCATCTGACAGCCATCATGGGTTCACGCTCGCATTGTTGCATGATGCAAAATCGTTCCCTCATGGATGGGTGGAATATGTCTCGTTTTCTCCGTTTATGGGACAAGGTTTAGAAATAAGGCTTTCATCCGTTCGTTGTAGGGGCTTGACCAGATCCACCCCCTTTTTTTGGGGTGGGGGGGACCACATCCATACCATCCAAATCGAGGCTCGCCGCAGCTCGGAGCCTGCTGTTACACAACTGGAGGGTTGGAGTTCAGCCAGCTCACATGCTGATGGTGAGTACACATGTGCAGCTCTTTCCGCAGCTCCAACCCCGTCCTCCAAACCCACAGACTATCTCTAAGCCTGAAAGTAAAGGTAATTATTAGTGTTTGAGGTACAGCTTCCACGGTGTGTAGCAGTAAAGACACTTGTGCGCTGTCATCACACAGAAAAGATTAAGTGTGAACACTTCAAAACCTGCTGGTTCACATAGCACTGCTCCTAATACATACAGCCTTGCAGAAGACAATAAATTAAGTTTTATGTGATGTACCAACACAAAATAGTGCATAGATTTTCCCCCTTTATTCCAAAACAGCATAATTGTTGACGGCCTCAGAGGTGATGTTAGAGCGCATCAGCAAACCAAGAAACACCGCAGGGTCAGGTCATAAAATGACATCCCTCCCTTTAGAGACCTCACAGGGTATTTTATCATCCTTCAACCAAAAAGAGCATAACTGCTACCCAGCTAAGACATGTCCGCCCACCTAAACCTGCAGGACAGGCTAGGAGAGCATCAATCACAGAAGAAGCCAAAAGCCCCAACGGTATCTCTGGAGGATCTGCAAAGATACCACAGCTCGGTTGGGAGAATCTTTTAACTCAAAACTATTTGTCGTGTGCTCCACAAATCTTCCCATTATGGATAAGTGGGAGGAAGAAAGAGGAAAGTCTAAAACGTCCTGTTTCCCACAGTCCATGAACATACCACCCCCACTTTGGTGCATGGTGGTGGCAGCATGATGCTGTGGGGATCCTTTTCTTTTGTCAAGCAGGAAAACTAGTTGATGGGGTGAAGCGTGGAGTTTATTACTGGGCAATCCTGGAGGAAAACCTGTGAGACGTTCCAAAGACTTTAGACCGGGTTGGAGGTTTGCCTTCCAGCAGGACGACGACGCTACACATACAGCCAGGGCTACAATAAAAGGGTTTAGATCAATGTATACCCATGTGTTAGAAAGGTCCACTTAAAGTCCAGACGTGAATTTTATGGGAATATGAGGCAAGACTCGCAGAGCGATACCTCAAGAGGCGTGCACAAATGAACATTGTTTAGATTTTAATTGTGAAAAAGAATTGAAAACAGTTTCCCTTCCATTAATAAAATGTCCAATGCTTTGTGTTGGCCTATCACATAAAATGCTTCCAAGTTTCAAGTTTGATATTTTTTTGGGGAGAAATGTCTGGATAGCATGAAAAGCCAGGAGCTTGAAATAAAATAAGGCACAAAGTTAATGGAAAACAGGGGTTTTTCAAAGGCAACTGGCAGAACTTTTTTTTATTTTTTGCAATGCTAAAACCAGATTTGGAAAAACAAAATGATGTGTAGCCAAGACAAGCAGAAGCTTCTCAGCTTTTCATGTCCTCTGCTCGTCCTCAGTGAGTTCTCCCTTCATCATTAGAGAGAGAGAGAAAGTCCTTACAGTTCATGCTGTGGCGTCAGGAGTTCATTGGGCCAAACATCTCCTGCATCTCTTGTGTGCACGCTGGGGCTTTGATAGGTTCTGGATTGCCCACTGAGAACCAAATTCCCTCTCCCAAAATTGCTGGCTGTTAAAGTAGATGATGTGTTTCAATTTGCCGTCTTGAGAGGAGAATGAGCAGATGGAATTCCCCGCTCGTCATTTAGTGTGGAAATGCAGGCAAGCTTTTGTAAACACATGGAAGAAGTCGCTGAATACCGCTTTGTGAGAATGGCTTGGTTCAAACTATGACATCTACCGTCATATGACAAGATCATTAATCAGGTTTTTAAGATATATCGCCAATATGGAGTGAATTTTGTACACAAAAGAACACATTTTGTAAATGGAAATTTGAAAAAAATGCAGTCCAGAAAATAAACTTTGAAAAACATCTTATTAAAAAAAAGGTTTTGAGAAACTTTGCTGTTTTTCCAGATTTTATTTCATTTTTTTTTTAAATATTAAATTTTTTGATTTTCAACTTTATCTTTTCAAAACAAAATCTACTGATTTTATATATATATATATATATATATATATATATATATATATATATATATATATATATATATATATATATATATATATATATTGAGTTTTATGAATTTCATTCTTCTCAAATTGCGTTTTACAGATCACATTCTCTTCACTTCTCACTCTTGACGCGCACAGTGACCAATAAGAATGCCATTGCTAACGTCCATGCAGACCAATAGAAATACGTCTTTGCTCCTCACTCTAGAGGAAAGCCCGTCCCCAGAAGTGAAGAAACCTTTTTTTTTGGATTATGAAGTTTTTCAAAGATAAATTTCCATTTACAAATTTTTTTTTTTCCAAATTTCCATTTACAAACCATGTTCTTCACTTGCAACAACAATGGAACAAAATTCACTCCATACACCAATAGGTCTCCCATGAGTTGAAGGAACTCATGTGACTCTCAGGTTATTTCTATTATATATAGAGTGCTCTGCGAAAGTTTTCATAAACGCTTTCATATTCAGTCTCGTTATAACCACAAACTAAAGAATACATGGTTTTAACTGTTTTTTAGCAAACAAAAATCTGAAAAGTGTGGCATGCATTTGTCTCCACCAGCTTTGGACATCTGGAGACAGAAGTTGTTGCTCAAGATAGCTCATGGTCATTCAGGTTGTGTGAAGACCATATGTGAACAGAAAGGTCTGGCCACAGATTCTGAACTGGATTATAGTCTGGGCTTTGACTAGGCAATTTCCAACACGTTAATATACTTTGATCTATACCATTCCATTGAAGCTTTGGTTGTAATGTTTAACGTTATTGCACTACTGAATGGTGAATCTCTGCCCCAGTATTTGGAACCCCTCAGAGGTTTTCTTCCACAATTGGCTTGTATTTAGCCCCGTGTTTCATTCCATGCAGCTTTCCTTTCCCTGCTGAACAAAAGAGTCCCCACAGCATTCTGCTGCCACAACCATATTTCACAGTGCCGGTGACGTACACACAGACATACCATTTTGCGTACATCACAAAAGAATTTAACACCACAGCATAATGCTGCCAACAATACACAGAAAAACATGGTATAATGCCATATAAAGCGTTTGCTCACGCCAATCCTTGAATTCAAGTGCTCCAATCACTGTCATGACCGCAGATGTTTAAAAAAAATTAAGTAGCGCTGTATACCAGCTGTTAGTGGTATTGTAATAAAGTTGAAGCGATCAGGAATGAGAACAATATAGCCACAAAGTGGTAGGCCACGTAAAATTACAGAGCGGGGTCAGCAAACAATGAGCGCACAGAGGGCGGCAACTATCTACAGAGTCAATGGCTACAGACCTCCAAACTTCCTGTTGCCGCGCTGCATGCGCACGCCAACTGTGAGTTTTAATTTACTGAAGCAACTCACCAGCATATCATCCAAGTACTTCAACATGGTCCGGTGCATCTTTTCAATGCTTAACATGGATGTTGGTTGTTGGCTGAATGCACCTTAATGGACTGGTACAGAAATAGTGAAACGTCCTAATAAACCCGACTTGATATATTTTATTTAGTCATTCTTTGACTTTAACTCTGTCCAAGTTTCTGTAAAATTATTTTGGAGCCCATGATGATCTTTATGTATTTTTTTTTAAAAAAAGGACCAAACTGCCCCAAATGAGAAGAGAGAGACCCAAAAGCCTGTGATTTCCAAGCATTTATCTGGGAAACAACGCCATTTTGGTGTGACCCGTTAAGGGAGAAAAAAAACGCAGGTGAGTGTGACCGTGCGGGGAGTGAGGGGGCAGGATATGAGTGGAGCTGTGAACAGGTTACAGCCTGTCCTGCATTTCACGGGTTGAATCTAAGCTGACATGTAGGAATGCGTCTCCATGTAGAGCGTGAAATCCTCGCAATGCAATCTGCAGTGCGTGCCCAAAACAACGACCCAGCGACGGAATAATGTTTCCGTCCCTGTCTGGGGCAAACTCCAATATAAAGAAACACACAAAGTTTCTCTTTGTGTGCGTAGATTATAAGGCACAAAGCATTTTAGGATAAGTTGAAACGTACTTTAAAAAGCCCATATGTTTTGTTACACACAAGTTTCAGTATTTTATGCTAAATTACCACTATAAATAATAAACCTGGGTGTTTCCCACTCTCTCCTGAAGGATGAGTTAAGATCCAAACTAAAGCTTCTTACATAGTCATAGCATTATCAGTAATCTGGCATTATGTAATCAAACATTGTTGCACTGAAACGTAAATCCTGTTTTGTGATAAAGAGGTAAATTCTCAAGACCGGACCGTTTAAATTCAGGTGAAATATACAGACAGTGAAGGTGAGAAATCTGCTTGCATTTTAAAGGCGTGTTTGAATTGTTCCTTTTTTCAGGTTGGGATGATTATACGGCAAAACATTTGAGTGATCTTTTCTGGGAATAAAGCAATTGTTGGTGCAATTTTAAACTCATCATTTATTTTCTTCTACTCCACACATGATCCAACGTAAATATACTGTCTCCAATATCAACATTCATCTTCACTAATCTTTGTTTGAATCTTTTATGTTGTAGCTATCACTTATATTGTGGCCTACTAACATTTGACCGATCAGAAATGGCAGAGGTCATTTGAATTGGTTAATTTTACGACACCAAATCAATTTTTGAGTACATCCAGAACGTCTGACAGGGTTTAGGTCAGGGCCTTTCCACAAGCTTGTTGTTTTAGACTATAGCACCCTTTACATAGCAGGTTTGGATTTTTCTGGGTGAATATTGTTCATCTGGAACATCCAGTGGTGTCCAAGTTTCACAAATCTGACTCAAAACGGGAAAGGGTGCAGCCCTAGAAAGTATCCCCTTCATATCTGAGGTCGGCTGAAATCTGCAGCTTCCCAAATGGACAAGATAAATGCCTTCTAGGGAAAAGTGTGGTCTTTGGAGCAGTAAAGGTGAGCCTTTCCAAACTGTCAAGCATGTTGTTGGCAACATCAAGTGGGTCACTTAAAAAGTGAAGGAGTAATACTTCCACAGCTCCAAACTTCCCCTTAAAGCAACAGTTCGATTGTTGAAACTTAAAAGCATTTAGTTGTACAACGATCCCAAACACACATCAAGACTAGCTTTAGAATGGATGAAACAGGCTGACTTTAAGTTTCTGGAATGGTCCCTAACCCTCTAAGATTTATCAACTATGACTAAAAGCCATGTTTGTTCAAAGAAGTCAATACGTTTAAACCAACTCTGTTTCTGGACACCACAAAAAGCATGCAGCTTTACAGCAACATTCTAAGGGGCGTATTTTTTAGTTTATTTTTCTCCAATTATTAGAGCCTGCGTGTGTCAGCTTAAATCTGAGAAAATTCAAAATGCAGTTTCTGTTTTTAAAAATCCTTGAAGATATTTAACTGCAGCCATTACGCTGTTCAAAAAAACTGTTCAAATTCATGATTAAAAGCAATAGGTTTATAGAACATTTATGCCCACTATGAACATGGTATATGGTAATTATGAAGGTAAACACTTTTGAGATGTGGCATGAATGTGACATTGACGTCAACATGCATATGGTCACTCACGGTGAATCCTTTCTGTCAAATCCCCTTTAAAAGCCAGTTGGTTTCTCATTGAGTCATTTACTTTAAGTTTAATACAGCAGCTTCCACTGAAAGAGTTTGGTTTTATTTGTATTTTTAAATGAAATCATCACTTCAAACTAAAGGAATTACATTTTCTTTGCGTTTGAATGACAAGTGACTTCAAATGTCTCCTAAGAATCCTCCCCTGCCTCCAGGTTGTCTGTATACCTTTAAAAGACCTTCCTTAATGTAACAATGGACTTGTGCTTTAAGATTTCGACAAAAACACTAAAGTCACTTTTTCCCCATGATAGACAAAATAAACAGTAGAAAATATACCTTTAAGGTAATTTTGAGCTATCTGCTCCTATCCTCTCCAGTGTGGAGTTGTATCTCAGGGAAACAAGATTAGTATGTTGAGTTGTAAAATGCATTGATTAGAAGAAAATGGATTGATTGCAGGTTTCTGTGCCAAAACTTTGTCTCCCAGTGATAAATCCAGAAAAGAATTCAACAATATCAGAAAAACAAAACAATCAGACTTTATTTTTACGTTTTGTTCAAGCTGATTCCAGTCTTTTTATGGAATAAGTGAAACGGCCTTCAGATCCACTGGGATCTGAAGATTACCTTTGTTTTTTGGTCTGAACAGTAAAATGACTGCTGAATGTCATCAACATGCGGTGAGTGTGTAAGTCTTTTAACAGATCTTTCAGTCAGACAGGAGACAGGTTTTTTTTGTTGTCATCGAGGTGCAAACTTCCCTGACCTAAGCTGCTTCAGAGTCGACCTTTCACCCGCTGGCTGACCTCGGCTGCTGCCGTGGAGTCAGGGATAGTATTTAAGAGCTGAAGCCGGGACCCTTTGGATTGGAGAAATGAATCATCCACATGCTACAGGAGGAATGCTGCAGTCCAGACGGACTGGAGTTTCCCCCCGCGGGAGTTTAGGAATTCTGGCACCTGTGAAAATCTCTTTTTAGGACTGCCTACATCTGCAGGCATTTTTATTGGAGCGCTGAAAGGCTTCAATGTAGGATCACTCACAATTCACAATAATTTGATCTCCAAAATCAATCAGTAACGATTAAAATAGAAGAGTAGGCCAAGGCTCAGGGTTTGAGATGAGTTTTACAAATGCTTTAAAGACAAAGGGAGGCATGAAGGCCACCCTGGCCCACTGCTTTGTTTCTTTCATGAGAACAATGGCTGGAGTTTAAAGCAGAGAGCCGGTGGACTTCACAAGATTATAAAGCTGGACCCTTTTTGATCTGCTTACACAGTCAAATCACTGTCATGGGTGCCTTTAGTGGTGACCGAGTCCTGGTGTCATGTTTCAAAATCTCTGTGGGCAAAAAACCCTTTGAAGCAGCAAGGCTGTGAACATCAACACTGGGATCCTCCACTGCATTCTTCAACTGGCAGCATTCTGCATGTTTTAGATGTGTCTCTGCACCACCACAGCTGATTCAAATATCTGGATCATCCTCCGCATGTAGCCAAGTTCTGCAGACTCCTGTTAAAGAAGCATCATTCAATTATTGAGTGCTGAACCATGGAAACATCTAAAAGATGGAGGATACTGGCCATTGAGGGCAGACTTTGGACTGCACTGCGCCACAGAATCTCTTTCTAGAGCTCATAGAGATGACGCTGCTGAAGCTAAGTTTAAACTCTGTCCAAACTAGTCTGCTGTCAAGCTATCAGTGTTTGATCTTATTGTCTCATACCATTGTATGACGCATCAAATAACTAAAGTTTTTGCAAAAATGCACAAAAGTTACTATTTGAAAATGATATCATCATACTATGTTGTTCAATTTGACTTTTGCACAAGTATATTTTTCAGATTTTACTTTTACTTCACATCTGTTGAACTTTTTCACATTTTGTCACATGCCTTTTACAATATTTCACTACTAAAATCTGAAAGTTGTGGCATTAATTGGTCTTTGTCCCCTTTTATGCTGATACTGTTGAATTTGATCCAGTTCCGAAGTCACGTAATTAGAAAATAGAGCTGAACCAATGTTCAATTTAATTTCAGTATAAATACAGCTCAGAGGTTCGTTCGAGAACATTAGTGAGAAAAACAGCATCATGAAGACCAAGGAAGTTGTGGAAATGCGAGTTTAGGTTATAAAACAATTTCCTTTGCATTGCACAACACATTATGTAAACACAAAAATGACATGGGGCAACTGCTAACAAATATAATAACTTGCTAAATAAATTATCCACATAGTGACGTTTTCCTTCAGCAGGGTTCACCAGGTAAGACTTTGGGACATGGTTGGAAAAGATTTGAGATTGGGTAAGAAGTCTGCCTTCTAGCAGGACCACAGCCATTAACATACAGCCAGAGCTACAAAGGGTAAGGTGACCAGATTTCTCTAATGAAAGCCAGGGACGTTTGTTGAGCAGTGATGATGACGACACAAAATCTCTGTCTGGGGGTTGGTTTGTTTTGCATGAACTGCAATGGCGACAGGGCGGGGAAGGCGCATTTGACTTTTCTGCCACGGTAGGTAAATACCTCTTGTTGGGCTAACATTTTTTACTCCATCATGATACATTGAAATCAGGGACATTTCCGGGTACAGCTTTTGCCGGGGACAGGTCATCCAAAACGGGGACTGTCCCCGGAAATCGGGGACGTCTGGTCTCCCTAAGGGAAGGACATCGCAAGCTCCCCATTCTAAAGGGGTTTTATGATAGGAAGCATACACGCTACTTTTCCAAACTCCTTCCTTACTGTCTGCACTACTCGGACTATTATCATGGCGAACGCTGACGCATTTCCGCTTTAGCTAAAGAGTCCTTACTAATTTGACCTTCTCTGATGCAGCCAGAAGACTGGCAACCTGTCCAGGGTGTACCCTGCCTCTCACCCATCGACAGCCGGAGATAGGCACCAGCACCCCTTTTAATAAGGTTTTTAAGCGAAACTCCGTGTCCGTCTGAATTATCAGGTTCCCAGCATTAAAACATTACACCCACATCAATATGTGGCCAAGCTGGCAACCAGCCTGAGATGCCAGGCATTTATAGATGTAGGCTTCCCCCATGCACTTGAGGCTGCTGCTTTAAATGAATAGGGTTGGTAAATTTGCCAATAGGCCTTTTTTTTCAACCATCCAGTCAGATAAATAACATCTAGCAAGAGTCAAGCTATTTGATGTTAGTAGAAGCGCAAACTCAAGAAGCAAAGGAAGAGGACAAAATATGGCGTACACACTCCACTGGCTCACATAAACCCCTCTATTATTTCTGAGCCTGCTGCTTAAAATACATGTTGACAAACACGGGAGCCGTGCAATTAAAAAAAGCCTCTGTCTCTGAGACTCAGCAGCGGCTGCTGACGGAGTTTAGAGATTTTGTTTTTGTCCTTGCCACATTGAACCTATAATTACCTCATGGTGATCGAGGCATCTCTGTGCGAAGGCGTCGGAAATAGCTCTTCTCTCCTCCCAAAAGCAGCAGCTCCCCACAAAGAAACGAGGGGGGGGGGGGCTTATTTTTTGGAATATAAACAGGAAGAGCAGAGACTGAAGGGAAGAAAGTGTGTTAGACAGTCTTAAGGCTACCAGGATGTGTTGGGTAAGTGTGTTTATACTCTTGGTCTCTAACATCAATAGCCAGCTGAAGTGCTAAGGAGCAGACAAAGCGCGCGGTGTGGAGTAGAAAGTGCGGCTAAGCGGAGTCTGTGGAAAAGGCCCATGAGAGAGCCTGGTTGGAGTTTGGTGTGAGTCAGCTCAAAAGCAGCTCTGTTTTCATAGACTCCATTACATCACATTGATCGACATGATAACACTTCCTTGAGGCATTATCTGATCATGTTTAAAACAGGTCTTTGTCAACTCCGTGTTGCTCAGCTCTCCCTTGAAATGACTGAGTAGATTCAGCAGGGTTGACCATCTTTAAACCCGTCTATGTGTTGAAGCCATGAACCTTTAAAAAGACGACGCGACAGCAAATATAACTCTTTTCAAAACTACTGTCAGAATAACCCCTGATTATGTTTGACCACTAAAAGTCTTCTTTAAGGAGTAGTGTTTTGGAGTATGTGTCTAATGGTTTTGTGAATTTTAAGACTGAATTCTTCGCTTTCTATAATTTGCAAAATAGCTCAACCTCAGGATGTTTGGGTGGAAACTGTAGGTCAACAACAATTTCCAAGTTCTGTCACAGTTTCCCAATTGGATTTAGGTCTAGACTTTGACTGGGCCATTCTTACATGTGAATATGATTTGACCTCAACCCTATCTCTGGTTATTATTTATCATGCTTTTAATTTCTGCCTTCCACATTAAATCATTCAGTTGTGGTCTATATAAAGGGATACTGTAATACTTTGGTCTAAATTCCTTGTTAATTCACCCCCATATTCCCCCGTTTTACCCCTGTTTTGTGGTGCGTCTGACATCAACTCGTTTTGGTGCCGTCTCTTTAAATCTAAAGGAAGGCACATCACACACTGCCTCCCTTCAGGTCGCAGAGCGTGCCACTCCACCTTGTCATTTTGTAGCAATTGCAGTTGTCTCAGTCTGGTCCCATTTTCAGATAGTGGACTGAGCAGTGCTAACCTAAGAATATTGTTGTATAAGCCCTAAACCTATTGCAAACATCTCCAGAATGTGATCCCTGACCTGTCTGCCTTGATCCTTGGTCTTCATAATGCTATTTATTCCCTTATGTTTTCTAACAAACGTTGAAGCTTCCTTATAACCAAAATGACATTTGTGGTCATAACAAAATATTTGCTGTCAAGGCTTTAACGTCATGCTCCAAACACACACATGCCATGAATTATGAGTGTATCTAAATAGAAACGAGCGGAGCTGAGTTGGTCGCATTTCAGGAACTTGAAAAAGGCGACCAACCCTTGTGTCGTCTTTTTCTCCTGAGGCTGTTTTAAAGATTTACAGAGGGGAAAAAAAGAGGAATGTCTAAATAAACACACTCACTTGCAGACTCAGATGGATTTCACTGATTCTCTTGACTCTTGATAATATTTGAACAGGCCTGGGAGTGGTTTCTGTGTTGGTTTAGGCAGTTTTAGACCGTCCAGCAGGACCAGATGTGTGCTTCGCATCAGATGACATGCTCTACAACAAACCCCTGATATCCATGGGAACAGCTGCGCTGCTCAGCAAGTTTGCTTTAAACTTTGGGGTTTCAGTATACACAAAGCTGCTCTTGGCCAAAGATTAACACCAACGCAAACCACCAGACAAAAGAAACTTCCAATCCACACAGCAAGACAGCAACACATTTACACAGGATTATTTTCTATTATGTATTTATTTTAAATGCATCTCTATGTGCTTCCTTCTTCACAAACCTGCTGGAATCTACCTTCCACTATAGCTCTTATTATGGACTTACTGACACACTGAAAACCCTGTCTGAAGGTTTCCTGTGTTTATTCTACAGGGAGACTTTGCTGCTATTTTAGTATCCTGCACACAGTGAAACAATGATCCTTGCATACAGGCAAAGATCATTTTTTTTACTCCCGTCTTTACCACATTTTTCTGGAAACAGGGACTGAATGGCAGACAAAACAGTACAACTTTGTGTTTCTTTATTCTTATTCAAGCCACCATGTAATTATATGGTCAGAAAGGACGTGACACACTCAACTCATAGATGTAAACATGGGTGGAAAAAGCATTGGAGGAAAAAATTATTTGGACTAGGTGTAATCATAACGGAGAAACATTTATTCACTAAATACTCAAATTTTGTGTTGCATGTGTACAATGGATGCCTTGTACATGGACTTTTAGGTGGGCTGAACTGTTGCTGCAAACGGCTCCTAAAAATCAGAAAGATTCCTGTTCAGCAGTTTTATCTGAATAAATTTTTACCTTATTTGTAATTATATTACACCTATTTAGTATAACATATTTAGTTTATTGAGGAACATGTAAGAAAGCACCAAAGGAAAAAAGTACAAGTAACAAAACTACTGCCAAAAGTTGCAGGAGACGGACAAAGTTACGTTTGAAACGTCAAACTCATGTGTCCAAACACAACATAATGTCCACCCAAGACAAAACTTGAGATAGTCTCCAGGGCTGAATTTTAGTTCTTGAAGTCCTTATTTATATAGTAATTTATCCACAGAGAAGGATGAGGTCAGATGGAATATTGTTTGAGGATAGTAATAGCCTGGTGTACACAGGCCTGCATTAGCATGTTCATTCCAACGGCTGTATCACCAGATAGGCCTAGTGAGCAATGTAGTGATAGTTCCAGTCTCTTTTCTCCACCCCATGATCAGTCCGTTTTAATTGTGACGGTTAACTGCATGACGATAATGTAGCTACAAAAACGTTACCCTGAGGAAATCAGTTTACGAGCCCGTGTGCAGTTAGAGTTCTCTCAACAACATGTCATTTGGCTGTTAAAAGCCTTTTCAACTTATCACTATACATGTAGTTGCAAAGTTCAAATAATTTTGTGCAATCAAACTAAAGGTGTAGTGAAATACTACTTCATTTGGCTCAGATATAGAGAAAAAACTAGGCTGCAGCTGAAGCTTTTGTGCTATTTTTGTGACTACACATGCAGGAGGGCAGTTTAAAAGAATAATTATTAATTTACCATCAGCAAAAAATTTTTAAAGAAAGAGGACATGTCAGAAGTAAAAAAAAAAAAACAATATTAAAGCAATTTCCTTTTTGAGAGACTTTATGCTCACAAACAATCCCAGTTGCCATGGTGGTCTGGTTGTTGGCTCCCTGCCTGATTTATCTGTGCTAGCCAAGGCATGGACCAAGCTATTTTCTCTTCTGTCAGGTGTGGGTTGTTGCTGCGATTGAAGACAACTGGTTTATAATTCTGGGGTAAAAAGGTCTTTCCAACACTGAGACAGTTTCTGATGTGTTAGTAGAATGATGTCCTTTTCTTCTGTTTGTTTCCAGTGACCTCATTCATGTTTCCTGCATTGAATATCTCGGTAGCTTTGTGTTCAATCAATAATTTTTTTCTATGTTGCCAATAAGATGCCACTTCTAATCAGTATATTCCTGTAGACTTTCTTTTTTAATAATCTCCATAGTAAATAGGGAATCTGACCCTGGGGATCTAGATGATACGTGATCATTCATCTATGGAACTCATTTCCTGTTTTTACATGCAGTTATAAAGGCTTTTTAGTTTTAAAACACATTTTTTAAATTACTTATCTGCTTTGACAAACAATGGAAAGGCTTATTATGACTTATTTATCTCACAAACTTTCAGGTTGTATGATTTAAAAATATACTTGCCTTTTGAAGTGGGATTATTAACTTGAGCTCAGATTTTGTTTCGAGTTTACTAAGAACCTGGGGCCTCATTACAACTATTAGTAGAAACATAAATGTGTCACTGTAGGAAAATAACTACATTCTACATCAGTCGTAAGAGGCAGGGGTCTGGCTCCATAAAAATTGGATGATGAATTGGATGATGAAGATTTCATGCTCACCGTATGGAATGGAGTCAAAGTTTAGGTGGCTATTAATGAATTGCCAGAGGTCATGAATGTGTTTTTTGAGGTTTAATTTATTGTCTATTCCAGGATTATTCTGGATTATCCTCACTTTAGAGCACACTGATTTGCCGCAAGACTTTTTTCTTGCATTTAATGATGTTCTTTATCTCTGTTAGGAAAATATTCCAGAAACATTTTTGGAAACATTAACTAAAGGTAATTTACTGCAACACTAAATGAACATTCCACAAAATTTGTATCTGTTCTTTGCAGGTTGACCACTAAGGAATGTAGTTATGCTGAATCGCTTAACCTTTTAATAGAAAACCGTGGCAGAAGGTTTTCAAACTTCTGTAAAGTGGAATGCATTGGTTCCCTATGGGGAACATTTCCTTAAAGGTATACTATGCAACCGGGGGTGATTTTCCAGCGAGGCGCCCCCCAGAGGGCGAAAGTAAAAGTGCACTGTCGTAAATATGCTCAGCTGTTCTCCTGGTTTCTTCGTCAAGCCAGGCGTGGTTGTTTTGAGCTTAGCAGACAGGCGAACGCAACGAATACAAAAGTCGAAAAAACGGCAGTACAAAAAATGACTAACACAGTGAAAGTATGAACATGCACAGAGAGAGAGAGAAACCATTCCAATGCAGTGTTTCCCCTAGGAATTTGCTTACCGGACGACCAGCGGAGCGGGGGGGGGGGGGGGGGGGGGGAGTGGGGGGTTGGGAAGCTTTGCGCGACCAGCGGAGCGGGGGGAGACAAGCTTTGCGCCGATGTCCGGCGGAGCGGGGGGGGGGGGTGGGGGGTTGGGAAGCTTTGCGCGACCAGCGGAGCGGGGGGAGACAAGCTTTGCGCCGATGTCCGGCGGAGCGGGGGGGAGTGGGGGGTTGGGAAGCTTTGCGCGACCGGCGGAGCGGGGGGAGACAAGCTTTGCGCGCATATCGAGTTTTTTTGGAATGTTGGGAGGCGGTAGCGTGAGGGAAACCCTACAATGTTACTTACAATCGCATCAGCAGAAACGCGAGGTCCCCATCAGCCTTGCAGCCTTCTTTCTCTTTTAGCTCTCGCCATTCGGAAAAAGCTTGCCCGATGTTCAACCGTGTACGACTCCTCTTTCTGTCCACAGCCCTTTTCCTCTTTCTTGCCTGCTCCGACATGGGCTTTCGCTGTTTTATCGCTGGTTCCGCCATGATAACTGCACAGATATCGCCACTGCGCTAGCAACAAACATGTTCTCGCCGTAAAGCAAGAACGACTCTCGCGATCTTGCACGAGATTCTGAGCCTGTGGGCGCGGGCCGAGGGCTCCTGCAGTTGCAAGTGCGGTATTTCCCCCACAGACCACCAGGGCGGCCAAGAAAACCTTTGTTCAACCTGAAATGACTCATTTAATCATCCAAAACGGTATGGAACACATTAATTAACTGAAAAATGTTGCATAGTATGCCTTTAATGTTCCTGGCTTTGTAACCTTTTGTGAACCTCCAGGAAATGTTTGGTTGCTGTTTCTTCACAGTTTCCTTAAATTGACTGCGTGCTGGATTGGAGTCTGTCTGAGTTTCCCAACCACCACAATCATTGGCCAGGCAGATCAGGGATTAGTATCATCTGTATCCATGACATAAAACCAGAGTCTGCAAATCACGGCAGCTAGGATTTGGTGGGAGCTGTTTACTATAGTATCTGATGGTTGTTTTTGAGGATTTATTACCTGTTCAAAATAACTGTTTGCATCCATACTGCTAATGCTTCTGAGAGTGTTAGCAATAATCAACGAACATCTGCAGTATGAGATCTGTTTGTGTTGTCATAGCATATTAGCCACACAAAGATCACAGAAGCAATGAACCAGGAGGACCTTCCTTGTGAATACCGAACTCTGACACTTTAGTGTTGAGAAGTAACAATATTTTGTGTCGCCATTATGCAAAATAAGCCTTACTTTAACCAGTTTTATAATAAAAACCTCACATCTTCAATGTTTGTGGAAAATAGGTTTATAGTGTTATATTGAAAATTAAATATGTCTTACTTACTCGTAGTGTTACTTACATGTTCTTTAGGTCAACGAGATTTTTTGTGAGAGTGATGACCTTTTTTCATTGTTTTTGTTTCAGCTATGCACCAAGAAATTGCTTGGTGACAGGAATCAGACAATTTCCAGCCTGTTCTGCATTGGCTATTTAAAAGGGACCGTATTGTTAATTCAGCCATGTATATTTTCTCGATGTGAGAGAACAAGACTAAGCAGGAAACAGGAAGGCTTAGTGACAGAGTACATTTGCTCAATTTTACCCTTCTGTGCTTTTAGGCTTCGTCCGTCATGTTGGCAATGCTAGCATTGCTAACTGTGCTAATTGCTACGTTAGGATGCTAAACATATTTTTACGTGTCAACTCTGAAATCCGTCCGTTTTTGTTTTCAAACATTAGTAAAAACAGAACAAAAACTTCAACACTTTGAAGGGTGGGGGAGCATACAACCTCACCTCTGCCCCTAATAAAAATAATTAACAATCACTCAAGACTAAAGGCTGAAATGACTTCTTGCTGTGTATATCCTGCTGGTATTTTAAAACCAATCAAACAAACAAACAGCAACAATATTTCAAATGGATCAATACATTTTCATTATAAGGCCAAACAGAGGAATCTGTTTCCACACCTTCCCTGTGGGTTTTAAAGTTCTAACCACACAGAGGGGACAGTGGGGACACAGCAGCTTGGAGAACAAGCACAGCCTTGTTAAAAGTTCACACACCCACCTTGCTGGCGTCCAGTCCTCCAGAGAGAGAGACAGAGAGAGACAGAGAGAGGCTGAATCATATAACTCTGACTTTTTCTCATGGATTTTTGTGGTCGAGCAAAAGTTTTCTTCTGGCAGCTGGCTCGGGGATTTCAATTCATGAACAAGCTGGATGCTAAAGAGCTTCCTTCTGTGTGCTGAAGAAGAGCTCCACCCTGTTATCATGAAACGAGGTTAGCTACCAAGGGCCCTTTTCCAAGTGAGTTTACTGTAATTCATTTGCAGAATTAAGTTCCTATTATCAATATAAGATTGGACACAAAGTGCATTTGCCAAATTGTAATATAATTCACGTGGGGAATCAACTGAATAGGAACTAGGGTAAAGCTGTGTGGAGAAAAAGACTGGATTAGAACAAGGTCTCCTTACTGAAGATAGATTAAAAAAATAAAAGCCCAAATTGAACAATCTTTATTGTTCCTAGGCCCAAACAATGGGGGGAAATTAATCCAATAACTTATTCACAGAACTTTAGTTAGCAGCTTACAAATTGTTAGAAAAGAGGCTTCTAAAAAGGATGAACCAGCTAAAAACGAACCCTCAACTCCCTCAAAGCCTTGATATCTTGAGATAATTTGTAAATCAAAAACTTCTCCCACCTTCTCCCACATTTGCTGCAGTTTTTTTTTAGTCATTGGATGTTGCTCAAGATAAGATCTGCCTGTATTAAGTAGAAGTAGAAGAATAATCTATACAGAAAGTGCATTCCTAATAAACAACTAAGAAAGAATGGCATTATAAGTGTTACTTTTATCTCTGTGTTTACAATCAACCATGCATATGCTTTTAAAAGGGGAAAGAATATGCTTTTAGATTCTGTCAAACTGCTTTTCATGTTTCGTACCACTCCAACTGCATGCAGAAAGTTACAAAAAAGAAAATGTGCACGCTAGGCCGCAACAAATGAACACTCCCCTTTGAACAGAGCATGTGTGGGATTTTTAGTTATGAGGACAGAAACTGCTAGCATAACCAGGTGTCAGTCTGCTAAGAGTGGAATAAACGTTTAAACGCTTAGTAAACTCTGTTAAAATCTTCCCAACCCAAAAACCGTGGTCAACCGGCAAATTAAAAGAAAACGACGGGGTGCTCTATAGTCTGTGAAAGATGCTGACGGGAATCAGAGGCCAAACGTTAGGTACAACACAGATCCATCCTGCAGAGAGTCATTGCGAGGAAGACCGCAACAGTCTACAATAATTCCAGCACAAAGAAAGGCCACAGAAAACTGCGTGAATGACTGTCGCTGGGTTGCTTTCACCCCAATCTTCAGCAAATGTTTTGAGACTCATCTCCCCACACTTCAAATCTGCCCCTTCCGACCACAACCAACATCAATTTGCATACAGAGGCAAGAGGTTGACAGAGGATGCAGTAATAACAACTCTCCACACAGCCCTGACCCACCTGGAGAAGGACAACACCTACGTCCGTCAGGATGTTGTTCGTGGATTTCAGTTCTGCCTTTAACAATGTTGTGTCCCATAAACTGGCTAAAAAGCTGAGGGACTTGGGCCTGGACAATTCACTGAGCAGGTGGATTCTGAATTTCCTCAGAAACAGACCACAGAGTATCCAGTAGGGTAAGCAAACATCATCAATTTTCATCATGAACACAGGAACACCGCAAGGGTGCATCCTCAGCCCATTCTCTATTCAATAGTCACCCATGACCGCTCCTCCATTCACTCCACCAATACCATAGACTGTTATAGGTCTGACATCTGATAAAAAGGAGTTCACCTACAGAGAGGAGGTCCAGCACTTTATACTAAGATACTGGAAAAATAAGCTGGACCTCAACCTTTCAATGAGGAAAGCATTTTGGACAACAGGAAATATAATCTCACCACACACACTCCCTTCTTGATACACGGCGAGAAGGTTCAGAGAGTTGAGAACTATAAGTTCCTGACTGTCCACACCTCTGCTGACCTCACCTGAAAAACACTCGTCTGGCACCAGGTGGGGAAAGCTCAACAGAGACCTTATGCCTTCAGGAAGTTCAAGCGAGTTCACCTCCCTCACCACCAGCTGCTCACAAACTTCTACAAGCCAGTGATAGAGAGAGTCTGCTGGTATAGTGCTGCCCTGTGTGGTTCTCCAGCTGGTCTCAGGAGAACAGGAAGAACCCGCAGAGGATAGTAAAGTCATCAGAGCGCGTTACTGGATCACAGCAGGCCTCTCGGACAGACAGTCACACCTGCAGACTCCTAAGAACAGCCGGCCCTATCTAGAAGAAAGGTTCACCAGCAATTTCTGTAACACTTTGCTAAAGAGGCGTAAAAACTGAGGTCAACCAAGATAAAATTTCCAAACAAGTATTGTTATGTTTAAAGATTTTTTACAGGTCTCCCAACGTGAACAAATGTCTGGAAAAGAGAGGGCGACATTAATGAGGCCTATGTGGGACATTACGGTCACTAGGAAGATCTGTAGTTTTATTTGTTTCTTTTAGAGCCGAGACTTTTAGGGTTTGGGTGCCCCAAGGGTGTAGGAATGGAGTGTTTGGTATGTAACTTGGTAGGATCATGATGGCAAGGCAGGATGAGGGTAGACAGTTATCCTGCAAACTGGCTCCAGTATCTTTTCTTATGAAGTTTTTTAGGTTGGTGTACTCGCTGTAATGATTTCCAGAAAGACATCAGGCAACACTAGCTTTCTACTGGAGGTAACCGAAGGTGATTTCCAGGATTCATGAGACAATATTGAACAATTGGGCAACTGGAAGAGATTTTATTGACCTAAATCCAGGTCAATAAAAAAAAAAAAGAAACGATTTAAGAATGTCCAAACGATTTTTCAGAAGAGTCAAACCGGCGCCAGACATGGAGAATCTCCAGGAAAAAAACTACTGAAAAGGGTCAAAACCCCTTTTCCTTCTGAGCATGTTGTAAGAATAAATCATGAAACTAGTCTGCAACAAATCTATAGGATCTCATGATAGCTATGAAACATCTCATGCTACTGTGAAACATCTCTTCTACATTGATCTTTAAGAGAGCCAATAAACACTGACCACTTTCTCTTTTGTCATCATTTGTGCTAAATTAGGATTTAAAAAAAAGACTCTTGGACTAGGCTTCTATACATCTAAGACTTCATTGATTTCTTCAGACGTCACCTTACAGCTTGGTCGTGCCACTGCACCCAGCATGCTGTCGTCGCTCGCTGCTGCCGAGATGGCACGTCACAAGAAGATTTTGAGCAAATGACGGCAAGGATGAAAGAAAACCAAATGGACTGAAGCGAGCTAAATGAACGAGAACAGAACAAGAACCCAGCAAGCAGCCATCTGCCTTCAGTTAAAATTGCACAACAGCACTAGAGTAGCTAGATACCCTTTCAATGCATCTCCTGGTCTCTTTTCATGTGCAGGCCAGACCTCAGTACTCTGTAACACTTAGGGCCTGCAGAAGGTTGGCAGAGAGCAGAGGGGGAATCCCATCAAACACCTTCAGCCGCTTTCTTTTCCTGTAACGGTTTAACCCCTGCTAAACAGAGCGTGTGCAGAGCACTACTCAAGCTGTGATTACAGAGCTGGTTACAGATCAGCTACAGAGTCAGGCTCCAGGCTCCAGTTTGTCTCCATCAGGAACGACTGTGCTCAGGAGGGCGTAGGCGATTCTACAGAAGAACTGGGAAGCCCCTGAGAAATCCAATGAGAGGAAATATGGACTGGAGTTTCACATTAACTGCACATACCAATGCTAATTTCTGATGAGAACTTGCTTTTCTGGTAAACCTTTGCGTGGCTTCCCACTCTACTCATAATGAGTCCAAGAGTGACATCTGCTGGCAACAACTAGGACATGAACAAAATATTATAAATATACATTGAGTGGGTTTCTTTTTTTTTTTATTTGAACAGTTTAACCGATGCAGTGTTGCATTAACAACAAACATTATATTTGGTTAATTTTACTTGTTGACCTGGAGGATATAATAACTCTTTCTTAATAATTTTAAACATTTTTCTTTGTGTTTTTTTTTAATGCATGAATGCAGTAACAGAACACATTTATGAGGGGGGCCGGCAGAATGGGGCGGTGTTTTTTCAGTGGGGCACAGAACAAAAGAATGAAACAAACAAAACAAAAACAGGGAAATATTTAATCGTTTAATATATCAAGTGAGCCAAAGAGCGATTTGATATATATATTACTGCGGCCCTGGTTCTGCAGGTTGCGGACACCAGATCTGGCAGATTTTTAGCTGAAGCTAAAAGGGAAACGCCTTAATTTTTAAATCAGTGTTAAAGTATAACTGAAAAGGTGAAAACAATAAAGTTGGTACAAGGGATATATTAGCTACAGTTTCTGTGCCAGGGCATATAATCATATGAAATTGTTTTAGTATTATGTCTTCTGTACAGGGATTGGACCAGTTCTACAGGGGTACTGGGCCCTGCTGGCCCGTGTAGGAATGCAACCTAGCGCAGATTTAACTTGCGCAAAACATCGCACACCAGTAGTTCTACAGCCTAACTTAAAGGCCAGATATCAGATATTGGAGACAGAAAATCTCAGATTCTGGAAAGTATGAAATATGAATACTATTGTTTTTTCAAAGCAGACAAGGAATTTAGATTAAGTTCCAATCACAAAAGCTGCCGCTTTAGGGTTTATAGTTCTGAAATATGATGAATATATGCTTTAGGTTGAGGACCGAAGCTGATGATGGTGTCTGAGTAAAAAAGTAGGAATAATGTTACAGTACAGTTCTACAGCATACTTTATTAGGGCCTTTGTTTTGTGCGCCAAGGCAGGAGGTGCGAAATTTCTTATTAAACCTGACAGTGACGACACACACACACACACACAAACTAAATTTTTTATTCCCCACTCTGAAGTAGTTCTTACAATACAAATGGCCTTGTGGGGTCAGATAGCACCAACGCATGGCTGTAGACAGAAAGAGGAGTGCCCTCTTGCCAACAAAAAACAGCTAAAACCAAAAACTAAACAAAGAAAGTGACCCAGAGAAAACATTGAGGGAACACTTTTCTTACAAAGTTCTTCTATGCTGGACACCTGTGAGAGCCTCATGGTGACAAACAGATGAAGAGGCAAGATTTCTTCTCGCCCAACTAAAACACCCTCTCCGCTGGAAACACCTTTTGCTCCAAGAGTCTGAAAGAAATGGAGTCTTGTGTTTAAGGGAAGAAACGAATCAAAGCCGAGGGAAGAGGAGGCAACGCTGCTCATGGCGCATCAAGATAGCTCAAACAGGAAGACAACAGGTAGATCGCAGGGGTGATGGCATGGCGGGTGTTTTTTTGTGAAAATGAAATTTATCGGGTAAGAAAATACTTCTTTTTGGTTCTCTTTCAGCACCTTTTACTTTTCGTGCCTCGTCTATCGGTTCAAAACTTCTGCTGAGATGCGCAGATCGTGTTAAAAATCAATGGCCGCACTCTCCGAGATTGTCTTGCATCACAGTAATTAGTTACAGCATCGAGTCGTTTCTTTTTCTCTGTGTCTGAGCCAAGTCAATGAGTGTTATTCTTGGTTCTGATGGGATGTCGGTATTTATAATTCTATTCCATCCACTGCATGCGGACCACGAGTTGGACTTTGTTTTTGAAGAGCAAACATGTGAGTAAACTAACTGGAGATGGACTGATGGTTGTTGCGACGTCACAAGCAATAAATCAGTGTTTCAACAGCTACATTACCACAGGTTTATTCCCACATGTGAAACACACCGACCCTGTGGAAAATGTGAGACTCGAGACGCCGCATGGCTTCCTAATATAAGAGTACAGTTGACAGAGATGTTCGAAGCAATGGAAGAGGCGACGTCTTTGTACAACATAGCAAAGATGCTGGTTAGAAGTGGAACATCTTTCTGAATGTTGGCAGAATTTTTGTGTTTCAGATGGGTTTTGTCTCAAGCTGTCTTTCATGACTGGTAAATTACAGGCAGAACAGTCACAAAAAAAGGGCACATTTAAATCCCTCCATAGTGTGCCGGTTTCTTAAGTCTCCCAAGTATTACAATCAGACATTTCTCCTGGATAAATAACTGTTAACTCAAACCAACACTGAGGTCCTCACCATCCCTGCCCATTGTGCATCGACGGTGGAGTTTGGTGCCGCAAGCGTAACGTCACTTCAGCAACTAATTGTTTTGTGAAATGTGTTTGTATTTATCCAACTAAATTTATTTGTAAAAAGAACACGTGTAATTGCATCAACCTCTTGCTGAGAAAAACAAACTTGCTAAACAGAGTTTTTGATTGTTAATTTTTTATTTAAAGAAATAAAGAGCAGAAGCTGCCCAGAATAGAGTGAAAACGCTACAAGCCATAAATAATGATCGGAAAAAGAAAACCTAAGCTTCATTTAAAGGAGATTTTTTTTTTTTAAAAACGGAAGTGAATCAATAGTCCATGAAATCGTTACAGGCCCTTTAAAAACAATGAAATGTGCATGAAAATGAAGCTCAAACGCTCCTGGCTGTGGAAACAGGTGAAATTCATAGCTTTAAGTAAGATGTTTGGACTTTTTTGACAAGGGTAAACCAAAAGCTAGAACTAGGCAGTCTCTTAATTGTGATTCAGTGTGAGGAGAGGAGTGCAAACCAAAACCAATGTACAACAGAACCAAAGCCCCCCCCCCGCTCTCTTGTTCTTTTTTTATTGCATTTCCGCATGCATAAAGTGTGAAGCTGCCGTACCGACAGGTCGACCGCACATTCAGGAGGCTCCCAAAGTAAACATTCATTTCTAAGAGCAAAACCAGCAGTACACATCAAAACTGAAAATGATGGCAAACATATTTCCCCACATTTGGAGTGAATACTTGTTTTCATGAGCAGGATGTGCTTTTGGGACGTTTTTAATTCAACATATACATTGCTCCTCAGCCAAACTGGTGTTGTTGTAATCCTCAATTTGCGCTCAATAAATTTTACTGCACGTGGTTCTGTCTAAATTACACAAGTGCTGTTTTTGTGTATATTTCTCTCTATTCTGTTTTTACTGAACGACAGCAAACAATCAGTAATGCATTACATTACAAACTTGGAAGAAAGTTGCACGAACAGATCATTTATTATGTTTGGAGGCTGTTCTCGCTTAAAGGAACAGTCGATTTGAATCTCTTTGGTCAATGCTGCATTCATATTAAATCACTTATTTAAAAAAAAAAAAAAAAAAGGTTTGGTGCACATTAAGGTCCAGATCGCGCTGAAATGCGCCACATTAAGGTTTATTTTAACTGAATTTATCAGGTAAAGCGTCTAATCAACCTGACAATTGTCTCCCCGTATTCAATTTCAATATATTTGTAGATGTAAATGTATGAAATAAAGAGTTGAAATTTTAAGGATTAAGACTAACCTATTAACTGAAGGCTGAATTTTATGTGTAGAATAAAATGAACTACTTGTGTACACCTGTAAAATTCACAGAACAAAGCTTGTTATAATTCAAAGAAGAAAAAAAAAAACATTTTTGAAGAAAAAAAAATGCATAGCATAAACAGCATTTCAAAACTCAGCTGTACTGCACTTCATACCTACACCTCAGGCATGGCGGCTCGTTTTCACACGTGAAAACACGAGCGAGGCCGGACTCAGAATCAGAAGTTTTTTGTTGTTCCAGTTGGGGCCTGCTGCTCAGATGGAGGGAGCGGAGGTAGAAGTCTAAAGCGCTCCCGTTTTAAACGGGGGCGGGTGGGGGGGTGGGGTGTTAAGGTAGGGTGTTTGATAGGTGGGGGTGTCAGAAGGAAGATTTTGGACCCCTTCTTCTTAATACTGCCGCTCAATACCACAGCTCCTCCAACTCGGCTGACTCCACTGTGCTTTCCTCAAACTAAGAGCTGGAACCTCAGCGCTGACTCTAGCTGTCCTCTTCGTCCGCCTCGCGGCTGCCCACCGCTCTCTTCCTGAGAGCTTCATCGGAGTAACCCTGGACTCTAGCTTCTGGCCGACCCTCGGGAGACCCTCTTCGATTTCTCCAGACCCCGTCCTGGTCTTCGTCGTCGTCGTCGTCCTCTTCGCCGTCGGCCTCCTGGTCCTCATCTTGATTCTGGATCAGCCTTTGCTGCTCCGTCGCCTGTTTCCCTGCGGAAAGACCAAAACGTCATCAGTGAGGTTAAGAGGAAGTTGGAAGTTGCACTAAACCCTCTTTACATGACCAGTCCATGAGAGATAGAGGGCCTTAAAAAAGTATTCATACCCCTGTACTTAGTACAATTTTTTTTTAAAAATGTGGAGAGTGTGAAGAGTTGAAATTTTCTGTTCCCAGATTCTCTCCATCCCGTCTGAGCTCAAGTTGTGCAGGAAAGAAAAATGGACAAAATGTCCATGTCCACCTGCACAACCTGTAGAGACGTACCCTAAAAGACTGCAGTAATTAAAGCAAAAGGTGGCTCAAAGTTAGACGGAATAGAAAAATAAAATGGGGTGGGGTCACCATTTTCAGATGATTATTTGAAAACAATGCATAATTTCCCTCCCTCTTCACAATTATGACAATTCATCACTTGAAACCCCCAAAAAATATATCAAAGTTTGCGGTTGAAACAAGACAAAACATGAAATTAATCAAGGGCTATTAAAACTTATGCACGTCACTATGATATAAATATTTGAGTAGTATAATTTCAAGTAAAACTCACTCTGGTAGTAATCATGTGAAGAAAATCGCCGCGAGGGAACGACGTAATCGGCGATGAACACCAGCAACTAAAAGAACAAGGCATTATTATTATTATTATTCAACAATTCATTGCAGTGGTCCGTTTCAGTTCGCTCTTCCTGTTCACAGCACAGGCTCGTTCGTTACAGACAGAAGTACCCACCAGACCCAACGTCAGGCCAGCAAACAGGGTGACCAGACCAAAGATGACATATGAGCCCCAAACAGGAATCCCCAGCTGCTCCGTCATGTAGTTATGGCAGCGCTGCAAAACACAACATGGTTCTCACATATTCATGGTCAAAGAAGTGATGTGAATATTCAAAATACACAAAGGGACTTTAATGATACGCCATCTGTCCAATAACAGATAACTGCTCTAAACAAAAACAGTGTCACCCTTAAACAGCGGATCTTCTTATTTGAATATTGATCAACACTAAACAGGAGGTTTGCTTTTGTATCAATGGGTGCTAAACACTAAAAAAAAGTAACAGGATGGGTTTTTAACACCGTCTTACAAGCAGAACAACGTGTAATGAGAGCGACTGAGCTCCACCCGAAAAGAAAAGCCTGTTTTAACTTCAGAGGGAGGAAATGAATCTCCCTCTTCTGCTGCCACCCTGAGCTCATTTTCTCTCTCTCTCTCTCTCTCTATATATATATATATATATATATATAGACACAGACTTCTCTAAGTACCTTCTACAGGTGCGAAACCCATGAGTGTGCCATTTACTCACCCGGATGAACATGGAGAGCTTGAACAAAGCCGACATGGAGTTCATCCTGGTGAAAGAAGAGGGGAACGCAGCGTGTGATTCGACGCGGACCTGTCTGTGTGTCACTCAAAGAAAATATCCGCATGCTTGCGTGTCGCTTTTTAAGGCGAGAAAAACGTACCAGGAATAGCAGATATATACACAGCGATGTTTGCTGACATTTAAAAAACAAAAAGGTACAACCAGGAAGCAGGAACACGCCGACTCTTGCATGCTTTTTACTAGAAACTCATTCTAGCCACTTACAAAAATGAAGATGGGCCGAACCACGAAGAGACGGGCTCCATGGACTTCCATTTCTGCTCATCCACAAAACTGAGGAAATCATCTTTAGTACGAGCTCCCTGGTACTTGCGGAAGATGCCATCCTTGCAGCTGAATCATAAAAAGGCACAGAGGTTACTTTGCACCGAGGAAATCTCACCGACTGAGTAAATTAACAGAGATTTTAGATGGACACCTCCTCCTGATAGTCAATAATCCTTCTTATTTGTTTTATCAATCATGTGTTTGCTGTCCAGGCTGGCAGCTGCTTCAGCACCCCAGTCAAACAGCAAATCTTTAGCCATTTTAACCAGCCTCAGCGACAGCAGATAATTCAAAACTCTTCTATCTTTATTCGACTTCTCAAGGAGACATTCACAACGCACACCAAAATAAGCCTAATAAAACAAAAAGCTCAACTATTAAAACATCTATGGGAGCATATAGTTTTGTAAAAATAGTTACGAGGGATTTCAATAGAAAAGAGAATTAGCTCAGAGCATATGCAACACTGAACTGCTTGAAATGATCTCTACAGACCGTCTACCGCTGAAAATAAACCCACAGAAGTGGAAGCACTGAAAACCACAAAATGTGCAGATACGTACTGATATATAGTAGGAAGTGAAGTTATGATGAATCGCCCGCTCAGACCTTAACAGAGGAAAGAGACGACTGTCAGTCAGCAGGAAGGAATAATGTCACTCTTTAAGAATTAAATTCATTTCACGCGTTTGGACGTTTCTGTTTAGGCGTGCCACGGAAAGCCCTGGAAAAAGGTTTCAGGGAAAACGGTGAAGTCCAACGGCAGGTATGCTGTGACTCTGAGCCAAGATTCAGTAAACGGCACCATGATGACTCGACGTGCTGGAAATACGTCAGCAAATATATCGATCGTCCTAACACGGTGTCACACACCATAAATAAGCTATATAAACGTTTCTTTTAGGACTTCCGCTATCATGAACTGGTTTGGGATTTTTCTTTTTTTAGTTATGGTGCCTTGTAAAAAAAAAAATAAATAAATAAATAAAAATACCCATCCCACTGAAACGCTTTCCCAGTTTGTCGTCTCACAACAACAAACCCTAATGTGTCCTATTGGGGATTTATGCCAGATCAACAAATACGGCACGTGAATTTAAGTTAATGAAAAGAAATGGTTTTCAGATCCTTTAGCAATTTCTTAACCTTCATTTACCCAGGTAAAACCCATCGACACCAAGGTCTCTTCTTTATTTATTTTTTTACAATCTGGCCAAGAGGTCAACAGCCCACACTGCAGAAACACTTAATGTAATACAGTAATTTAAATGTAAACGGCATCTGTTAGAAGCAGTCATTTTAAAAGATGGTTTTGGACAATAAAAGATGACAGATCTATCGACAGTATAATAAAAATACTGCTAAAAATTGGCTAATAGGTGAAATTCTTTGCTGTGGCATCTTTAGGACGCTGGCACTGTTTAGTGGATACCTTTGGCTGGTGGTTGTTTTGAGAAAAACACAAAGAAAGGATGGGGCCACGGAAGAGTCTTATAGACAAACGTTATCCAGTGAGGTTAACTCCGTGTACCCAGAGAAGGCAGCCCAGCTTCTGCATATGATTCACAATGATGGGTGAGGCAACTACTTCCTGTCACAAACCTCAGAGCAGAATGGTAAACAGTGTTCAAGGACTGAAGGCAGACAGAACGTACAGAACGTCACCGTAATCAGTCAAGTAGAAATGTTTCAGATACAAGACGTTTGCGGGCTCTAAGCAAGATTTCTTTCGATAACAAAAAAAAAACAAGCGTCATCTTTAGTTTACGGACCAGACTTGCAACATGTATTTTAAAAGAGAGCTCAGAATCCAACGAAATCCCAAGGTTATACCTAGTAACTTGTTCAAGTTGTTTCCATTGGGCAGTCGTCAATACAGGCCTATTCTCCTGCAATTGACGAATAAATATCCAGAAACGTGTTGTGTGCATTTGCATGCAGCCTCCTTTACTCTGATAACCCTAAATAAAATCCAGTCTGCCCAACGCCCCTTCCGATATCACCTTATTAGCAAACCCCAGCGAGAACATCGGCGAAACAGTCTACTCCAGCATCCGCTCAGCTCCCACCTGAACGCACCACTGTGACAGTGAAACATGGCGGTGGCAGCATCATGGCGTGGGCCAGCTTTTCTTCAGCACGGGGAAGGTGGGTAAAGTCAATTGGAAACCGATTCTAAAGCGGCCTCTAGGCAGCTAAAAGACTTATGACCGAGGCTGACATTCACTTTTAAGGACAACAAAAGAGAAGGGGGAAAAAAAATTGAGGTGAATGAATATTCTTGCAAGTCATTGTATAAATACTAATGAGTGTTTTGGGAGGGGTCCATACCGGGTTGCTCTGTCACATCCACCTTGGCTATGTTGACGCCCATGTCATCCCCCCAGTCCGCAAACTCCTGCCACACCGGCTGCAGCTGCTGGCACGCGGGACACCAGGGCGCGTAGCTGCGGGAGAAAAAGGTGTCAAGGGTTCAAGGGTTTGGGTTCGTCACGAACGGGTTAAAAAAACAAGCTCGTCGCCTCCTAGCCCACAAGTTAGCCCGCCGAGTGACACCCAAACAGCTGGTTACCGCGGCAAATTAAGCCAAGAAAGTTCGGCATTTTTTGTAACATCGTAGGACTAAACCAGGGTAGACGAGTTTGTCTTTTTAAACTCGTGGGGACTCGGTTTTGCGAATGTTCAATAACAAAAACTACAAAACTAGCTGCATAGCCCGCTAGCAGGACACTGACAACTCAATCATCCATTCGCCTGTCATTATCTTCTCCCAGTCCCCGTCCGTCACTTCCTTGAGGCTGTCGGGCTTGGCCGACGCTGCCCGCGGCGTTGAAAGGAGCAGCAGGAGGAGGAGAGGCCATGTCCATGAGCGGAGGTCCGCTCGTCCTGGTAAGGATAACATGATTGCACTCATGCTGCGAGCTAACAGACGAGCCGTGTCCACTCCACTTCCGGTGTGCGCCTTTCGCGTCAACGGCAGTGACGTCAGAGCCAGCCGATACATATTATTTAAAATATCTCTACGCAGTACGTTTTTGCTGCAAATTGTTTTAGATAATTTTTATATATATAATTTCACTGCATATTGTTTTATATATTTTTATACATAGAGAATTATTTATTATCTTTCTTATTTATCAAACTTTTCTATTATTTCTAAATATTAATTTCCATGTACTATCAGCAGGTAGAGGTGTTGTTCCTATATGTACAAGAGACAAGGCAAAATAAGGTGTTTTAAAGCTGAGGAACTTTGTTTGTGTGGTTACCTTGTTTAATTTTTTTTTATCTGTTAACAAACAGCTTCATTTGCTTGTCAGTGCCTACATCGAATAAAATACTAACAAATCAAGGACCAATGAACAGCTATGACAATCAAAAATCTCTAATATGTAACAGTAATATGTACTTTATAGATACTTGTGGTACTTGTTGTCAGGTACTGTTTACAGCTAACTTTTTTTTTTTTTTTTTTTTTAAGCAAATCCAAAATACAATTTTCAAAATATCAGATAAGTACAATTAAACATATGGCAGCCATAACAGATTTTTTTTGAAAGAAAAAAAAAAATAAACTTAAACAGTCTCATTAAAGTTCAATCAAAAGTTAAAATAAAATAAAACAAATAACACAGGGGTTTAGCTAAAGTATACTGTTATCAAATCTGAAAACTTTAAGGCTTTGTTATTTTCCAGTAATTTGATCGAAGCATACAAATTCTTTACATCATTTTGGAATGCTTGAAAATTTGGAGAAATTATAAAAAATTTGCATTTGTGAATAAAGAATTTTCCAATAATTAATATAATATTACATAAAAATTCCACATTTTTATCTTGAAAAGTAATGCCAAATTTAACTCCTTTATATTCAAAATTAGGAATCACATTTTTCGTTGATAACCAATCATGAATCTTGTCCCACAAAGACTTAACCACACAACAACTGTAAAAAAGATGTTCTTGTGTTTCCAAATCTTTCTGACAAAAATTACATACATCAACATCAAATTTAAATCTTAAGCTTAAGAACTCTGCACAGGGATAAATATTATTTATAGTTTTTAAATGAACTTCTTTCATCTTGGGTAACACAGGAAATGAGAAAAATCTGGTTCTAATCTTAATCACATCCATCTCTGAAAACTCGTTTAAAGATAAATTCTTTTTAACTGGGAGAGGGAAAATTTCGTTATTTATATGTTCTCTTATCATTTTGTTACTGAATTTGAGATCTGTGAAATCGTATTTATCTATAAGAAGAGAGGGAAAGATCGGTGTTACATCAGAATACTGAATCATTCCTTTGACCAAGTTTATCATGGTTGCTGGAATTGCCTTGATCACAGATAGAAACTGTCTCTGTGGGCAATCTAAATTATATTTTCTTTTAAATTCTGTGTAATCTAGAATATTACCTCTTGTATCCTGTTTACAGCTAACTAACCAATTAACTGTGTGTAGACTATTTGATAATTATGTATGGAAGCTTATAGTTCAAATTACTGAGTCACTCCTTTTAAGCCAGAGTCATTTTTATGCACTTTCAGTACACGAGGCAATTACAATTATGGGGTATTTCCTTATATTTGCATTTTCAAAGCTGTGATATTTTAAACTTTATTAAATGAGTATTCCATGTGCCAGAAAGACAGAAATAGAGGGGTTTTTTTTAAAGGAAGGATGTTGTTCTGCTAACAGGTTTTCTCTTTGTTGTTCTGTATTTAACTCCATGCACCCTTGTATTAACTCTGACTGGTTTCCCTCTCCTTGCTGAAGACAAGAAGACCCAAAACACGATGCTGGCACCAACTTGTTTATTGGTTGGGATGCTGTGTACAGGGTATTGTGCAGCATTAGTTTTCCTAAACACATGTAAGGCAAGGCAAGGCAAATTTATTTATGTAGCACATTTCAGTACAAAGACAATGTAAAGTGCTTTACATGATTAAAATATAGGAAAATAAAACAGAATAAAAGCAAGTTGGAATAAAATGTAGAAACAAAAAAAAACGTGGGAGAATGGAAACTAAAAGCAAATATTAAAAACAGTTGGACTACAAAGTTGAACTAATTGTGTTTAAAACAGTTTAACTAGAACAGTCGAAGGCAATCCTAAACAAATGTATTTTTAATCTCAATTTAAAAGAGTAGTGTTTTGTTTGTAGGCCAAAAAGTTCCATCATGCTGCCAATTGACTATAGTACCTTCTTCCACATGTTTGATCGGCCTCTACATGGCTCGTGGTTTTCACACAACAATTTATTTTATTTGGTTACTTATGCAACAAGGCCAGATGAATGGTGAGCATCACTGATAGTTCTCCTGTCTAAAATTCTCCCATAGTAGCTATGAATCTGTCAAGCTTCACAGGTTACCACAGGTCTTTTGGTTGCATATCTGTGTCGTACTGGTGTTCTCCTTACTCGGCTTGTTAGTTTTACCATCATCTTTCCATGTTTGCAGTTGAGACATAATCCTTTCCATTTCCAGATTATGGACAGAACAGTGCTCTCAGATATGTTTGAAATGTGAGATATTGTTTGATAGCCTAACTCTGTTTTAAACGTCTCTGTATCCTTACCCTGAACCGTCTCTGTTCAGTTTATTGGCCTTCATGAATTGTTTACTCATGTTGATGTTCTCTAATAGACCTCTGAGGCCTTCACAAAATAGATTTTTGTTGGGAGCCCTATTTGCTACACAGGTGAATTCTGAAGACAATTGGTTGCATAGAATTTTATTTAGAGGTGTCAGAGTAAAAGGTTTTAAATACAAATGTATTCCACATTTTTACATTATTATCTTAGAAAAGGATGGAAACAATATATAATTTCCCTACCACTTTCCACTTACATACTTATTTACAGATGCATCTAAAAAAAAAACAATATCAATAAATAGGATATTTTTGTCACTCATTTTAGAAAGTGAAAGTCAGATATTATCCAGATAAATTATACATGGAGTGAAATATTTCAAGCCTATATTTCTTGTATTGTTGATGACAATGGCTTACAGATAATGAAAACTCAAAATTGAGTGTCTCGCAAAATTTAAATATTCCATGAGATTATTAATAGAATTATATTTTAAACAAAATTGTTGGGCCCTAAAAGTCTGTTAATTTCTACACACTCAATCCTTGGTTTGGGCTAATTTTGCATGAAATCCTCCGTCAATGCGGCATAGCATGGAGACAACGAGCCTGTGGTTCTGCTGAGGTGTTCAGGAAGCCTAGATTGCTACTTCAAGTGGCGCTGAGAGTTGTCCCAGCATGGTGGATGTTAATGTGTGTAATAAATAAAGTAAATACGGTACTTTCAGAGATTAGTTTACTCTACTAGTACCATTTAAGTGTAAATTGGTAATTTGCACTATGTGTTTTTATGTCTATTTTGGCAGTGTATTGTTATTGCTAGCACCTGTTAGCTTTGGATGCTAATGCCTAATCAGTTGATAATGCTGCTGCCTGGAGTTGCTGTGTATAGTGCTACATGGCTTGTGTTGTTGTTATTGATCTAGTAGTGATTGTATGGTGTTTGCTGCGATTCTGATTAATGATGTGATTATTTTCTGTTGCTTATTTGCTAATTTGTTCAGTGAATGCCCTCATTAGGCTCATAAGCATTCCTGTTGTGCTTGCTTCTCCTTTACAGACCACACTCACATGTAGCATACTGTATGTTTCACAACTCATTTTGCAACTCGGCCTATTATGGACCATGCTCAGTATTCAGTTATATTAAAGTTGGTGTTCATGATCTCCAGTCTCCTGATTCTCTAACCAGAATCTCCCATCCATGTTGCCACTTTAAAAAAAACTGAGAACTTTTTCATATTTCAGTTGTTGTAGCTGTATTGTATATATTTTCTATTTTATTGTTTTATTTCAGTTTTTTGTTGTTTTATATTATTTACTTATATTCAATTATTTTATTGCTGTTTAAATTAATGATCACAGCAAGTACTGTCATATGTTTTAATGATATCATTCTTTACTGTCCATGATTATATTGTTTTCTATTTATGTTTTTTGCAGGTTCAATATATATGATTTTAGGTTACTATACCTTTGAAAAATGAAAAGTCTGTTTTTCATTTTTCATTGTTTCATTATCAGTACAGTTATTTCTTTTATCTGTCTGTTTCATTCATTTTATAACCTTAACATTTGTCTTTTGTGATTTTGCATTTGTCATTTTGTTTTTATCCCCTGTAAAGTACTGACTGTATGAAAAGTGTTTTACAAATACATTTTCATTCATTGATTGACACTGTTACCATATTGTGTCACCCCATAACCTCATCACACCCCCCCCTCCCCCCATTCACCACTCGTAGTTTTCTAGACCCAACCTTTCCAGCAGATGATATTTCAGCTAATCAAATTACTTTTATGTCACGTCCTGCTTATGAAATCCATACAAAAACGTGAATATCACATTGCCCAGACATGGTCTCGTCATGTGTAGATATTTATATTTTTGACTTTGCGCCCTTTTGTGTGAGTCTTACTCCTCTGTACAGGAGGGCATGAATTTGAGTGAATGTGCAGAATGAGAGCAGTTATTATTGCTGGGAACCTGTAGGCAGATTGCACTGGCAGACGATTATCAGTGCACCTCACACTCTAAAAATACCTCCCAGATGACATCCTTTTGTGCCCCTACCAACGGCCCCCATACTCCAACCATCAGCTCTGCTCCACTTACAGCAAAAAATGGATCTCCTTCCTGGCCAGCAATTTCCCACTCCTCTACTTTAATGTAATGCACCAAGGAAAATAAGAAGCAGACCATAGCAACATAATCTGGTTTGGTTCTCTTCCCTCAAACTCTTCACTCTATTTAGTTTCCTGCTGTTTGGAACCACTTACTAAATATGCCTGTGATTGTTTTATTGTCCCTCTCACACTAATGTTGGTTTAAGAATGTTTTTTTTAGTCAGATTCTCTCATGTAATTTTGAACCCTCACTTAGCTCTGCAAGCTTTCTTCTAATTTTACATTTGATTTGCTATTGATTAAACTGATCAGAGGCTGATTGTTTCCATGGTGATTTCTCAATTGTAGCTCAGAGGGAAAACCATAGATATTTTTCTGTGGTGTTAACCCTTCACGTTGTTTGGGTTTCTCGTTATTGTGACCACACATCTATACACAAGCTGAACCATATTTTATCCATGTCTTTTTTTTTAAACAAGAAGAATATATAATTTCTATTTGCTTTCTATTTGCCAATAAATCACCACCACATAGTTTCAGGATTGCAGAGCATTGTGGCATCTGCATTCCTGTTTGTTTTGTCTTTTTCTTTTTTTTGGCTGGATTGCAACTTTATTTTTCACTGCAAGGGATTGAACGTCTATATGTCACAGTATTGTAAATTCAGAAAAATACACCTACCTGTGATGCCAAAGTGCAAAATATAAAATTGCATCCCAAGGATTAATCGTCGTTTCCAATCCTTCAGCCCGCGATATCATTACGGCTCTTTATATATTGGCTTTTGCAGTAGTAGTATTTCATTAAACTAATGCTGTCTATATTTAAAGCTGATTACCTTAATCAAGCAGTAAAATAGCACACTACTATTCATCTATATTACTTAACCAATACAGTTCTGGCACTGCAGTATCCATTTTTCTTGACTACCACAGGTATGTTGTACTAACAGGATTTTCAAACTCAGGGCGGCCTTGCCAACAGTGCTACCAACTGCTCCACCATGCAGCCAGCAAGTTTCCTGGCTCTGTTTGATGAGACTTGTCAACATATCCGCTTGTTATATTTCAGTGTGGTTCCAGTTAATCATCTCTAGGGATATTAGAGGACAGTAGGTCACAAGTCTTTCTTTCACTGTTAATGTCAATGTAAAGTGTATCGTAAAAAAAAAAAACTTAACCTGTTTTGAAAAACCAAGACCTATTTGGTCAACAAAGTAGTGAACATGGCATATAATAGGGTTTTGCGATGCCTGTACAAAAACATGTAGTAATATGAGAAAACTGTGGCCACAGCGTTCACTCGGGGTGCAACAAGCATACAAAGAAACAGTACAACAAATTATATGTGGTTGGGGTGGGTCAGTGTGTCTGTTACTGATAATTTAAAGGTAGGGACAAGGAAACCGGAATCCAGCACAAGTTGTTGCGTAAATTAAGAAATAAATTATGAGAATATTTCCAGCCTCAGCTGTGCTGTTGGGACCAGCAAGGTGACCTACACCACAGAACCATCTGAACCCAAGAAACAGCAGTTTTTTTTTTTAATAAGGATTACCACAGACAGTTTTTTATGAAGTACATAGCTTTGGATCTTGTCTTTTTCTGGTAAATATAAATGACAGAAAAACAGAGCTTCAGCAATCAGACTACAGACAGTCGACGTGAATCCTTTTCTGTAAAAAAAACAAAAACGATTATGTGATTCATGTATAGTCTCTGGAAAGCCTAAACAGTTTACTTAATCTATTTAATTTATCACCTCTGACAGGAGACAGTGTACAAACGAGTGCACGTGATTGATGAAACTAGTGATGTGCAGCCCAAAAGCTGCATTCTATCTAATGACCAGCAGGAGGCAACGTTACTTGTTGTTGAGAATGTGGACCGATCTCTACTTCCGGGATAATTGAACTCTGGAAATTGGATAATAGATAATATCGGACAACTAATATAAATTGTAACAGTTTTGTGCAAAATAGATGATTTATCAAGGTAGTATCTAATTAACACTAATTTACGTTGTGAATAGGAACATTTTAAATATGCAAAAATAAACATTTACTGTACCTGCTGCACAACCCGCCACTGCTCCACCAGATGTAGCTCACATCTCTGACAACATTTAACTTATTTTCTAATCTTTTCAATAGCGTTTGATCTATAACCCATCGTACATCAGACGTGTCTATGCTTAAACGGTGTGTCCATTTTGTGTGCTGTTATTCAACTCTCAGTGAGAGCTGCTGGTATTCAGTAATTTCAAGGTTTCAAGTGTGGTGAGTGAGAAGTGGCAGTGTGTGGGAGTGAGGCAGCACAGTGGAGCCTTTCAAATGGAGTGTGCGCCACACAATATTTTACAACCAATCTCTCCGGGTATTTCACCTCTCTGTGCCTCCGAAACTGACTTTCATTCTCAGTATTAAGTTGCTATGTGGAGCATCTGTGACTAGAAAACATGTTAGCGAAGCCATAATTATGGCTGGTTACACCAGACAGACTGAGAAAGAATTGGCCTGCCGATTTTCACTGGAAATGTACAATAATTTGAACTGGAGCACAAAGTGTTAAAGATGTTGGATGTTGACTCACTGAATGTGTGTGTTAAATGTCAAGTATTTAAATGTATCTCTAAATGATAGCTAAACATTTGAGTTAGCAACATTAAAGCTGCAGTAGTTAATCTTTGTATAAATGCATTTTTTATGTATTCGTTAAAGCCGTCACTAAATCCTGACAGGTAAACATGAGACAGATAATCTGTGAAAAAAATCTAGCTCCTCCCAGTGTTCCTACAGCCACTTGCAGAAATATGCCGCTCCCAGTCAGACACAACCAGTCAGAGCCAGGAGGAATGTTTTGCTCTGATTGGTTGTTAGCAGTATCAATTACTCTTGTGTACTTGTTGCACACAGTGCTGCTGTCATTCAAGCTAAAGATTGCCGGTGGGCTGCAGCTGTGTGGAGAAATGGCGGAGAAACAACCTGCTTTATAGAAAAGCTGCCAGAGTCTGGAGTGGCTCATTTTAGGGAGGGACCTCAGGTGTGCTTGTTCAAATTTTTAGGCTAAGTCCACGGTTTTCTCAAAACTCCCTACTGCAGCTTTAACTACAAATTTCGCTGAATAGAAAATAAGAACAGTTAAATAAAATGTTTAAGGATCTTTTTAATTGAACCACTTTTCTGAATGAAATATTATTGCTAAATCAAATGTTGAAATAACGTATCTTGTACATAACGGGGAAGGGGTAAAATTGACCAGCATCTTTGCCCCATTACTTCTCTGTTTATCAGTAAAGAAAATAGTGCCTATCAATATGGAGTTTGAGTCAGTGCAACCTTACCCCTGAAGCATCTTCTGTGCCACTTTTCAACTCAGTTGTGGCTCTGTGTGTGTATCGACTTGAAAACTCACATATAGGAAATTCCTTGACTTCTACAGTGCTGTGGAAAAGTATTTACCCACTTACACTTTTCTTCTGTTTTGATTTTTCCACATAAGGTCAAGTTGAGTTGGATCCCTTTTTTTTCCCATCATCAAAGCAAATCATCATTTGAAAAATGCATTTTGGAATAACTCATGGCTTCTTTGTCTGATATGAAAATCTCTTTAACAATCTGAAAAAAAGAAGGAAAAAAACAGAAGAAATTTGTTAGGAACACATACGTTTTACACAGAACTGTACCTTGGCCAGGGTGATTCAATTAAAGAGTTAAATTTTAACATCCATATATTACATGATTGTATGATGGAGGAAGGTTTGGGAGCTAGTTTTCACATGCAGAACTGCATGGAGCGGTAATCTACATATGTAGCTGCTCATGGCAGGAGTGTCTTAAATACATAGATAGTGTAATTCTGCCATTTTGCAAAAACTACAAAATGCTTGCAGCAAAAATAATTAAACTTTTATCTTTACATTTCAGTGCAACAGGGACCGCTTTGTTAGACCATGTTGACAGCGCCTGGGGTTTTACTAATTTCAGTAAATTTAAAGATTAATTTGCTGTGTTTTTATTGAGACATCTTCCAAATTTTTACTGTGCTGTCTACTGGTGTTACCTAAAAAATGTTTACTGTGTTTTAAGAGTTTAATGTTGTTACTGTTCAGTGGATAATAAATTTGATTAAAGCAGCTTTAAATTCAGTGTCCTAACCTTAATCCCTGTGAAAGTGTTTTTTGCTAGACCCAGAAACCATTTATATCAGAGGCATGCTTGTATGGTTTGTGAAAGGACTAAATGAACTTTAAAGTTCTATCACATCTTATGCTCCTATTGAAGAGGGAAGATCTTTTGTTTTCTTTGTTTTTGTGAAAAAATGCGCCTTGTCAGCAGAACCAAAGCGATGCATACATTAGGTTTTCAGAGAGTGGAACAACGAATGCCAGACAGGCCTCAGAGGAGACGAGACCAACCTAGAAACTTCAACTAAACAGCATCTGCTCCAACATCCTAATCAACATCTGGAGTCACTGGGGCTTTTCTAATTACCTGTGAGAATTCATCATTTGCTTCATGTTCTTTTGTACATCTTACTCATTTTAACACTGCGGACCTCCTGAGACTGATTCACCACCAATTGAACACATTACAGGCTTCAGAAAGCACTATGACAATCATTTATTGTGAATAATGAAATATATTAACAATGTATGTTGTGCTTGAAAGTATGAATTATTGTCTTTTTCACTAGAAATTTAAGTGGAATCCAGGTCAAGAGGGGCTCAGAATTTGACTCAAAATGTTTAAATATTTCCCCCCAAAGCCTGGAAAGCTCCAGCTTGTTAAACCCCCGCTCTGCTGGTGAAAACGATACCATTCATATTACACCCTCAAACCCCTTGTCTCTGTGGGTAGATGGCATGCAGCACGACCATGCAGCATCTGCATGAGCAGATTCCAGCTCATTAGCCTTTAGATGAATCAAAGCATCAAACTAGTAAACTTGCTTCTTAGTGATTAGTGCTTCCACAGCCCTCTTAGCCTGCAAACCTCTGTTGTTGAGATTTGCCTTTTATTTATTCCGCTGTCGCCCACGGGACGATTCAACCCATTTGCCACGTTTAGATGTGCGTTTTACCTTGGATGATTAATGGTGATGACATGCATCAACTGTGCCGCCGAGCCCTAGGTAAGCAATTCTAATTTTGAGCCTAATTTTGAGATCTGCTCTCCAAAATCATTTTAACCCAGGTGGAGAGAAATATGAAATGTTCATTGTCAACATGGTAATCCTTGCTCGGAAAAGCTACATTTCTACCTGAGGCAGTGTAACAGTTAATCAGGATTCCTCAGAAAGCTTGTTAAAAATTGATAAGGTTTCCTGAATTGCTTCTTAAACTCCTCTTCCCCTTTCCATCTGCTTTCTGATGTGCAATTCGTAAAGTAAGTATAAGCCCAAATCTTGGTTCTACATGCAGTTCTGATAAAGAAAAAAAAACCGATATAAATGATGATTAAAAAAACTAAATATCAGTTTCTCAGAGAATTAGAATATTGCATAAGACCACTCAGAAGGTATTTTGAATTGTGAAAAGGTTATATTACGAACATGTTATGACCTACATAATAATAGGGAAGACTGCACCGCCAACATGGAGGATAAGCCACAGAAGGTCATTGCTACAACCTCTGTCACACTGCTGCATTGCAATGGTGTAGGAAGACTGGATGCCATTGAAAGCTACTGTATATGTTCCTGGAGAGCCTTATTGTGCGTTGAGTAGTGTAGAAGACATTTAACCCCAGCTAAGCCAGACTGCCACAGATGTTTTGAGAGATTTCACGAAATTCCATCAAATGGGCATTGTAGCTCTCACATGGCATGTATGCTGCGCCTGTGCACCAGTGCTAAAGAATCAACGGAACTAACTCAAATACTGCATGACCCAATAACAACATTAGTTATGCTAAATGGTGGAGATGTTTGACTCAGCATGGGATGCTGGATGCTTGAAACGGAAAGTGCAAGGGCACCACTTCCTGTCTGATTAACCCAGCTAATAATTACCAGACCTCTTAGGGGCAGACATTGAGCATTGAACTTCATTCCCTGGTGGTTAGTGGCTACTTTAATTATATATAAATATTTAAAAGAAGAGAATGACATTACTTAAAAGTAATACACCAAGTCAATGTGGGGATTGGGTGGGGGTTCTCCCAAAGTCCATCTTTATCTCCACTGTCTTTAGTGGGTTTGGCTCCAGGTGGTTCTGGGTGCACCAGTGGAACAGCCAATCCACCTCCTGTCTGTATTCAGACTCATCATCATCCTGGATCAGACCAATGACAGTGGTGTCATCTGCAAACTTCAGGAGTTTCACTGACGGGTCTGGTCAGTGTGGATTTGTCAGTGTACAGAGAAAAGGGGAGAGGGAAGAGAACACATCGGGCGCCAGTGTTAATTTTTCTTGGGTTCAAAAAGGACTAGGTAGCCTAAACACGATCAGGATGAACGCTTGGCATATATTACTTAATTTGAAGATTAGTATAATTTTTTATGGTCATAATACATGACTAGGCTGCTTTAAGCCTCCTAATGGAAAGTTGAATGAAGTTGAATGGTAGCTAAAGATGCTCAAGCAACAGGGATAACTGCAGCATTAAAAGGGATGTAAAGAAAAGTTTATTGAAGCAGAATCAATAAAGCGGTCTAGGAAATGGCTTGTCACATGAAACTCTGAGGGAAAAGAGAACAGATTTGAAAGAAACTTGAAATGTTCACTTTCATTAACCTGCAATCGCTTAATGGCAGGCAGAGCAGCAGCTGCGGTGACATCAGAGTAGATGGGCCACTGGGATGAAGAAATTAGAAAACACAGAAAAGACAGCGCAAGCTCCTGTTACTGGACCATCAGTGTTGAAACACTAAATCAAGTCTTAAGAAATACAACCCAAAACATATTTTGTGGCATCAAGGCTCAGCACCCTGTTAGCACTTCATCAGTTAAGCGCCACAAAGTAAAAACACAACTAAAATGTATAGATTTTTTTTTATCCTCAGCAAATTTTCTCAGATCAGACACAACTTCTTACTGCGCTGTTGTTCTGATTAACGCGACTCAACTCTCCCCATCAGAGAGTTGAGTCGCGCTACTGCGTTTCTCAGCCCCCCCTGAGTCTGCTCAGGATGGAGCACGCTACAAGGGTGCAGGGGTGCGGTCTCAAATGTCTTCTCCTCTCAGGGCAATGGAAGGGAAGTGACTTTTTCAACGTAATTAGGAATACCGTCTATTCCTGGGAATCTATAATGTTTCAGATTCTTTTCAGCAGGAGCTCAGACAGCCAGTTTCAGGTGGCCACTCTTATATTTGGCCTGGCACAGTTCGAATATAGAATTTGAGCCCAGGACTTTCTTGCTGCAACGCAAACAGTCACTTTTCCACGGTGCAAAAAAAAAGTCTCCTTGTCAAGCATTTTCTTTCCTTGCAATTTCATTGTCTTGAGTATCAAGAACAGAATTTGAAAACATGGAAACTGACACCTTGTAAGAGAAGATAAAGAAGGTTCACTCAGACGAGGTTTGTCCTGAGTATCTTGAACCTTTTCATTGCCACGGCCGAGTATCTCAGTCATTTTCAAGACATTCTCAACAACATGACTTCCCTGCTTTTTGTTTCAAGTGAGAATTATCATAAGAAGCTTAAATAAAATAATCAAACTTTAAGAAAGGAGCACTCACTTCTCGGAGCAGCACGGGACAACTCAGTGTGATCATATTTATATTTCATCAGCAAAGAACGAGCATTAACATGGATAGTTTGCCTGTATTTCAGAAAAGGGTTTTTGGTTACTGAATAGCTCTCTGTTTCTTAAATGTAAACAGATATCTTTTGCAAGACAAAAAAAGGTTCTTTCCTGCCAGATTGTTTTCCTTCACATTATCTTCTAACATTTGAGAAAATACACAACAAAAGGGCAAGTTCAGCCAAGTAAATACATCGTCAGATGAAAGTAAATAACAATGTTGATTCACACCAAATGTTTGTTCGAAGACTATCAGCTATTTTTGGATGCATGCTTCCTGCCGCCTCCTGCAAGATGACACTGTTTTCTTTGTAATCACCACAGTTCAGGGCTACCACACAGCTTCCACTTTCTCTCCCTCTGAGAAAGCAGCTACATCTCTATTTTATCTTTTTTTGTTTTGGTCTATTTTCTTGTTCAATGCCAAAGCTCCCATGCAGTGAGAATTCACATACCCTCTCACTAGGACGTACTAAATTGAAATATTTAGATTTCTTTCCATAGCTTTGTGATCACATACCACAATGCTTCTGTGCCCATGAACCTGCTGCTTCTCTTGGTGGACTCATCTGCAGTAAAGAAGTGGTTGGGCTATTAAGTGTCGTTCACTGCATGGGCCAAATGTGACAGAAACACAAAGCACTCCAGCTTTGGGAAACCCCCAACCCAGACCTTCTTGTAATTGTTAATCTTGAGCAATGCTCTTCATGTTTTCTAAAGGCCCTCAATAGTGTTTTTTCCCCAATTCTTGTGCCTAAACACCTTGCAAAAAAAAAACAACAAGTAAGGAAAAGGAGTAACTGATTGCAGAACCGGACTAGTGTTTGTTTTGGGGAAAGCTCTGGCCCGGAGGATAATCAATGAGGAGAGCTCAGAAGGTTTAGAGTTAAATCATATCTTCTGTCTTAAGGCTCCCACATACTTGCGCGGACATAGGTCCACGGAGTCCGTGCGGAGTCCGTGCGGGGTCCGTGCGGGGTCCGTGCGGGGTCCGTACGGACAGGTACACGCAGAGCTCAATTTTTAAGAACGTGTACGCGGAGTCACATTAGAAACATGGCAAGATGCCTTCACATCAAACTGTTTTGTTATTTACTGTGGTGCTCCAAGCAGGCAGTCAGATGGTCCCTCTCTGTGTCGCACTGAAAGGGGTGCGGTCGGTGCCTACTGTAGACGACTCTAGCTGTTTGCCATGGCAACAGCTAATGGGGATACTTAATAAAAATTACAAAAATCACAATAGTCAACTCAGCTCAACTATCTAATCAAACATGATACTAGCCGTTGAAGTAATATTCTGATCCAAGAAGTATCTCTGGGGCACAAGAGAACACGAGGTGACTGAACAGTAACAACATTTGTCACGTAGCTAGACTACGTGACAAAGATGAACACTTTTACACTGCACCTGCTCCCTGCAATCCATCTAGATAATTATTTAAGCCTAACAGAAAAAGGTTCTGTATCAATTAGGCCCAAGTGGAAGGAAATATGGAATGTGTTATTGTCTACAGGGTAAACCTATTTTCATATATTTTAACTTTAAGCTCTTTCCATCCAAAGTTCCTGTTTGGGAGGAATGCGAGCAGCCAAAATAAAGCTAAAGCATTCACTGACATGTAGAGCTTAAAAATTCTTTGCTATGTTAAGTTTTAACAAGTTAGACAATAACTGTGTAATGAATAATCTATACTAGAAAAAAAGGTTTTAAACAAAACTTTTTTTATGAGCAAATAACTAAAAGCGAATGACTAATTTATACCTTTCCACAGAGGGACATTCTTTGGTCTTCAGTTTTTGTTACTAGAAATGTTAAAAAACAGACTTGGAGATTCCAGGAAGTGTTCTAATTTGTGAATAAACTATTTAATTTCAGGAGTGGTAGTGTAGTGGTTAGAGAGCTCTGGAGTTCCTGGTTTGACTCCCACACACTGCCACTCTGGGTCCCTGAGCAAGACCCTTAGTCCGACAGCCCCCTATGGGATTTAACTTAAAGGTTGATTATACTCTAGTAAAACATTGCTTTTTGCAGATTTTTTAAATTAAATTTGAATAGGGATAAAAGCAAAGCAACAGGACAAAAATGAAGTTAGCACTGGTGAAACTGTCAACTAAATGAAGTGCCATATAATGGAAAATTTTTCTGTCAGTAAATCAGAAAATAAATTGTTGAGGATATTTTTTCACAGTTCTACAAAACTCCTGCAATGTTGTGAAATCACAAGTGAAGGGTCCAAGTCAACAATTAAAAAGTTACCACCAGCATTTCAGAATCAAGCAACTCAAAATAAAAAAAATATTTTATAAGTTTGCATTTCTGCACAGATGAAAAAGAAAAACTTTTATGAGCTACAATAGAAACTTGGGATATGGGAATAATTACTTTACTAAAAAACTAAAACTTTTGTTGCAACAATTCGTTATAACACTTTTATAACCCTCGATTCTGTAAAACACCAGGGGAGGAAAGAAATTTGATAAAACTCAAAGTTCAGTCATTCACTGATGAGTGCTTCAGCTGGAGGCCTGTACTCAGATCAAATAGGAATAAAATCTTCTGTGCAGGTGTTACTGTGAGTCTTTCAGCTCAGTGCTGAGCTGCAGAATCCCAGCACAGCTCCATAGACATCTGGGTAAAGAAGTGCACAGACTGCAGGAGCTTTACAATGCAAAGCTCAAGCTAAACAGAAATCTCTTTGGGATGTGGCACCGATAAGATGTTACAGACCTCTAAATTTACCAGCATTGTTGCTTTATAACATTTTATGGGATGAAGGAAAGTGGAGGGTAATTCTGGTTGCCTACAGGTGACTTCCACTCGCCTCCTGCGACCTTTCATTATGCAACACCTTTTAAAACTATCACCATCTGCTGTTCTCTGCAGGATGAAGTGTTCGATGGATGACAAAAGTCCCCTGTTACTCTGCTGACTTTCTGACATCTCAGCGCAATGCAGTACCGTCCAAACCCTTAAATGCCTTCATGTTTATGGATTCAGAACCATCTGCGCCCTTCATAAAGTGGCCTGGAAAAAAATAGTTTCATGCTATCTTTGTAAATTAGGTCTGGGGGATGGATCTGAAGATCAAGCAGTATATTCACAATGAACAATTCAAAATAATTGTGAATTAATTTTTTTCGGAGGAAATTGAGAATGTCCCCTAAGATTCATCATTGCAGAAGATATAGGTTAGGGACTTTTCCCATTCTACATTTCTAACCACACAATGTTGTCTCCATCTATTCTTCTGGCCTACTTCAGCTATTTAAGTTTGGAGCTTAAGACAATAAGAAAATCTCTGCGTCTGAGCCAAATCCAGAGAGAATCTCTCTTGAGATGCCATCTCAGTATGTAACTTCCCTTCCAGTCATGACAGGTGTAGTATTAGCCTTTTACTTCACTTTTAAGGGCCAAACAGGACGTTTTCGTGAGCAAACTAAATTAAACAGACTTTCTGAGTATGAGTGTTATGATCGCTGGTGCCCCCATGGGAGCTGAGGAGCAAGCTGTGGATTAACAGACAGGCTAATGATTGTGACGGTAAGTGTAACGGGGGAATCCAGCAAAGAGCAATAACCAACAGTCAACTTAAATACTGAGGGACGTGTGGAAAATGACACTGGATCCTGGTGTGTTATTTATTGGATAATGTCGAACAGCTGAGATAGAAAGTAAACAGGGAGACTAATTACCACAGAGGGAGCTGAACTAAGACACAGTAAAACGCTTAACCAAGGGGAAAAGACAAATACTAACCGAAGGGAACAAACTAGAATACGCAGGGACACAAGAAATGGGTAGGAAACTAAACCTAAAGGGATAAACCTTATATGGCAAGATGATATAGAACATAAAAAACCACAGGGAGATGATGAAAGCCGACAAAAAAAATAAAACCACAACCCTAATACTTATGGGTCATAACACCTACAGATCCAAATAATAATGCTGGTCAGAGCCAGAGGATTATTTACGACAACCTGGATGCTTCTGGAATTTCTGTTTAGCGATTTACAGGGTAACCAGCGATAAATCCACAATTGAGCAATCACCACATAAGTCTTCACTTTTTGAAACAAATTTCAAGTTAGGGACTCACTACTTTAATGGATGGCTGTTGTACAGCACTCCGAATCTAACAACACCACTCGTGGCAACTTTTGGCAGCCTTGAACTTGTCTTTTTAAGAATTACTTATTTTCAGGCATGGAAACCAATATACCTATCATAAGCTAGAATCTCAAACACAGTTAGAAGGAAAAGCTGCTTAAAATGTCACATTTTCCTTTGAGAACCAATGTAGCCTCTACTACAAGTCTGAAACTGTGCATATTGTTGTGCAGAAGAAGAGAAAGGAATGCTATAATAACATGTTGCTTGCTGCTGATTTGGTTTGGATTTCTGCCTCAGTGCACTGTTGTAAGTGCAAAAAGCATTTCAAACTCCAGTCAAATGCTGAATGTTTTTTTTTTTTTGTTGCTTTTTTTCTATTGTCTTCATGCACACATGGTTTCTGCAGCATTATAGCTTATTGTGCCATAATTAACAGTTGTGTGCGAAGAGCAGCTCTGGACGCACGTGAGCAGTCTGAACTGACATTGGAACAGTGAAAAGGCTCCACGTGCTCCCACCTTTTTTTATTCCTGTCTCATGCAAACCATCCCGGTTATTCAGGGCTACAATTAGCAGGGCAATGATTTTAGATTTCTATCTAGGTTGGACTTCTCCTACATCACCCAGGTCTCCTGTTTTGCAGGGATTTATAATGTTTCCCTAACCCTAAAAAAGAGGCTCAGAAAAAGACAGTAAATATGTCCTTAAAACCTGTGATCTTGGTGCTTGTGAGTTTATGTGGCATCAGGTTTGCAAGTTGTGTGACACGTGGTCTGAAATAAGTCGGAAGGAGATCAATATGTCTTCATTAAAATAATTCAGCAAGCTAACAATGTTGTTTTATTGACCAGCTGCACCTTTCCTGTTTTTTTTCCACGAGCTGCTACTGACTAAATACCTATAATAACCAACACACATCAAGAAAATTAAGATGGATGTGTTGTTGCCTGGTGTAGAAATGAATTCCTAAATGGACAGTGTGGTGTGCCCCCTCCTTTTTCTCTCTAATCTCGCCCTTTAACAGCATTGTTGCACCGTGCCTCACGGGTCTCAATCGATTCATTCAGTCTCATTCCCCCCACCCAACCCCCACTCAGTATCCAGCAGCGAACCCCCCTAGGAGGGAACCACCACTTGTTTCGGCAGGCCTGAGGACTCCTTTGTTTACTTCAGATTCGTAGAAAATGGAGCAGGTGCAGGAAAAGCGGAGCACACATGCGGCATGAGACAGCGCCTGTTTGACTCGTTCTTCAGGTGGAGGGGCTATCAAAAAAAAAAGAAACACGAAAGACAACAAAAAAGAAATTCTGACCTGATGAAAGTTTAATGCTGAGAGCCATCACTGCACACGAAGCATGGGAACTTATCTGAGGGTCATGGGGAAAAGGGCAGAGGGGCGAGTCTGGAGGAGCCTACAGCCCAGAGACACAGTGAAAACACTGAAGTCTAAAAGCGTCCACCCCCACCCCCTGACAGCACTGGGTGAACTATGATTACCTCTCATCTCTGCACTGTAACAAAAAAAAATTCAGATAATAGAACTCATAAAAAAGTTATTTCATCTGTCAAAATGATGAAAGGCGCTGGCTTCAAACCGAACATAAAATGTGGATTTACAGAATCGTTAAAAAATATTCAAACCCTTGATTTTTTTTTTCAAATTCTGCCACATTACCACCACAAACTTCAATGTAATTTATTGGAATTTGTTTTGTGATAGAGCAACACAAAGTGGAGGGAAAACACTTGATTCTCTTTGAAAATAAAAAGCTTAAAAAGCTTGAGATGCATTTGTATGCAGTCCCCCTGAGTCAGTACTTTGTGGAACCGCCATTTGCTGCAATTTACCCCTAAAGGGACTTTGTGAGCCTCCCACTGGAGAAATTTGTGTTGACAAAGAGCAGTGCTGCAACACGGAAACAAGATACGTCACTTTCAACAGTAAATGCATGAGCATTAACAACTTGATACTAGAAATCTTCTAAACACATAGGTTCTGAATCTTAAAATTGAAAGATTATCCGGTTGTCTCTGGGTTTATTTAACTTGCTAACCGATCGTTTGGCGCATGATCTAAATCCGCAATGAATGAATGCTTGATACGATTGTGTTTTACATAAAGGAACATTACTTTCTCTTCACTGTTTTCAATAAAGCATACAAAACAGTAATTGTTTTGCCTCAAACCAAAATGGAAATGAATAATGGACTGTTAAAACCCATGATCTTGAATCTTGCTTGCTGTCTTCACCAGATAATGAATTTGGGCATTTGCCTTAACTGTCAGGTCATCAAAGCAGCAAGTGATACCATGCGTAAGGATAGACTCAACTATTGTCTGGTATATAGATAACATAATATCTTTACAGACACCCAAAAGTTGAAGTCGTCATTAATAATCGCAAAATTTGACACTTTGTTAACTTTGTGTGCCAGCTAAGATCACAATCTTAGTATACGCCTATATATTTGAAAGAGGTGAACTGATTGGTGATATGACCACAAGGCCAGTGGGCTGCAATTACCAATTAATCTGAGATCTAACAGCAGTTTTATATCCATTAATATTCAAACTTCCACAGTAGCTTCAGTTGCCTGGATTATCCATGAGCAAACTGAGGTTGACAGCTACAAGTTTTGTTTCTACCAGCTTTGCGCATCTGCAGACTGAAATTTTATTCCATTCTTCTTTGCAAAATATCTCAGGCTCAGTCAAAGCGGCTGGAAAGTGTCTGAGGACATATTTTATTAAAATCTTGCCAGAAGTTCTAAATTTAGGTCTGGTCTTCAACCAAGCCATTTCAAAGCAGGAGTATAAAACCCTTCCGTTGTATCTCGGGATGTAAGTTTGGGGTTGTTGTCCCACTGAAACTCTGCCCCAGTCAAAATTTTCACACAGCCTCCAACAGGTTTTCTTCCTGGATTGCCCCGCATTTAACTCCCTCCATCTTCCCATCAACTTTGACCAGCTTCCTTGGTCATGCTGAAAACAATCCACGCTGACAACGCAGCGACTTTACGACAAATGGCAAACTAAAATTTAAAAAACTAAGAACAGTCCAACAGTACACAGTAACAAGTACCTTTCGGTTTGGCATGATTTGGTCAACAGAACCACAAAGTATTTTTTTTTAAAACAAACCAAATCCCATTAAAGACTTGCCCAGTATCAGAAAACACAGATGCCAGTATGAAACAGAATTCCTTATTATTAAAGAGCTATCACCGAGGAGCACAGCACAGCCATCAAGGGCCAGTACTAAGAGACCGTTACTGATGGAAAACCCTACTAACCGAGCAGAGCCGGGTAAAGCCATGCTGAGAAGGCACTAAAGGAAAAGGGCCAGAAGACATAGGGAGGCATCTGTCTGAGTCACTAAATGATTTCTTTAACCAAATACCAGCTCTACACCATTTTAACCTGATGCTCAATATACTGACACGGATGACGGCAAAAGCCTTACATCATGTCCGTAATAGGTGCCCGTTTCCAAAGGGGACATCTATTTTTGCAAAGGATTTGTGTTTACTCATCTACTTTCGCTCAGGGCGGGTAGCTTGTTGCGCAAATATATTTGAAAGGGCTGCATTGAGACGGTCTCTCCGTGGGTGTCTGTCTGTGAATGATCTGCCACTGTGTGCTTCCCACCTTTTGCTATTTGAGATCCGGGCCTCGCTACTGCCAGTGCTGTCCTCCCACAGCTTCCGACGCTCCTTCCTCTCCACACCAGCAGAGGCCTGGATGCGAGAGCATCATCTGTCACCGACTTTTAAAAACATTGTTCTTATATGGGCATTCTCAGGAACAAGGAAATCCACCTTATGTAAGAGTATTATCCTGTTTGTGAATGAAAGCAGGAATGATGTGTTAGTGGAATACGCTTCATGGGGGTGCTAAAAATTAATTGCATATATATATATATATATATATATATATATATATATATATATATATATATATATATATATATATATATATATATATATATATACAATTAATTTTCACTGAAATTGTGAAAAAAAAGTGAATTTCTTGCCGAGCAACCTGTGTTAAAAATTAGCAGGCTAGGTTTGTGAGGTATTTATACAAAAAAATATTATATGTCCTACAACATTTATTATTCAGTAATAGTTTTTTGAAGTAAAAGCATCTGACGTCTGAGTCACTGTGCCATCTGACAGATAGTATTCACAAAGCAAACAACATTCCAAGAAGGCACAGAAAGAAAACAGACCTAGATATGAGAACGAGCAACACAATCTAACATCCTAATAAACTGTAATTTATGCATTATGTTATACATAGCATATTTTATACATACACAGACTTTGCTGCAGTGCGGGTGTCTCACAGCAAATAGGTTTGATTCCACGCTTGTTCAACATATCTCGCCTTTTACACTCAGAGCCTCATTAATTTGATAATGTGTGACTGTTAATGACCTCCTCGGAGCTCTACGTGTTAATGCATTTCAGTGAAAGTTTAGCTGAAGGCTGGAAGGTTGTTTTTGTTTTTGTTTTTTTTGCTGTTCACTTGGGGATGAGTCAACTGCGTTGACTGTCCAATGAGATAAACAGACTGCACAGAGATGCCTATACAGTCACTGCTGCTGCTAAAATAGACGCTGTGATTGGTTGAGTACACCGGGAGCAAAAACAAGGGCTATTTCCTTTTCTGTCTCTTCAATGAACTGCAGAATATCTATGTATAAAACACAACCCTAATCTTACTAACAGTGAACATTAAGTGCAGCTCAAAGCAAAGAGAGGAAATCAATTGTTTAAGAAGACTGATGGACATTTGCTGGTAATTGTTCAGTTAAAGCAGCAGGTTGTTGTTGTTGTTTCACAGACCATTAAGGAAGAAATCGGAATGTAAAAGTAAAGATTTTTTATTTCAATTTTACAAAATTCATATTTCGAGCTGATGCTTGTGTGATGTGTAGTACACACACACACACACACACACACACACACCTCAATTTGACTTTTCAACTGCTCGAGTTCTTCTTTCTTAATAACGTCCATTGGTTTCGCCAGACTTTAGAACGAAGTCTCTCTCCCATCTTAAGCGAATCAGTGTTTAGCTCGAGCTGAAGGAGCAGAAATCATCTTTTGTTCCAGATGAATCTAGGTCCTTGTTCACACGTGCAAATCCAATCAGAGGGACCTGAGATGTCGACTATCCCCCGCTGTTAGCTGACACACTTGCAGAACCTTACAGAGGCATCGCAGGCTGTCGGGGAAAAAACCTACAGCAATTTCCATGTGGACAGGAGATTGCTTTCTGACAGCCAGAAAAAAAAACAGGTTTTTGACTAGCAGTAAACATTTTTGCAGATTTTTGTTGAAGGTACATTCTGCTTTCCCTGCTGCATCTGTGTTCTTCACCGCTGCATAAACACTGACTGTTCTGGCTGGAAGCAGCAGGTAAATAGGAATATATTAGGATGATGCCGTTGTTTGCGCGATCTAGAATTACAGCAACGTACTATATCAGCATGAAACAAGGCATTGTGATGAATGCTGAGATCAGCAAAATCAAAGGTGTTTCCCAACCCACTGACACACTGTCTGACGGATCTGGTCTTGATGTCATCTCTATTTCTCAACCCATCTCTTCTCTTCTCACAGCCTCTTGGCAGATGATGAACAGAAAATAGAATTTGCCATTGCATTAATAAAAATTTAGTTTTGGCACAGAAATGCTGCTCCAAACATTCATAGGGAAGACTGCTGTGTGACAGGTGTCCAACAGACACATGAGGGTAAGCCACAAATGGTCATTGCCTAAGATGGTGGCTTTTAACAGAGCGCTGTATCCCGGCATTTCAATGGAAAGTTGAGTGGAAGGAAAAAAGACTGGACTGTTGCCAAGCAAAGTAACGGTTGCATTTCATGCAAAAAGAAAGAGAATGGAGTCAGAGAGTGGAGGGGCAGAATCCAAACCGCTCGAGGGCCTGTGCAAAGTTTCCATAGGCAGTGATGATTTGGGGAATTATGTCATCTGCTGGTGTTTTTCTACTGTGTTTTATCAAGTCCAAAGACAATAAAGACGTCTACTAGGAAATTAAAGAGCACTTCCTGCCATTTAGTAACGTCAAGATGAAGACGAAGGACACCAAACCCAACAAGGCAGCCACCTGGGGTTCTTTAACACACCAGCGTGCCACAAACTGTTCGGCTCCATGTCACGTCGCATCGATGCAGTATGTCATGCAAAAGGAGCCCCAGCCAAATGAGTACATACTGCACAGAACAAGAACATTTATTTCAGTGGACCCACATTCAGTATTAAAAATCTACTTTTTATTAATCAGATGTCTAATTTATTATAAAACTGAAATCCATGTTTCGTGAATTAGGGGACAAGTAAAAAACTAGGGATCGATAAGTGAAAAACGCACAGAAATAACACAAGGAGAACAGGAACTAGACCACGGACAGCGTACCGGAGGGAACCAGCAATGAACATTTACTACCAGTGAACTGATAGTGGAGGCTGAAGTATTTTGGAGTGCAAGGAGGCGGAGCGCTCCTGAAGACCTTCTTTAACTCGGTGGTGGCACCAGCCATCTTGGTGGGGTCCATTGGAGCAGCAGCTTATCTGTAGCTGAGAGGAAGCAGCAGGATAAGCTCATTAGGAGGTCCAGCTCTGTCCTGGGATGTTCCCTGGACCCAGTGCAAGTGGTGGGAGACAAAAAGACTGTAAATAACATAAATGATGGACGATGTCTCCCACCTCATTCATGGAGCTGTTTCAGAGCTGGAGAGCTCTGTCAGTGACAACCTGCTGCCTCCTAGATACTCTAAGGAGAGCTTCCACAGGTCCTTCATCCCAGCTGCTGTTAGACTTTATCATCTCTGCTGCTCACAGCAGACTCAATAACTGTTTACAATATGCTAATGGTTGCACGGGTTGTGATCCGGTCATGGATCGTTCACAGACTCTAAACACAAAAGCAAATTAAAACCAAAGCCAAAACACCTGAGGATCACAACAACATGTTGTGTTTTCATTATTTACCCCCAAAAGAGTGAACGCAGGCAGCTTTTCACTTTATGTTAAAATTTTATTTCCGGTTAAAACAAAAAATGTGTTTGATGGGCCCTGGCTCACGTTTTTGACCGTATAAGCCATAACCAACAAAATTCACAGAAATATAAACAGTGGAATAAATCATGCTGTGTGTAATCAATGTACATATTGCATGAGATTCACTTTTTTAAAACAAAATGACCTTTCAGTGATATTTCAGCTGATTGAGATCCATCTATTACTCTACCATGTAAACACTGAATCGTCTTTGACTTATGCATCTGAAAGATGCAAACGAACGGTGGTGATGCGCACATTGTCTATTCTTGTATGTTTTAAAATAGCTTGGCTTTAAATCATTAGCTGTTTCATTGTATTTCAATCCGTCAATGAAATTAGGTTGGAGGTTCTACACGTAGAAGATGTAGAAACCACAGACACACAACTGTCGAGGTGTGAAACTCATTAATGGACCTTCCCGATGACGCGCGAGCTGTCCAATAGTTTGATGGAAATCCACTGGATAACCAATAGGCTTCCGTTTGGAGCTGCTGCTGCTTGCTGATTGGCGGAAGGAGCTGCTGCCTCCCGAGTACCGACGCTTCTCCTTTGGTCAAGGTTGCACTTGCGGCTGCACCAGGACGAGTCCGGAGCCCCATTTACGCACCGAGAGCAGCCCCGCTGTGTTTTCATATCTGAGCACAATTGGCCAGGATCTCCATCTTCAAGGAATCCGCAATGGACGAGATGGAGGAAGAGTTAAAATGCCCCGTTTGTGGCTCTTTTTACCGGGAGCCCATCATACTGCCTTGCTCCCACAACATTTGCCAGGCGTGTGCGCGGAATATTCTTGTTCAGACCCCCGAAGCCGAGTCCCCACAGAGCAGCCGAGCCTCTGGATCCGGAGTCTCGGATTATGATTACTTGGATTTGGATAAAATGAGTTTGTACAGTGAGGCGGACAGCGGCTACGGCTCCTACGGCGGGTTTGTGAGCGCTCCGACAACCCCCTGCCAAAAGTCACCAAACGGGGTTCGGGTTTTCCCCCCTGCCGTCCCCCAGCCCGCTCCGCAGCATCACCTTCTCCCGCATCCGGCCTCCCTACCCCCGATCCCCCGCAACTCCTGCATCACATGCCCGCAGTGCCACCGCAGCCTGATCCTGGACGACCGGGGTCTCCGAGGGTTCCCCAAAAACCGGGTGCTGGAAGGTGTGGTGGACCGCTACCAGCAGAGCAAGGCGGCCGCTCTCAAATGCCAGCTCTGCGAGAAGAGTCCGAGGGAGGCCACGGTGATGTGCGAGCAGTGCGACGTCTTCTACTGCGACCAGTGCCGCCTGCGCTGCCACCCGCCCCGCGGTCCCCTCGCCAAGCATCGCCTGGTGCCCCCCGCGCAGGGCCGGATCAGTCGTCGCGCCAGTCCCCGCAAGATCTCCACCTGCACGGAGCACGAACTGGAGAACCTGAGCATGTACTGCGTCCAGTGCAAGATGCCCGTGTGTTATCAGTGCTTGGAGGAGGGCAAACACGGCACTCACGAAGTGAAAGCTCTGGGCGCAATGTGGAAACTGCACAAGGTACGTGCGGAGCAGAGCAGCATCGAAATCTGTTTTTTTTTTAGTGCGTTCAGGTGTTCCTCGCATTTAAGCTGAGCAACTAGTCTGTTGAAAATGCAAGTTCTTTTTTCTTTGAACTGTACTGTGGCGTTCATATACCGTAGGAGAGAAGGCAATAGAAGGTACACCAGAGTCAAGGAGAAAAGAAACTGCGCCTTGTTTGTCTGGGCTCTGCGAGACCTCTTGAAATCTTAGATGGAAGCTTTAAAAATCACCAGCTGTCAACATGCAAAACTAAATCTGAGGATCTGGGATGTTTTGTTTTTTAATATGGGCAATAGGGCTCTTTGCCTTGGGTGGTAAGGTCTGGGGGGTACAGCACAAGAACAGTTCTCTCCAATTTCAGCCTAGCTGCTCTTTGGTGCGTAAATAATTTCAAGCAACATGCAAAACATACTGTTTCTTGCAGGTAAATAAGGGATTCATTGTTGGCTCTGCAATAAGCTGGTTAAACAAGTTGTGTCAAATGCCAAAAGTGAAAGAATGGACTTTGTAAGATGAGTGGAAGCAGGCCTCGACCCCATCACATGCTGTGTACAGTCTCGGCTGGCTCTCAAATAATAAAAAGGAGAATCATAGAACAAGCTTGGTTGTTTATGAAAGGGTGGAAACTTTGACTATCAAGGTCACATGGAGGCAGCAGTGCTAAATACATTTTAAACCTCTCAAGAGAGCCAACACTTCAGAGACCACTAAACCTGTAGAGTAAGTTTTAAAATCTCCAACCTACGCTTGGCTCCTTTTTGTGGTCCCTGACATGGAAAAATCTTTATCATTAAAAAACAAACAAATTATAGAGCTGTAAGACTATGATGTTGAGGTTTCAATCCACCACACAAAGTGCAGACTGAAAAAGTTACATTAAAGAATTGAGCTTGGTATCAGAGCTTCACTGATGGTCTTCAGTGTTTAGGGTGTTGTCAGGGTTCAGAAAAGGGAAAACGTGGCTTTCATGTAGTGAAATGTTATGGAAACTGCACAAGCTGTGTGCATTTTAAAAGAAATGATCCAGTTGCAGCATCTCTGCACATTCTGCATAAAACTTAGCAGGACAAGATACAAAAAAATCAATAAAATTGTCTCCAAAACTGTTTATCAATCAGACAAAGGCTTTCCGACATCCGTTGATGGAGGAAACACAAACAGATGCGTGAGAACATGCTTCTAGATTATCCGTACATCTGGCAGATTTGGGTTTACAATTATTTCTTCCCAACAAACAACCTTATTTCTGATGGGAAAAGAGACAAAAAGCTCCCAAAATAAAATAAAAAACGTTTTACGTTTTATTTTATATTTTGTCAAAAACTAGGTCCACCCTTCTCAACATTCACAGGAAAAAACTCTTTTTAGAACAGTCAAAATACCTGTTATAACTGCTAAGCATCTTTTTTGGCACGTTTCAATGCATCGGTTTTGATTATTAACACATTTCTGGCTAAGGGCTCCAAGTCTTAAAGGCTGGAAGGCCTCCGTGCCATCGCCCTAATCCTCCGCTCCCTCCACAGATCCTCTCTCAGATTCAAGTCAGGACTCTGACTGGGCTGCTCCAAAACTGCCAGGGGGTATGAATCATTTTGGGCTTCACTTTAAGAAAACCCTTAAAACGCCACCAATCGTGAAGCATGGGGAGCTAATCTGATGGTGGGGGCTTCATCTCCTCATCCTCCCCGCTGTCCTAATGTTGGATAAGGGAACCTTTGACGTAGATACTGGACGCTGTTTCGGAGTCTTTGAGTCGACGTGGGCGGTCGGTTCACCACATTTCAGCTGCCTGATCTACGCCTCTTCACCATCCACCTCCTACTGCCTCTACCGTCCACTTTCCAGCGAAGAAAAGAATGGAGGGCTAAATTTAGTCCGGCACTACTCCGAAAACACTGCAAACTCCCACACACGTGCTGATGCAGATGGCAGAGCGTAAAACGTGAGCACACTCTCACACAAACACTCGCTTTCGTTTGGGACCGCTGTGCTCATCTTCCACACTTGAAACAGGTCTGATTTGTCCCCCAGGCAGGAGTGTTTAGCCGGCGACGGGGGCCGAGATACGTCTATCAGCTCAGATGTGAAAGTTCGACTTGAAAACTGTTGGGAAGGTCAGAGGAGGCTGAGCATCTTTCTTACGGCCAATGCCAGCCCCTGAGAAGTTGCCCACCTCACGCCCTCATTGTTTCACAGACCTAGAATAGGAGCAGATTATTTTTAGAACCTAATCAATGAGAGCAGGGTTGTTGGAGCCCACATCCCAGCGTGTTGCCCTGGTTTTGGCCTCCATCAGAAGCACCTGGTTGTCTCTGACCCATCCGCTGGAGCTGCGGCCTGCTGAGCTGCAACAGATGGCTCCGGGTCTGATATGGAGACGATTTACCACAGTTTCATTGAGGCTTACTCCTGGTGAGGATCAGGTTTTGTATGCTTTATTGTAATGCAGCCTGCGATGATTGTCTTGACACGTTTATCTTTAAAGCAGCCTGTTAAGATATTTGGACCACTCGGAGGCATAGGAGAGTCGAAATATATATATTTTTAAGGAAAGAAGTGATACGTTGCAGCATGAAAACCACACATTCATGAGGAAAAACTGCAGTAGAATGTCACTGAGATAAACTGGTTGCTGTTTTTTTGCACTAACTGAAGAGCGTAGCATCACGGCAGGAGGCCTTCAGAACTGTTTTATAAACACAATGATGCTTTACTGAAGCTTATATTTTAACATGATGGTCCTCCGCAGACTTAGAGAACACATTTGATATGATGAGGAAAATCCAAAGTTAAATCAGCTGCTTTGATGCTCTGACAAATCCACAGTTTTTTCCTAGATCTTTTGGAGTGTTTATTGAAGCAAATTGCTGTAAAATAAACAATCCCCCTGTTCTCATTCCATCCCAAATATTGGGTTTATCTGTTCGAATATATGTATGGTTACATAAAATGAAATCTGGGGATTGAAGAGATAGAAATAAGCAGCTATGTTTAGATTAATATGGAAAAATCTAAAAGATCACAGGAAATAATTTAATTTCCAGACTTTATTCAGTCATATTAGTTAAGTGTGTTTAACTAATATTAGTTAACATATTAGTTAAGGAAGGAATGTTTCCTTCCTTCCTTCCTTCCTTCCTTCCTTCCTTCCTTCCTTCCTTCCTTCCTTCCTTCCTTCCTTCCTTCCTTCCTTCCTTCCTTCCTTCCTTCCTTCCTTCCTTCCTTCCTTCCTTCCTTCCTGAAATCCAGACATCAGTAGATGTATCTGCAATAGATATATTGAGATTTTTTTTTATGTTTTTATATACCACTCTGATTTTTAGAATGGAAAATTGTGGATTTTGTTGTCATTAAAAGGTTTAGGAACCCTGAAAGATTATTAACCTCTGTGTTCGCCTGATTATTTTTTCTCTTATGTCCAATCAGTGCAAAAAGGGCATTATTGAAATTAAAAGCAGAAAGTAGGACCTGATAGAGTGCTCTAAAGAGCTGGGATCCACTGACTGTCTCTGTCCCCTCTCATAACATTAGATCCTATAATTACAATGTGTATATACCATCCCGCTCTGCATTCAGCTCAAGGCTTTGTAACATCACTATTATTTCCAGATAGATACGTTTGTTCTCCCCTTCATGCTTCAACAGATCAGAGCGGATTCTGTTTGATCTCTGCTCTTTTCTTACTGGGCTTCTGCATTTTTCATCATCATCGCTATAATGTTTATGCTGTAATGTTCACACAAAGAAACCTAATGAATCCACACTCTGTCTCACACATTTATGTTATTCCATAAGATCTCTTCTGCGTTCTTCCTGATATTTTCTCCACTTTTGTCACTCTGCGCCGTCACTGTCCTCTCCTTTATCTGGAAAGACTCGGACAAGCTGCCGCCATGGCAACCAAATTCCTCTTGATGCTCTAAAGAGTAGCAGACGTCTCTAAGATACTGGAAGCCGTGAGGGGTTCATCCCGGGTGCTTTATGGTGTGTCCGGTCTCACGGGCCACCTCAGGGATTTCTCTCCTGCCGCCATTCTTATTTACAGCTGATTGATGTCACAGTGTCTGCAATTCATGTAATTCAACAAACCCAAAGTTAATCTTAGCACCAGAACAATGATCAAAATGTGAGACCTGCACGGTGTGACTCATCCAGCTTTATCTGCCTCTTCTGGTTAGTGTCGGAGGACTTGTGATGCGTTAACAAGATGTCGGTGTTGTTGGCTCAGCTCTTTGCTCATGCTAATAGAGGCCATGCTGGTCATTATATTACGTCTGGATCATGCTGTGTTGCCTCAGAGCCGATCAAAAATTGACTAATCAGGTGGAGTCTTTATCAGCAGAAGATCTGTGGGCATACAGAGACAAATAGGTGGGAAGGTAAAGTCTGCAGCTGGAGAGGAGATTTTCTCCCACATTCAGGCTTCCTGTCAAAATTCAACACTTTCCAGGCTCAAACCTCCTATTAAAAGAGGTTTTGGCTAATTTGTGGATGGATGGATGGATGGATGGATGGAGCTGTAGATTCAACATTTACTCATTGGGACAGATACAACTGTCCTTTCTTTCTCTGTTACCCCTTTTTATACTCGCCCAGACCAGGAAAACACTGCAGTGAAATTCCAGACTTTTCCTGACACAGGTGGGAGCCCTGCTTGTTGTAGAGTTTAAGTCATTTCAAAGCACTCTGTTCTGGTGCGCATCGGTGCTCTGCTTTTAACGTCAGCATGCGTTTGAGCCTATGCTGTACACGAAGAAAAGCAGGCCCAACGAAAGCAGACATGAGGACAGATGCTCTAAAAAGCTCTCATCCACGATGGCCCAAAAAGTAAGCTAATGAGGACACAGACAGCGCAGGTGCTGGGACGACTATTAAAAATCTCATTACAGTCTCGAAGGTTGGGGTTGTCAGCCACACCTGATCTGCTGCAGGATGCCCACAGTCTCTAAAAGCTGAGCAGGTGGTGAGGAGAAAAACCTCTAAAGTCAGTCACTGACCGTGGGATCCCTGTCCTTTTCTCCTGTTTGGACCATGCTCTGCTTGTAGTAATGAGACCCGCTGTCAGTCACAGCTATCGTATTCACAGGTTTCCTCTGCTAGGTAGACAATTCAGCTCACAGGACAACCACAGAAAGTCATGCTTAAAATGAAGAGGTTGCTGTGCCCAGATGCACAAGATGTTGGCCTTCCTGTGGATGGATTACTTTGTGTTTTGTAGTCTGGGCACGTTTTCCTGTGCAGAGATCTGGGTGCACCACTGAATAATATGCACTGTTGTACAAAAGCATTCATACACCTTAAATGTTTTCACCTTTTGTCACTTTACAACCACAGACATCAATTAGTTTTATTAATTAGTGCAAAACTGAATGGAGGTTGTAAACCAAAAAATGTATGGCTGCCGCCAGCATATTTTACTGTAGAGACGATGTGTTAAAAGGTTCAGATTTTATTCAGTGGGATTCTGTTGAGAACTCGTGAGCAGTCACTATTTTATGTATAGTGGATATATCTTCAAGTGTTCTTACTTTAAAGAAGCACAAAATACATTTCTGTCATCTCAAAACACCTCCAGCCTCAAAAAGCTCTTAATGGCAGTATTAAAATATTTTATCTCCTATTACACCTCTGTCACTTTAGCGTTAGATACTTTTCACTTTTGACAGCACACGTTGTCAAAGCCCAGTAATGGCAGTCAGACAAAAACGTGTTGGTTTCTGCTGATCATCAGCCTTATGGGAAAAATGGGACAAACGTGTAGTCGTGTTCAATGACAGAACCTTTGTATATCGAGATAAAGGTAATGCAAAAATGGCTGGTAATTCCTAGCATGCAGGAGCTAGGATACCTGCTGCTTTATTTTTAGTGAGTTGTGTGGAAAGCTTTGTTGTTACCTGTGAGAACGTCATGAGTAATTTGCAAACTGTGAAAGACCTGGTGACATCTGATAATTATTTAAATAATTATTTAAAAACCTAGAAACAGAAATACATTGGTGGTTGTTTAAAAATGACAGCAAATTACAAGTTATAAATTGTCTTTTTTATGAGGGTCGTGTAACTTTCGCAGCCCTTAGTAAGTTTTATTTAGCTGGACTGAGGGCAAAAATGGCTCTTCAAATTAGGTTGCAGACCTCTGATCTAGACTAAAATGACCCTGACTACAGGTAAAATACTGTCTGTTGGTGACTTCGCCTCAAAATCCCACTTCAGAAAAAATCCAAAGGATCAAACTTGGTGTGATTAATTTGATAATGAAGGTTTTGGATTGTAGAATTGATAATTAGACTATTGTGTTAACTGTCTTATACGAACCTAATAATCAAAATCAAATCAAATAATCAAAAGAATAATAACTAAACATCGAATAACTTTAGCACTAATATCATTATTTCCAACTTTATTGTAAGACTGACTTTTTTTTCTTATGCACTCCTCAGCTCTCTTTTGTCTTCCTTAATGGCAAATTAATAGACACCCAGAAGCCTGTAATGGTTACATGGACCTGATCCCAGCACATGTCATTCTTTTAACAGTGATTCTGAGCAGATACGACGCGGCTGCTCGACTGTTTGACAGTACAGTGTTATGAGGCGGAGGACGGGGCGGAGGCTTGGAGAGAATGAATTTTCACAGTGGGCGTTTAGCTAGATGATGCTCCATTACTGGCAGTAACATTTAACCCTCAAGCTGCATGTAAGGAGATTAGCCGTGCAAATGGTAATGAAAGACGGAGATAAAGAGCAGGAAAATGAGAGCAAAGGAGTGACCCCAAATGCCTGAAGAGAGGAAGCGAAACATTGACTGGGGAAAGACAAGAGGATTATTCATTATCAGTGTAATGATTCTTCTTTAGTCCACGCAGAAAACTCTGTCTCCTACGCTCAAGGTATTTTTATTTTTAGGGGGAATAATACATCCATCCTACTACAGGATGAAGATGATACACGATGCTCTGACACTTGGGAAAACCTAGAATCACACATTTTTATTTATTTATTATCTTTTCACAAATCAGGTCCCTACAAATCACAGTTAAATAATCTGTAGTTTGTATAGAATACCGCTGTCTAAATTTGACTAGTCCAGATATGTTATTGATTCTTCCCTCTATCGATTGGCGTTGATCAGTGATCACCTTCTTAATTATGAAATTCTACAAATGCGTCAAGACTAAGAACTCCCACCCTTTTAGCTCCAGATACTTGTCAACTGAAATCATGCACTTTAATAATTTTTTTTGCATTTAATAAAAGTCCGATCAAGGTTATAAATCAATCCTCTGATGCAAAAGTTGGGATAATCCCTCATTGTCAGTGATTTAAATCTACTGTCTCCATCAAAGAACCCGCAGCATGTTTTCTTTTATTGTGGTCCTTAGAGAGAAAAAATGGAATTGGCCAAAATCTGGAAAATAAAATAAAAACACAAATTTGTATTAGCCTAGGAAAAGGTTGATTGGTACATCGCTAGAACAAAAGGCTTGATAAATCTTAAACTGTGTTTTTAAAACATTAGTCACTCCATTTTGTATAGATAGTCCCATTTAAACTAGACAGATTAAACAACTCTTCTTCTTAAGCGCTGTGCTGACATTAACCTTGAAGCAAATGCAAACTTCAACGTCATTAACAGCTAACAGCCAACCAGTTTCCTTGCGGTGCTTACAAACCATTTGGATTTTGCCTGTCACTGTTTTCTGCCGTGTAACCAAACTGCTGCTTTACATATGATTTAAAAGTGGTGGAGACGTCTTCAGTGTTCTTGGAGTGTTGTCAGATGGCTCAGTGACCACTAGAAAACTGTCAACTCAAGAACTACTTCCTTTTTTACTTCACAATAAGAGTTGCACCCATAGCCTAAAGTACTCTCCTTCATATCCTGAGCTCATGCTAACAGTTTACAAAGTCGCATGCTGACAGTAACAGGAAGCTCATCTAGAAACAGCCTTTGTTGCTGTAATTAGCAAATATTCGGCCCCCTCTGGTGAGCCTTTAAAGAGAAACACTAGCTTGTTGCTAGCTAGTGCTAGCTACTTTTTCTGGTGTTACTGGAGATTTTCTGAGACTCTCACGATAACACACATGTGGTTCTTTATGTTTTCAGTTTGACCCCCTCGGATCCTTCTCCTCTCCTGAATCACTCACAGGCGACCCAGTCCTAAATCCCAGGTGCCATCAGAGGAGGAGATGTACATTTTAATCCTGCATGCACAAAGCCATCACTACCTGGGTTATTGTTGCAGTCATTGCAGGCTCTCAAGAGAACCATGTGAATAAAAACAAACCAAATTTAAGAAAACTGAACTAAAATAACAAACTAAATGTCTTTAGGGTCTCCTATATTGTTTTATAGTCCTGGATAAAGGACGAGGGCTGGGGTTGTGACTTTATACTCAACAGAAGAAAGTTCATTTGTGATTCTAAACTTCTTTAGGTTAATTTTTTAACTTGCTTTCTGTCTCTCCCACAACATTAACCCCATCGCACAGCATCAATTTCAATTACATGCACATGGCTAATGATGCAGATAAGGTGATGGCATCATTTAGCAGCTACACTCCTAATTGAACAGTTGGCAACAGACTCTGTGCTTTGCCATGAAGTGTGGCGGTGTTTTGAGAGAACTCTCATTGGTTGAATGTGTTGGATAGGCCTTCTTCGTACAGGCTAACAGTCTCACACGTTGCTGGCAGTCTTCTCAACCTGGAGTGACATTTTTGAAATAGTCCAAATGGGAATCTTGATCACCCTTGCTTAGAAGATGCTCTGCATCCTGATGTGCTCCGTGCCCATCAAACACAAAGTCTGATTTTTTTCAAACTCTTCATCTTTTTAGCAGGTGCCAGAGTTCCATTATGTGGATTGTTAAACCTCTTTGTACATTATTGATGACAGCAGATTTCATTGATGAATTATGCACCAGCCACTTAGGTGCTGCTTGCAGGAAGAGTTGTCTCATATGGGATCTTGTTAAACATGGAAGAGAATTGTACTCCTGTCGCATCCGAAACTCTTGCAATGTATAAGAGCTTCGTTTTTTGTTTTTTTTTTAACAACAGAAAGGTCCCAGAGGGAGAAAGTAGAACCAAGATGTCTGTTTAATGTTTTTAATCTGTGCTCTCTTAGGACTGCATCACTGTAAACAACCACATTCTTTCATGCTGGAGTCCCCGGCTACAGAATCTGCAAAAACAGGCACAATACTCATTTTCTGCTTGTTTAGCGTATTTTTTTAAACAGATGTTAGTGTTTGGTTTACGTGTGTTTGCAGCTATCTTTGTGCCTAAAGTGAATCTTTGAAGAACAAAGAGAAAGTATTATTGCACTGAAGCATTTAAAAGGGCAGTGCACATTTTAAAAGTAGGTTGTGGAACGCAACAGCTGTCTTCACAGAGAAAATAAGACTTTTTTTAGATGTGTCTTTTCAATTAGATGAACAAAATGAGCTATCACTTTCCCACTTTAGGTGACAGTGTACTTATCTCCTCCATTCCTTGAACTTTCTTTTTCCATGCGGAGACTTCATTCCAAACTGCTAACATTAAAACCTTTCCCGAGACGTATTGGCAGGTTCACTGATATGAAACGTACAAAGTGGTCCCTGGAGATACTGGTGAATTATTCATGCTATGCACGTGTTCGCCGCTCGGCTTAATGACAGAGATGATTGGTGCCCCTTAAATAGCGCGGACGTACTAAGTTGATCCCAGAAACCTCAACAAACCCTCCTAAAATCATTCAAAGCACTCTGGCGTTCTTTTTTCCAGCCTAGTGCCCGTTGAAGCTTTGCTTCTTTGACGGTCCCTTTTCTAAATGCTGTTTAACTGTGAAGCCAGGGTAAAACTTTGCATTAATCCAACTGGTAAATCGTTCAGCCGAAACCTAGAAACATAAATGTTTTTTTCTACGCTGAACTGGCAGCAGCCAGACATGAAATCACAAGAGCATGATTGATGTCACAAGATTTAAATCTGTTACCCAGGCAACAGATGAAAATGCAAATGCATCCATGGTGATATGCAAATATCATGTATGCTAATTTTTTTACAACTTCTTATTTCTGAACAACTTCTTTGTCCTACCTGAACACGCTCTTTACATTACAAAATGCAAACTTCAGCGTATTTTATTGGAAATTTAGGTGATACACAAATACAACGTGATCAATAATTGCGAAGTAGAACAAAATACATTAGATATGACTGCCTTTTGCCTCAGTTGCAGTTGCAAAATGTTTGGCCATTTTTTTCCTTGCAAAGTGACTTAAACGTGGTCAGACTGAATGGAGACTGTCAGTGAAGATCAATTTTTGAATCTCACCACAGATTCTTAGTTGGAATTAGGTTTAGACTTTGACTAGGCCACTGTAAAACATCAATGTGCTTTAATCTAAAACATTCTATTGTTGCTCTGGCTGTATGTTTAAGATTGTTGTTCTGCTGGAAGGTGAACCTCCACCCCCAATCTCACGTCATTTGCAGCCTCTGACATAGAGGATTGCCCTCTATTTAGCAACATCCATTTTCCCACCAACTCTGACCAGTTACCCTATTCCTGGTGATGACAAGCATCTATGTACCAGGATGTTGAAAACAACATCTAGAATGGGTGCTGTTAATTTTCTTACATGCAGGGCATTTTAGATATAGCTCAAAAGTCCAAATTTCCCTCAGATCCTTGATATTCCCCTACATGGCTTGTTGCAAACTTTAAAGGGACAGTGTGTGACTAATTTGGCTTTTATATTATATATTAGGGCTGGGCAAGTTAACGCATTAATTTCGCGTTAATTCATTAGACTATTAACGGCGATATTTATTTTATCGCGCATTAACGCATGTTGCTCACATGCTTTTATTTTGTGAAGGTCTGTTGCACATGCGGAAAAAACAAAGCTGACATGGGGAAGGCAGTGTTTCCCGCAGGAATTTGCTTAGGCGAGGCGGTGAGTTGGCGGCCGGAACAAGTTTTGCGCGGATGACTGGCGGAGCGGGGGGGGGCACGCGAGAAAGCAACAACAAAAAACCGCGTGTTAACGTAAAATAAACATGCAAGCATATCGAGTTAGCAAGCATTTCAGTTTAAAGTTCTTCCAGCAACGAATATGACAGAAACAAGTTAGTTGTAACCACTGCCAAGTTAAACTTTCTTATCACCGGAGCACCTTGAGCTTAACATATCACTTAAATGCCAAAAACGCTGTAGACATCACCAAACAATTCAATGACTCAGAGAAGCTAACCAATGTAATGGCGAAGTGGATAGCTACTGTAGACCTTTTTTTGTGCTTCACACTTTGGTATTGAACATAAAATGGTAATGCTGCTCCCTGCTGTTACCTCAGAAATTGCCTGTTTTTGGTAGATTTTTTCCCCATAAAGAGAATTTCCTGTCAGTGGCAATAAGCTTTAATTTATTATTATTGCTATTTTTTGTTTTACATGTTTAAGTTGAGCTTTACACTAAATATGTGTTAATTCAATTCAATTCAATTCAATTTTATTTATATAGCGCCAAATCATGAAACATGTCATCTCAAGGCACTTTACAAAATCAAGTTCAATCATATTATACAGATTGGGTCAGATTATACAGATTGGTCAAAATGTCCTATATAAGGAAACCAGTTGATTGCATCAAAGTCTTGACAAGCAGCATTCACTCCTGGGGAACCGTAGAGCCACAGGGAGAGTCGTCTGCATTGTACATGGTTTTGCTGCAATCCCTCATACTGAGCAAGCATGAAGCGACAGTGGGAAGAAAAACCACCCATTAACGGGAAAAAAAACCTCCGGCAGAACCGGGCTCAGTATGAACGGTCATCTGCCTCGACCGACTGGGGTTACAGAAGACAGAGCAGAGACACAACAAGAGAGACAAAAAAGCACAGAAGCACACATTGATCTAGTAATCTGTTCTACATTAGATGGTAGTAACGGGTGAGCCGTCTTCTCTGGATGATGTCAAAGTTAACAGAACGCCAGACCAGGTGTACCTACTATGAAGAAAAAGAGAGAGAGCAAAAAGTTAAAAGCTGAAATGACGACAGTCATTTCAATGTAATACAATACAAAACTGGAGAACCGTAGAATGAAGAACAGTAGAAATCAGTAGAGTGAGAAAATTAGACCCTGATGTCCTCCAGTAGCCTAAGCCTATAGCAGCATAACTATAGAGGTAGCTCAGGGTAACATGAGCCACTCTAACTATAAGCTTTGTCAAAAAGGAATGTTTTAAGATTAGTCTTAAAAATAGATAGGGTGTCTGCCTCACGGACCAAAACTGGGAGTTGGTTCCACAGGAGAGGAGCCTGATAGCTAAAGGATCTGCCTCCCATTCTACTTTTAGAGACTCTAGGAACCACCAGCAGACCTGCAGTCTGAGAGCGAAGTGCTCTGTTAGGAACATACGGAGTAATCAGAGCTCTGATATATGATGGAGCTTGATTATTAAGGGCTTTATACGTTAGAAGAAGAATTTTAAATTCTATTCTTGATTTAACAGGAAGCCAATGAAGGGAAGCTAAAATTGGAGAAATATGATCCCTCTTGTTGATTTTCATCAGAACTCTTGCCGCAGCATTTTGGATCAGCTGAAGACTTCGAACTGCATTTTGTGGACTTCCTGATAGTAAAGAATTACAATAGTCCAGCCTTGAAGTAACAAATGCATGCACTAGTTTTTCAGCATCACCCCTGGACAGAATGTTTCTAATTTTGGCGATATTCCGGAGGTGAAAAAAGGAAACTCTGGAAACCTGTTTAATATGGGATTTAAATGACATGTCTTGGTCAAAAATAACACCAAGATTTTTTACTTTATTACCAGAGGCCAAGTTAATGCCATCCAGATTCAGTGATTGATTAAGAAGTTTATTTTTTGAGGACTCTGGCCCAAAGATTACAACTTCTGTCTTGTCAGAATTTAAATGCAGGAAATTTAAAGTCATCCAGCTTTTGATGTCATCAAGACATGACTGCAGTCGAAGTAACTGATTGGATTCATCAGGATTTATGGATAAATATAGCTGAGTGTCATCAGCATAACAGTGGAAATTAATCCCATGCTGTCTGATAATTTTGCCAACCGGAAGCATATATATAGTAAATAGAATTGGTCCAAGGACTGAACCCTGTGGTACTCCACAGGTGACCCTAGAGTTTGAAGAAGATTTATTATTAACATGAACAAACTGGAATCTGTCCGACAGATAAGATTTAAACCAGCCTAATGCTTTCCCCTTAATCCCTACAGTATGCTCAAGTCTTTGTAGGAGAATAATGTGATCAACTGTGTCAAATGCAGCACTGAGATCTAACAGGACAAGTACAGACACAAGTCCATTATCTGAGGCCATGAGAATATCATTGGTGACCTTCACCAGAGCTGTTTCAGTGCTATGATGAGCTCTAAAGCCTGACTGAAACTCCTCAAGTAGGTCATTACTTTGTAAATGTTCACAAAGTTGATTAGCAACTACTTTCTCAAGAATTTTAGATAAGAAAAGAAGATTAGATATAGGTCTGTAGTTTACTAGCTCATCTTGATCAAGAGAAGGTTTCTTAAGTAAAGGTTTAATACCTTAAATTAATGTTACTGATAAGTGCTACAAATGTTACAACACTTTTGTTCATATGGCAGCAGAACATTAAAATAAAAGTGCTCTTTATACTACTTTTGAATTCATTCTTGGAGTTTGCGCATACAATGCGATTAATCATGATTCATCAGGCAAATTATGCGATTAATCGCGATTAAAGATTTTAATCTTTGCCCAGCCCTAATATATATATATATATATATATATATATATATATATATATATACTGTATATATATATATATATATATATATATATATATATATATATATATATATATATATATATATATATATATATATATATATATATATATATATATATATATATATATATATTAGGGCCCTAATTATATTATTGGCTTTTTTATAAATACACATTCTGGCAAAGTCTAATAACATCACATCAAAAATGAATGTGTTCTCATAACTTAGAATTAGTATTTTATAAATACATAGGTGTCTGTGCACTCACTGGGAGGTGCCATGTTGTGTTGCCATTTCTGATTTCAGCAGCCGAAAGGGGCCAAACTTGTCAGCCATACGCGTTTTAACTATCTGTCTCCTATATGAAGACGTGCTGTGAGTGGAGGACAAGTATAGACAAGCAAAGACGGCCGTAGATGATTCTATTTGTCGCTTTCTGTTGAAACGGAGGACCATCCATCCTCTTTGCCCAGCGAGAGGGAAGAGAACGTAACCAAGAAAAGAAAAAGTAGTAATAACCAGGAGAAAACGAGGGTCTTTTTCGTCTATTATTACCAGGTGGAGATAATTCATGAGGGAGCGGGAATTAAAAACCGATGTGGAGGTTGTAGGCTTTCAGCTGGACAGGTAAGTTACTTCAATATAACAGTGAAGTTTATTTTGGGGTTATGTTAGAAACAGGGCAACGTGAGAGAGCGAGAGAGAGAGACGAACAGAGAGATATGTGTGTACGCGGATTGACATCAGCCGGCCCATTCACTGTCTGTAGTGCAACAGCAGAAGCAGGTCTCTTTACTGGTGTTTATAGTCGCCTATTTTAGATCCCAAATAAGCGACTGCACGTTCAGAAAAAAAACAGAATTTACAAGCGACTTTAGAAAAAACAAGCGGTCTCGGCAACAGTGCCAAAAACCATTTCACACGATGACCGTAGCTATTAGCTATTAGCAGTAGCTTGGTACCAAATACATTGAGGACATGTTGACACTGCCACATTTATGACACTCCACGGCTTCTGTAGTAGCCTAAAAGCGAAGTCGTTTGTAATTCTTTTAGCGCACCACTAGATGGTGCACCATTGTGAAAATGTTACACACTGGGTCTTTTAAGTAAATGACTAGAGTTGCATTTGAGTTTCAACAACTTTACGAGACGACTGACATAAATACAAACTATGAGGGTTGAGACAAAGAAGCAAATCTCAAGTTGATTTGTTGGCTTTATCAAACACTATGCTGGACAGTTTCATCCAATAATATGGACGTTCACTTTAAGGAATAGAGCTTCAACAAAAGCTCCACACAGTTCAACCCTAAGATAAGCCAGAATATGACTCTGACAATCCATAAGACTAGGCGCTAACATGAATGCAGAGGCTGAAACAAGCTGTGATGAGGATGATGATCTTTTTTAGAACTTAACCTGACGTGTATCTATTTGGATTTGTGTCTGATGTTAATCATTTGAATGGTTTGAGGGTAGTTCAACACTCGTAAAGGCTGTATTCTACTCCTGTAGCATCCAATGTGTGACCCACAAGAGCAGAACTTACTCAGGTGACATACAAGTCCTCTGTGGTATCCATCAAAGACTCAAAAAGGTGCATAAACGGAGAAAAAAAACTGTAATTTTGTGGCTTGTACAAAACCGAATTGGTTGCTGCATGTAACACAGCGTCAGTCTGTCTGCATGATGACCATTCTTGGTCGTCGTGGCGGATGATGCAGCAGCCTTTGCCGTCCACCGTGGGCCTCCTCATTAACCGCTTCCATGGATTTTGTTTTGTTGTTAAACCATCTGGGGTTCCTTGCAGCATTAGCTGCCCTAAACTGCGCTCCGCTTTGCAAACGTACACTTACTGCGATGTTTACCAGTCACATACAGGAAATACGGAAGATGTTGTGTTTCACAGGTAACCTGACTCTCCCCATCGACTGCTGGAGATTGACACTGACCAAAAGCGATGGATGGGTGGATGGAGGGAGGGAGGGAGGGACGGACGGATGGACGGAAGTCCATTGAAAGGTGCTGCGAAGAAGGTCCAAAAAAACTTGGTTGGAAAAGTGGTTGGAAAAACTCAGCCTCTCCTCCTCTTGTTTCAAAATCCTGAACATTAAAGTCTGGATCTCAGCTCTGGCTTTGCTCTCCAAACCATTTGTTGCAGAAGTCTGTCTTCCCATATGCCGACCTGCTGGACCTGGCACTGCTGTCGTTGTAGAGCAGGAAATAGCCATGAGCAGTGCAGGAATAAAAGAGTCTCCACTTTCCTATGACCTGGTTTTTGAGGACTGAGCTCTGCAGGCTCTCCAACAGACACTGTGGAAAATGGCCTCCAGACAATCAAGTGCTTTTCATTTCATCTCCTCAGTTGCTGAACGCAGGCCGACTGTTAACTGGGCAAAGCGAGAGCTACCTCAGTGTTTCTCACAGTATCACAGGGGGGAAATAAAAGGACGGAGAATGAAAAGCTACTTTCCTTTAGGTCAGGTGAACAGGCAGGAGTGAGGGACCTGCCTGATCTGTGGCAAAACCAGCAGAGTGTGAACTAATGTGGACAGACTGAGTGTGATTGGAGAGATCTTGAAGTGATGATGGCAGCTGATAGATCCGGACTGACAGGAGCTTGTCCTTAGATAGGAGGTGAAAAAGTGTCCGCTTTTTCTACTGAAACAGAAGTCTAACATACTCAAAAGAGACTATTTTATATCTGGGGGAATCATCTTACAATGTAGACTGAATGTTAATGAAGATGGAGCCAGGAGGCTGTTAACTTAGCGTAACATAAAAAAAACTAGAAGTCTGCCCAGCAGCCGTAGAAAGCTCATTACATTTGGTTTGTTTAATCTGCGCACAAATTCAAGCTGAAAAAAAATCAAACAACTTCTGGCAATACTAAAATACCACAAACATAATTCCTGCTGTCTATTCTTGAGTTTTGCAAACTGATTTGTTTTAGCTAACTTTCAGTACCTTGCAAATAAATTTATACGCCTTTGAACTTGTCCTCATTTTGGCACGTTACAGTCACATATTTAACTTTGCTTCATTGGAATTTTAGGAAGTAGCCCACTGCAGTGGAGTAGGAAAGTGATGTGTAGTTTTCACAAGCACCATTTTGAAAATACTCAGGAACACACAGATCTGTCCTTTACGTAAGAGGTGCAAGTAGAGAGCCAGTGGTGAAAAAAACAACTAGAAGAAGTTATGTTTGCCGTTTTCCACAAGCCATGTAAGAGACGCTCCAAAAACAATAGGAACCTTCTTGGCCTGCGTCCAGTGCACAACTCTAAATGTGGAGCACATCACCCTAAACACACCGTCCCCAGGATGAAACATGGTGATGGCAGCATCATGCCTTGAGAATGCTTTCTCGAGGGACTGAACAACTGGTCAGTGACCCTAAACATAATTATTATTATTGTAATAATAATAACAATAAGAGGCATTTATTGCATTTTTACTACACTTAACATTTTTTACTCTCAGAGTGCCAAAAAAATCTAGCTAGAAAATCGAGCAAGATTTAAAATTAGAAAAGACATTTAAGAGCTGTAAAATCTTTTAAAGAGGAAGGTCTTCAGGCTTTTACTAAAGCTCCCTGTCGTCTGTGGTACTCTCAGATGGTTGGGAAAGGTGGTCCACAGGCATGGTGCAGCAGAGCAGAAGGCCCTCTCGCCCATGGTGCAAAGTTTTGTTCAGGGGGTAATAGGGGTGCGGCGCTACCGTGCTGATGTCTGAGCAGTACTTTAAGGTGGTACGGAGCATACAAAAGTAACAATTAAATGGCTTATATCAAAATTTAGTGTAGCACTAGACTGCCCTAATCAAAGTCCAAACCTAAACCCAATTGAGAATATTTGAGCAGATTTGAAGGCTGTTGTTCGCAAATACTCGCCATCCAGTCTGACGGAGATTGAGCTGTTTTTCCAAGAATGGGAAGAAAATTTCAGTGAAATTCATTCTGCAGCAGCTGTAATTGCTTAAAAAGACAATGTAAAGACTCAGAGGTGGCTGAATGTATGAACATAATTGAATGTAGATTGCAATTCAGTCTTTTCTATCAGTTACTGTTTTCCTACTTCCTCCTAGGGGCCATATCATGGTTTTCAGTTCTTCCTTCTGACATTTAAATTAGTTGTGGTCTTTATAAAGTGGAACTGAAATGCTTTAGTCTGAATTCCTCAATAATTTACCCCCACATTACCCCCATTCTCCCCCTGTTCTGGGGTGCATCTGAGAGCAACTCGTTTTGGTGCTGTCTCTTTAAATCTAAGGGAGGCCCCCCTCCAGACCCCGCCCTCCTCCAGGCGGCAGAGTGTTCCACTCCACCCCGAACAGCCATTTTTGTAGTATGCTGGGGGGTGGTGTAATGAACAACGGACTATTTTCACTTATCTTTCAGCACTTATCCTTACCAAGCTTCAGCATCCTTCAGCTTGGACTACAAAAGCTTCCGAAATATAAAAATGGCACATTCACAAAACTGGTAAGCCGGACCTCCATGACCTTGTTTAGCAGTTCCACAGCAAATAATCTGACGTAAATGGTCAAAAAACATAATACAACACTGAGAAAACTGAACGGCTTGACAAATATGACCCAAGCAGAATATAAAGGTATCTCCATTTTTTACATTTTCACAAAATATTCCTAAATTTCAAAGTGTTCCCTAGAATCTCACTTCAGTGTAGAAGCCATGCAGTTTAGTTTCTACCTATTCAAGTATTTTAGACATCTAGCAAACAATGATAATGATGCAGTTCATATTTCATTTTAAAACATGGAGATAGCCCTTCAGTTTAGCTCTGTATTGGAAGCTCTGAATCAGATACAAACTTCAGCGTCCTTAGCAACCTACGGGACATGGTCTTATTTTCTTAAAGCGCTCACACTGGCCTCAACACGGGGAATCAATTCCATTATTTGCACGAGAAAAATAAAATTTGCTGAGGTGCATTGCTGACTCTTTTCTGACTGCTTGTGTCATCTCCTGCAAGGATGTCCCCCTGGGTGGACAGCCACATGAGCCAATCAAAGACCTTTTCAGATTTATATTTGTAAACATTTTGAAAAACAGTTTTATCCCACTTTGCAACTTTGTAGTTAGTCTATCAAATTAAATCCCAATATGACACTGAATTTGGAAGTAAGTAGGAATATAACAAAACATGAAAAGGTTCAAGAGACACAGTTACTCTTTTTTCAAGCCTGTGTGTCCTATTAATTGCAGATTTCCTCTACATGATTCTATTTTTATTATCATTTATTTTGTTATTTTAGACAGACTAGTTAAAATCATTGTCACAAGCAGTGTTACAAAATGCCATGGTGTTTATTCACCGTATTTCAGGTTTGTTTATGGCATTTGAACATTTTATCCAACTAACCTGAATTAGTGGCTTTCTAATTGCTGAAATGATAGTCTGTGTCTCTTTAAAAAATGAATGTTGCTTTTAGACAGACAATTCCTGATGTCGCAGTGCCTGAGTTCCCACAAGCCGAGACATTGTTAGACATAAACTAGTCCATCTTTAGAATCAGTTGTTCTCTCTACTGTACAGAAATATATTAGTTTAAGCACTACATGGGAGAAAATATGCTTTTCAGCATTGCTAATCTCTTGAGACACTAAAATATGAGTCCCGGGTTAACAAAGAGGAAGTCCTGAACAAAGTTGGAAAGTTTACATTCAGAGCTTTACTCAGCTGTTGCCAGCTCAGACTGTCCCCAGTTGCGTGGACTCATGTTGGCAGCAGCTGTCACGTTTTTCCCAAACTCTGGGTTCAAAGGTCAGCTGTTGGCCCCCGCAGGCTGGCTCCCATTTGGTCGTCTAACGTCAGATACCAGAAGCCTCGCTGTCACAGAGGACTGTGTGTTGGATTGTTTTCACAGCGTTTTCCTATGGATCAGCTAGAAGCTGTTTTTTTATTGCTCTCTTCCGTAGCAGTGACGATTTTTCTTCCTTTTATTAGGAAACACCCAAAAAATTCCCAGAAGACAATATCCACCAACTTGATGGCTGTTCACTCAACCAAACAATGTTCCCACAGGGTCAGGCCCCACACTCGCTCTCTCCCTGTCGCCTCCATGTTCACATGGCCTCGCTGCACATGCATGTGAACAGGTCATCCCTTCTTTCCCGCTAACCAAACAGGAGTTCTTCTGTGTCATCGCACATATCCACAACAGTGGCATTTCCTGTCATGTGTGCTGAGCTCAGCACTCCACAGGAGCCCAGCAGCTGTAATCCAATAATAACATGCCAATGTGCTCTCACATCATTTTGGATCACGCTTCTTTTTTTTTTATCCCGATGACATCTTGACGATGCATTTTGTCTTCGGGGCGAGGCAATTCCAAACATGTTCTGGGCTGCACTCTGAAGATCCATTTGTTCTTAACTGTGTTCCTTGAGCTTGACCATTTGTAGATTTTCTTTTGCAGAAAATGGTGGTGGACACTTTTTGTTGTTCTTTCAAGCAGCGCTTATTGAATTACAAAGGGCTGAAAATCTGTACCAAACAATACAAATCCTGCAAAGCTGCCAGTACGAGTATTTCCTTTTGATCTTAATGGGGTTTTTTTTACAGCTGGATTTTAAAAAAAAATCTGACTCCTGTTTAATAGTAAAAGTGTCCAAACCAATGGCCCAATCACTGGGTTGGACTAAAAGAAACTGTCATGTTTGACTGTCACTAACTATGACCGATGGCTAAAAAAGCTGGCAATTACCAATTGCATTACCCACTTTGGATATTTAGTGATTTGGGGATTTCCATCCTGCCACAAGTCCCCTGCTGAGGTAAAGAAATGTGTTGGAAAAATAAAAACAGTCAGTTCGAAATCCCAAGATGTTTGGCTTACTGATAAAAAGGGACAACGAAAATGCACCAAATAACCATAGTTAATACGCGGTGAGTCAAAAATTGTTTGCTCTTTTCTTTATAAAGTAAAGAAAATATATTTGCCAATAGAACTGGTCCAATAAAGGATTGCGATTGTTTTATAAATGGCTTATCAAGCTTTTACCAGTCTAGTATACTGAAGAGAAAATCTGCATGACATTTTATTTGTAGAATAACTTTTGCCAGGTAACGGATAGTAATAGTGATGGACCTACCAGGGCTTTTTTTTTGGGGGGGGGGGGGGGGGGGGATTTCTGATCTTCAATATTGGTTCCAATTTCCATTCAGGAATTATCAGTAACAAGAAAATACTCAACATGTAATTATATAGGAGGATAATTAGCACACTTTAATCCTGAAATTTGATATTTGAGTCCAAAGAGAGAAAGCCACTGGTGTTATTACACAGCTCTGCAGTGAAACAGGATTTCACTCACATTTCAAAACAAGGACAACTTGGTCACAATAAAATTTACTGTTTATAGCAACTTATATTAGTGTTTAGCACTGTTTAGCTAACTTTATCTGGGAGACTTCCAAAGGACAGCTGTCGTTTCTTAAAGCAGCATGTCCTATGCTGATGAAATACATATTTTTTCAGGAGGATGAACCAGAGCAACTTTGTTGTAACACATTCAGCCTTCTCTTTTTTTGATTAATCCTCCTGTTGTTGCAGATTGAATGAGCCGACATCCCTCAGTAGAAAAGGTTTTCTCAATTGCTTGCTTCTTACACGCCTATTCTTCCTCCGACTATTTTTAAACACCTCACTGATACTGAAAGTAGCTCAGTCTTCTGAACTCAGTAAGATCCTCCACAGCACCTGCGTTTCCATTGCAAATGTCCGCAAAACTTTGTCGATATAATAATGTTGAAAAACACAATTGCACAACTACATTAAATTAGCAATGCAATTAAAATCAGACATGTATAAGTTTGTTCTTGCCATAACTCCTTAATAAACATGCCATGACGTGCCGAGGCCATCATCCTCATACTACTTCCTGTCGTCTTCTTTTTCTTTTTCACTCGTAGTAACATCTGGTTGTGGATCGCGTAACTCGTGTGACGTGAAATAAAGTCTTTTCATTGCAGTTTTGCAAAGTGCACTAATTTAGATACAGCCAAAAAAAAACACTTTTTTTTGCAGGAAAAGGAAGTGAATTTATTTTCGGAATTACAATTTGCGCAATTTGATGGTCAATGGAAACACAGCTATCGATGCTGATGGGACAAATTAATCAAACTATATTTTCTCTTTTGAAAAGCATCCTGTGGTTAGATTGTTAGACTGTTTGGTTGATGTTGGTACAGTTTTTGAAAACCGTACATGTTTAATACTATAGTCCCGACATGATGCTGGAAAAAAATTGCAAGACATTGCCTACAAAACATTTCTTCCTCCTATTATCTGTTATGTTGTAGCACTCTACACAGTAAGAAAAACCAATGGACTTTAGAGACTATGGATGTTTCATGACTTCTATTTCAGTCCAAACTCCTGACCCTGTTCCCCTGTTTTTATAACATAATGTGTTTGTCCTCCACAGGGTCAGCTTTCACAAGCCTTAAACGGTCTGTCAGACAGAGCCACCGAGGCAAAGGAGTTCCTGGTTCAGCTAAGAAACATGGTGCAGCACATCCAGGTACTCACGCATTCACCCAAACAAAAAGATAATTATGTAGTTTTTTTATTGCAACCTCCTACAATCTACATAGAATACACAGATTCAACTGGAAATAGTTCTGGATGTTTTGTTACCAAACTCATATCCTCTTCTGTCAGTCAACTGAGTATAGACTTATGTACTTTCATAAGGGAGAAAAGCAAAAGACATTTTGTCGTAATACAAGTATTGTTGATTCAAATTTTGTAGTTTTTGTCTTGAAATGTTCTTTTTGTCGTGTCTTTTCATAGAGAAGATTTTTTTTTCCATTAAATTAGATTCAAGTTCCATCATTAAAGCCTCCTCTTAGAATTAACTGCATGTAGTCATGATCGATATGTGCAGTGTCAAATCTTTAAGTCACGTCATGCAACTTGATAAAATAAAAAAAATAAAATATCTAAAACTGGCAACAGAGGCTATACAAACAGAAACAATTTCCCTGCTGGATTTCTGCTGATGCTGATGCTGATGACGGTACGGTAGACGTGTGTTGGATTTAGAAGCCCACGTGAAGACAAAGCCGAATGAATCTGTGGTCAGCCTAATAGAGAGATTAGAGGAGTAAGGTGGGATTAAAGGCCCCCATTGATAATCATCCCACAACCAGACATAGATACATGAGGGTGTGTATTTACAGAGTGGTGCAGTGGAGGAGCGAATATTACAGATTTGTGAAAATGGACGGTAAAATGTTTCAATGTAGAAATAAATGGAATCCTAATGATCATTGTTTCCTTAATAAGAATATTAATATCTATATTGTATTTTGTCTTTAAGAAATTCCATGAACCAGTAGGAGTTTTTAAGGTTGTAATATACTGAGAATCTTTAAATTGATTAACTTTGACTTTAAATTTAATACATTTTTAAATAATTAATTTTCTAAAGGCACAATTTCAAACTTGGAATTTAGAATATTGGAGATTGTTCCTGGACAAAAAAATTAAAATCCATAGTTTAATCAGACATTATTTATAGAGCTCTTTCCATACCATCAAATGTAACACAAAGTAGAGCTGGAAGATTATTCAATAACAATTATATATTGATCGATAGACATGTGGTGCGATAAAAAAAGGTCAATAAAAAGTTCAATAGAAGAACAGTTTTTCTTCCTTTTGCATTTTAGCCTATCATGCAGGTTAATACTACAGTCATTTCATCCTCCCAACCAATCACAAACGCAGGTCCAGTAACGATCCGTCAACAAGCACCGCCCCTTTCAACAAGTTCAGCGAGCAGACGTTCTGTTTCATTTTTCAAAAACTAGTAGTTTTGGTAAAAATTGGTTGATTAAGGGGTTGAGTTTGTGTTGTTTGTGTTTGTATCTAAAAATAGGGCATTAAGCAGCAGCATAACATGACCAGGGAGCACTTAAATATATGTTTCGATATTTTTGATAATAATCGATATTGATCAATAAGATTTTTATTTTATCAATAAGGTCTTTTCTTTTTTGGAGATTTTTCGTGGCTCTAGTGGCTCGCTTTTTATTACAGTAGGCTGACAGGAAGGGGTGGAAGGGGTGGAAGGGGGGAGAGACATGGGCAAAGGACCACAGGTCGGAGTTAAACCTGGGTCGACCGCGTCGAGGACTAAGGCCTCCGTACATGGGTCGCAATACCCGCTGCGCCACCAGCGCACCCCAATATGTTTTTTTTCTATATCATCCAGCCCTGACACAAACAACAATCAACAATCACACCAAAACTGTAAAGCTGCTTTTTCTAAATATTAGACAGCAAGAATAGCCTGCAATAAAAAGTGTAGAACTAAACTGCATTTGTAAATAAGGAAACACCAGAGGCAGACGTGAGCAACGTAACAATAGCAAAACTCTGAAGTCCACGCACCTTGAGACTCTTCATAAACATTATAAACTTGAGCCACGAAATGGAGACATTGACTTTTTCATTACTTCTCCACAAGGAGAAAGGAGAGAGACTCTGGGGAAAATGGAATAGTTATTTAAAGACTTCCCGTTGTGAATTTGAAGCATATCTGCCATTTCTGTCAGCAGGGTGTGTACCTTGCTCCTGGTTTGTTGTTCATGTGTGTGTATGTGTGTTATTTCTCTTTATTTTTTTGATTCAGACCAGTAATGGAATGTAAATCACATTGCTTAGTTTATTGTATGTGCGCCCTAGCCCGTACCTGTTTGTTCCTGTTTAAAAACAAAAAATAAAGTAATGAAAAAAACAGCAAAACTCTGGAATAGTAAAAACTCCCAAATCCTTCAACAACAAGACGGAGAAATAGAGATAAAGGAAACAACAATGTTTCATGTATTATGGAATCTACATAGTGCTAAAAACAAGATCAAACGTAAATAATAATAAAGGTATTTAGATCCTAGTAAAAAGGACATAGAACAAACCAAAAATACTCATACTTAGTATTTGATGGGAAAAATACTAGGAGAAAATTATTAAAAATGAAAATGAATAAAACTACTGCATTTTGAGTAAAAGACGGGATAAGCAAGTTTTTGTCTTGCTCCTAAAAACATCACTGCTCCCAGCAGCCCTCGTGTCTTCAGGAAACGTTTGTGAAAACATGTATTAGCAGGGTATTTACCGGGACAGTCAGATTTCATGCAGGTACATTGGAGTGTATCTCTGCTGTTCCTCAGTCGCAGACAGGATGCTGCTTACCCCAGGAGCACTGGGGCCCCTAAATGCAAGACCACTGTAGTCACTGTAGAAAGTGTCTGCTCGCTATATAAAGTGAAGTCCGTCGGCATTTTTGGTTGGTTTATGCCTGTGCCTAACGTGTAAATTCACAGCCTCGGGGTGCGTGTTTTTTTCCACCTCTCAGGAAAACGGCGTGGAATTTGAGGCCTGTTTGGTGGCGCAGTGCGACGCCCTCATCGACGCCTTGAACCGACGCAAGGCCCAGCTCCTGGCCCAAGTGAACAAGGAGCACGAACACAAGCTTAAGGTGCGTAATAGTGAACCAAAGCCTTTCTGTGCACCGCGTCAGAGGCATCTAGTATCTGTGTTGTTTACGTGTCTCCCTTTAAAATGCGATGTTTTGGAGGCGTGACTCCCACGGTGCTTTCAAACCAAAAAAACGAGACAAGATGGAGGCTGTAAAAGCAACTGATGCATGAGCTCCCTCTCTGAAAATTAAGTTTCAAATTGGAATGAAAAACACAAACTGCTGCCTCTCTAGCGTCTGAGAAAATCGGATTGAGCTGCCATAAACTGAATCTATTACTTGCCCAGAGGGGAGCAAATCTATCATTGTTTGCTGCAAGCTTAATGGCTTAAGAAAATCTTTTTCAGAAGATCCTTTTTTTAAGGGTAAGTTTTGTCCATTAAATATATATATGTGTATTTTTTTTTTTAATTAGACGAAGATTCATGAAACACAGACGCGGTTCTCTTCATTTCTTGATACATTTATTGCTCCATTTTCCTTTAGAGCATCCACAGCAAACTGAACATGAGATGCAAGTGAGAGGAGAAAAAGGAGAGACACATTTGTTTTGTACAGCATCCAATTTCATGCTTGGACGCCGTGCAGAATCAGGGTATTACACGTGTAGGTGGGCTGAACCACACGGCCCGCTCCTGGTAACATGTGAGAGGATTTACGCCCAGCACCGACGAGCACACGTTTCACATTTTTCCACCTTCTATGGTTCTTGTTTTTCTTTTTTTGTTGTTGTGTGTTTGTAGCACTTAAGGGTTATGTACCATTATTAAAGCGGATCATTTTTACTGAGGATAGTGCAGCACACTCAAAAATGGCTCAATTTTTCCCCCCATCGTAGATCTAAAAAGCCGAGAGCGAGGACCTTCTGAGAAACGGCGTTTAATACTTTCACCTTTACATTTTCTCATGTTCCTACCACGTACTCGAATGGACTTTATTGGGATTTAATGTGATAGACCAACGCATTAGTTGGTCTTCAACTCCCCTGATTCAATATTTTATTGACACATTTAGTTGAAATTACTGACCTTTGAAAGCATGTTTCTAGTAGCTTTGCCCACCTAAAGACTGAATTTGTTGCCCTTTCTTCCTTGTAAAACAGCTCAAGATTTTACAGATTCTCAGTGGGATTTAGTTCTGGACCTTTTGGACAACTATTTAAATTTTTGAATGTGCTTTAATCTAAACCACTGGCTGTATGTTCGTGGCTGTTGTCCTGCTGGACAGGGAACCTCCGCCCCACTTTTAAGTCTTTAGCAGCCTCTAACCAGTACTTTTTTTAAGTTTTATTCTGCGTTTAGCACCATCATTATTTGCTTCAACTCTGCCCAGCTTCCCTCTCCCTGCTACAGAAAAGCATTCCCATAGCATGATACTGCCACCACTGTGATCCTTGGTCTTTATGAGGCTGTTTGCTCACTAATATTCCCTAACAAACATCTGGGCCCTTCATAGACCAGCTGGATTTTTTATGACACACAATTGCACTGGATTTTATTTAGGGTTCATGAAAGAAAAGGAGGCTGAATTTAAATATATGCCACACTTTTCAGATTTATTTACTGAGACTTTGAAAATGTAGGCACCATCTTCTTTCTGTTTCACAATTTCTGCACTATTCTTCCAACCAACAGTAAAACTCTTTTATAATCTGAGAATAAAATGGGAATCTTAGACATTGACTGTAGAATAGCATTATATTATAAGTTTAAACATTTAAGGGGAAAAAAATCCCACACACTTAGACATGCTCTTTACCACAGCAATTGTGAATTGACAGTCGAGATCACATAGAACTGGTTTTTACTCAGGCTTTTTTTCATGGTTGTCTCCCAGGCGTACTGGCTGCTTAACAAATATCATTGAAAAAAAGATATAGTTTACATTTTTTAACATACAAAAAAAACTATACTGCTCTTTACTGTGATTGGATAGTGTTGATTGGAAGGTGTCTGCTTGTTCAAGAACAGAAAGTCATACAAAACACTAAAAGCTGCCATTTTACAATAAGGCTCCCCTTACAGATGGCTAATGGATAGTTTATAGATGTGTTATGAATTAATCTGTAAACACTTTACAACTCTTTCTAAAGTGTTTATTATGCATTAACTAAGGGCAAGCAAGAGACAAAACTTACAAGGCAGTATCTTAGTCTGAAATGTTTAATAAAAGCAACTCTGGATGAAATATATATATAGTTGAACAGATTAGGCTCACTATTTGGAAAGAACCCAGTCAGTCTTGTCTCTTGCAACCCCTTTTTAATGGATATTAAACACTTACAAATTATAGTTATAACATGTTTACAGATTAATTAATACCATTTCTATAAACCATTTATTAGCCATTTATGAGGGGAGCCTTATTGTAAAGTGGTACCACACATTTTTTTCTGGTTTATCACATCACCATGCATATTTAGAATAAAACATGCTGTCCTGGTGGATGGATTTTTGCTGATTTATGTTGGATTGGCAGACAACACAATCGTGCCTTCAGTTCCTAACGTGTTTCCATGCACCTGTCAGCTTGGTGCACACGTGCACTGTTAGCTGAATCCTAATGCAGGTGGCACGGCAGGCCTGAAATTGCCGCTGCGTGTGCTGCTTTAATCACAGGAGTTACCCACAGAGCTTCTGATTCAACACCATGTTGCTCTGTTTCTCAGGATTTTACCTGTACTTTTTCCTTTTAAATGTATAACTCAGTAAGGATGGAGGGATGCATTCAGGGAATCCCTTATAGAAGTTTGCATGCATGTGCTCAGTAAACTTCTCTATTAATTGAATCATACTTACACAGTGGGATCCAGCGTAGCATAAGAAAGTCATAGGAAAACCTGAAATGTGTCTCAGAGGAAACTGCAGCTGATGAGGCGTCTGCGGCGCGGCCTCCCGCTGCTCTCCTGTGTTTCACGGCCACTAACGCCGAAGCCTGGCTGTCACCATGGCGACTTGTTTAGCTTGCTGTTGCGAAACCATGGAGACAAGAGGTAGTCCTTCATTGCATGAGTCAGGTTTTTTTTTTCTATCCCCCACAACATCAGGAAGTCTGACCCTTGCATTTGTTGAAGGAGACAGCAGAGGTGGAGGCTTGTTTTATGGAGGTTCGTCACATGGAGGGGTTACAAAAGCTCCTCTGCCGAGTCTCGCTCTAACGCCCACGCAGACACGTGGAGCTGCTCTCCAGCCTGGATTTGCCTGGAAATTAAAATGCAAAACTGATCCAGCACAGAAACGTTTCCACAGGTCACATTATAGCCACAAACCTCAACGTATTTTATTGGGATTCTGTGTGATAGACTAAAGTAGTGCGTATTTGCAAAGGTATCAGAGTACCCTGCAGGGCGTTTAATCGTTTTGTAACTGAAAAGTTACTCAGCCCCTCTCGGTCAGTCGTTTGCAGAACCTCTTTTCAATGCAGCCGCAGCGCCGCACATCTAGGAAACGACAGGTTGGCCCAATGCTCTTTGCACGTTAGCTGAAGCTCAGTCAGCTTGGATGCATCATTTCTGTGAAGATCAGTTTGCAAGTCTTGCTACAGATTCTCAGTTGCTTTTAGGTCTGGGCTTTGACTGAGTTTCTGTCTAATTTGGGAACTACTGCATACAATGACAGATCTGTTGCTGCTGAGCAAACTTCCAGTCTGCGCTGACACAGTTTGCCCACATTTGAATGTGACATTATGCATGCTTTCAGTGGAATGTCCGTATTTATACATATATATTTATGTAAATTAAACCCAGAGCAAATGGTGACGTTTCCCTGTTGAATATCTCGGAAAAGTTGGTGCTGATTTTTATAAAGGGGAGAAAAGGGGGGAAAGGTGAAACTTCAGCTGCTTTTGTGAATCCTAAGCAGAAATTCAGCTGATACCACGAGTAAAACAGTTGCGAACAACTGCAGCAAATTGGATTGCTTTGTGAATTTCCCTCCAGCTTTGGAGTAAAGGCTGCAGGATCCTGCGGTGCTGTTCTCACTGGATTTCATCCAGTAGCAGTCCTTTACAAACTGAGCAGAGGACAGACGATAGCTGATCAAAGCAAAGTGACTCAGGGAAGACGTCGGTTTGCATTCTCGCCTACTCGCTGCAGAGTTTACCAGCAGATGTCTTGACTGCTGGCCACCCAGTTTGGGTGCTTCAGTGGGTTGAGATATTTGTAAAGGTCTGTTTTCTAAGGACATACAGTACCTTTCAAAAATATTGATATCTTTTTTTGTTTATCTCATTTTGTGAGAAAAAAAAAAGATTTTATGTAATAGAGCAAAACATTTTAACTGATATAAATCTTTTGTGTTCAGCCCACTTTTTCCGCAGGGAGAGAGAAGCTGGTCATTGGTGAAGGGAGTTAAATACAAGAAAACCTGTCAGAGGCTGCAGCGGACTTGAGAATCTAAAGGGTTTAGATCAAAGCGTATTCGTGTGATAGAAGGGCCTAGTCAAAACCCAGACCCAAGTCCAGCTAAGGATCTATAGCGAGGCCTGAAACCAGTGTTTCTCTTGATCTGCAAAGCAGCTAGAGACATGTTCACTCCAAAAGGCTTGCTGCTATAACTGCAACAAAAGGTGGTTCTGCTGACTCCTTCTATTGATCACTTTTCAGTTTCTGTTTGTTAGCTAACAAACAGAGCAAAGCACATAACTGTTCCCATTACCTGTTGGTCTGATGCAAATCCCAGTGAACTTCATGTAAATGTGTGGTTCTAATATGACAAAATGTGCCTTTGAACAGTAGAAATGTAGGCAATTTTTATGTTTTATGTTTCGTAGGCCAGGCATCAATGAGACATATAGAAGTCACAATGTGGAACATGAACTACCAACATTTTAAACTAGTTTCGCCATAATAACATTGAGGAAAAAATAATCTCAGATGCATAGATAGTGGAAGTACTTCTAGATTTGCCTCTGCTCTTATATGTCAAAGGAGATCTTCCTTCTACACTTGTATTGCATCTGGTAATGAAATATAAGTCATAAGTAATAGCAGCCCGCTGACAGCTGAGTCACAGCAGAAATGGAGCTAGTCGCATCCTGTGTCCATCACTCTGAGCAACATGTCATGTTATCCATCCTTACGTCCATTTTGGTTTATAATTCCCATCTTTCTCGTTCCATGTTTTCTTTTCTTTTCTTTTTTTTTTGCTTCACTTTGATTTATCTACATGAACTTTCAGAAACGTCAGACTGCAACAAATGTGATGCCGTGGTCCTTACTGTGTACCCTTTATCCTTTGGGCTGGTGCAAGCAGACTTGTTGGAAGTGCCGCCACAGTGTCTTGCAAGGCCAAACGTGCTGCAGTGGCCCAGTAATTACAGCCGGAATAAATAGAAGGAGGCTGAAAGAGCTGTGGCAATAGATGCAGAGGGAGAGACGGCTCGTTATTTTAGCTGCTACTGAATCTCAAACGCAGCACGAAACATTAGATACACATGAGAGTTGCACACAGCGGCTGCTGATGAAAACTGGGAGGCAGAGTTGGCGGGGAATGCCGTTCGGGCTCTTAATTGCCCCCAAAATGATGACAGATGCAGACATCAGGCAACAAAAATCGTCAACAACCTGCCATTATCGTGTTCCTGAGACCTAATGCAGAGGCTCTGGCCCACTTTACACATCAGGCTCACCAACTCACATTTCTTCCACCACATTCATTTATCTGGGTTTAGGCAAGTGTCAGGTTCAAACCACCTAAAACATTCATTAAACAACACAAAGAAGAGAGACAACAGGGTTAAATCTCGCTAGGAGACCAGCAGACAGATGAATTCCGTTACATCTCTTGTCTGTTCTGAAATCCACTCTGCTGCTGCTGTACTTTTTATTATCTCAAAAAGGGAGGGCCTTAGTTTCATTGCAGAGCTTAAGGAAGGGGGAAACATACTTTAGTGTGACCTTTGACATCATAAGCTAGCAGTTTCAGGTATGCAGAACAACCTTAACAATTGAGCATTCAGTGAACAGGAAAAGGAGGATACACCGATGGCTGGGTGCAATTCATCACAGATAAGATGGTGCTCGCAAATTTATGGTGAGGCTGTTTCTTGCACCAGACCTTAATCTGTAACATAGGAGAAAGATATCAGTCCTCTGAAAAACACTGACGTCTGAATAAACTCAAACCTTAAAACCTTTTCAATAGTAATGAGTAAATACATGATAAATGCAATAAACATAAAACATGTAGAGAATAATAAAAATAACTCTAACAGCAAGGGTGCAGGAGCCACAGCACCACGTACCGCTGCAGCTCCTGCACCCTTGCCTAAAGTCGGATAAATGCATCTTTCCTACGCTGCTTTTCTAGCAGTCATCTGGCACAGCGGCATTGCCACTGGCAGATTATTGTTGTTGTTTTTTTCATCCTTTGGAGAACCGACTTCTTCCATATTTTAGTAGAGGTGTTTGATGAATGCGGAGAGGAGCAGTTCAGTAAGCAGTGGTGAGACATTAAAGGATTGTAGATTTTTACTTACTGTTACAATCCTGAACTTTTACCCAGGTCAACATTGCCATTCCATATTTATTGGCAACCATGGTATGAATGTGTTTTTATTATTATAGTTGCACAATCTTACTCTGAAAATAGGGGAAAATGGTGCACTTTGAGAAATTGATTGTTTTAATGGCAGAAATAAATGCAGCTAAAGCAGTTATCCATGTCATATGTATATTCCCTGTATAAATATGACATGAGACCGATGTAAATGTGTGCAAGCTAAACATTACCGGAGCTTTAACTGGAATTTAGCTCTTTGGTGAGATGAATCTAGGATAAAAGCCTTTTGGGGCCAATATGTGGAAAAAGCACCTAATGCCCACTGATTTATACGTTTGAGGATCTGTGATGCTTTGGGCCCGTTTCTCTAGCAAAGGTCCTGGGAGATGGAGTTTTGGTATCATAAAATCTCTGAAAAATCAACAGATTCTAAATAAAAAATCTTGTAGTCTATGAGTAAACAAAAAAAATAGCCATCCTTCACTGGGTCTTTCAACGGGTTAGCGATCAGAATCATACAGTATAATCAACACAGAAGTGGTTCTGCAAACACAGAATCAACCTTCTTTCACGGTCATGTCAGTCCACAGACGTAAATCTTATTGAATCTGTGGGATGAGCTGAAGAGAAAAGAGCATATGGAGGACTGAGGAGATAAAGAAGAACAGTCAAGGATCGCTTTCTTTGTATGAGGCACCTTTACAAAATATTATTTCTACTTTTCAACCAAATCTAATTCTGCTCTTCCTCCTTCCTCACCCGCTTATCTGAAATAAAATCTTGGCTAACATCTAATTTCCTTTCGTTACAACATTGACGAGGCTGGAATCAGTCCAGAACTGGCAGGTTTTCCGTTTTTATCAGCGCCTCCCCTGTTTCCCCCTCCCTCAGGTTAAGAGTTTCGGTGTCTTGACAGCTCACCATCGTTTCAGGCTCACATCAGTGATATCGCTCGTTCTGAATATTTTCTCTTACGCAGCGTAAACCGCCCTCCCTAACCCCTTTCACCACTTCTGTCCATGTTCACAGCCTCGTGTCCTCTCACCTCACATTGACGACTGTAATTATCTCCTTTTTGGTCCCTCCATAAGCTTCAGATGGTTCAACCAAACCCCCCCCCCCCCCCCCCCCCCCCCCGTCCTCCAGCAGCTGCGCCGGCATCCGGGTTAAATCAAGACTAGAATTCAAAATTGTTCTGTTCACACAGTCAAAGCCATTCACAGCCGCGGCCCTTCTTGCTTTTTCCCCCCCGTTCCTTTAAGTCATCCTCCTCCATCCACCTCACGGTGCCTTACAGACATCTTAGCACCACGGGGAGCAGAGCGTTCAGCCGTTCTGTTCCCCAGCTGTAAAACTCCCTCCTGCCAGACGTCCGAAATATCGACTCTCATCCTTTTTTTTTTTTATATTCAAGACTCAAAAGTCACTTGTTTAAGAAATCATGCTCTCTGTAATTTTATTGCATTTGCCTTTTATTGCAAAACTGTTGTTTCTTATCTTTCTGTACAGCGTCTTTGAGCGACCTGAAAGGTGTTTTTAAATTAAATGTTTTATTTTAATTATTTTCATTTATTTTTTTATTATCGTTCAAAAAGGGGGTTATACAAAGTATTAAAACTTATTTCTTACCATGGCAATTTTCCTCACTGAGTAAATATTCTTGAATTAAGAATTTCAGTTCTCCTTCAGTTTTCGTTGTAAGATTATTATTATCCAAACCAGATGAATGTGTTCAAGGCTTTTAACACACCTTCATAAGGTAAGCTAATGTGGTCGGCGCTTCATATGAGTTAGGAGGTTGTACAGGCAGAGGATGGACAGGGTTGTTAAACTGACAGTGGTAGCGGTGACAAACTCCTCCTGGAGCGATGCCAGGCCACTGCGGGGCTGCGGATGTTTCAGATCCACAGCGGGGAAAGTTTGGACCTCAGCACCAGAAATACAGACCTGGACTAAAATGCCCTACAACTGTGCAATGAGAAAGGTTAAACACTGTCCTCGGGCTGATTCATTTCTCATTAAAAGGAAGTGATTAGTGATTTAGTAAATTACAGTCGGGGCAGATTAATGTGACTGTGTAAATCTAAAGAGGACAAGCTGTGATTTTATGGGGTTCGTTTCATTTCACGCCGAATGGATCAAGTTGTAGCAAAGGTTCGGTCACTTTCTCTGGAATTTTCAACTGTTGCCATAAGCTGTTAATTTTCTGTTGTTGTTTTCTCAGTGCTTGAGTCAAATTAATGTCAGATTGTATATATTTGGACCGCTATATGTGTACCATTAGCTTGTAGTGACTGTACAGAGCCAAAGCAACATGTTGCTGTGGGAAGACTAAAGCCCCTTTCACACTTACAACCTTACCCAGTAATCTACTGGGTCAGCGTTATGCGTGAATAAAGCCAGAACTGATTTACCAGGTAAAACTGGTAAATTTACTGGGTCAAGACCTAGTATCATGGTCATTTACCGCTCTAGCGTGAAAAAAACCATTACATTCCTGGGTAAGGCACACATTTGCGTGATTACGTTAGATGTTTGTAGTCTTCGTTTAGCTCTTCCCCTGATGTCTGCAAGTCAGTTCTCTGACTGAAAAATGTACTGAAATTGTTATTTTTCTGTAGTTTTCATAAATCTACTAACAACTGTGAGAACCACCGGTCCTGAAGACATTGTTTGTTCTGGCTAATCAGTGTGACAGACGTAATTTACGGGAAAGTGGTTTTGTTAAATTACTGGGGCTTATGTAAAAAGGGCTTAACTATGGATGAATTTATATATGAGTTTCAGTGGCATGACAGACAGTGACCTGAGTTTAAGGTGTTGACGGCTACATTACAGTAGTGCAACTAAACCGACAAGTAAAAGACAGATGGAACGTGTGTAGAAAAGTGAGACTTTTAGCTGCTTCCATTCACTGCTGCACCCAAATGCAATGTAGGCAGGCGACAATAGCTACGTTTACATGGATAAAGGTAATCGCAATAAACGGACAGAATAACAAAGCGTCATGAAAACAAGCCAGTCGGTATATGTCGGATTAAGCTCAATAGGAATGAAATTGTATTTCAAATGAGAGGGGTGGTTTATGCCAATTGATAATCCGATCAATGTCAGGCTCAAGTTGTTGCAAATGTGGCAAACTAACATGAGTGTGCATGTGCACCCAACGTAAACGTGACATATTTCCACATTGGTGAGGGGCGGAAATACGTCGGGAAGCAAAATTGTCAGGGCTCCCGGTACAACCTCTCTGTTCGAAAAATAAAAGGGCTCAAAATTGTTGCTTACTCAGTAACGTTTCAGCCGTAATTAGAAGATCGTGCAAGTCCAGCCTGGGCGCTCAGAAGACAAACAAATTCATATAATACTGCTTTGTTTACTATTTTTGATGTTTAGCGAAGACGGAAGTACTTCTTCTTCTGTGTTTTTTCTAGGGGAATTTGCTAATCGCGCATGTCAGAGTGGTTCTAGTCAGAATACAGCCAGCTACACATAAACGCACATTATGATCAGATTAAATGATTGTTTGCCCATATAAACAGTACAATCCGATTATTTAATCCGAATACATTTTAATCCCATCGTGACATTCCGTGCATGTAAACATAGCTATAGTTGTTGATAGAAAAGGAGTACATACAGTGCCGGAGCTCTGTCCACGTGCAGTGCGCGTAAGGCCTAAGTGCTCAGGGGGCACCAAGCAGAGTCGTAAGTTGATGAATGAAAAGCTTTCATACTTTTTGGATCTTGTCTGCGGCGTAGTTTGAAACCTATTTAGTTTTCTGTTTCAGCGGTTTCTCCGGTTCCTTAAAAAGTCAGCAAGACAGTTCCGCTCTGTCCCGCCTCCTGTTCACCTCGCCTACTCTTCGCACTCAGGAGCTGGGGGTGGCCCTCAGTGCCGGCTGACAGGGAGAGAAAGAAAGAACCTTTGGAGGTTTTTACCGTTGTAGACAAATAAAAAAATTAAGCAAAGCACCATTTCACATGTAGTTACTGTATTCACTACTGAAACGACACTAAATAAAATTGAGAAGTTATCTTGGTAATCACAAGCAACACATTGATAAATACTGTATTATTGTTCCCTTTACATGTGTATGTGTGGTTGGGGGGCTCCACAAAGCCTTTGCGCTTAGGGCATCCAAATGGCTAGCACCGCCCCTGAGTACTTACACATCAATGTAAGAAACTAATGCTTTGAAATCCATGGACAGGCTGCTGATCTATTAGGTATCCAAGGAAATGCCACAATCATGTTTCTTCATGTAATTCTCAACTTAAGTTGAATTACAACCCTTAAAACAACTGAAAAGGATGATTGTAAAAGTGACAATACGTGCCTTTCAAATTCCCTTATTTACATAAACTAAGTTTCCCTATTTGGCCCTTACATACCATGGTAACATTCCTTACCAGGGATTTCCAACGTTAGACTTGATGTTGATGAGTTTGTCTTGTTGCTGCGTTTTATGAAACATCTCTGTGGATCTGAGGCTCACACTGATATTGGTCCCACAGCCGAGACAGTCCTGAAAACCTTTCAGTGATCAAAGATCGGTCTAATCCCTAAAGCATTTGTCCATCCTACGTTGAGTAAGATTTGTTTTTGAGATCCAATAAAGGTGTTTTTTTGTTTTGTTTTGTTTTTTTTGTCCTGTGAATTCCTCCATCTCTGCCGGGTTTGTGTGATCCAGAACCGGCTGCGGTCACCAGTAAATCATCTTCCTGGATGCTGGCGGTCCTCGTGCGGCCCCATGAAGGATTTTCCTCTCCGTTTCGCTTTGGAGCCTCTCGGATAGCAACAGTTCAGTGTCTGTTTCCTAGCAACACGCAATCCAGCACTTTATTTCACACTGTTGCAAACAGGCGGCGGACATCGAGGCTGTCAGTGATGGAGAGGGAATCTCCCACCTTTTGGTCAAATATTGACTGTACAGCTGTGTACAATATGAATCCTTTTTGTTTCATGTAAGACTGTTCCTCATCTGTGAATAATACATTTGGGGGAAAACTTGATATTTTTCAGATATGAAATGAATTACCCGAGATAAAAATTTCCATCATGTCCTGATTTGTCTCCCTGAGAAACGTTTGAGAATATTTTCTTCTCATCCTGGTCCTGATGTAATTAGTGGTGACTGGTTTCACGGTGTGCGTGTGAAAAACACAATAACACTTTCCTTCCGCTAACGTCATCGATAGAAACTGCTCCCTTCGACCTCCTCTTCCTCCCTTGATCTGTATCCAGAGAGAAAAAAAATCATCTAATCAATCACTTGAGCAATCCTGCCCCTTATTATTAGTGTTCATCCTGGTCGCCTCATTCAGTTCCTCCTGATTCATCAACAGCTTTGTTTATTCTGCATTCTGCCAGTTTCTTCTTGGCTCCCTTAAACTCCTTTTTTCCCATTCTTGGTTTGTTTTCTTGTCATAAATCTTGGTTGCATCCAATTTTTTTCTTTCCTTCTACCCTAACAAACACATTTTTCTTCATTCTGCAGATTTTGTTCATTTTATTTATTCTCTTTCATCTACCCTCACTCAACAAATCAAGCCCAGGAACGTGAATTACATCCTCCTTTATTTTATTGCTGCTGTATTGTAGTGACTGGAAAAAAAAGTCAACAATTAATCAATGATTTAAGTATTTAATCCCTTGTAATCCTACAAAATGAATTAGTCTTGTCCTTCTTTTGACTTTACTCCTCCGTTTTTCCCCTCAACCTTGTCTGTCCAGGTGGTTCGGGATCAGATCTCCCACTGCACGGTGAAGCTGCGTCAGACAACGGGACTGATGGAGTATTGTCTGGAAGTCATCAAGGAGAACGATCCCAGTGGTTTCCTGCAGGTAAAAAGGTCTTCCAAATGCTTTTGAAGTAAAGATGTCCCATAGAGCCCCATTTCAGTAAACGTCTCCTGAAATAAAACAGTTTCCCAAAGCTCACATGCTGACATCCGTATCTGACTGTGATTATATGATCTTTGTACTAGAGTTATACTTAAACGACCATAAAGTAACAGGAAAATGTTAACAATTAGAGGTAAAAACATAAAAAGATACAATAACAGCAGCATTAGTGTGTAAGTCCTTTAAAAAATACTTTGTTAAAGCAAGTTTTTATTCAATCTGCAGTATTCAATATTTGCCCAATCTACTTTGCACGAGTTCTGAAGATATGTCAGATTATGAGGAAATCTGTTGTCCACAGCCTTGTTCAGGAAACAGGTCGGCTTTTCTTCTGGTTTAGCCCTTCCCATAACTTTGATATTCTTTTTGCTTGTTTTGGTTATTCAGATGACGGTTTGGCCTCACTGATGAAATCCCTCTTAATCTTTGGCTTTCTAGCTGACGAACAACGGTTTTGAGTCAAAACTGAAACCTTGAAGCCCTGCTGGTACGCTGAAGTTTTGAAGGAAATGTCAGCGCACAGCATGATGCTGCCACAAGCAGGATTTATTTTGTGCATTGTGTTCTTTTGGTGATGCGTTGGTTGTTTATTTATTTTGTTTATTTTTGCTCAAATAAGCCTTTTAGAAGATATTGAAATATTTTGCAAGGTCTGAAAACTTGTCTTGCCACCCTGTTTATTAGTAGGAGAGTAAAACACGATATATATGGAAAACCTGATCTTATTCTTACAGAATAACACAAAATAAGGCCCAAGATCAGAGAAAGGAATATGCTAAATGGAATACAAAAAGAGGTAAACATAAGCAAGAAAAGATGACATGTAAAACACTAATAAAACAAACTATTAAAATTTAATTCCCCCGGAGGAGCTGGCCCAAGTGGCTGGGGAGAGGGACGTCTGGGCCTCCCTACTGAAGCTGATACCCCCACTACCTGACCCCGAATAAGCGGAAGACAACGGATGGATGGATGGATGGATGGATGGATTAGAATTTAATCAATAAATACTTTGCAACGTTTTTCAAACTAGAGATGGTGCCAATCTGGGTCAGTATTGATGCCCAGTAACCCAATATGGATGCCATTCTTGGATCTGATATTGAGCTGAGGCCACCAATCCATCCTTCATCCCAAACAGCATGGTCCTGTGTTACCGTAGCTCATATTGCCTGATTTTACTCAAGAAGTTTAAACTCATGGAAATGTTACACACTTAATAATATCACGGGGTGACTGTGGCTGAGCAGGTAGAGTAGCTGTCTTGAAAACTAAAAGTTGTGAGTTTGGTACCAGCTTCCTCCTATCAGATGTTGATGTGCCCCTGGACAAGGCACTGAACTCCAAGTTGCCGATCGATCTGCGTATCAATCTGTGAATATGTGTGTGTGATTGGGTGAACGTGGCTCCAGTGTAAAGCGTTTTGAGTGGTTAATATGACAAGAAAGTCAGTATAAAAATTCAGCCCATTCACCATTTAATAAAAATCAAGAGCTGACTAACTAGGAGATGTGATTACTGAACAAGGAGAAGGTGGTTGTTTAGCAACAGGGTGCAGCGATGAGGGAAGGCAATGAACTGAAGTTAAATGGAGGAAACTGCAGAAAAATGGGCGGCAGAATACACAAGGGCAGCAAAGACACACAAACCAGAAACAAGACACAAGTCAACATGAGAATTAGTCAAGATTCAATCTGAATGGTGACAAAGAAATTTAGAAACTGGAACAACAGGTAGAACATGTAGTAAATTGACCACAGAGCTCAAATGAAATTTTCTAACAAAAATTATTAATTATTAATCTTGAAAATATAAATGTAAATTAAGGTAAGTGCACAAAATACATCCGTATAAATGGGGCCTGTGGGGTTTATGCATACTCTCTTGTACAACACCAGGACAAAAACAACACAAAATATTTAGGAGAAAAAATTCTGTATGGGAAAATATTGGCATCGGAACCCAAAATTCCTGCGTCTCCATTTTATACATTTTATTTGGGAAGATTCTAAACAATATTCATTTCGAAACACTTAAATAAATTAGCCATGTTCAGCCAAGTTATGAAAAATTCGAACCTATTTTGAACACAATTATACTCTAATTAATTAGGCTAATAACTGAAATCAAATAGTTTCTAACTATATTGTCAAATATTCATTAAAAATGTTGAGACACCAGGAAATATTTGTCAAACATCTGCATAATCAACCATTTAAAACAAACAAGATAGCATGAATTTAAAAATTCTCTTTCTTCCATATTATACACTTAAAACCTAAAAGCTGAAATCGATTAATGCCTAATACATCAGATTTATAAGGATTTAAGTGCATTGCTGCGGTCACTGGTGTGCAAAAACAAATTTTTGCCATACATCATCATCAAGTTAAAAGTGCATATGCCTGTGCTCAATAATCCTAATTATTTTTATTGCAAAAATTATTGTATTGAAAAATTATTCAATTGTGATTTTTTTTTTTATTTTACCTACTCAACATTTAACTAAATATATTATTTATTTTTTATGAAAGAAAAGGGGCAATCTGAAAATCATTGTCCATCCCAAACACAAAGGAAATGCTAGTCTATGGTCAGCAAAGAGAACCGTTCATGGGTCAGTCTACCTTTGAAAAAGCTTGCTGTATTTGTTGTATACATGAAACATGGGCTTAAGGAAATGTATGTTTGATATCTGCGTAAAAGTTGTTATTTTCAAAAGCTACTTTTAATCTGACAAGCCTCATTAGAGCACAAATTCTAACTTATTGAACATGACTGTGTGTCAATCCAATAAACTTGATGATTATTTAATTACTGTGAATGCAGTAGGCATTCACAGTTATTGAGATCCTCTTTCGCGTTTTTACTGTTTAAAGTTTGATTCGCTTCTCCTCCTACAGTTTTTGTCTGATTTCAACTTTTAAACTATTCAGCTTCTTCTGGAATCGATGGCTATATCTTTTTGTACTTATACCTTTTCAACTTTTTAAAATATTCAGCTTTTTCTGCAAATTTTCAGCTTTTTTTTCTCCATAGGAAATGAATGTAATTCACTAAAATTCCGCTCATTTCAGCTGCTTTTTGACAGCTTACTGCTTCAGCCTACTTTCAGCTAGAAACACCATTCAACTTTTAAAATGTAGTGATATCTTTCAGCTATTATGGCATATTTCAGCTTTTTCATATATTTTACCATTTTCATATAGTACCTCCTTAAAATAATTTTGGCTTTTCATGAAATTCAGCAAATAACATGCGTTGCTATGGTCGTCAAGGAGGCAGTTATAGAGTGCACACTCAACAAATTCTTCTTCCCCGAACAACTTCTTCTCACTCGTTCAATTTTCAACCTATCCACATAAATTATACATCAAAACGTAGGAATTTTTGTCTGGATTCAGGAAATGTAACCCTCATTGGTGTAGCATTTATAGATTTTTCGCAAATCACCTCAGAGCGACACAAACCCGAAACCTCCCCATTCATTTCCTATGGAGCGGTTTTGAAAAATGACGTCTGAAAATCCAAAACATCACACGTTTTCGCATCGTCGCTACTCCTAAACCGTTTGATGTACAGGCATGAGACTTTCACACATGAATGTCCCAACCCTTCTGGCGCTCACAAAAAAGGAATTATTTGGATAACTGTTACGGTTTTGCCGCAGGAACAATTTGTTCGGGAGTAGCGAATGTGCAAAATCCTGAAAATGCTTTAGAGCTGCATTTTTCCACATGATCCACTTTTTTACATCGTCGCTGTGCCTACACCGATTTTTGTACAAACATAAAAATGAGCAACATATTTCTCAAAAGCCTGCTGATACTCACAGTGAAAGAATTATTGTGATATCTCTTATACTTTTTCAGCTAGAGCGATTTGTTCGGGACCGTTTTTAGAGGATTTTTGAAATTCCTTAAAAATCCCCTTTATATCATAATTTTTTACGCCTTTATTAAAATATTTCCAGCAAAAACCCATAGCAAGTCTTCTTCCCCTATCCGTTAAGAAATAAACGCAGAAAAAATTACGTCTCTACCATTTACGGATCAGGAGATATGAAGTGTTGTGCGAGGCAATGTTCTCCATTATAATCCTATTAGACATAGTCTGAGCAAAGTGTCTGCACTTCAGTAGAATGGCAAGCTGCAGGTGTGAGTGAGTTTCCATGACGACGGAACTCTGCTGGCCAGAGGTTACTAGGTCAGGGACAGGCTCCATTCGGATAGAATGGCAACCTTCCACGCCCACTGCAGTGGCTGTGATGAATGTAGGAATCTGAAATTTGCACAGTCACTTCCTCTTAACATTTTTAAATTTTCAAGTGATTATGAGGCATGTGGGACTTTTCTGTCACTTTTTGGATTTCACATGCTTTCCTATTGGGCCTTTGCTTCCAACAGGACCTGGAATGATGCCCAGAGACGACCCAATTGGCCAATACAGCACCACCCACCTGTGGGAAATGGCGCTACACACCATTTTGGTCAAATGTTGAGTTCTGGGCCCAGATTTGGTGAGGCTGAGTTGCTAAAGGAGGCCATTCTGACCCATGACCTTTGGTGACCTTTGGTGACATTAAGTATTGGCACCCTTTTTGAGGCACTTCCCAGTACAGGATTTGGACCAAACTAACAGAGTACCATCACACGGTGATACTGAACACAACCCTGTTAGCGGCTAACGGTTAGCATGTTGCTAACCGGAAGTAGCTCTAGGAAGGTCCTACAAACTTCTGCTTTAGAGTCTGTACCTCCTTTATACAGAATGCTCCACAATAAATTTTGGCCTCGTCGCGTAAAGCATCTCCAAGTTAGGAGGTGTCAAACATCCAATGCTTTTCAATGGGGGCGAAACCCCTTATACTCCTAGAAATGCAGGCCCACATATGGCTACAGTATATTCAAGTTTGAAATTCTACTTCTGCTTTCTTAAACGATTCAGTGTTTAGAATGAGTAAGGAAATGTTTGGTGCCATTCCCTCAGTTTTTTCTTCTTCTAATCATTCAGCTATTCTTTCATGTTCAAATTCTTCAACTCTTTCAAATTCTTCAACTCTTTCAAATTCTTCAACTTTTTCAACTTCTTCAATGCTTTTCAGCTATTTTTTCTCTTCTTCAAAGATCTTCTGCATCTTTTGCTCAATCATTCAGCTTACTGCATTCACACTGCATTTTCGCAGGAAATGCAAATTTTTCTAGTTAATGTTAAAGACTAATGTGCCTTCTTACATGTATTTATAGTAAAGAAGTATCCAAGTTTTAATTGGCTCTGTTTAAACAGTAAAAAACAATGATATGATTAATTATTAATGTGATTATTTATTGAGGCTGAACATGGTTTTATCAAAAAGATACCAAAGGCCTGTGTAGTGAAAGGAATACGTGAACCTTTGGATTCATCTGTCCTGTTTCAGATCTCTGACGCTTTGATCCGGAGGGTCCACATGAACGAGAGTCAGTGGGGGAAGGGGACCCTCACACCAAGGATGAGCAGTGACTTTGACCTCACCCTGGACAGCGGACCTCTCCTGCAAACCATCCACCAGCTAGATTTCGTACAGATGAAAGGTAAAGAATGGGGGAGGGCCTCCTTTAGAACGTATAAAGGACTCTAAAAGATAAAGAACAAAGCAAGGCTTCTTTATTAATCATACTAAAAAAGTCTGAAGTTGAACACCCAGATATTTTGGTGTGCACTATATACGTCCTGGGATCTAACTATCTACTATGTAGGAGTGTCCTTCCTTATCTGTGACAGCAACCCCTCGAGTCTGGAGTTGAAAAAAGCTTGTTTTTGAACATGACCTGTTTAGCTCCTTAAAGTCACAGAGAAAACTGTACATGAAACAGGTTTTAAATTTGAAAAAAAATAAAAAACATTTAGTTGACCATTTCTGACATACTGACAATGTTTTAATATCTTTACATTTTAGGCAATTCCTCGTGACAAGTCTGTAAATCCAACTCACGGATAAAAAGTTATTTGATTCATGTACGATGGTTTCGTACAAAATAAACACCGATAACATCTGGTGTTGGAGCGTTACTGTGTGTGAGTGTCTTATATCTCAGAGTGTGATCTGCCCTTGTTTTTTTCCCCTCCTCAGTCCCAGCTGCTCCCATCCTCCAGCTGGAGGAATGCTGTACCCAGAACAACAGCGCCACGTTGTCATGGAAACAACCGCCGCTCTCCACCATCGCCGTGGAGGGCTACATCCTAGAGTTGGATGACGGAAATGGGGGCCCTTTCAGGGTAGGTCACCCACCAGCAGGTACTCTCCCTGTCCCGCCATGTTTGGATATAAACGTTGAATTTAGTAAATGGCACCACTGCTTGTCTTGTTGGACAGCAATAGAAAAGGGAGCAAGGAAGCAGACTTTTGGAAGATAACCAGTGGAGAAAGGAGGAAACCCCCCTTGAGATCCATACCATTGCTCCCAGGCCCTTTGGTCATGTGACACAGCATTTAAAGGCAGTGAATGACACACTTTCAGGTGAACAGGCCTGAAACGCAGGAGCCAGCTGGTACCATCCTGCATGAAGTATGATCTGGGATCAAAGCGGTCTCCAGACCCACACAGAGCTTCACCGCGTAATTAATCCTCACTACACCCCCCCAGATATTTGTTTGACGACAACCTATACCTCCTGAACTGTTCCTTCGGTACAAAGACTGTGGATATCCATATCCTGTAACATTTAACGTTTTGCCCCCAGCCTAGGATTCAGCCCATCCGTTAATGACTGAGTCCTGTTCTTCTTTTTCTGAGAGGAATGGCAGTTTTATTTCTTAAATACGTTAAACCCCTAACAGCAGACTTCACAAGCTAAGGGAAGAGAACATAGAAAGAAAACTTATTTTGAAGTGCAACAACATTTATTAGCTTTTTTTTTTTTTTTTTTTTTTTTTTTGCATGCGTACACTTCAAGAATCGTGGCCTTTTAGTTTCCGTTCAGTTTGCTAACAAACAGCAATGGTCGCATTCATCTGCTATTGAACAGCAGTTGAAACAAAAGTTTCAACTGCTGTTCATTTTTATAAAAGATATGAATGCATAAACGAAAAGACTAGAGTCAGAATGCATAATATTTTATTTACAAATAAATAATTGAAAAATATGGTGTGCATTAGTATTCAAACCCCCCCCCCCCCCAGCCAGTTGCCTGAATAACTTCCTTTCGGTGCACAGCAATAACATGGTGTGCAATGTTTCTACCAGCTTTGCATTTTCATTCTCTAACTCTTGCCCAGTTCTCTTTGCAAAATAGCTCCAGCTCTGCCAGGTTGGATATAGAGTGACTTTTTTTACGCGTAGGATTTAAGTATTGTCTTTGACTGGGTTGTTCTAGTACATGAACATGATTTGATCCAAAGCATCCCATAATAGCTCTGGCTCTGTTTAGGGTTTTATTCTGCTCGAAGGTGAACCGCCGCTCTAGTCTCAAGTCTTTCACAAGGTCTTCCAAGACTTTAGCTCGTCCCATCTTCTCACCATCTGTGATAAACAACCACCCACAGGATAATGCTGCCACCACCCTGCCTCACCTTGGTATAGTGTGTTCAAGGTGATGTATGGTGTTAGTTTTTCACCACACATATAACACTTTGCATGTACACCACAAAATGAATGTTGGTCTCATCTGGCCAGAGCACCGTCTTTGCAGGTTTGCTGTGTCTCCTAAATGACTTGTAACAAACAGCAACTCTTGAGGCTCTCTCTCAACAATGGCTTTCTTGCTGCCACTCGTCCATAAAAGACTGATTTCTGGAATGCACAGCTGATAGTTGTCCTGTTTAACATATTCTCCCACTTGAGCTGTGGATCTCTTTTGCTTCCCCACAGTTACCATGAGCCTCTTGGCTGCTTCTGTGATTAATGCTCTCCTTCCCTGACCTGTTAGTTTAGTTCAGATACGAAGTTTACATCTGCAGATAGTGGAGACGTACAAAGCCTGGGATATTGTCATGACCCCATGAACTTTGTGATTCATATTTGTCTGAGGTCTGCGTTTTGGGTTTTGTATTTTGAGGTATTTCTGTATGTTCTATAATTAGCTCTGTTTACTTTATTAATTGTTCTTCTAGTGGTTCCTCTGTGAAGTCATTACTCTGACTCACCTGCTATTACCATCTAATGTAGAACAGATTACTGGATCAACATGTGCTTCTGTGCTTGTTTGTCTCTCTTGTTGTGTCTCTGCTCTGTCTTTTCTAACCCCCAGTCGGTCGAGGCAGATGACCGTTCATACTGAGCCCGGTTCTGCTGGAGGTTTTTCCTTCCCGTTAATGGGAGGTTTTTCTTCCCACTGTCGCTTCATGCTTGCTCAGTATGAGGGATTGCTGCAAAGCCATGGACAATGCAGACGACTCTCCCTGTGGCTCTACGCTTCTTCAGGAGTGATTGCTGCTTGTCAAGACTTTGATGCAATCAACTGATTCCCTTATATAAGACATTTTTGACCAATCTGTATAATCTGACCCAATCTGTATAATCTGATTGATTTTGATTTTGTAAAGTGACTTGAGATGACATGTTTCATGAATTGGCGCTATATAAATAAAATTGAATTGAATTGAATTGATGTCCTCGGGTCATTAACCCTGCTCTCCACTCAGCTGCCAGTCATTCTGGCCATTATACTCACCTGGTTTCCAAGACAAAACTACATCTCCCCAGTATTTGAGCTCCTTGGTTTCTTTCTCTCACCTCCGGATCCTGCTATTGCTCTATCCCCGGTTACTGTGTGTTCACCCGGTGTATTACCATTTTGGACCTCAACAAATCACTACCATGACAAGCTAATTCTTCACGACCTTCATGACCCCCTTTTGTCCCCTAATGTTCCCTAACAACCCTCTGAGGTCTGCACAGAACGGCTCTACTTACACTGGGATCAAATTACAGGGGGACTCTATTTACTGATTAGGTAACCTCTGAAGGCAAGGCAAGGCAAGGCAAATTTATTTATATAGCACAATTCAGTACAGAGACAATGCAAAGTGCTTTACATGATTAAAATATAGGAATAAAAGCAAGTAGGGATAGAATGTAGGAAAAAAAAAAAGTAATTTTAAAACAGTTTAACTTGAACATTGAACATTTTAAAACAGTTTAACTTGAACATTGAACATGAAGGGGGTGAAGGTGGTTGGTTGCACCGGATTTTGTTTATGGGTATCTGTAAAGGAGTAAAGGAGGCTAATATGAATGCAAGCCAAACATTTTGGATTTTTACTCATAAAAAAGTGCATATTGTTGTGGTGTTCAACCACAGAAAAATCCCAACGTAATACATTTTTGTTGTGATGTGAGAAAAATGTAATACAGTTCAGGGTGAATGATTAATACTGTTGCAATATCCAATCTAAGTCATCAGGTGTATCCTCTAACTAATAACTGGCTGGAAGTAGTGTTACAGCTGGGAAATATTTCTTAGAGTCTAAGAGTTGGCGTGCGTTTCACAGCAGAGCGAGGATATCTTAGATGAAAATGTTCTCCTCTGAAAATTGGAAATAACTTCCCATTAGTTCCCATCGCCTCTTTTTTAACTCCCAAACCACATGAAGCAACATTTTGCCCGAAAACTATTTACAAAACGATGAGGGAAGTTTGCCCTCCCTCCTCTACTCCCTGACTCACCGACTCCAACCAACACAGCATCATGCTGAGCCTGGCGACGCGTGTCCCCGTGCCTATTTATACATCGGTGGGCGCTGCCGTGCCCACGCGTGCGCCGCGCATACGGACACGCGCTATCGCTTATTACCTCCTCCATCAAAATCCAACACGGACCCTCCTTCAGAAGCTGCGCAGGACTCCTCACTGTCATAATTACGCACTTGATGTTCCTGGCAGGGTAACAGGAAGCTCTGTGTGTCTTTACAGGAGGTGTATGTGGGGACGGAAACCATCTGCACGGTGGACGGGCTCCATTTCAACAGCACCTACAAGTCCCGAGTAAAGGCGTTCAATTCTAGCGGAGTGGGCCAATACAGCAAGACGCTGATCATGCAGACGTCTGAGAGTAGGTTGAGCGCCGTCTCCTCCTCTCCCTTCTCTGTGGAAATGACTTCAAACGTTCAAGAAAAAAAAAATGCAAACATTCTTTAAGCTGCAGCGCTTCCAGGAGATTATTCACTTTACTAGTTAGAATTACTGTACATGCCTGTCATCAAAGGGTGAAAAAATTAATCGCAGTTAATCTAATTGATTTCAGTTAATCCAGCGAATTTTACATTTTGTTTGAATTTTGCCCAAGAGGAAAAATGAATTCAAATGCAGGTATGCCGTTGATAATGATACCTTTAGCGGCCAAGCCTTCTCCATTTGTAGCCAAGTAATTAAATATTTAAGTGCGATTAATCTCAATTAATTGTGACTAATCATTTGGACAGCCCAGCCTTAAGCAGCACAAATCCATTTATTCATAGGATTCTGGATTGTCAGTCAATATTTGGGATTAAAGTTGCTCACGCCCACAAAGTTTGAATCCAGAGAAAGCCACGGTCTGCGCTGGCAAGAAAATAGAGCCATTAGTGCTTCTTCACAGCTAAGCCCAACTCCCAGGCCACCCTCTAATATTGGTCGTGAAGCTAGCACATTTTGTTTTGGTAAAGTAGAGCCACTTAATTATCTATGCAAACTGTGTAAAAGCCCCTTTTAACTTAAAAGAAGCTGTGTTATATGTCTCACAGAATATTTACATTAAAAAGCACAGATAATTAAGCTTGCAACTTGATTAATAAATGAACATGTACGTTGAGTCACCGCTTTCTCTCACTGGGAACAGTTAAAGCTAAATTCAGAAAGGTTTCTTTGGGCTAAAGTAAAAATCTGCACGATTATTTGGTCTTCACTTCTGAAGAATGGCAGCAAACTCCAATAGTTTTAGGTTTATCTGAGCCTTTGAATCTTTAAATCGTATTATCAGTATTACATTTACCGCACAAATCTATTAAAATGGTGTTTGCAGTACATTCAGACTTTTTTTTTATTTTTATAATGGGGCCACTGTTTTGCCGGCCACTGGGAGGGATTGAGAGGAAAAAGTAAAGCAAGTTATCATATGGAGCCCTTGTGTTGTGTAAATTTTGTAAAAAAAAAAAAAAAAGCATTCATACACTACTGTTGTCTAATGATGCTGAAATGTCTCATTTTAAATTCCTGTTTGGTAATAATTTAAAGGCGTATTTGACTTTTAAGTTCTAGATCAGTCAAACTTGAAGTGGATTCAATATATTATTGATGGCAAATGTTAGAAGGCAATGATATGCCAGTGGCTGCGCGGAAATAAACCCGTGCATCATCTTTTATTGTGTCCTTAGGTAAATTGTATGCATGTGTTTTGTTGTGGCTGTGATAAAAGCAAAAGCTTTAAATTTTTCTGATCCCATACATGACTAACAAACAATATTCTTTATTTTATTGCAAACAAATCGTACCTCCATAAGATCTAAAGAAGAAATATTAGATGCTTCCAGACTAAAATCTTGTACTTTTCAAACATAACCTTCCTAGAATGCTAAGGGGGGGAAAAACAAGAACTCAGACTCAGGTAATGCTGGAAAGACATTATTACACACTAAAAATTGATTTCTCTAGGACTTTAGTCATCTTTAGTTGATTTAACGTAATGAAAACATTTTCTTTTGCAAGATTTCAGTCTGACTGCAGCAGCATGATCTGAATAGTGCATAGGAGTATGTTTAAGCCTTTAAACCAGTGACGTCCAGCAGCAGCTGGTTGGTGTATAATCCACTCATGTTCTTGCTTTGCCATTAGTTAAATGCTGCTCTGCATAGTTAAGGAAATGCGTCATCCATCAGTGGACCTGAAAAACCCTGACAGCATCCCTACCTGACTGAACAAGCACCCAGCAGCTGTTGGGAGCTGAGTGATGTAGTCTAACCTTGCAGACATTTTTTCGTTCGTTTTTTTTCTGCAGCCATCACCATGAGCAGACTGTGCTTTGATTTTGTCAGTTTTATCTCCCCTGTGATAAGAGACTAAAACAACCCTCTTTTTATGCTCACTGTATACTTTCCAAGTCCTAATGCTATTTTTTCCTGATTCTTTGACTGATTCTGAGGAAATCCTCTGATCTTTGACAGCTGGGGTGAATCTGCTCCCCTGATCAAATCTGCTTTTGTACCCTTCCCACCTTCCCTCCCAACCCCGCCACGCTGTCTGTGCCGCTGCTTCACTCGGCTCTCTTCCCCCCCACCCCCACCCCGCCCGCTTCTCTTTCTCCGCTCTTCTTCTACTTCCCCCCTTAATGTCACATTTCAGCTGGACTCCCTCCATGTGATATTCAGTCTATAGGCACAGGTATGGACGGCTCTTGCAGCCGACTGCTTCTGCACTAATCCTCTCCGGGGCCCTTGCCTCTTCCATCAGTGAGGTCGTCACGCTCAAACTAGCAGGGGGGCAGTTTGCTGCTCTGTGGGCTCCACATATTAAACATTAATACGGGCCTCTAATAAATGAATGTGCCTTATCTCCTTTGAGAAATAATATCAGGTACTGCAACTATGCTGCATGTGGGGACACTAAAAGCTGTAGCCATGCAGGACCAGTGGAGCCCATAAAAACAACAAAGGCCCACCTGTTCGACTCCATATTTCCCTGTATAGACTATAAAACTAGGCTATCTGCTACTACTATCTACTACTGTTTCCATGTCTGAATCAAGCAGTTTAGCAATCTTAGCTGTTGGAGGGCAAACTCAGCGCATACTCTAGGTGGCAACATAATTATTGTGATCCCCGTGTTTGCTTAACTTTATCTTTACTTTAATTTATGTCCATTGGATAGCCCTGCATTTAAAAAGAATCAGTTGAGAAAAAAATGTAGGTTGGGTGCATCAAAAGCTGTGCAATTTTGTCAGTGACAAGCTAATTGCAACAATTGCGAATGGCGGTGGCAAAATACCGCATTTCTGCTCTGTAGCGTGCATCATTAGCGACAATCAGGAATTGTTACATGTCTATCTTAAAGGGATGGTTCAGGAATTTTGAAGGGAGGTTTTGTTACAAGGTTTTAAGAAGTTAATATCTTCTCTACAGTACATACTCTTGGCGTCTACTTTTAATGCAAATCTAGATTTGGATTAGAAATGAAAATGCCAAAAAATTTACTCAATGCAGGTAAGATATTAACTATTCATTATGTTTCACCATAAAAAGATAAAAATATCCTGAACTATCCCTTTAAGTTATTTTTTGTAATATTTATTAAACCACTAATTATCCTGTTTCAAGTATTTGCCAGTTAAGATTTGCAGACTGCCTGACTCAGGTATGATATTATCAAATTTTAGAAGGTAGCTATAACCGACGGCGTCTATAATAAGTTATAGAGCTCAATTATAAGGATTATTAACCTTATGTTATCATAATTGTGGTGAAACCTTCCTGTCATCTTTGGTGTTGTTGTTCCTTCCATAACGATGTCTTTACAGTGTAGCTTCTCCTCATTTATCCACCAACCTCCTGATCCATGTCATGTTTGCAAAAGTATCCTCGTTGTGTCGCGTCTTTGGGTCGATGATGTGATTAACAGCGAGGCGCTCTCCCTGTGTACTGCACAGTTGCTTGGTTCACCTTCGACCCAGCCTCCGCTCATCCCGACATAGTCTTCTCCAACGACAACCTAACGGTGTCGTGCAACAGCTACGATGACCGGGTGGTCCTGGGTAACACCGCCTTCTCCCGCGGTGTCCATTACTGGGAAATTACAATCGACCGCTACGACAACCACCCAGACCCGGCCTTCGGCATCTGCCGGGGCGACGTCCTGAAGGATGTGATGCTGGGGAAGGACGACAAGGCCTGGGCTATGTACGTGGACAACAACCGCTCCTGGTTCATGCACAACAACTCTCACACCAACAGGTAAGAAAGCCTAACCGGACTGTTTGAATGGACATTTAAAAGCTTTTATTTATTACCTTTGGTGAAGACTTTTATTCAGTACTTTGTTTACAATGGTTTGCAGGTGTTACCGCTTAATGCCGCTTGAACGTTTCACTTTTTGTCCTGCAACATTCACAGAAGTCGTTTGATTTAGACGTTATGGGAAAAATCAAAAACAAAATTTTGCTTAATTTTGAGAAAGAAAGAAAACAGAAAACGGTTTTCAAAACAAAAAAAATTACAGATGAAATTTTAAAAACTGCGGCATGCATTTGTGTCCTCCCCCCATTCTCTTTACTCTTCTCCACCTCAATAAAACTCAGCACAACAGTAGTAACATGCCAGAGTGCCAAAAGCTACCACAATACAGTTTCAATGCAGGATCCCATCACAAACTCTGTCTTACTCCTTTGTGTGACCGTGCAGGACGGATGGTGGCATCACTAAAGGGTCCACTATAGGAGTGTTGCTGGACTTCACCCGTAGGATCCTCATCTTCCTCATCAACGATGAGCAGCAGGGTCCTGTTGCGTTTGAGGGCTTGGAAGGCGCGTATTATCCCGCTATCAGCCTCAACCGTAACGTCCAGGTAGGAAATGACGGTGTTTACATAGCAACTGGACTCAAACGCTTCTTTTCAAAGTGGATCTACGGTGCCTTGCAAAAGTATCGCCTCCCCCTTCACATTTTGTCACATTGCAAACACAAACTTAAATTGTACTGGCCGTTTATGTGATACAACTATTCCAGACCAAGTAGTGAATCGTTGTGAGGTGGAAGGAAAAGGAAAAATGGGTTTAAATTTTCTTTCCTACAAATTAAAAAGTATAAAGTGTGGCTTGCAGTTATATTGAGCCACCTTTATTCCAGTAACGTCAGATACAAAAAGAAAACAGTGCAACAAATTACCTTCAGAGGCCACCTAACTAAACAGAACCGCATGAGAACTATTCAATTTCAGTGTAAATCTAGACGTTCTAGTAAGACCTCAGATAAAACCTCTGTTAAAGAATGTAAGTGAAGAAATAGCACCATGAAGTCCAAGGAACACAGCAGATAGGAATAAAGTTTAAAGTAGGATTATCTTACAAAACATGATTGGAACAACCCGCTGAGCACTTTTCAATCCATCATCTGAAAACAGATGAACAGAGAAAACAACTGTACATTATAATACATTTTATTTATAATGCACTTCACATCAGTTCCCTAAAGTTCTACAATTAAGAGTGTTGAAAAACAAAGACAAATTAGACAATAAATAAAATCAGAAATGATTAAAAGAAAGTAATTCAAAAACCATTTGACCACCAGCCTTTTATTTTCTTTTTTTTTTGGAGTCCGTGGCGGCCAGTGAATATAATGTGGTGTGTGGAGTGAGCAGTTCATTAACGCAGCGATAAGTAAGAAATCTACTGTAAAATCAACCTAAATCTTTCTCATTTGTCACCTGGTATGGAAGTAACATTCCCTATAAACAATCTGTCCTCTCCATCAACAATGTCTTAGTCAGGTTTTTCTCCTTTCAAACCTAGAGGTGCTGTACGGAACTACTTCAATTCAGTGTGTAGCCCGTGTTTACTTCCTGGTTCCTGAGCCAATCATATGAGAGCTGCCAGAGTTCCTAAAGCAGAGCACAGCATTTATTTTGGCAAAAGAGCAGCAACCTGCAAACATTGAAGCCAGTAAGAGAAGCGGGCCAGAAATAGAGGATGCACTGTTCTGAACAGACTGAAGGGTTGGAGATACCAGGAAGGAGGGCGCTGCAGTAGTCCAGCCCACTCACTAGGGTGTTTGATGGATGGAGGCTTCCAATATTTTTGTTGATGTGGCAGAATGAGGTCCTAAAAGAGGTATGTGGCCGTCGGAAGTGAGGTAGGAGTCAAACGGGACACCAAGGCTAGTGACAGAAGCGGACAGTGGGATGTCTTGACCAGAGAAAGTGATAATGGTTATCAGGGATAAGTGGAGCGGATAGGGAGTGCCAATGAAAATAGCTTCCGTTTTGGAGCCGTTATGTTGTAGAAAGTTATCGTTCATCCATGCGTTTGTCTCCTCCAGGCCGAGTGTGAGTGATGGCGGGGGGGGGGGGGCATGGTTGATGCAACGAGAGATTGGCAGGAGTCCGTTTTTCTTTAAAGTTGAGTGTCATCTGTGTGACAATGGTATGATATTCCAAAGACAGACAGACCAAAGACAGATCCTTGAGGACCTCCCCACACGACAGTGTCAGTCCTGGATTTGGATTTTCCGATGGAGATGCATTCTGTCTGGTTGGTGAAATAAGATATAAACCAGTTCAGAATAGTGTGACGTCCAAAAATAGAATGTTTAGATGTGCACTCTAATCCCCTTTGGCTTCAATCTGCTGTAATTGCAGCAAAAGGTGGTTCTGCTAAGTACTGACTCAGGGAGACTGAATACAAATGCCACACTTTCCTTCTTATTTGTAAAAGATAAAACAGTTTGAAACCCATGTATCATTTTACTTATTGTTCAACATTATAAAATAATTTGCGTTGCTCTATCTATTCCCAGTAAAATGCACTGAGGTTTATTGGTGTAATGCGACAAACGGGGAGATCACTCAATGAGTATTAATACTTTTGCCAGGCCCTGTAAGATCCATATTCCAATTATCTGGGTTAAACCTTGTTAGGGAAAGCTCTCAGAGCTGGTATTGCCAATTTGCAAAGCTTCTGCTCTTAGATCAACAGCTCCACCTGCTGGAGAAATTTTGCTTCAATAATCTTCACAGTGAATCATTGTTTGTGCATGTATATTGTTTTCTTCAGGTCACGCTTCACACTGGTCTACCCATCCCGGACTTTTACACCCCTGGGGAGGCAGATCCAACAAGCTCTGTGTGCTAAAGACTGCAGCAATCAGTAAAACCTCTCCAGAATTTCTCTCTTCTCCTCCACCACTGGTCAATACCTCTAATCCCACCCTTGCCCTCCTCTTCTCGACTCCCGTTGCCCCGACCTAATGACCCCATGACACTCCATCAGAGGCCTCATGACAGTCCTAAGCCATGCCTTTTTCAACTTTGAACACGACCATGTGCAGGCGAATGTCCACGCACGTGGTGCCTTGGTACCTATGACTTGATTTCTTTGGACAAACATGGACATTTAAGAGGATGAAATAATCGCAATGTCCAGAGGATGGATTCCAAATGCTATAAAAGATCAGATATGAAAATACTGAATTGAAAGAATATTTTTGCATTTTAGAAAATATGGTCATTAAGTCCAGACTAGGCATGGGCTGGTATGAAACTCTAAGGAACAGAGTGGGGGAAAAAAGCTACAGTTTCACAATATTTTCTCAGAAATGTAAAAAAAAAAGACGTATAATATAGTCTAATTGCTTTTATTTATAACTGACAAGCCACAATGAATCATCCTGCTGCTAAAACAATATCAAACATTGATTATTACAGTTATGATAGTGTCAAGTACAATTTATTATTTATTTACTGTTATTTTGCGATACAGACCTAAGCAAATATATATATATATATATATAATGTATTTTTAGGATTTTTAAACAGGCATCAACAAAGGAATAAATACCAACAATTAATCTCCCACTCACTTCCCCTATTCCTCAGGACCATTACATATACAACCTCAAATCAAAATGTACATTTACGAGTATATTCCCATCCATAATAATATATCTAGATTGTTTAATTCGATTCTTCCCTTCAGTTTTTCTAGCTACCTTTAACCAAAGTTTAAGACCAGACTCCTTTATTCCTATCACTCTAACAGCTGATAAGTCAAAGGTAAGTTCTCTCAAAATAAGAAAGCACCGCACTGTTTATTGAGCCTTGTGAGATCTTTCCATTTCAGCAGAATTCATATCACGGCAGCTATAATGCTTGAAAGACTCTTGTTAGATATATGGGGACAAACAACTGTGACTGTTCATTCAGGAGTAATATGGATATAGAACATGCCGATACTGAAACATAATCAAGATTGGCAGTAGGTTTACAAAAATTGCCAAAAACAACAGCTGCAAGAGGACATTCCCAGTCCCCACTTCCCCTAAATTTTGTAGTTCTTGATTCAACGAAAATTGCCTTATCGAGCAGAGTGTTATACTTTTGTATAACACTTTTTATAGAGTAACATTGGGAGCATAAAACATAGGTATGTCAGGCTATCTGTTCATGTAGCCAGCCTGCTGCCGGCTGCTCATCAGCCGTAGTGTTAAAACAGCATTACCTTCACTGCTAATAGGGAACTAAAAGTAGGTCAAATTTTCCTGAAACGAGTGGATTTTTTCTTGATTTGAGCAGGTAAATAAGTTTATCTGCCAATGGAATGAATATTTTTTAACCCCTAAAATAAGATCATTAGATATACTGCACTCGAAGTAAGATGACGGAGATGAGTTGTTCCCATTTTAAGTGCAAAAATCTTATTCCACTGGCAGATCATATAAATTTGCCTGCTCAAACCAAGGATAAATACACTCTTTTTTACTTACTTTTAGTTCCCTTGTTGCAGTGTTAATGAGAGGGATAGGTGGTGCTCCTTTACTTTTCACGGCATAATTGTCAGCGCTTTTTGGCACTGGAATTATTTCCAAAGAGCTGAAGTTTTAGCAGCTTTGAAACAGTCATTACGCCGTCATTAAACCTTCAGTAACCAGCCCCTGCCTGGTCAAGAGTTGGGCGACCTTCACATTGCAGGTGTTTTTCTTTTCTTTCTTTGTTTTTGTGCTGAAATATGTTTTTTTTATGTATGGTTGTTCACATTATTATTTAAATGTCCAACTCTGATGAGAACGATCACAACCCTAATGTGGACAGCTCGACTTCACATGGAGCACGCTGTGTTTGCAGAAGCAAATACGGACGCTACCTGTCAGCATGTGTGCATCGGTTCGAGAGGTGTGCAATTGGAGCCAACAAAACATGTGATTAGCTACATCAATGGTGTCTGCCGTGCTTGTTTAGTACATTGTTTACATCTGATATTGCTACTTTCCACCTCCTCTGGTACAGAATTGTGAGTCTATTGCACTTTGACGATGTTAAAGTCAGTTGAAATGTGCCGTTTCAGTTCGGTTCAAACTGAGGGCACTTGAAAAACGTATCCGATCCGAATTGTGCCGTTTAGACTGTAACACTTCAGTGGCGTAAAGGTCTGATGAAATGTGACATGACGGTTTAGACTGAGGTCAGGCATGGACGCATGTCCAATTTAGGACGGCATTTGACAGTGAAATGGGATCTGTGCTGTTCAGACAGTAAGAAAAATCAGGCATGGGTCACATCTGGACAAAAACGTTACTTTCACTACAAAGCTAAAGCTCAGGTCAGGTGATTGAGGCATTAGAGAAGGAATAACAAAACTTTAGCTGCAGATTTGACAGTCTGGTGTAAAAATGAATCACAAAAAAGCAAATGATAGGGAAAACGCCCAACTGTTCATTTAAAGAAAGGCATTGCTTTTTATTGAATTCATTACACAGACCTTGTATCGACCTTTTATTTCTTATGACTCAATATATTGTATTGTATTCATATACCTCTCTGTCAGGTTTCCATTTTGAAGACTGTTGTTAATTATAAACTCTGAGTGGAGCTTGAGAGTCATCTTATGTGAAAGTGTGTTGGAGGCTGCCGTTGTTCTCCCTGCCTCATCAGTGTCATTACCATGTCAGTGTGTGTGGGAAGCTTATCTTAGTGGCTTAGCTCAAGTGAAAGTTCTCAGTTGTGTTTTTTTTTTTACCATTAATATTATTATTAAAGCATCAAGGTATAAGATGCAACAGGAAGCAAGGCCTCTTTCTGCAATGCAGCTTTCGAGACTGGGAGGGATTTTGGTTTCATGTTTCTCAAAGAAGGGGGTTGAAAATGACTGTGAAGATGTTCTCCTAAGGTGCTAAAGCAGTTCGTATAGTTTGGGCTTTTTTACAGTAAGTGACTAAATTCTAGTAGTTTTGTAATATTGTTATTGAAATGATTTATTGCGAAGAGGTGTAAAGTTAAATAAGTTATTGATGTTAAGAGGTTTTTAGTGAGAATCTATACTTGTTCCCTCTAACCGGGAGGGATGAATGGCGCTTCTCTGCTTTAAACATTGTATTTGAATTTTTTTTGTAGGGTTGAGAGGCTTTTGGGTTTACTTGTCTACAAAAGCAACAAGAGAGGAGATGAGACATTGAAATGTTTTGTTTTTGTTTTGGATAACATTCTCTCCAGTACTTAATGACAAAATACTAGGCAAACATGACAAAAACTGTGCCAACAATTACTTTCCAGGTTTTATTACAGTTAGAGGCCTCGTTACCGTGCTAATAATGACCAGTTACCACCAAACACAAGTAATGACTAAAGTTTATAAGCTCCCAGCCAAAGTGGTTGCTGTCTGATGAACAAGAGTTAGCTGAAGCCTAAACATCCTAGCTCCAGAACAGCCAGTACCATCCAACTGTAAAATACTGCAAAGCCATAGCCTCTTGGCAACATATTAGCACACATAGATTTATAACATCTACATTTTTAAAGCTGCAGCTGAAACAACCTTTCCATGGATTTGAATAAAAGTTTCAGTGTGCAAGGATGGTCATCCGAAAAAGCAACACGAAAGGCATTTTATACGGCAGGATTGTAAACGGTATATAGTGTATTATAAAGTATACAGACTATCCTTTAGAGTATCACATAGTCTATAGTAAGTTTTATTGTACCCCAGAATGGCTTAAAAAAAACTTGTCTGAGGAGAAGGGCTGCATCCGAAAATGATAAGTGCTGTCTGAATTGTGCAGTGAGTAGAGAAGGAGGTAGGAAAAGGAGCCTGGATGCTTCCTCTCATAGCTCCTTTAGCATAGGAACCTTGCGAGGTCCCTTACTGGCGCTAAGGAGCTAAAAGGAATCCCACTATCCTTTAAGTGACATGGCGTATAAGTACAGCTCACTTCATGGTAATTAACTAAAACGCCCAGAGAGGAGAGAGCGCACACTTTTTAGTTCATTTTCAGAAGGCTGTAGGCCCGGATTTGACAAGAATCATCCATGTGCGTTTCCGTCACGTAATGACGTGTTAAAGGCTGTCTGAAATCGGCGCAGCAGTCGGGAGCTCCTTTCCTACCCACGATAGTTCTTACTGTTGACCTCATAAAAGGTCAAGGAAGAGGAGCTAGGAGCAGAAGGTAGGAGCTATAATTAGAATATTTCGGATGCAGCCAAGGCCTTTTAGGAAGAGCGATGTTTTGAGTTGGTTGTAATACTTAACCTCATTACTAGATGTCACTAAACCTGTTTGATTGCTCCTTTAATCCTCCAAAGCAGATTAATGCTTTTTTAATTGTTGAACTGAGCCAAGCAAAGAAAATATATTTCTTTCCCTGCTGGAAAAATAGACTGTGCAGTCTTCTTTACAAAACTAAATTAAAAAGTAAGTCATCAATTACAATTTTTTTGCGCAAGAAATAAACTAAATATCGAATAATGCACCTGAAATCTCAAATTCAGTTTTGGTTTTAAGATTTTTCTGACTGAGGTTAAAAGGCCTGTGTTTCATTCCTATTTGTATTTTTCTCACCACTTTGGCATGAGAGTGTATAATGAAGGTTGTTCTTTGTTTTCCAGCAAATTATTTGTACTAGTTTTCAAAGCTTAATGCAACAGCAGCACTACAGAAAAACTGTTTGCTGACTCCTCTGAAAGGCCTGAAATCTTCACCCAAAAGTTTAACAAAAATAAATGGACTCTAGTGTTGACAAAGGCTTGGGAAATGGAGGTGTTTTATAACATTCGATGTGAAATGAAGTCAGTGAGGTTGAAAGTCCCATAGATATCCATAATAAAGGCTAGATGTCTCGTCCGCGCTGCTGGCCAATGGGGGTCGACGTCCGCACGTGGCGGCCATCTTGCCACAGGCAGCTCGCTCATTCGTAACGTGTTTCAATGGCGCATGTACTTAAATAACCATAACTTCCTCAATTGTCTTAACGATTCTCAAACTGTTTGGTTTGTTAAACAAAAGTCAGACATGTAGTTATGACACTGCACACTTATGAATAATTATAACCATGGAATTTCATATGAAAAGAACATTGAATAGAACATACAGGTGCAATAAATATACACATGCACAAGGTATTTATGTTAAATCAATATATGCTATTAAAACTCAGTGTACAGAATGGCAACATGATTATATATATATATATATATATATATATATATATATATATATATATATATATATATATATATATATATATACATATATATATATATATATATATATAAACACTTATTTGGGTGTGATTAATTATTTCACAGTCCTAATTTATTTATATTTACATACATACTTTTATAATATGAATATTACTGTTATAATAAAATTTGAAATACTGACAAAAAAAGGCTTATTGTGTGACAACCTCTTGGTGTAGAAGCATAATCCAGGTTTCAAATTAAATGTAACACTTTGAAGTTTCATGTAGACTATTCGGATTATATATCAGGAGTAATTACACAAAAGTTCCTATTTTTACTCCATTATAAAAGTGACATTTATTTGCTATTAAAATTGGTACAATAGTCCCCTTCACAAGTATATATAGATGTAGCATGTTGAAATCCCCACCTACACTACTGTGATGGTATACACATGGAAGACAGAGATTTAAGAAAATGACCCAAAAAACATAGCTTGGCTAATGCCCTTTGAAAAGGACGGTTTTATTGAGCTTCTGTTGCATGTTGTTGCTCTGTAAACTAAGGTTAGTTATTTTGGCAATGTGGTGCAGCCTTAACTTAAAAAACAAGGACACAACCAACGTTAACAGCGTATGGTGGTGGCTGTCTATGCCATACTGTGTTTCTCCGATGTGCTCTCTGTGCACAAACACATCCTCTGACCCTATCCTCTTCCGTACAATGTACACGACCTCTAGCACTTTGATGGGCTGTGATCGTCTGGTACATGAGGTCTGACGAATGACCCACTCTGCTGCCCTGACTACCATCACTGTGCCTTGTGATGGAATCACCAGACCTCCATTGTTTTTTAACTTCAGCAGGTGGTAGCTCTGGTCCTTGATGGCAGATGCAGCATCTGTTACCAAGCTGGCACGGCAGACATCACAGGACAGCTTTTTCAGAGCCCATCGCACAACAAATCCTGAAATAAGAGTTGGTATATTAAAATAATTTATAATAACCATGGGGAAATTAAGGGAACATTTATCTTTTTGGACCATTGTGAGATTGATTTCCCTCAAATTTACACCAAAGATTAATTGTCATACAATCGTTAATGGTGTCAGTAAAACCTATATAATTGACCAGTGGTCTCAGCCTTGATAACTTGCGCACGTAGCCGTGATGCACAACTATGCTGCATGATTAAGTCATTTTTCGACAAGAAAATCTGCAATTTCGACATGTTCAAGCATCAAGAATTATAGCCACGTTCATAACGTTTGTAAGAAACCAAACTGTTTGTAAATCCGTCAAGAATTCAATGAGATAAGAGTATTTGTGTTCGTGCTGATCACTCACCTTACATTAGGTACCACAGAGCACGCCAGAAAGCTTGCCTGAGGCAAGATGGCCGCCGGTGATGACGTTTGAGACTCCGCCGTAAGACATCTAGCCTTTATTATGGATATCTATGGAAAGTCCCTCCATCTGTTGCACAATTCAGATGAGCATACCACAGGCTGTGGTATGAACACGGTTGGCCTGAATTAGCTGTAGGATGGTGTGCTGTCAGCTGCATAGAGTTCACTTTTAGAGAGGTTTGATGTCAGTATCAGATTTTTTTCTAACACGTTTTCTGACATTGCATGTCTCTGGAAAGATACATACTGATAGAAGTAGGGGAAACATTACCCTATCAGGTTCAGAAAAAAGCTCTCCAGAGCATCGTAGCCCAACCGACAAACAGTGCCACGCACAACTATTCATCCCCCTTGAACCTTTTTTACATTTTGTCACTACTACAAACCTTAAAAAAAATGTAATAGAATTTTATGGGGCTAAGCCAAAACAAAGCAGTGTGTAATTGTTAAGCAGAAGGGAAAATATGCACTGTACAAGTTCCACCTATATTGGTCCATCACATCACGTTTGTGGTTGCAATGTGACAAACCGTGAAAAAGTTCCAAAGGCATGAATATTTTTGCCAAGTACTGTAAGGTACCCATTCAGCATACACACCAGGTGCTATCCTGTGTCAGAACTCCACGGGTGTGCCTTTTCCCATTTGTATCACCCAAAACATTTGTGAAACTTTGCTCCAGACAAAATCAATTGCTTCAGCGGAGTTTATCTGTAACATCTGTGATGCCTAACTTCATCTGCTGCTACCATCATAAAAGGGCAAATCTCCCCAATCGAAATTGTTTGGACGTATTGTAACTCCACACAATCTGTAAGGGAACATCACAGTCAGGTTTCTCTTTTTCTCTCTTTCTATAAAGCAACTAAAGCGATTGTAAATCATATGATGATACTAAAACATCAGCACCCAGTAAGCATAGTAACTCCCAGTGTGCATGTGTGTGTGTCGACCAAGAGAATTCAGTTCCACTGTGTGCTTTGCAACAATTAACTGGTTGTGTTTTAAAGTAAAACTTTGGTTTAGCAATTCTATATATATATATATATATATATATATATACATATGCATTATACTAAGATGTTACTCTGCTTCAAAAACAGGGAGAAAAAACCAAACATCTTTTTACATGTGCAGCCACAATGAATTCCTGTCGTAACAACAGAATTTAAGATAAATGAATAACGTTGATTTAATTCAGTTGTTCAAGGAAAGGTTTTGTGAGATAAATAAAATAAATACTCCTTGGAAATATCTACACAGATCTGCAAAGATTTTTAGTTTCCTCAGTGTGATTGTAACATGTGTTGCTTTTAAAAATAAAAAAAAGTAATAATTTAACACAGTTTACACATAATTTGGGATTTAAATCCACGGTACAACCAGAATAAACTTTACACCTAGTCGCTGGGCGACACGGTGTTATATCTCCAAACATATCTTTGTGTGTGTGTGTGTGTGCGTGCGTGCATTACCTTCATCATAACTCCGAAGGTATTGTTTTTGCCCTCTCTAATCTGAGGTGGAACGTCATGTTCAGTTTTTGTTACAATGAGCCTGAGTTTCTCATAGGAGAATTTGATGAATAGAAAATAGATTTGTTCTCATTATGATTTACAAACAATATGATTGCTGATTGTCACAGTTTTGTGTCTACTATTACCATCTTACTGCTTATATAATTATTTCAAATATTTAACAAGCCTCTGTATTAATTGTATCTGTGGATCTTCAATAAATTTGGTGTCAACGAGGCATTGCCTGGAATATTTCTTTACAGCCATCTTTAGCTAGTCTTAAACTAATCATGGTTTATTTGTAGATTTTCCCCAGATAGCATTAGATACTTTTTCCTGAATTATAAATTGTAGATACAGAATCTGCAGAGCATGATGAATAGCATAGCACAAAAATGTAAGTCACACATACACACACACACACGGGCTGCAACAGATGTCACCAGTGACCCAGTCAAACATGCACAGACAAGAAATCAGAAGAACTGCAAGTCAACGAAGGCGCCAAACAGAACCAAGACTAAACCCAAGATCACATCATCTGGGCATGTTTGAGACTCCTGCTGCTAATATTTGGTGCAGCGTCCTTGTTTTCAACACTAGACTTTTTATTTAGGATATCCTGGTGTCCCAGTAAGATAATGATGCCATGCGGCCTAACAGGAATCCCAGCATCACAAATCCTCCACCGTACTTAACAGGAGTTGCTCATTTCCGCTCACCCATTCTTTGTTTCACACCAAACCCATGGAGTGTTTTTGCTGCTGAAAGGCCCATTCTGAGCAAGCCACAAACTTCCAGATCAAGTCCCAGCAGGGTTAGTAAGCTTCCCACAGTTACCATTGTGGTAGGACAGAAAGGCCTTTTTCCTGGCATCCCTCCTGTACAATATTGGCACACAGACATAGCATCTTTGGTTGTTATGGAGACTTGGTGATGGTGTAGTATATTTATATACTACACCATAATAAATCTTATTGAAACATTTTTTAAAACAACATTTTTAATTTCTAAAAAGCCTAAAAATTATCTTGCCGCGGTGCATTCTGGGAAAACGGTCAGTCTGAAGAACGCACAAGTCTGCTCTGATGCATGCTCGATAAAGAGGGCGGGGCGAGAACAACATCCGGGGATGTGGTGCGTTCTCGCTCTGGCGTTCTCGGCAATCGGAACAGTGCTCGGGCTGAGGCTGATGACGTGTCACGAGCACACGAGAACGCTCAAGAACGCATATTGAGAAACGGCCAGTAGCTGCTGAGGTTCAGGAAGAAGTGGAGCTGTGCATAGAGCCTGTTTGGGACAAGAAATGGGTTTTTGGTGATGTGAGGTGAAAATGTGTTAAACATGTTCAAAAAAGCACAGACTTGGAAATCCCCTGGACATGAATGCAAGTGACTGTGTGTGTAGTGCAGCATGAGGATGTATAAACTTACATAAAGTGTGTATAACTACATTATGTGTATGGTAGTAGTTGATGTGCAAGTATATTGTTTGCTCGTAAAAGGTGAGTTAACTCTGGTCAATGAGTCAGCTAACAGGAGATCATCTCTGGTTTCTTCAAGGCCTTCTGTGTCTGAAGAGCCATCAGCCACGGTATCCAGAGGTCTGGATAGAATAGAAGGAGAAGAGGATATATTATGTGCAGAACAGAAATTTTTAAAACACAAGAAAAAAAATACAACTAAACTGCCTCTTCATTCTGCCACAGCAAGGGAAGTGCAGTGAAACTCATGTTCAGTGCAGAGACTCAGAAAGAGGTTATATCCTCAGACAATTGGGCTTCTTAACTCAAACCTGAATATATAGCCACTCTGTTTTACATAGCATACTTTGCACACTACATTACTCAACACATTAGTTTATCACTCAAATCATGTCAATACTTTATCACTTGAACTTTATTAATACTCTTCTAAGTAAATGTTTCTCCCTTCTTGTCAACCGTTCTTTCCATCAGTGTTCCTATTTTCCTCCACTCTCATTTAATCTCCTTTCTGTCTTCCTATCTTCTTCCTCTCTCCTCTTGTATCAATCTTACATTATTCTAAAACAGAGAGATTATATAATTAAAATTACTTCCATTAGAATGTACAACATGAAAACTTCCAATTATTATTATTATTATTATTATTATTATTATCTCATCTGATTAAATACTAAAAATGCTAATTACCACAATATTAGGAGCTAAAAGCAAAAACAACATAATGAACATTAAACAGGTGGTTATCTCTTCCTCCATCATTCTCAGATCATGCAGATCTTCAGTTTTCCTGTTACTGACTCCTATTATTTCATGAGGAACTTTCATATATCCAAACTGAGCAGCAGAAAAGCACAACTAATACTGGAAGTCTATGCTCATAAATCACAACCATAAATCAGCAAAACAACTTGTAATAACTCTAATTATAACTAACTATCTGAAATATAAACTAAAGGTCACCAATCAGTTCTAAAACATCTTTAGACAAATCCTTGTTGATCCCTGGAGAACCAGCGTACCAGATTAGCGCCTTACAAACAGCTTTCAATCATTCTGTTACATTTTATCTGAGTGTCTTTTACTGATGTGAGCAGCAACTCGTGGTCTTGTTTTACTTTTTTATTATTATTATTTTTTAACCTGGACACAAACCAAACATTTATCACAGGATCAGCCCGATCCAAATAAAATGAATCGATTAACACACTTACCATAACACAGCAGCTCCCATTCAGTTGCCACATGTTGCGACAAATAACTTCCACTTCTTCTTCTTCTGTTTTAAAAGTGGTGCGCTCTTCTTCTTCTTTTTCTTCTGCTTCTTCGTGTTTTAATGGCAGCCGACATCCAAAAGCATCATTACCGCACATCTAGTGGTGTGCTCTGTTCCTCATCTTTATGTTAAACAGCACCACAACCAGCTACCGTTACACCTGTTTCTGCGCGCAACAGCTCTACCGTAATAACAGTCTACACGCAACATTTTCCCCCTCGGTAAAATCGGGGACAGCTTTAGCCGGGGACAGGTGGTCCAAAACGGGGACTGTCCCCGGAAATCAGGGACGTCTGGTCACTCTACTGTAAGGCTGAATGCTGCTGCTAACAAATAAACTTGTTGCTATTTCCTCTTGATTCGGCTTTCATCATCATTTTCACTGAAAATCCAGCTGCAAAAGGCCACAAAGTGACACTCTTCATCAGACTGTTGTACAACAACAGTGTCTTCAGTCAGAGGCTTCTCCAGATCTGCTGTATGACAGACCGCTACAGGAGATTCTTCCTGGCTGCAGACATCAGCATCTACAACAACTCGTTGAAAAAACCGCATGGGTTACACCAGCATTTAATTTCTTTTTGGGATTAATAAAGTATTTTTTAAGTTGAACACTTTGTATAGCTACTTCTGACTGATGATGATTGTGGCTACAGGATGTCTACCAGAGTGTAGAATGCATTTCAGAGAGGTCATGGGGGTCACCACCTCTGAACCACAGCTTTTTTTGGCCACAGCCCTGCCTGTCAACCATACTTCACATCTTCTCTGGAATAGGAAATCTGAATTTGTCCAGCAGAGTATAATGGGCTGGATTCATAGCAATTGCTGGTTTCAACATTGTGTTGCACGTGTTCTTTCTTGAAAGACAAACTTTATAGGCATCCCCACAAAAAGACTGTATAAAAGCTAAATATTGTAAAGTAAAAAAGATAATTCAGTAAATGAAAAAATTGCATATCCTAGGTGCTACTAATGAAAAAGAGTCTAATAATGTTGAAATACATGTTAAATGTAAATAGAGCATGTGTTCTTTTTAAATCAGTACTTATCTCAAAACGTTTTAAAACCAGTGCAACTGACCTTACAAAACAGTAAAATTTAATTTAGCTTCAAGAATATTCCTCCTTTGAACCATATTTTTCCAGAATATTCAGTGAAAAATGCTACAGCGGAACTTCATATTCAGACCCAAACAAAATTACTCTTGAGAGCATCTTTGTCCTTAGCCCACACAAATCTTATATTATTCTAAATTCTACAGAGTATTGTTTTTAAAACACTTTTTCAGAGGTCATAGGTAATACATTCTGATCAACACGCTTGCTTTGTTTAACTTTTGATCTCTTGACCAACACAATCAGACACCGTATTCATGGTAATCATATGGAGCCGATTGTAATCCTCTGATAGTAACTTTTTTCCTTTTTTTAAAAAAAACCTGGTTAATTTGATTGGTTGTGCTGCATCTCACGCACACATACCTACAGAGTGGGGAAAGAGAGAGACTGATTGAGTAAAATGAAAAAATGGTGTGCACTTTTTAAAATCATAGCTGTCTTAAGCTTTAGATTTTGGGTAATATATCAAGTCTTTTCAAGAAAACAGGTTCAAGTCCAATTCAAGTCACAAGTCATTGGTGTTAAACATCAAAGTCAAGTCACAAGTCTCTAAACACTTTTTCAAGTCAAGTCTAAATTCATAAAATAAATGACTCCAGTCTGACTCCAGTCCAAGTCATGTGACGCAAGTCCCCACCACTGGAAGCTGATGAAGAAATCTCTGAATGATCAACAGAGGAGAATGACCTACAGCGAAGGAGGTGACGGTAGAAACGGGAAGAAGGTAAACCTGCTCTTTGAGTCTTTCTGGGGTAAATCTGTTTCCAGAGGAATGACCAGCTTGAATAGAGGAGACAAAGGTTTGAGATCGAAGTAGGAACAGAGAGGCAGGGAACCGATGAAGACAGAGGAGCTTTAAGGACAGACCGTGGAAGGGTTTCCAGAAGTTAGATTGCTTGCAAAGGAGTTCCAAGGTAGACATCAAGCCAAATGAAGGACTGCAAACTGGGAGGTACAATGACACAACCACTAAACTCAAATGACTTGTGTGTGTGTATATATATATATAATATATATATATATATATATATATATATATATATATATATATATATATATATATATATATATATATATATATATATATATATATATATATATATATATATATATATATATATATATATACACACACACACACACACACACACACAGGTAAAAGCCAGTAAATTAGAATATTTTGAAAAACTTGATTTATTTCAGTAATTGCATTCAAAAGGTGTAACTTGTACATTATATTTATTCATTGCACACAGACTGATGCATTCAAATGTTTATTTCATTTAATTTTGTTGATTTGAAGTGGCAACAAATGAAAATCCAAAATTCCGTGTGTCACAAAATTAGAATATTGTGTAAGGGTTAAATTTTGAAGACACCTAGTGCCACAAACTAATCAGCTGATTAACTCAAAACACCTGCAAAGGGCTTTAAATGGTCTCTCAGTCCAGTTCTGAAGCCTACACAAACATGGGGAAGACTTCAGATTTGACAGCTGTCCAAAAGGCGACCATCGACACATTGCACAAGGAGGGAAAGACACAAAAGGTTATTGCTGAAGAGGCTGGCTGTTCTCAGAGCTCTGTGTCCAAACACATTAATAGAGAGGCAAAGGGAAGGAAAAACTGTGGTCAGAAAAAGTGTACAAGCGATAGGAATCACCGCGCCCTAGTCAAGATTGTGAAAAAAAACCCATTCAAAAATGTGGGGGAGATTCACAAGGAGTGGACAGCTGCTGGAGTCAGTGCTTCAAGATCCACCACCAAGAGACGCTTGAAAGACATGGGTTTCAACTGCCGCATACCTCGTGTCAAGCCACTGTTGACCAAGAAACAGCGCGAAAAGCGTCTCACCTGGGCTAAGGAAAAAAAGAGCTGGACTGCTGCTGAGTGGTCCAAAGTCATGTTTTCTGACGAAAGCAAATTTTGCATTTCCTTTGGAAATCGAGGTCCCAGAGTCTGGAGGAAGACAGGAGAGGCACAGGATCCACGTTGCCTGAAGTCTAGTGTAAAGTTTCCACCATCAGTGATGGTTTGGGGTGCCATGTCATCTGCTGGTGTCGGTCCACTCTGTTTCCTGAGATCCAGGGTCAACGCAGCCGTCTACCAGCAAGTTTTAGAGCACTTCATGCTTCCTGCTGCTGACCTGCTCTATGGAGATGGAGATTTCAGGTTCCAACAGGACTTGGCGCCTGCACACAGCGCAAAATCTACCCGTGCCTGGTTTACGGACCATGGTATTTCTGTTCTAAATTGGCCAGCCAACTCCCCTGACCTTAGCCCCATAGAAAATCTGTGGGGTATTGTGAAAAGGAAGATGCAGAATGCCAGACCCAGCAACGCAGAAGAGTTGAAGGCCACTATCAGAGCAACCTGGGCTCTCATAACACCTGAGCAGTGCCAGAAACTCATCAACTCCATGCCACGCCGCATTAATGCAGTAATTGAGGCAAAAGGAGCTCCAACCAAGTATTGAGTATTGTACATGCTCATATTTTTCATTTTCATACTTTTCAGTTGGCCAACATTTCTAAAAAATCCCTTTTTTGTATTAGCCTTAAGTAATATTCTAATTTTGTGACACACGGAATTTTGGATTTTCATTTGTTGCCACTTCAAATCATCAAAATTAAATGAAATAAACATTTGAATGCATCAGTCTGTGTGCAATGAATAAATATAATGTACAAGTTACACCTTTTGAATGCAATTACTGAAATAAATCAAGTTTTTCAAAATATTCTAATTTACTGGCTTTTACCTGTATATACACATACAGGACTGTCTCAGAAAATTAGAATATTGTGATAAAGTTCTTTATTTTCTGTAATGCAATTAAAAAACATGAAATGTCATACATTCTGGATTCATTACAAATCAACTGAAATATCGCAAGCCTTTTATTGTTTTAATATCGCTGATTATGGCGTATAGCTGAAGAAAACTCAAAAATCCTATCTCAAAATATTAGAATATTTCCTCAGACCAAGTAAAAAAAAAAAATTATAACAGCAAAACAAAATCAAACATTTGAAAATGTCCATTAATGCACTCAGTACTTGGTTGGGAATCCTTTTGCACAGATTACTGCATCAATGCGGCGTGGCATGGAGGCAATCAGCCTGTGGCATTGCTGAGGTGTTATGGATGCTTCAATAGCGGCCTTTAGCTCATTTGCATTGTTGGGTCTGGTGTCTTTCAGCTTCTTCTTCACAATACCCCACAAATTCTCCATGGGGTTCAGGTCAGGGGAATTGGCAGGCCAATCAAGGACAGTAATGCCATGGTCAGTACACCAGTTACTGGTGGTTTTGGCACTGTGGGCAGGTGCCAGATCTTGGTTGTGCAGCGTTTCCTGCCACATTTCCCCCTTCCAACACACTTTTTGTGAATGTGCTTTGAAACTGCACTCTGTGAACAGCCTGCTCTTTGAGAAATTTCTTTTTGTGTCTTACCCTCCTGATGGAGGGTGTCAACGATGGTCTTCTGGACAGCAGTCAGATCAGCAGTCTTCCCCATACTTGTGATTTAGTTTACTGAACCAAGCTGAGTGTTTTTCAAGGCTCAGGAAACCCTTGCAGGTGTTTCGAGTTAATTAGACGATTCATGTGATTCGTTGAATAGCCTACTAGTATACTTTTTCACGATATTCTAATTTTCTGAGACAGTCCTATATATATATATATATATATATATATATATATATATATATATATATATATATATATATATATATATATGCACACACACATGTATGCACATGTATGTTGATTTGGTTGATTGCAGATTTCCACACAGTGATGCTGCACGGATGAAACAATGGGTGCAGAATGTGAGAAGGGTGCAATGGGTGCAAGTATGTGCATACATACTTGTATGTATAGTATATGCAAATTTTCAACTAGAACCGCAACTCTGCATATCATTACATCATTAAAGGTGTTTTTGGTCATTTGTTTACTGTTACTTTCATTATTATTATTATTATTATTATTATGCAGAAATGTGTGTGTACATTCCCTAATTACTGGAGGAAAATAGGGAGTACCAATATGGCGGCTGGTGGCTTCACAGCGACGTGTCTTACCAACGGCCAATCAGCAATCCAGTGAATAAATAGAGATCAGTGGATATGTCCCCTTCAAGTGGGCCCCCACATTTTTCTGCCCTGGCCCCTCGGTCAACCTCGGGCCGGTTTTGCATGAGGTCTGGACAAATCAAATTGTTACACCAATTTAATGAGCTAAATTCTAATAATATGTTTTACCATTGTAGGTTTAGTGTAAAAACTACCTACCTTTATCAGAAACGACAACTTTAAATGCTGTTTTAAATGGATCCCTCGGTGAGAAACTTACCATTACCAAGCGTGTAATAAATGCTACTTCCATCTTTGACTCGTCCTGTAGTTTTTTTGTTTTTGTCATTGCACTGCCCCCACCATTATGCTGTCACTGGTTGCTTTTAGTTCCTGCTGTGTTTTTCCTCTCCAGAACAGACCCATCAACCCTCCCCCCCCCCCCCCCTCCCTGTCTTCCTCTGAGTTGTGATTGAAATTCAGCTCAGCTGAACGGGCCGGGGTTGTTGTTCCCCGCCCCTTCTCCACTTCTCAGCCGAGGCTTTCACGGGGAAACGCCCCCCTCCCCCTGCAACTCGCCAATAAAAAAACAACCCGAGGAGGGGACTGCTGCACGAAAACTGCAGCCGTCTTCCCCCCAACTCTTTCGACTTCACTCCCAGTCCCGTCGGCTCGAAGCTCAGAGGCACTTCCAGCAGCACCAGCATCGAACTACTTGCGCACGGGCCAGCATGGCGACTCCTCTCACCGACCAGGAGAAGCGGAAGCAGATCAGCATCAGGGGGATCGTGGGAGTGGAGAACGTGGCCGAGCTGAAGAAGGGCTTCAATCGCCACCTGCACTTCACCCTGGTCAAAGACAGGAACATCGCCACACCCAGGGATTACTACTTCGCCCTGGCCCACACTGTGAGGGACCACCTGGTGGGCAGATGGATTAGGACCCAACAGTTTTACTATGAAGCAGACCCAAAGGTAAATACCCGCACAGAAATGCCCCTAAAGTTGGCCTCAGAATATGGCTGTTGTTTAACATGTATGTACATATATGATGCAAGCACAAACTATTCAAGCCTTAATCACATGCATTCAGTCCCCATCATTATAACAGGAAAATAACACGTTTTTAATCCTGTTTGCAACTGGTTCCTGTTGCTTGAAGTTTTCTAGATTACAAAGGGGCTTTGTGTTTTCAGGTCAGTGCCTCAGGTTTACATATTAATCACTGGGCAGGGAAGGCATGATTGCTCCATTTACATCCATTAGTTTTAAAGATCTAAACTAAATTCCTGCATAGTGCAAGTTGCACTCTGTTATTACGAATTTGGCGATTTTTTTTTGTAAAAGCTGCAGAATGTTTTTGATTCTCATTTTTTGCAGAGGGTGTATTATCTGTCCCTGGAGTTCTACATGGGCAGGACCCTACAGAACACCATGATCAACTTGGGCCTGCAGAATGCATGCGACGAGGCAATCTACCAGGTCAGACGGTCATATGTAGAGACACAGACCACAGTTGTAAAGCGTAGGGTCATGTTTGCTCATTTGAACTGCTCTTGTCACAGCTTGGCCTGGACATGGAGGAGCTGGAGGAGCTTGAGGAGGATGCTGGACTGGGGAACGGAGGCTTGGGCAGGCTGGCAGGTAGGGGGGGAAAAAGTCTCAAGGGAGATGAGGAAAAATAAAGCTTTAAAGAGCACTTTTTGCATGCAGACACTATATCTATTGTAATTCTGCACCATGATTGTCTCCAGGCTACATTGACAGTTCTCCATAGAATAAATCTGCATGTCTACTGAACAAGGAAATCACTTCTTAGCTCAACAATGTTTGCAACATATGGTGGAAATGAACCAACAGGCCCCTGAAACTTCCCACGCACCATAACTTCAGCTGTTTTATTTTAATTGCAAAATAATAATCTCTGAATTTTTTTTTTATTATTTTTTTCTTACAGCATGTTTCTTGGATTCAATGGCCACCCTGGGTCTTGCAGCATACGGTTATGGTATCAGATATGAATATGGCATCTTTAATCAGAAGATAAGAGATGGCTGGCAGGCAAGTGTGCTTCTATTTACATTTGAATCCTTCTAAAAGGATAAAAGTACACCAGGCTCTGCTGTAACCTCTCCGAAAGCACTGACAAGGTCTTATCTTTTTTGAAAGCCAGGATTCCCTTTTGAAATTGGCTGAGGCTAAAGTTTAGATGATTTGGGTCAGAAACTATCACAAGTTAACTATTGACAGAAAAAAAGGGCTATGGTTAGAGCTCTGCACTTAACACGGCTGAAGTGGTGCAAGTACGTTGCAGAAGCTGCTGTCCTTTTTTTCTTTTTCTTTTTTTTTAAGATGACAAAACAAACCTGGTGCAACTTATGATAGGAGTTTGCAAAACTGCAGGCTTCTGCTGTTTTGTGTTCTGCTGCTTATTTGCAGGTCGAACCCAGGCAGTGTAAACATGTCCCCCTGAACTCTGACTGCACGCATGCTCATTGTTTTTTGCATGCAGGTGGATGAACCTGTGCACCGGGTCTCTGCTGCTAGCGAGAGTTATTTACTTAAAACAAAATCAAATTGCGGGTCATGTTTGGCATAACGCATGGACCACTGTAGGAGCTTTTTTTTGTTTGTTTGTTTTGTTGCAGGCTATGGTACAAAAAGGTCAGATAATACAGGGTTTGTCTTTCAGTCATTGATTCTTGTCCTGGAGCTTTGGCTCACCTGTTACCTTCCACGCTGTAGGTGGAGGAGGCAGACGATTGGCTGAGGCACGGAAACCCCTGGGAGAAGGCTCGCCCTGAGTACATGCTGCCTGTTCACTTCTACGGACGTGTGGAGGAGACCAGAGATGGACCCAAATGGGTTGACACTCAGGTGGCCAACCAACATCATGAATTGGCTTAAGATTCACTTGTAGCGAGCTGCCTGATAGGGGAGGATTTGCTTGAGTTGAGGTTAAAGGGGGCGATAAACCAACCGGAATCTCTTTAAATGACCTTGTGCTGTGCTCTTCTGTGACTTCTGACCCATTTTTCACCTGCAGGTTGTTTTGGCAATGCCTTACGACACGCCTATTCCTGGCTACATGAACAACACGGTGAATACAATGAGGCTGTGGTCGGCTCGTGCACCCAATGACTTCAACTTGAAAGACTGTAAGTACTGAAAGATCTCTCATTTTGAAGCAAAAAGTGTATACATGTTGGCCAAAGAGTTGCACCATTTGATTTTTTTTTTTTTTTTTAAAGGATTCAGACCTCTTGAATCATTTGTCACATTCCAACCACCATCTTCAAGGTGTCAAATTTTGCACTATAGACCAAAGCAAAGTCATGTATAACCGAAGTGAAAGGAAGTCCACAGATTAATTTCTCTCTCTTCACTTAGTTACCTCTAAATAAATTGACTGAAACTGCCTTTCAAAGTTTGAGGCATGATTACAGCAGATCTGTAGCGGCCTCAGAGGTCTTTTGGAAAACCTTAGTTTAAAAAAGAAAAATGGCATCATGAAGTCCACTTCAATTTACATGCCTGTCAATGAAGGGGGTTAATCCCAGATGCAGACAATATATCCATGCTAACTCTGGAGGAGCTGCATAGATCCACAGCTCAGGTGGGGGAATCTATTGGTAAGGACAACTATTAGTTGTGGGCTTCCCAAATCTGGCCTTTATGTTGGAATGTCATGCAAAAGGCCTTCTGGTCAGATGAAACCAAAATAAAGCTTCCAGGCTCATGTGGAAAACTAACATTACAATCCACATGGTGAAAGCTGTTGGTGGTGGTGGCGGCAGACTGGAGATTTATGTTCAGATGCTCTCCATCCAGTCTGACTAAGCTTGAACTATTTTGCAAAGAACAATGGCTATAAATGTCTCTAAATGTGCAAATATGGTTGCCATACCCCAAATTAGTGGATTCTAAAAGTATTATTTCAGGGGTTTAGGATAGAAATTCATGCCACACTATCCATTTCTGTCTGAAACAATTTACCATTTTTCTTCCACTTCACAATTATCCACCACTTTTTGTTTGCCCAGCACAAAGCCCAGATACAATACCCTCTCTGTGCTTTATATGGTGGAAACCTTTTAGGTGTACTGTACCTAACGTGTGCCAGATCAACAGAAGCTTCTGCAATTGTGGTCACTTCCCCTTATCTCCATTTCACCATTTTATTTTTTTTATCTTTTAAACTCTGCGCAGACTGACGTCTGGTATCTTCTTTCTATAGTCAATGTAGGAGATTACATAGAGGCTGTTCTGGACAGAAATCTGGCAGAGAACATCTCCCGAGTCCTCTATCCGAACGATAACGTAAGTTCACGTTTTCATGACCAGTGACCCCACCATCAAAGATGTGTTTTTTTTCACCTGCAACCGCTACGGTGTTGCAGTTCTTTGAAGGAAAGGAGCTCCGTCTAAAGCAGGAGTACTTCGTGGTGGCAGCCACACTCCAAGACATCATGCGCCGCTTCAAGACCACCAACAAGGGCAACCCGAGCCACATATGCTTTGATGGATTCCCAGAAAAAGTAAGAACTGAGAATGTGTGTCGCAAAAGGTGGAGTGCTTTAGTCTTTCAGTCGGTATATTGCCTCACTTGGTTTGTTTGCATCATTATGTCAGCATTTCCTCTCTGACCGGGTCTGTCGCAGCTGCCAAAGCTGCTAGGTGGCTGAACTTTAACAGAAACCCCATAGCTTGGTTACTTGTTTAAAGGTGAAGTGGCGCCGTATTATAACCAGATCAGTCGTAACGGCCAAGTCGTCTGAAGAGATGTTCTCCACCTGAGGAAGTGAGGTTACAGCTTTGTGTAACACGTTTCCGCAACAAAACAAGTCAAAGGGCTTTACATGATGAAATTTTGAAAGCTAAGGGAATTAAACTAAAATTTGCTTATATTCACATTTCTTTTAAGAAAACGAATCATCTGTTTACGAAGGAAAATGTATGTTTTGTAAAGTCCTGCTGAGGCCAACTGAATGAGCTTTTTCATAAATATGGAAATGACAGACGTGTTTAAAGCTAAAAACCTTTAAATTACATTTTAAAAACCTTGGGCTATTGTTGCCCTTCTGTTTTGATATTCTACGCAGATATTGCATAAAAATCTAGAGAAAAATGGCTAAAGCCACCCTTTCTGGTTGCCATTTATAACTGGAAACATTTTGTGTTTGGTTTTCTGAGGGCCACAACGGAGGGGCCAAAGAGCTATCTTTGTTGCAGACAAGCTCTGGCCTGTTTCACAATCTGTCCCACTAGACTTCTCAAAAATCACCTAAATGACTGACTTGGTGCTTTTAGCAGTTACAGGACAGGCCTGTGTTGTGTTTTCCAGGTCGCCATCCAGCTGAATGACACTCATCCTGCCATGGCCATTCCTGAGCTGATGAGGATCTTTGTGGACATTGAGAAACTCGACTGGGACAAAGTGAGCACAAGTTGGCTTTTGAGTGTTTTCTCCTAATCGAGAGTAGGGAAATGCAAATTGGGAAAACTAAACCAAGTAAGAGCCGGTAACATGAACTATGGTTAAAATCCCTGAGCAAGAGATGAAAGCAATGCCTCCACTTGTGCTGTATGTGAATGTGCAGCAGTGAGGGGTGTTAGCAAAGTGCAGGAGTAAAATGGTCCGTAAGGCCATTTTAAAAAAAATGTGGGCTTGCTTCTGACATAAAATGTGACAGTTAAACGAGAGCCTTGTCCCTCCTCCACAGGCCTGGGATCTCACCCGGCGTACGTTTGCCTACACCAACCACACGATCCTCCCCGAGGCTCTGGAGCGCTGGCCGGTGGAGCTGCTGGAGAAGCTGCTGCCCAGACACCTGCAGATCATCTACCAGATCAACCAGGCTCACCTAGATGTAAGCTTTTCCCAGCCGAGACATGGTCAGGGCAGAAATAACCGCTACTCAACCTGCAAAATTGTTTTTTATTTCGTTTTTCTCCTCTCTGAGCTCCGAAATCGTGAATCATCACGTCTAGTCCTGCTGGAAGGTGAACCTCCTCCTCAGTCTCAGGTCTTTTTGTAGCGTCTAACAGGTTTTCGTCCAGGATTTTCCTGTATTTAGCTCCATCTTGCCATCAACCCTAACTAGCTGCCCTTGCTGAAGAAAAGCATCCCCACAGTATGAGGATGCCACCACCATATTTCAGTGCTGGGATGGCGCGTTCACTGTGATGTGCTGTGTTTTTTCCACCACACAATGTTTTGAATGCAAGCAAAGAAGTAAAACTTATCAGCACCTACCTCCACGTTTGCCGTGTCGCCTACATGATAACCCAAAAATATAATAACACATGGCGTGTGGCAAACAGGAGTTGTCTTCCTTTTGAAAACGACTTTCTTCTTCCCACTCGTCGTATTATTTTTAGGCCATATTGAAGCACATGACCAATAGCTGTGCTGTCAATGGGTTTTCCCACCTGAGTAGTTGGTCTCTACAGCTCCCACAGAGGTACCATGCGCTTCTTGGCTCCTCTTTGTATAAATGCTTTCCCTGCCAATCAGCAGTGGTGGATGATTATGTCTTGGTAAGTTTGTAGTTACTCCTTATTCTAAGTAGTTCTGTTAGTCTATGAGCTGTAATCCCAATAAAATTGTATTTGCGGTTATGACAGACTGTGAGTTCAAGGGCTGTGAATACTGCTTTTCATGAACAGCAGTCTGAGGACTTTATTGTTTTTTTGTGTCTGTCCCTATAGAAAATTGCTGCTCTCTTTCCAAAAGACATGGACAAACTGAGGAAGATGTCTCTGATTGAAGAGGACGGCTGCAAGAGGGTGAACATGGCCCATCTGTGCATCGTAGGATCTCATGCCGTCAATGGAGTTGCTCAGATACACTCCAACATCATCAAAACCCAAGTGTAAGCCTTTTGCTGATAGGGAAAACATTCGCCAGAACTGTAGCTGCAACAGAACTGTTGCCGAGGAAGGTTGGAGCCACTGCAAAACAAATGATGACTTTTAAAGTGTCACTAAAAAGAGAAGCAAACAGGTCTGTACTGCTTGAGAGCAGCCTGATCACACGTGTAGTTTTTATTTCATCGAGATACAAAATGCAAAACTGTTTTTTAGCTTTGTTTTACAAATCCATGTCATCGGAATTCTCTCAAAATCGTAATTAACTCAATCTTTTCTGTTTAGTTGTTTTCAAGAAGCATGTATACCTGAAGCACTGCATTATGACCAAAAAAAGTTTCTAAAACCGCCGTCATCCTGGTTCACCACATTGGCAGAGATAAAGGAAAGCGAGCCCCGGCTGAACAGGACCTTCTTTAAAATATCTGATTGCAGTTCTTCTGGGTTTTCGGTCCAAGTTGGCCAGTTAAAATCAGGAATTGTAGCTGTAATCAAATCGCTGCTTGTTGAGAAAATGAATACTAACGTTTCCTCTGTGCATGTTTTTATTTTTCTTCTCAGGTTTAAGGACTTCAGTGACCTGGAACCGGCCAAGTTTCAGAACAAAACGAACGGTATCACTCCCAGACGCTGGCTGCTCCTCTGCAACCCTGGACTGGCTGAGCTCATAGCTGAGGTTTGTTTGAGACCCATTTAGGTTCGGAGACCCGTCTGCTCACATCCTGGCAGGCAACTAGCCTTTAGGATTTGGATTACCTTTAATATGCATGATCAAACGGTCGGTTTTGAGCCTTTGTCGTTGTAATATCTGTTTTTGTGGTTTTTTTAAAGGTCATTGGGGAGGACTACGTGAAGGACCTCAGCCAGCTGAAGAAGCTGAATGACTTTGTTGATGACATGGCCTTCATCCGTGACGTCTCCAAAGTCAAACAAGTAGGGACCTCTCCTCCACTGGATGGGCTGCTCTGGGCCAAGGGTTAGGTTTACTTAAACAGCCTTCATGCTCTAGAGAATACAAAGGGCACTAGAACAATGTCAATTAAATTTTGTCTTTATAATTGTGAAACCCTATTTTTATAGCAACCGCTCTCGCAGTGCAGTGTCACTCTTGTTGCTTATGTACACAAAGAACACCCATGACAGGAAGGATAAAACCCCTTATATTTCATAAAGAGGAATTTTAATGGGCTAAAATCTGCGTCGGGAGGTAAAAGCATTACAGAATATTCTCATTGGTGCATCTGAAATAAAATCTCATGAGTTGAGTCTGGTTTTCATCCTTGCTGCTTGCATGAAAAAATTTATCAATGACATTTATAATTAGTCATGGCCGCATTTTGTGGTCTTTCATCAATTTGCTAGCTTGTAATGCATTTTAGGAGATTCTTGTTTTTATTGGGGGTGGGGAAAAAAACATCTTTGCCACCATAAATGCATACCTGTTGATTTGAAAAGTCAGTTTCTGTTGTGGTGGATGGATGTAAAATTGGGAATGTATCGCCAATTGAAAGGAAATCAAATTGCAGTATGTTGAATATTCCAGAGTTGGAGATAAGAAAAGCATCTCAAAGGGTCTGCGATGTGATCAGATGGGTCCCTTTTTCAGTAGCGATAGATCTTTTCAAGATTCTCCTCCCTCGGATGATTTCCTAAATCGTGTCTGTTTCAAAATGTGTAGACCTCACCTCTGCCGGTCCTCTCACAGCTAGGATCCAGGCCTAGATGGCTCCTAGCGAACCTGCTGGGCTCTGTGAGCTACCATACAATTAAGAAATGGCCACAAAGTGATTCCAAAGTTAGAACGGGATCTATAACATCTGAAACTGGAAATGAAAATCTTTTCCCAAGTAGATGTCATTTTCTAAGAGCCACTCATAAGTTACTATAAAGGAGAGATCAGGCTCTTGAGTTAAATTTAAACTGGGCATATTTTTTAGAAATCTCAGGAAACTGGAACTTGATCATGTTGTCGTAGCATAGTAATCAATGTTCCTGATCCTTTTTGTAAAAAGCTGCATTACAAACCTATAAATGAGGTTTCGTGGCAGGCAGATCTGCAACCCAACCCAATGTCTCAGGTTGTCAAGCTGGGTGGCTAACTATGGGCTAGGCTGACTAAACATTAAATAAACCATGATAAAACGTTATGCTGCTTGGAAAACTACATCTCCGTTTAATATTTCTGCACATCACGGCATGAAGTGGCATTGCAGTCTAATGAAGCTGGGCATTGCAACATCATATCTCGCAGCTACACACTCTGCAGCACATGTCCAGGCAGGACTGTCCTGATTCAGCACCTTGCTCTCAAAGACTCCTATTGTCATGTCTCCTTTTTTTTCCCCCACAGGACAATAAGTTGAAATTCGCCCAGTATCTAGAGAAGGAGTACGGGGTGAAGATCAACCCTTCCTCCATGTTCGACGTCCACGTCAAGAGGATCCACGAGTACAAGCGGCAGGTCCTAAACTGCCTGCACGTCATCACCCTGTACAACCGTACGTGCAGCGATTCGTGCTCAAATCATTCGACCGAAAACAAAACGGTTTCACCGGTAATTATTGCCGTGAATCTCTGACTGATCAGTTGGCTGACACGGTCAGACATCTCCTGGTGTGGAATATTCCACGCCCAGCTGGAGCGTCATGTTAAAACAGACATGAGGAATGCAGCCACTGAAATCAGCTGTGGGGATTTTCCGTGAAGCCACAAAGCTGCAGTGAACGGGGAAGCTGTTTATTCCGCTGAAATATTATGAATTCTGAATCTTTGTTGTCTGTAGAAGTTGCTCCACAAATGCGTAACTTTGCGGTGCCTTGCTCAAGCATTCAAACCTTACAACCAGTTTTTGTGACACCAAACCTCTGGGTGAAGCGCAAACTTGTGAACTGGAAGCAGATCTGAGAAATGTGGCACTCCTGACGACCATCTGCTGGGTCAGTGCTTTGTATACAGCCACCTCTCACTCTCATTTTAAAGTATTCGGGGTGTGGTCCTACCAGCTCTGCACATCCGGAGACTAGCACGGTTCAATCCCTGTCAAATTGGACGGAGGGTGTTTGTTGCCATCAATTTTCAAGGGTTTTCCGATTCTCCCAATAGACGTGTACCTTCACTGATCCAGCATGATGCGACCACCACCATGCCTAATTGGGTGGATCGTGTCCTAGATGATCTGCACCATTGGATTTCTGCAAAAAAAAGTCATTTTTGCACTATTCTTACATAAATGGCAGATTTGTGTAGCGCTCAACAGCTAGTTGCCAGCAGCTCTTTAGACGTCTGCAGCTCCTCTAGAGACAAACCTCTGTAGGATGACTAGCTGTAACTTTTGAATATAAAACAGCCTCTGAAATGTTCAGGGGGTGTGAATAGTTTTTGCAGGGCACATCGTCATATTAAATGATATTGTGCATATCGGTAACGGTTTTCGCATATTTATGGTGGGCTTGTTGTTTTTGTTAAAGCTCTGTTACTCAGATGCCTTTGTTTTATTCCCAAAGGCATCAGGAAGAACCCCACTGCACCTTTCGTACCACGAACTGTGATCATCGGCGGGAAGGTAGAGTATAGTCTCAGCCGACTGTGACTGAGCTGACGTGGTGCTACATGATGGAAATGTATGACGCTTCCTCACACATTGTCACCCTCTGCAGGCTGCACCAGGGTACCATATGGCAAAAATGATCATCAAGCTCATCACCTCGGTGGCTGATGTGGTGAATAATGACCCAGTGGTGGGAAGCAAGCTGAAAGTAATCTTCCTGGAGAACTACAGAGTTTCTCTTGCCGAGAAAGGTGCAATTAGAAGAAGGAACAAGTCGCTTCTGTGGGGGAAAAAGGAACGGCTGTCACTTTATTTTAATCAAATTATGATTTGTTTTTCCTCAGTTATTCCGGCTACTGATCTGTCGGAGCAAATCTCCACTGCTGGCACCGAGGCCTCGGGAACAGGCAACATGAAGTTCATGCTGAACGGAGCTCTGACCATCGGCACCATGGACGGAGCCAACGTGGAGATGGCCGAAGAGGCCGGAGAAGATAACCTCTTCATCTTTGGCATGCGGGTGGAGGATGTGGCCGAAATGGACAAAAAGGGGTAAACGTCAGACTTCAAAACGCAGAATTCAATGTGAGGATTTTTTTTTAAAGGTCTAAACAGGTTTTTCTTCTTTTTTTTTTTTCTTTTTTTTTGTGTTGGGTTTGTTTTTCAGATATGATGCCATGTCATACTATGAAAAGATACCTGAGCTGAAACAAGTAATGGATCAGATTGCAAGTGGATTTTTTAGCCCCAGGAATCCAGAGCTTTTTAAGGAACTCACGGACATGCTCTTTAAATACGACCGGTGAGGAATCTACTTTATTATCATTATTATTATTATTAATATTATTATTATCTCTTTAATATTTTTATTTATTTACATTCTCTCTTTTTCTAGATTCAAAGTGTTTGCGGACTTTGAAGGCTACTTAAAATCCCAAGAAAAAGTCAGCAAGCTTTATCAGGTAACATCTGCCCTAAATGTAGGTTCATAAAATGTGCTCTTGCTATTTTAAGGTTCTGTGCTGCAAGAATTCAGGTTCTCCACAAGGAAACTGTAGTAAATCTAAATTGCATAAATCCTTTGAGTTCAATACATTCATTCAGGAGGAGGGAATTTTTTTTTTTTTTTTTTTTTTAGCAAAATCCCCGTGGTACAAATAAAGGTTTCCCAGCAATGATGATATAATTGTATCTGAAGCAACTGTTAAACTTCCAAATATAAAGTCTGTAGGAACTTTCTTCTAATTGATAATCCATGTCTTTGTGCTGTATAAATACGACAGGGGTGCATTTCTTTTGACCACTAAGCTGGAAAAACTATGCACAAAAGGCAGGATGATAAGGGATATTAATAAAATAAGTTGTCTATTGGAAGACCCAATTCCGACCCATTTTTAGTCTTCTTCGAGAATGCACCTGGTTTTATACATAATGTATTAACAAAAATTCACAATGCTGTGTGGACTTAAATGTTCCCAGATACTTTTTTAGAAGGGGAAAATAACAAGCCCACAGCATCACCAACTCCAACATGTGGTGCATTATTCATTTATTATAACCGGACTCATCTGGAAGGTTTATTTGAGAAAAGTAAAGTATGTTTTTCCAACAAAAAAAAGTTGTTGCATTTATTTTGAATGACTGGATAGCGAGAATGGTACCATCAAGTTTTTTTTTTATTATTTCTGAACATGGTATATCCCCAAACAGAAACCTGCTCAAGTATGGGGTGGGGGATCTTTTGAGTTCATTTTGTGGCTCTTTAACGCTCTGTTTACCAGGGGTTTCTGTATGTAACATACATTTTTATTTCTTTTATAGAATCCGGTGGAGTGGACAAAGATGGTGATCAGGAACATCGCAGCAACAGGAAAGTTCTCCAGCGACAGAACCATCACAGAGTACGCTACGGAGGTGTGGGGCGTGGAGCCGACCGACCTGAAGATACCGCCTCCAAACGAGCCCAGGGAAGCCATGGAGGAAACGGTCAAGGCTCTGAAGAAAATGTGAAAGTGTTTTGCATTGCCCCCCCCCCCCCCCGGGGGCTGCCATTACGTTTACAAAACAGTCTTTATGCAACACATTATTTTTATTCTGGAAACCTGAGGTGCTTTTTAGAAACGCACATTATTTCCCCTTTGCATCTGAGTCAAAATACTGTTACATTTCTTTCAACCAATTCAGTCTGTGAGGGGTGGAAAAGCTCTGAGAACTCCCTCATTTCTGACATTCCTAAGGCTCATAATGGTCATAGGATTCAGGAAGTTAGATGGATATCAGGATCGCTGCAGCAGCAAAGAGTTTCTTACATTTGTTTGACTTTAGCTGGCCTGTATGGAGAGAAGCAATGTTTGTAATCAAGAGATTTTTGTAAAAGCTAGAGTAAAGACAGGATTAATGATTTTCTCATGCTTAAAATAAAAAAAAATCAAATGTTAAGTGCCACAAAGAACTTTATTTCCTTTTTTTTTTTTAGTAGACTTGCATCCTTCTAATGGAGGATTATCTGTTATCTCAACTTTTGTAGAAAGTTCCTGCAACACAGAGGGATCTGTAATTAAGGTCTGAAACTAAACATGATTTCTGGACACAAATTGGTCATAATTTCCTAACTTACTGTACCACATCTGACATATTTGGACCCAAGTAGATGTGGCTGTGGGACAGTCCGAGGTCTGCCTTGTAGGCGACCATGTGGACCCGAGCATCTGTGTTGTATTCCCTCTGGGCTCGCAGCGCTATCTGGTACAGCTGGATCCAATGGGTGCAAAGGGTTTCAGCAAAGCAGACGCACTTCCAGCAGGAAATTGAGAGAGGCAGAAAATCCACCGTACCTTCTGGCCCATGTGAAACGGAACAACGTTGTCGTCCTCTGAATGCAGGATCAGAAGCGGACTGCTCAGCGTCTTTAAACTGCAGGAATGAGAGCAGGCGGTGTAGATGGAGGAAATGGCTTCGGTCTGGTTTTGCTTTTGAGTAAGCTTACTTTTTGTCATTGGCAAACGATATGTTGATCCTTTCCAGAATGTTCCAGAGCAAGCTCTCGAAACCTGGTAGTATCATGTATATCTGGAATACAGAAAGAAGTGGCAGTATCCTTCATCTTGTAACTCTATACCAAAAATAAATATATGCCTTTGTAACCTGGTTGTATTTCTTTTTTGTTATAATTACACAAAATGTTTTTATTTGGTTATTTGTATTGTTACTTACCTGACGAGAACAACATACAACCGTGTTATAGGCTGCCCGCTCCAAGTCCTCTCCCGCAGGACAACATGACAAAAAGGCGCGGACCATGTCTCACAACAATAAAGAAAATAAACCTTCTTTATGCCACTTACCTGACTGAAACATCTCTAGAAATTCTGTCACTGTTTTAACCGTGTTACTTTAAGAATCGAAGCTCCTCCTTTTCGGTTCTTCTTTTGTGGTATTGTCTTTAAATAGTTTGCACCCCTTAGTCCCTCCCCTTTTGTCATGTTGTCCTGCGGGAGAGGTGTGTGCTGTTTATTTTTCTTCTGAATATATCCAGTTTATAGATATATTAAGTTTATTTTTGTTATGTACTTCTGTTTTATGTAGGACTTGGAGCGGGCAGCCTATAACACGGTTGTATGTTGTTCTCGTCAGGTATGTGGCATAAAGAAGGTTTATTTTCTTTATTGTTGTGAGACATGGTCCGTGCCTTTTTGTCATGTTGTCCTGCGGGAGAGGACTTGGAGCGGGCAGCCTATAACACGGTTGTATGTTGTTCTCGTCAGGTAAGTAACAATACAAATAACCAAAAAATAAAAACATTTTGTGTAATTATAACAAAAAAGAAATACAACCAGGTTACACCTTGACATTTAGTGGCAGGGAAAAACCATGATGTGAAACTTGTCAAATATAGTGACTACCTTCTGCAGTTCAGAAGAAGTTTTTAGATGATTCAGGCTTTTTGTTTTAAACTCTTGGTTTAACAGAATACAAATGGGAGTGTATTTGGTTAAATGAGAATAAATATAAATGGGACGAGAGCTCTGAACATTTCTCAATTCAAGTACAAAGACTAGCAACGTGCGGCAGTTTAAAAATGCTACCAAAGTGGGCTGTTCCAAGAGACACAGATGAGTGGTGGGGGTTTTAGGTGGGACTCGTAGCTGCAGCGGTCAGGACAAGGGAAAGTGACCTGGTGAAACATGAAGTGACCAGGGCGACATCTAGTGGTTTTGCCGCAGAACTGTCTTTGAACCGTCAAGCAGGTACCACTTGAACCAATAAGAAAATTAAACTGCAATAGCCACCATTCAACCCTAAGGGGGCAGCACTAAGATGGTTTTAAGACAAACATTGCAGAACTAAAATTGACAAACTTGTAAAAACAATTTGCATAGTAACATTAAAGTAGCACTCTTAGGCCCAGTTTATACTGTTCATCTGTGAACAGTATAAACTGGGTGTTTATTTTGGATGATTAAAAATGATTAAAAATGGAAAATACAAATTAAAGCTTTAGGTTAAACGTGCTTTAAAAACCTTTTTCAATGTACAGTTGATCTATTTCTCAATTTGGACTAAAAAGTCCCAGAATGGCATGCAGTGAAGCATCATTGAATGATCTCAGCTGATTCGCTCAAAGCCTTGGGCAAACGTCAAACGGGTGTTTCGCTGCATGCGTCCTCCTCACCTTGGCGAGCGGATGGTTTGCTACAACTTCTCCAATTCTCGTGTACGGAGCTTCCAGGATTACAGCATCGACAGCAGGCCCTGCAGTGTACATGGTTACGAAAAGATAATTGCACAACCCTATTATGTAAAATAAAGATCAGTATTTTTAAAAGTAGTAGTCCCGTCACAATTGCTGTTAAGAAATGGCACACAGTTGCCCTAGTACTAGATGGCTTCTGAACATGATGGATTGGTTTTATTTTTGGGGTTTTAGTGCACAGAGAGATGAATATAAATAAAACAGACTTTAGTATTAAAAAAGGTTTAAAGACATGCATCCTTTGCCCTCCACTTCACAATTATGTGCTGATTTATCATACAAAGTACAGTTCTGGTTGCAGTATGAACAAAATGTGTCAATACATTTTCAAGAGACAGTATATTAAAAGTCCTTTGGTACATTAATATGAGTTTGCATGATGAGAAAGAGGAGTGACTTTAAGGGATGGGGGGTCCTTCTCATATTGACCAAAGTATAACATTTGCCTCTTTGGTCAAAACGCGCCTGCAATGCTGAGACATCTGACTGAAGCTAAAGCCACCGCAACTCAAACCCACCTTGTTCTTGAATTTTTACTGCAGCGTTGGTTGCCACTCTAGAAGGAAAAAAAGTAATTATTTGTTTTCAGTGTCTTTGTCATGAGAAGCTGTTTGTCTGAATGAAAGTATGCGGGAAACTGACCCAGAGCCCAGAGAGTGTCCCCACAGGCAGACCAGGCTCCCCCTGCTTTGTGTCTTTGCCCAGTGATACAGGTAGAGGGCGTCGCTGGTCAATCCAGCCTCACTGGGGTCTCCAGTGGAATCTCCAAATCCTCATTAAAACACACGTTACAAGCTGTAAGCTATGGCTGTGTCCTCCTTCAAATACTTCAATACAATATTTGTTTTTCATTTTTTAAGCTGGGTATAGGGCAGTATATTACAGTTATTGAAGTATTGCTCATTTCTGGCATTCCTGTTTAATTAGGAAATGGTCTTACACTTGCATATTTCACTTTCAAAGTCATAATTATGAGAATCATTGATACCAATAAAGAAATTCCATGGAATTGGATTATATCTAAATGTATTTGGACGGATAGTGGGGCAGTCTATTTCCTTGCAGCAAGAGGTTTCTTGGTTCAAATCTAGTCTGTTGATTTAAAATCTTTCTAGGTACTCTGGAATTTCTAAAAACAGTCCTCTTGGACCCTTTAGCTCATGATTAATTAATACAGAACTAGGCTGTATAAATTATAAATTACACATAACTAGGCTGGAAATGCTACATATTGCAGCCATCATGTAATCAAATTTACATTGTAGAACAGGTCTAACGGTGCTACAATTTAGTAACTTCATCATCACCATTGGTTCATTTAATACAAATGACTGAAAGATGCTCCATAAATATAGTTTTGCCTGCAACTCGCTTCTGTGAGTTCTGGGTCTCAGCCGGGGTGACCTTCCAGTGGGACATGCCTTCAAACAGGAGGCATCCATTAGGGCATCTTGATCAGACAGCTTTGCTGATAAACTGATTAAGAATTTGTAGCTTATCTGGTAAGTATGGCTGGAGGCGATGATTGTTGAAACTGACGGTTATATTCTTACCTCTGTAGTCTACGGATAAGACATGGTACCCTGCAGCACTCAGCATCTACATTAAGAATAAAAGAATGTAGATCTTATGTCAAAGACAATACTATGAGATCAGTCTGGAAACAACTTTTTTTTACTGACACAAACCTTCACCAGCCCCACTCTATGACTGATCGCCCTGCAGAAATGAAAGGAGAGGCATTTCTTTTTTCAATCTTTCAGACTCATTTATTCCTACCAACAACCTTTGCATGAGCTGTTCCCTTGAACGGAACAAAGAACCAAAGCAACCATGTAATACCCACTAGACTCTATTAGGATCATGTGAAGGATGTGTACCCTACCGCACTTATCCCACCTGGTCCCGACGTTTCCATGGAGGTAGATAATAACAGGACTCCCGTCTCCCAGGGCCTCATGGTACCAGTCGAGATTTCTCCCAGCGGCTGCATCCCATTGGCTGACAGGGAGCGTGTGCCTTTGAGACGCCCAGACAAGAGAGGGAATGAAAAAGACAGACCGAGGGGGCACAAACAAAGAGGGGTTGTGTCTCAAGATATACTGTAGGTTTTTAAAGTGGGTCTCGTGCAGCCGAATGATGGCTCTATTCACACACAGGAGCCACCTGTGCCGAACCAGCGTGCTGCATTTTCAAGTGCCGATGCACTTCAAGGAAGACAAATGGCCTACCACACTCCCACTGAGACGCCCTCCTCTATGCTGAGGTAGAAGTTGCAAGTGTGGTTCAGGACATCTTGAGGTCTGCGGAGATCAACGAAGTATGGAAACCTCACTGCAGGAGAAAGCACGTCAGGTCAGTATGTTTCTGTCTGTTATGCTGTATAGTTTTTAACCACATCACGAGACGTCATACCGTGCTACATTGTGTTTTAACAGTAAATCTGACCATGTCATGTCCCCGTCCTTTGCAAAAGCATGAGCTTTTTCCCACATGTTACAGCTGTTAACCCCCGTGTATCTTATTAGGATTTTATATCCTACACTTTAAGGACACACTTTTGGTTTCACCAGTTGAGCTTCTTCACATTTTGTCTCAGAACTACAAACTTCAATGTATAATTTGGGGGATTTCATGTGACCGAGCAACACAAGGAAGAACCAATATGAATGTTTATTACCAAACTAACAAGCAAAGCAACGAAAAGTCTGAAAAGTGTGGCATGCATATGTTTCTGCCCGTCTAAAGTAATTAAATGTAGAACCACTACTGATTGGATTAACAGCTGCAAGGCTTTTAGTGCATGCAGGTTTGAACATCTAAAGAGATATTTTCCTGGAATCTTTTTTTTGTTGCAAAATAGCTCAAGCTCAGTCAGACTGGATGGAGCGCAACTGTGAACATCTCTGTTTCATTTAGGTCTGTACTTTGACTAGACCGTTCTAACACATGTAAATCCAATGATGTAAAACCAAACTATTGTGTCTCTGGCTGAAGATTTAAGGTTGTGCTCCACCAGGGGGAGAAGGTTAGATTTTGAACCCATCTGACAGCAGCACCTTCTTCCATGGCCCTACATGGCCTGCAGCAAGCAGCAGGCACGACATCTTAAAGCTCGTTCAGCAATGCTTTTCATTTTATCACCTCCATACTTTCAGGATTTGTGGAGCCCACTGCCAATAAATCCTCCTATCCAAGCTGTGAATCTCTGTTACTCCTTCAAACAGCGGTTTTCTTGGTTGATTACCGACCTCCTTAGCTACTCTGTCCTTTTAGGTGGACGGCCATCTTCCGGTAGGTTTTGACTTTCTGTCATACACTTTCCATATCCGTATGATGGCCTGCACAACGCTCCAGGAGATCCCTGGGATTGTGTTTGATAACAAAAAACTATTTTATGCTTCTTCTCTCTTTAATCCCTGACCTGTCTGCTGTGTTCCTTGGTCTTTGTGATGCTGCCTGTACACTAATGTTCTCTATCAAACAGACCAGCTGGATTTATACTGAGATTAAATCAGGGACAGCTGAAATTGGTTACTCCTAAAAGCAACTGGATGTACTGGAATTTGTTTGGGAGCATTAGACAAAAGATTACTAAATATAAATGAACACCACCCTTTTCAAAATTTGTACTTAGGAACAAAATGCAACAACTTCATAAAACTCTTTCAATATTTTAATATTTCTGGGACAAAAGCTTTAGAATGATTTAGTCTCGGATCTGTATGCTCATGCATTTTATTTTAAAACCTTTTGAAAAATCTTACTGAATCTCAACAGTGTTCATGGAATAACTATTACTAACTACTAATAACTTGTTTTGGATGTTTATAAACTTTTTTGTAATTTGATCAAATGCAAAACAAAACTTTGCTTTATGTGAAATATTTTTTTCTAATAAATTCGTTCAGTAAATCTTCTCAATTTACCCAAATCGTTAAACATATTTATTTAACAAGCACATATAGAATTTAGACTATATAAAAACATGTAATCATGTCTGTAAATGCAATGAAAATCTACCAACTTGCACATCAAGTTATAGCCAATTAACGTGACATTCTTTGTCTCTGCATAGATATCACTGTATGAGTGACATAGTTGGTGTTTTTAGCACAGTGACTGTGCTGATCTAACTACTTTACAATTGAAATCGTCTGGTATGCCACATAGTAACTGTGCTTTAACTAAACAGCCAACACTGGAAGTGCATTACTTACGCAGGTGAGAGAATATGGCATGGCTCAGTATCCAGGGGAACAGGTAGAGAATAACAGGCACTGAGACATAAGTAGTCAGGAGAAACGATAAAACTTTCTTCATTTGTGCCACAGACAAAAGTTATTTTCCACAATCCTCTTTGGAGTCCAGACAAGGTCTGTTCCTGGCTTCTTCAACGGGAATGTTGTGAAATACTAGGAAAATGAGGTCAAAGTTCAGCCACCCTCTGCTGCCGCCTGTTCATATTTCACACAAAGAACGAGTTCTGTCTGCCACCGTGCACAGTCAGCATAAAGATTACAAAACCAATCGATACAGTTCGGATTAAAAGATCTGGAAAACCAGGCGACACGAGGTGCATTCCAGTTACAATCGAAACTCGGAAAACCCGGCTTTAGATCGGAAAAATTAACTGTAACGGCCTAGTTGGATTTTCCCCTTGAAAAGTCGAAAACATTTTATGGAAGCTACTTGTCGTAACAGCATTAAGATGTGATAAAATATGTTTTTTTTTTTCACAAGACACATTTTTAAAAGTGCGTCTAAAATCGATGTTACTTGTAGCGGCTGCAACTCTGATCAGAACAAATTAAAAGTGGTTGCATGTGGAAAGTACAGCTGTAAAGAATGTTTATAAGAAGTAAGTATGAACAAAACAACAGCTTTCCTGGCCGTCGCCATATTAGAATCCTAACATTGCTTTTTTTGTAATCCTAACTTCTCCAATTTTATTAATTGGAGCACGCTTTATTCAAGTTTACCTCATTCCCAAGTGCTTTTTCGTTTTCCGAGGTAAATGGAATGCAACAACAACCTGACGTTTTACTGCAAAGCATTGTGGGAACTGAAGTTCTTTGGCACAATACACCGCTTATTCCTGCGAAAGGGGCGCGTTACAGCCAATGCAAACCATTCACCGTTTGTTCTATGGCCTCAGTTACGTATGTCTTGTTGATGTGCAGTATTTTAACTTCCTTCGTGATTATTTTGTATGTTTTTCTAGTTGTTTTAGCAACAATGTGTTCATGTTTATTTATATGCGGTGACATTTAATGAAACTTTACAATTTTCTTCAAAATATATTCTTAGCCATTCTTTGGCTTTTTGTTGGCCCTTTGTTTCACGGTTGGAGCAGTTGTAGTCATTGTTTTTAGATCTTTTTTAATTGCTCGTTTTTAAAGATTATTTGTGAACCTTATTCCATGACCGCGGTTCAGACAGTGCAAACATACAGCTACTACATAAAAATGTTCCAATCCTTTTTTCCCCATGATTGTAATTATAGTAATGAATGCAAATTCATCTTTCATAGCGACCCCTGAAATTTTGCTGGCCCTGTGACTGGCTCAGTCCATGCCAGAGGAACCCTAAGGATTGAACACAAATAAAGCCTCGTCTCTAAACAGATTGGCTTTAGTATTTTTAATGCCTATTTGTCTTTGTTTTGTTATTATTGTGAAGGTATTCTGGGATTTAAAATTTTGTATGGAACTCACTGGCATGGTGCAGTATTTCAGAAACTGCTGATCTACTGGGATTTTCAAACATAACCCTCTTTCGTGTTAACAAAGAATGATCCAAATAGAGTAAAAACAAAACCCAGCGGGTGGTAGTTGTGTGGCCATAAATATCTCATATATATATATATATATATATATATATATATATATATATATATATATATATATATATATATATATATATATATATATATTCAAACCCCTGCAGGGTTTTTCTTTATTGTTCACCAGTATGTGTCTTCTGCCTGTATAATATAACAGATGATAAAACCTCCTGGAGTGGCCCAGCCCAAGACTTGAATCTTCTCTTGAATCTGATAGAGAATCTGTGGCGTGAGCTAAGAAATTAGGGTGATGGCAAGGAGACCTATTACAAAAAGGGTTTGATTGCTATATTTCAAATAAAAGTTTGTTCAACTGATTATTTAAAAGTATAAAAATAATTGTATATGATCTTGTGATAAAATATAAAAGAAAATCAGGTAAAACATTTTCAAGATGCCTGCCTCATTTCTATTGGAAATAAACCTGCTGGATGTATGAAAAATAATTTTAAGTCAATATCTAAATTTTCAGCCTGATTGTCTGTATAGCTTTGCTTTAAAAAGGTATACAGAGACTTTACAGGTTTTTATCTTAAGACCCCTGGTGTATTGACACTGTAAATGGGTTATGTCAACTGCAAGCCTGAATTAAACAGATAAAGCCAACCAACAGAACAATAACACTTTCGGTCTTTTGGTTTTGCTGCGCCCACCTTTAGATTATGAGCTTGCCCCCATCGGACTTCCCTTTTGAAGAGTTTCTGGAGGCACCCCTGAGTTTCCTAACCTGACAAAAGCCAGCTGTATGTCGCTCCGCCTAGCTCCACTCACATCCATCTGGGACACTGCCATAGGAATTGCCTTTACAGAAGGCTGGGCCTTATTAAAAATTCTTGCATATGATTGGATAAGCCACTTGTCTGTCATCTTTATTGACGTGCTATTTCAACCACTCACACCGAAGCTAACCCGTGACGCTGATGATAGCGACGCAGAAAAAAAAATAATAATAATAATAATAATGTGTTTGCGGCTCTAGTGGCACGCGTTTTATTGACAGTGAGCTGACAGGAAGAGGGGGGGAGACAGGCGGCAAAGCGCCGCGGGTCAGAGTCGATTCCGGGGCGACCGCGTTGAGGACTAAAGGCCTCCTAACATGGTTTGCGCTAACCGCTAACCGCTCCGGGGCGCTTCCGCATCCGCCGCGGACGCGCCCCGGAAAACAAAACTTGCCAAATCCGGTCGGGAGAAGGGCGAAAACATGGTTTCCACCAACAAAAGCCTTCAGAGCCGTTCTCTGATGTTCTTTTAATGAAACAATATTAGGTAGATTGGACAACACGGAAGAAATAGCAGCATCGATGTTAACGCTTGCTTCCTCGACGAGCCGCCATTGCTATCAAAACAGTCTCACGTCATGGTCGCGTCTCCACTACGTCACATCTATGAAACTCCAGCCCTGCGTCCTGATTGGCCAGACCATAAATTTGGTTGGAGAAATCACTCTCTACCGGCGGTGTCCCAGATGTATGTGAGTGGAGCTAGGCGGAGCGACATACAGCTGGCTGTTGTCAGGTTATGAGTTTCCACCATTTTTGTTCAATTCAATGCATCTCATCTCAAGGCACTTTACAAAAGTCAACGATAAAGACAGACTGATTAAAAAAATTTCTATTGAAGGAAACCCGGCAGATTGCATCAAGTAATTTCCTTGCAGCATTCACCCCTCCTGGATGAGCATGTACACAGTTGTTTGCATTGTGTTGTTACCTTTGCTGCAACACCTCATTTCGACTGTTCATTTAGTGCGAGCAGAAAGGAAAGCTCCCCTTTAACAGGAAGAAACCTCCAGCATAACCAGTACTTGGCCCAGTGTTAACTGCCGTCTGCCTCGACTGGCTGGGGGTTTGAGAAGACAGAGGATACACACAAAAAGAACGCAAAAGAACTGTTCCAGGAGTACTTTCTATGTGAAACAAAAGTAAATAGCAGCACTAGCTTCTTTTGTGACTTCATCTAGGACAGAAACACAGCTAAGATAAGCTCTGAGTCAGATTTCAAGTCTATAGGATGAAAAATAGCACCTACAGTTAGTGACAGTAAAAGCTCGGCCAATAGCTATATCTAGGAGAAAGAGAGGGTTAAAAAGTGAAACACAGAACCATATGTATCATCTACAGAGGGAGAATGTGAAGTTGTTGGCAGCAGCAGCTCAGCTATTGGCACCCTCCAGGATGGCGTTGCAGCTAAACCGAACGCCAGGCCAGATGTGGCCGCTATGAAGAAAAAAGGTTAAAAGTTGCAATAACTGAAAATAATGCAAAACTGGAGAGTAGTAGGAGAATGTAGCAGAGTGATGGAAAGGCGCCATTCTGTCCTCCAGCTGCCCGCAGAGATAGCTCAAGATGACCTAAGCCACTCTAACTATAAGCTTAGTTAAATACACAATAAGTCAGCTAGAGTCCCGTATCTTTCTGGACAAAGAGACACATTACGAGAGTAAATGTGCATGAGTGAATGAGTTCAGCAACAGCTTGTAAGTGGACCAGTTCTGCTTCCGTCCACTGGGGGGCGTGGATGAGGAATGGGACCCGGGGCCAGGCAGGCCACCGCTGGCCCTCAGTCGCCGCCCCTTCCTCTATCAACCGCTTTTCAAAATCCGCTACAAACCTCTGGAGGATGATCGTACGGCCACGGGAGACTCGAGGAAGCGAGCAAAGAGCTTTTTTGTCCGCTCAGGAAGAGACGCCGCCTCTGTCAGCCGGCCTGAGAGGATCCGTTCCCTGCTGACGGCGCTGTCAACAGAGACACGCTGTAAACTTTCTATTTCAGGGACGTTTTACCCCCAAAAAAACCGAGTCCGAGGAGGAGAAAACTACTTACCCAGCTCGGGAGCTTCGGTGAGTTCTCCTTCCTTCCTTTTCTTTCTGTTTACCATTGACTAAACATGAGAGCGTTGCGGGACCTTGTCTGGACGCTTTTCTTGCGCTTTTTACAGATAATTTTAGCACCCCCCCCCCCCCCCCCCCCACACACACACACACACACACACACTGGTTAGGCTGGTTAAACTAGTCAGGAAGCTCTCTACCTGACGTCTAGGGTTTAGTAAACCCTAGATGTGTGGGCCAAGCAACAACATCCAGACAGCTGGTCCATTTTCTTTTTTTTACAAGAAAGGAAGTAGATAATTCAGCAGCATGAGGCCGTTTTTAGTTTTAAAAATAGAAAACTCTGTTGGATTTTGGTCACGTTGGTGTATAAACACGATGTCATCCTTTTTATCTCACTTTGAACAACTGATGAGGCCTTCAATGATGCTCAGGGTCCATTACGCTCTGATGCAATATTTTGGAAAAATTGGTTATAAGATCAACTTAATTATGCAAGTAGTGCCTCTGTCGCAAACAACAATTTTATTTATATATAAATGAGTAAAATTAGTATTAGTATTACTATTTTCTGAAAGGTTAATCAGTCCAGATTAGACAATTCTCAGTCTTTAGGAACAGACAATTATATCAGGGGTGTTGTGATATAGCCCTTTATTACTTTTTGTTTAGTTTTGTTTGATTTCCTTATCTGGGTGACATGCAGATGTTAAAATCCGTCTTTGTTTTATATGCTAAAATGTCCAGAATGTTGTACTGGAAACTATGGGGTAAAATGGATATTTTGAGTGTGGAAAAGTTCAGTGTTGAGAAATGAAACATTTTCAAAACACTTTCGTTTTTTATTCTTCTTCATTTTCTCTTCAGTGTAGTCATTTTCTTGCAAACACCAAAATGTTATATCAGTGATAGTCATGACAATGTCCCCGTTAAATATATGGTTTTAAACTGTAAATGTGTTTATGGAACGTGTCGCTCGTGGTTGCACCTTTCTCAGGGTTGTGTCTTGTAATGTAATTATTGTTTTCATCAGTTTGAAGAATAAATTGAAATCATAAAGTAAACTCATTTGCGACGCACCTTCTGATGACGGTGCGCTCATCAGCGTAGCAACAGGCTGTGGGTTGGAAGCTGAAGACGAGCCCTTTGGAGCGCTCCTGACCAACATCTGCTGGAGATAATGAATGCAGGTACCTATGAATGCTGGGATGCTGTGCAGGGCTTAACCTCATTGTTACAACTTGGAGTGGGCCATCCTTCAGCAGCAGCTGTCGACACATAAGGAGCTCTGATGAAGCCGAGGTGAAGGTCTAACGGCTAATTAGCTTCCAGGGTTGACTCTTGAAAGTTAAATGGATGCACATGTATTTTTTATTTTTTTTTTTTTCATAAAGACTATTAAGTTGAACCATTTCAAAAGACATGGACACTACACCAAGTCTCCGAACAGTAATAAGAAAACAGAAATGTGGAACTGATAAGGAATAAACAAAGAAAATTACAGTAGTCGCAACAATGACAAAAGCAAATGGAACATAAAATAATTGCACAAAATAAAGGCACGTGTATTTTAATGATCCGTTCAGTCTACTTACTATTACCCAGTTTCCTTGTAGGCTTACAAAAGTGGGATTTCTTGAGATGGAGTTGCATTCTTGAGCCCCTGAAATGTCCACATTTGGGGTCCTGATTGATTTTCTTTTTTAAACAATAACTGCGTGTGCTGCCTGACCCCTCCTGCTTTTCCAGCTGCTCAGAGATCATCTAGCACTCGGGCTTGTCAGGTGCGACCCCCGCTGCCCCCACCCCGGCTTTTTGTGGAGCGGGCTCTCTGCAGAAAAATAAATAAATTTAAAGGGGGGGCGCTTCAATTCTTTAAGCAGAACCATGCTTTATTTCATATACTTTTTAAAATCTTAACTTGTCAAGAGTAGCAGTGACACTGATGGGATGGTGGGTTGTATGTGATTCCCACAGCGTGATCACCTTGAGTAGAAGTACGACAGTATCGTGGTGTTTACACCAACATTTAACTAAAAAAATGCAAGGCATGGTCTCATTTACTTTATTTTAAAACAGAAAAGCAACAATTCCTATCGCTGTGAAATTAGCATATTGGTAAATACTATTTTTATAGTTTATCTACAAGTTTTATTTAGTTTCATACGCAAACTTAAGCAAAGGTATGGGATATGTACCTGCTACTTTGTATTTTAACTAGTTAAGAGAGTTTTTGCCCTTGTGCTCTTTATAGAGTAACCCAAAGATAACAGGCTGGTTCATTAGTCAGGCTACCTGCTCAGGTAGCCAGCCAGATCCTTTAGCTTTCACAAACTGTTGTTGTTGTTGTTAGGAAATACTTCTAAACAGTCAAATTTGTCTTTCTTGTAAGAAAGGAAAAGTATCATGGCGTAATTCCAGCCAGCTGACCAGCAGTGTGCAGCATATTGTTTCTCTAGGCTGCTTTACGGGAAGTCTTTTCTCAGGCATCTCATTAAAATGACTGTAAACGGTAAGAACCGTACGACACAAAGCGTTTGCAGTTCTGAAACAAAAACGTTTAAAAGCCTTACCGGCCTTCCCTGATTCTAAAATGATAAATGCGTCCGTCTTCGTCTATTAAGTCTCTCCTGTCCTCGGTTGGTCTCCATGTTATTTTTCCGGTTTTCTGCCCGAGGCTTCAGGTTGCTCACATGGCCTGTTGTGTTCAAGTTCTGTTTTTACTGATGTTGGGGAGACTCTGTTGTATTATTAACCATTTGGGATCTCTTTTTCTTTTTTTTTTTTAGATATCTTTTGTGCTGTCAAAACAAGACAATAGCCTTCCAGGAAGCTAATCAGGGATCACCGTTTGTCGTTCTTAACGCTGAAGAGAAACCAAACGCTTTCCGATGAGTCGACTGCCACATTTAACCAGGCCTGTCGGCTTGCTGGCGTTACTTTTCAGTCAAAGCAACAACGAAAGCATCAGAACTGAAACTGAAGAAGTTGGCGTTGAGCAGTAAATGGCGGCGCCGTGGCCTCGTGTAACCCCTCTGCCCGTCACTGCACAACGTCCTGGATCGATGCTGCTTTGTTGCAAACCGTTGATCACCGTCTGCCTTCTGTCATCAGGGACGATCACCACGAAAGACGATCAGACATTTTTTACTTTACGGGTCCGTGCCACAGTTCAGACAGCTTCACACTCTACCTAAAAGACTGTAGCTTCCTCTTTTTTTTTTTTTTCTCCCCTTCCTTCAGGTTGCCTCAGTTTCAGAAACGCCCATCTCTGTCGGTTTTACCTGATGGTGTAGTCGTAATCAGATCAAGTAAAAGCGTCTCTCTCCAAATGCTGCTGAGGGAGTGTGCGCTTAGAGCTCGGTCCCTGTGCAACATTTACCTGATGCTCTCATCACTGTAATTGGATTAGCCAAAGCCTCCGCCACAAATGACGCTGGAGGAGTTTGTCGAAAGCTCAGTAGCTGAGCGGCCGCCTCGGATGAAGGTGCAGTCAGAGAAGCACGCCGTCGAAGTCGATGCTCCCACCCTGTTTGTAAGCCTCTTTGGTTGGAGAGGAAGGGAGGTCTGGTTCTTTAAACCCCGGGTTTTTTCCTCTTCGGCCTCGGCTCCAATTTGTGCGTCTTTATCTTCCAGGGCAGGCTGCTGTCCCGTGGGATGGATGACGGCCAAGAGCAGGACAGCTACGAGGAGCGCCTGAAGGAAGTCTTCAACAGTTTCGACACCAGCGGCTGCGGCTCGTTGAGTCCGGAGGAGCTCTCTGACCTCTGTCAGTCTCTGCACCTGGACGATGCGGCGCCGACCCTTCTCCATACGCTGCTCCAGGACCAGGACCACTTCACGGCCAGGGTAGGGTGTATCGTCTGCTTCAGACAGCAACAAAAAACACACATTTGGTGCTTTTTCTTTATTAAGTTAGCTGTAAATCATTTATAAATAAGCTAGTAAGCTAATTTAGGTTGGATTTCAGAGTTGAATTATATCAATCTTAGGAATGTTGTACAGACTCATGTTGCTGTATACATAGATTGATTTAGCCTGTCTGCCTTAAGCACATCTTTTAATGAACATCATCTCTCCTGCTTTCCTGAGGAAAACCTCTGAATTTAATTGGCTGCTTAACCTCAACCCAGCTCCTTGTCTCGATACATTTTGCTGCTTTGTTTGGCGTCTTGTTAAGAAAATCTCCCTCTCATCGCCTCTCGGTCAGCGCGTCCATCACCAAGACAACTAAACTGGTTAATCATTATTCACGTTTTTTTCTTTTATTGTGCTCTATGTGGAAATTGCTGAAGCATGAGTCAAAACTCAAGTGTGTTTACACGTTATGTTGACTTAATATACTTTATTCACTTTGATCTCCTTTGGTGAAAGATGAGTGTTTTTTTTCCATAACGCTTGCCTTCACACTTTCACCTCAGGTTTTGTTTGCGTATAAGCGTGCTACAGACGGGGGGCTATTGTCTTGCATGTGCGGGTGCGTGTAGGCAGGGGTAGATGTTAGCTCAGAGGCCAGGGAACTGATTGCCCGACCATGGCGCCCAGCAATAACGTCAAAGGGGGTGAAAGGGAGGGGGGGGAGGGTGGGAGGACTCCGAAAGGCGGCAGCCGTCGGCCTCGGAGGCACAAAGAAAATCTGCATATTCAGGGCTGGCAGCTGCTGATTGTTGAAGTGTGACCTCCTCTGCTCCTGCCTGAAACCTCCTCCAGCCAGACGGCCAGGGACACCCGGTTTGGAGCCGCCGCACAGGGACTTACAGCCAGGCTAAGGAATTTGATAAATTTTTGTTTTGTGAAGATACTGTGCATTGCTTGAATTCTGCACACAGAAACTTGAGGTTTATTATACTTGCCAGACTTCTCTGTAAAAATGAACCAAACCCATCGAGCACCATGTTTCTGTTTAATCAAAGCACAATCAGACCTTCCATCTGGTAACATTACCTTAGGCGTGAGACAACCAATCCGTTTTTTTTAGCTTGTTGTCTTTTAATTACCTGTTTTTAATCAAGTTCCGCCTATAAAAAGGTTTCCTTGTGTTCTGGCCGGCTGCGCCAAATCGTCTTGGCTGTATATGAGAACGGCGACTGGATTGCAGCAAAGATCAGCGACGGTGTTGCGGACAGAAGCGGGATGGATTGATTTCACTATCAAAGATTTTTGGGAATCATTTTGAGCCAACTTGCCGAAGCAAGTCGGCTCCTCCTTCCCTTGATGTTCAGGAAGACAGAAGTGGTTTAGGTACGATGAAGCGGCCTGAGAAGAGCTGCTTCTGTCTTCGCAAAACTTTTGAGAGGGAGGCAGGCCGTATAAAACCTGTGCTGCAAATATGTTTTATATTCTGATTTTAATTTTTTCTAACTTGTACCAGTGAATTTTTTTTTTTCCGAATTCTGACCTAAACCTTTGCAGACTCGTCACAAGTCGCTCTTCCTCCGTAATGTTTACTAACGCCAGCTGTGGGCTCCTTTCTGCCTCTTGTGATGTCATGGACATGAAATGCACACAAAGGGGAATTAGCCCTTTGTGTCTCTCGTTAAGATTGGAGTTTTATTTCAAATGCTTAATTCTTCTTTTCAGGTTGGCTTCGACCAGTTCAAGCAAGCACTCATCCTGGTGCTGTCATCAGCCATTGAGCCTCCTGAAGCCGAACAGGACGCCCCGCCACAGCCAGGTAACGTCTTTCCTTAGAACAGGCAAGTTAAATATTGAACTTGAAGGGAAGCTTCTCTTCTTTCCGCGTAGAAGGAGGCCGGTGACAGAAGCTGAAGGGGAGCAGCCCCTATGCTGACTCAGCTGCCTGTCCTCCGGCCGGCCAGCTGACTGTTGCCTTTTCCACGTCATGGCTTTGCCTGCGGCGTGTCTGCATGTGTTTAGTGTACACCATGCAGAAGGGATTTGAGGTCAACAGTGCCTCTTGTTAGGGAGCTCAGTCTAAGATGGAGTTTTGTCGTGTTGTGGAGATTACAAGACTCAAGTCATGTCTCATTGGAAGGAATAATATTTGCAATCTGGGTAAAATTCTTGAAAATGTGCCTTGAACACCCTTGACCGTGACATGATGGGAGGTTTTTTTATAGAACCCTTTGCTGTAAAACGTTGTTTGCTTTTAGAGAAGTGGCCGGCTTTAGAGAAGTGGCCGCTGAAGGCGATGGGTGATTATTAGTCATTGATTATTTTTAGCATTTACGTCTGGATTTCAACTAGAGCTGCACCAATAAACCGGCCAATTTTCTCCTGATCGGTTCGGGTCGGGGATCTTCAGGAAAATCAGGATTTTCTTCCCATTCATTTAATGCATTACATTTTCATTTAGAACGGTGGGGGGGGGGGGGGGGGGTAAACTTGTCTTTCCAGCGGCACAGTCTTTCTGAGCACAAAATCTGAATTTGCAGGTCTGACCAAAAGGAAAACTGTCAATTCGTACCAATCAGGAAAAGCCTGATTGTCGCATCTGGACTTTCTACATCTGTGTTTTTTTTTTGGGTTTTTTTGTTTTGTTTTTTGTAAAGTGACATCCTAACAAGAAAATGAATTTCCACTCTTTTGTCATGTTACCCACAGAGTCTCCTGAGATCAAACCAAAGTTCGTGAAGGGCAGCAAACGTTACGGCCGCCGCTCAACGCCGGAGCTCCTGGAGGCCGTCTCAGACTTGTCCGAAGTCGCTAACATTAACCCAGCCGACGAGGAGGATGTGGAGGACAACGACGACTCTGCTGTTCCCAGGAAGCGTGAGGTAAAAAGCTTTCTCCTCCATCATTCCAACCCCCCCCCCCCCCCCTTACGGCAGATTCAGATGCCGTCCTTATCGCCTCCTGTCCTTGCATGGACTGTGTTAACACGGCAGCCTCAGCCAGGCGTTGAGGCTGTATTCTTAGTTAATCAGCTTAGTGCCATTCGGAGCGGCCCTTAAAATGTGATGTAGATGCTCCAGCGCGGGTTTCACAGGACACTGTTGATTGCATAACAACTCTCTGTAAATAACATTAACATAATTGCTATTTAAAACGCCTGGGATTATCAACACGTAACCGGTGCTGGTGGCTTGCCTGCAAAAAGGTTTCATGACACGGTGCGATGAGCTTCGCCTCGACTGTCCGTGCGACTCGAGCGCTTCGAGATTGGACGCGTTAAGTTTAGTGCTTTGGCACAAGCTTTTTCTGCCGCACACTTTATAAAAGGTTTCTTGATCTTCAGGGGACATGACACTGCAAAGCTTGTGGCCTTTTACAGCTAAGAAGTCAGCAGTTATCCCAAAGTACTTCTTTTTCCTGAATAAAAGTTGTTGTTTTTTGCCAAAGGACTAAAGTTAAATATGTTTTAATTGAAGCCAAAATGCTAACTTTACCTGACCAGTATCAGATTCACTCTCCTTTGTTAAAAAGTTCTTAAAGTTGATTATTTCCTTCCAAACGTATATTTTCACTGTCCCAAAGTCTGCAATTTAATGCGGCATAGAAAAATGATTCAGGTCCCACATTAACTGATCCAAAACATAAAAATCAGAAGTCTTTTACCTTAATGTATACTTTTATTATGACCTTGTATTTTTGAATACGTCATCAAAACTTCCCTTTTTGTTCAAGTAGTGAATCAAGTGAATAGCAGCATGGAGATCCTCTTATCTGGATTTATTTCCCAGTACGGATCCTTGCATTAATAAAATTCATGATTATTATCTTTTAGTTTAGGAAAGAAATGCAACAGATTACAGTATTTGCTGGGTTTTTTTTTACTTTTATTTTTTAAACAAGCCTCAAGTCACTTATATCTGCCCTGTTAATTTTAAGTCCCAGCTCTTTGTGGCCATTGCATAAAATATCTTGGAGACTTGGATTATTTAAATTCTCCAAGATGGATTATAAGTATTTAATAGAATATAAATAACTTTATTGTCCCTCAGTGGGGAAATTCACGTGTCTCAGCAGCAAAGAGATCCACACAAAGGTAAAAATGTCAAACAAAAAAGATGGACAGTAGTTTCTAAGCAATGGCACTTCACACTTAGGATCTGGATGTGGCTACGGTGGACAGCAGGGTTTGTAGCCCTGACAGATATAATGTCCTTTTTTACTGGGAAACTTATTCCAGCTTGGTGTCAAAAAGCTCTTTTTATGAGAGGCATTTGGTAATATGGCAGTGTAATCACGCTGCTCTTTTTATGCAACAAAAAAAAAAATTTTCTTGGAAATCAAATTCATATTTTAAAGGCATAAAAGTAAGGGACATTTCTAACTTTAATGTTAACCATGGGGCGCTCTATTCTGATAAACACACTCGGCATAATGATGTGACCTGCAACTATTGAGGGGCGCTTTCTAAAGTTGGTGGGTTCTCCTGGAGCGACGGGTGGAGGGTAATATCCTGCGCTCCGTCTGACTCCACCCCAGATGCCAGCCGGCCTCTAGACAAACACACTCTGAGACGCTGAACTGAAGTGTGTCTTGGTTTCAGCTAATCTAGGCTTCAACTATTGACAACGTCTGCCCTGCGGGCCGGCAGATGGGGCTGGGTCAGGGGGCCGTGGCACAGAGACTGCAGAGCCGGTGTTGTGGGAGGAGGAGGCTTCAGGAACAATGGGCCCCGGCGCCCCCCCCCCCCTCTGGATGCCTCCACTCCATGTATCAAAATGCCACTTGCAGAATCCCATCTGCTCTCTCTTCCTTCTGTGCTGGCTTCCCCAACAAAAGAGGGGCCACTCTGGGACTCAGGGGGTCACACCTGCCTAAACCCCTTTTTAATAGTTCCCGGGAGCAAAGAGCAAATGTGTGAAGCTATTTTTCTTTTATAGCTTTGATTTTCATGTCCGTCTACGCCGCACTTTATTTAGGCGCTCTGGCTGTAGCCTCTCCCTCCCAGACTTAATCCGTTTTAAAACATTCAAAGGCTGCATAAATATCAAGCTCTTGTTCTTGCAGATGAACTTTGTGTTTTATTTTATTTTTTTCCGGCAGCGCTGGAATGCCCACAACATCAGCACCGAGGAGTACGAGGCAGAAGGTATGTCGGGTTCCACCATTTTCAGACAGTTCACTTCCCGACGACGGCGTTCGTGAGCGGCGCGTTCGGCTTTCTTTCGCAGGTCAGATGCATCTGTGGAACCCCGACGAGCCAAGCACACCCCGGGGATCCAGCGCTCCCCTGTCCGAACGCTTAGAGGAGCGACTGCGCGAAGCGTGCGAGGACGCGGCGATGGCTTGGGACGGATGTGCGCCTCGCTCCGAGCTGCTGGCTCTGTGTGAACGTCTGGGCCTGGAGGTGTGGCAGAACCCCAATAGGGTTTAATCTTCGACTCTTCTCTGAAAATGATCGTGGTGACTCCGTTGTAGTAAAATACAAAAAAAAGATCCGTTAAACAACACTTTTTTTTTTTTTTTTCATTTCTTTAGGTGAACAGTGACGTTCTCCTCAGTCTGGCTGACGACGGAGTGATGAATGTTCAAGATTTCTTCTCCAGAGTCGTGAACAGCAACAAACCGCTGACGCCCTCCGCCTCCACTCCATATAGGCAACTTAAACGACATCACTCTACTCAGGTGAGCTGCAGGGTTGGTTCACCGTCCAAAAGAATTCACACCAAATCAACTTCTCACATCATACCCACAGGCTTTAGTATGTTTTCTGGGATATACCAACACAAAGTACTGCATATCATCCAGAAGGATAATTGTGCATGTTTTTTACCAATTTTCATGCTTTTTTAAAAACCTGATAAGTGTTGTGTGCATTAACCCCCCCCCCCCCCCCCAGTAAATACTTTAATCATCTTCTGCTAGGCCAAAATCTTATAGTTGAAAGAATTTGGAAAAAGAAAAATGTTCTTATTCTGTGGTTTTAAATAATAATGCAAAAATAATTTTGTCATTTTGTTTACCTGCTCTTCCATTAACATAACATGCAGTATTTTTAAGGAGATGAACAAAGTATCCAGGATTTCAGAAAACAAAAATCTGTAAATCATTGTAAATCTGAAACATTTAACTTTCCCCCTGATTAAAAGAAAGGAATGCAATTTTCTAACATCTTTGGGTTGCTTGGTTTAGTTCATTTCCATATTTGTCTATTCTTCTCAGTAACAATAGCGGGATATGGGTCACTGCTTAAAAAGCTTGTTGTATTTAGCCCAGTTTTAGTAATGTGTGATCCCGAGTCTGACTAAATAAAAGTTGCTGGACGTTTGTTCTATTTGAAATAAAAGCTCAACATTTTTATAGAAGAGGATTACTTTGTGTCGTAATTAATATTTTGGATTTGAAGAAGCTCAAATGTTTTTTTTAATAGGCTTTACATCTGTGAAAATCTTGTTTTTAAAAGCAAACTTTCTGCATTAACTCAAATATTCTTTAACTGCGACAACGGCCTGCATAAAATCTTTCTACAAGTGACCCTCAGGCCACACTTTGGACACCCTGGATATATGGATATATACTATTCTGTTGTACCTCGGGCTCGCACTCAGCCTCAAGCAATGTTGCAAAGATCACAAACCTTGTGCCTGTCTGAGCTTTCAAAGCTAAAAAAAAAATCTACCATATTATAGTATAGCCGTATAACCACAGCAAGAACAACAAATACCAGTTTTCTTCCAAGATTACCGTGCATTAAAAGCATCCCTACAGCCTGATGCTGCGAACCTCCGTGCTTCACTGTTGTGATGGTGTGTTCAGCGTGACGTGAACACATTCAACTTTTTTGCGTGACCGTTCTGCTGTTTTCCTGGGTTTTCGGGATGCTGTTTATTCACACGCGTTCTCTAACAAACCTCTAAATCCTTTACAGAACACAGAACTTAGGCTAACTATCACACAAATGGACTCCATTTAAAAATTTAAGTGTTTATTTCTTCCCCGTGGACCCTTTTTTTTTTCGGTCACCTCTTATTTATACGCTACTTTGTTTTGGTTTGTCACATAAAATCTAGCTGGAATACGCCGACGGTTGTGACATGATGAAATCTGTTGCAAAGGACTAAAAACTCCATTAAGTTCTAAGATCTGGAATTATTTAATTGCATTTTATTACTTTTAATAAGTAAACCTCCTTTTGTTTGTATAATGGTTATAGATTAGATCTCTGTATTGTTGCTCCAAGACGTGGTTTGGTTCTGCTTGCAGCCGTTTGATGAGGGAGGCCGTAGAATCTCGGCTCTGACCGGCACCATCGGCATGCGTCTGTTCTCGACACTTGACGACGGCAGCGGTTTCACTCCAGCTGAATACATCCTGGACGCCTGGATAGAGGAGGGAATAGAAAACAGCGCCGACATCCTCCAGGTGCCTGACTGAAGTGGCTCTCCTCACTTCGGCCGTCCTTCTGAAAAAAAGATGGCCGTCTTTGGGGCGGGGGGAAAATTACTAAACGCACTGCTCTCTCTCATTTTTTTTTCTTAGGCTTTGAACTTCGACCTAGATGGAAAACTAAGTCTCGGCGACCTCACTGTGGCCCTCGAAAACGAGCTGCTCAGTACCAGGAATCAAATTCACCAAGCAGCAGTGGCAAGCTTCAAAGCTGAAATCAGATATCTCCTGTGAGAAACGCTCATTAGATGAGGAAGCGCTTTGAATTTGGATGGATCTGGTAGTTCTGGTGACCCAAACCTGTGCCCCGCCGTGTTGTTCCTCTCAGGGAGCGAGTGGAGCGAGAAATCCGGGAGAAGGAGAAAATCCAGTCGGATCTGGAAAAGGCTGAGAAGCAGAAGACTCAGCTCGCCACGGAGGTGGATGAGCATCACTCTGCGATTGAGCACATGAATAATCTAAATCTCAGGTAATTATCCCCTCTGTGATAAATTACATTTGTTATTTTGCCTGATTGTCCTCTGATTAAAAGACAAAAACGATACCTCACTACAGAAAGCAGCGTTTCCGTAACGTCTTAAGAAGTTACAAATGATGATCATTTTAGACTTCAAATTCCCACATTGAGAAAAAGCTTTGTTAGCTTTTTGTTCATTCATTGTAGCATCTTTTTTGGGTTTTTTTTGGGGGTGTTCTTTTCTTTTCTTTGAGAAAGATGCTGATGGTGTTGCATGACTTGTAGCCCTAACTGAGGAACGTGTCATTAAGACCTGACAAAAATACAAGCTCCAGGATGTGGCGAGTCTAAAGCCTCTGTAAGGAATTTATCCCCAAACATTCAAAGAGTTGGTAAGAAAAAAACAGGGTTATTGTATGTTTTAGCTAAACTGAAAATGCCTAATGTAATTTATTACCAATAAATTGTCCAATGATCGTCCTTTTTAAAATGCTGTGAAAGTCGTGTAGTGCGTCTCCAGGTTGAGTCAAATTTAAGTTTAAGCAGTTTAAATCTCAAGGGTCTTAAAGAAACTAGTAGAAACCCTGATGGTGTTAAGAAAAACCTTTATTTTCTATACGAGTCTATTTTTAATTGGTGGATCCTTGCATCTGTATTTTATCCTGCTCGTTAAGGTGAATTTACTCGGTTTGAATTCAAATGAGTTACGGTGATGACCTCTGTTATACTGTTTTATGGGAAACCACAAATGGTGTCCTGTTTAGCACGTGCAAAAGTACTGCAGTTTCTGTACCCCTTTCCCCCTTTTTCTCCTAAATCTCTATTTGCTCTTCGATTAATGTTGACAGGAAGCTTGAGCAGGACTACAAGGAGAAGCTGGCGGCTGTGCGGTCGGAGCTGATGAAGGAGATGGACCAGATCCAGCAGCAGGCCGGCCTGCAGCGCGAAGAACTGGAGGCAGAGATGGAGAAGATCAGGGAAGCTGAATCATTGCTCAGAGATCACCTCTCCATCTCAGTGAAGGTGCCAAAAACAGCCTAGTCATGTTGTTTCATATTTATTTACGAACAGTTAAAGCACTTGGATCTAACTCTAAGGTAATTATATGTAGACGTTATTTCACTTTGTGGAGTTGTATGTGGCTAAATTCAACTTCCTCTTTCGTATTTGGTAATGGCTAAAAACCTTGCCATGATTTCCCAAATCTGTTGCGTGACGATCTTGCACGAAGTCGATCTCTGTCTGTAAAATGCATTTATTTTCAGGAGAACAGGCGACTCGAGGTGGATTTGCTTGACTGCAGTGAAAAGCTAACAGAGGCACAGAGCCAAATAAGCAAACTCCAGGCAAATCTGGAGAACATCATGAAAGACAAGGTGCAAAAAATTGTCTTTGTTCACTATTTTGGCTTTTCAGAAATCCAGAGTTTATCTCCACGCTTAAAATCTGCATCACATGCTTGCATCTTTAGTTTGGAGACCTGGACCCTGGCAGCGCAGACTTCTTTCTTCAGGAGGATCGTATCAAACAGCTACGCTGCAGTTATGAAGCACAGTGCAGGGTAACGGCGACTCATTCTTCTTTTCTTGTCCGGTTTATACCACATTACATTTTAGTCACTTAATCCTGCGGCATTCACCTGACTCTGCTCATGTGCTAGGAGCTGCAGGATCGCATCGACGAGCTGCAGTCAGAGCTGCGGGATTTTCACGCTCTTGGACGATCTCAGGAGTCTGGAGGCAAACCTCTGTCTGAGGAGCTGGAGAGCAAAAGCCCCGGCATGGAGTCCGACCCAGGTAGTCACGAGAAAACGTCTCCCTCTGTTGTTCTGAAGCAGTTCCACGCCTGGGTTAGGACTGGTCCTAAAGGCAGTCTTTACCATAGCTCTGTTACCAGCACACGTGCTGTTTTTGAGCAGGAAGGCTATTGGGTGGATTTTTAAATCTTCATAAATATTTCTAAAAACCTTTTTTAAGTAATGTTGAAGAAATCCTCTATAAAAGGCTCTCAGTGCTTTGTGCGGTACCAAGTCAGGAGGTAATATGTTCAACTATTAGAGGCAAATTGTCTTTTATAATATTGTGCATTGATGATTGAACCCGATCTGCTTGTGGTTCATGTGCTGGTTTCAAACTAGCGTCTTACCGGCACCATTTGGTGATTTTAAACAATTCACACCAGACATGTTGCCCGGCTCACCGTGTGGCTGTCTACAGGTATCGGTTCAGACGAGGTTCAGCCTTTCAGCATGAGCCTGGAGGCCGAGATGATGCTGGAGCAGCTCAAGGAGCAGCACCTACGGGAAATGGAGGATTTGCAAAACCAGCTTGAAAGCAAGGTTCGTCATTCATTCCTCTGGTTTATATCAGCTTCTGTTAAAGGAGTTTTCAGCTAGAGGTCTGAAAGTTGTGGAGTTGCACAGGCTCCCAATGCAGTCTGGGAAATTATGGAATTTGATTCATTTCTAACGCTGGATTGCAAGAATTAATGCAACTAGGCTACCAAAAAGTGTGCATCTTCAGCCATTAATCCCTATATTACTTTTTTGAAAAGGCTTTATACATCGTCCTACCTATCAGACTGTCTGTTCGTCCATTCATCCCCCCAGTCTGCCTATCCATCCATCTGTCAACCCACCCATCAAATGGGCCAATCAGCTATCCATTTCCTCATCTTTCCATCCATCCACCGTTTCCTTAACTTGTTCATCCATCTATACATCAGCAAGGTTGCTCATCCATCATTTGCACATCTGTCCATTTGTCCTTTCAGTGAATCATTTATATAGTTTTCCTTCATTCCCTCCTTTTTCCCAGGTTCTACTGTGGGGAGTTTTGCCTCCCCGCAGTAGAAATGCAGCCTCTCCTACAAACTCATAGCGAACTCTTATGATTGTACTTTAAAGATACAATTCAAACATTCTACATTAATCCCAAAAAGAAACTAAAAGGGTTTCAAATATGGACTAGAAGGACGTTGAAGTTTGGATATGTCTGTCATGAGAAATATGCAAGAATCATACCTGGTTGAGGATGGATCTTTTTCTTGTCCTTTTAAATGTAGAACTTGTTCTGTTCTTTGCTTTTTTTCCTTTGGTTCAGATCGCTGAATTTGAAAAGTTGCTGGAGAAACAGAACGAGACCCACGAAGACCAGAAAGCTGCCTTGATCCTCCAGTACCAACAGGAGACCCGGGCTTTGAAGGAGGAGTTGGCCAGAGCTCAGAGCCACGCACAGCAGCTCCAGCTCCAGCATGCAGAGCTGAGGCTGAAGCAGGCCGGCGAGGAGGAAGACCTCAAGAACCAGCAGGAAGATGAAGCTGGACATCTCAGACAACAGCTGCTAGAAGCACACACTCAGATCGCTGACCTGGAGGACCAGCTGAACTCCCTGGAAAGCCAGCAGGCAGAGACGGACGAAAACCTTCTCTCTGAGATGGAAGAGCTGAGGAACCGACACGCCACAGAGGTCCGAAAACTACAGGAGGAGCAGGCAAGACTGGTGCAGGAGGGACAGAAGCTGCAGCAGCAAAAGGATGAGCTGGAGCAAAGGCTATTTGATGACTGGGAAAGGGAAAAGAAAGTCCTGGAAGAAAGCCACCAAAACAAACTCAGAGTCCAGCTAGAGGAGGCGAAGCTGCTGTGTGAGAAGGAGCGGGATGAAACGGTGAGCAAACTAACGGAACACTGGCAGACGGAGCGGGCGCGGCAGGAGGAGCAGAACAACAAGACTCTGCAGGCGCTCCTCGAGGAGGAGATGCTGAGACTAGTCAGGGAGCAAGAGGAGAAGGAGAACGCGCTGAGGGAGCAGTGGGCGAGCGAACGGGCTCTGCTCCAGGAGCGTCACGACGAGGCTGTCCTGGACAGAGTCCTTCAGGAAAGGCTGCAGCAGCAAGAGCAGTTTGAGCTGAGGGAGAAGCGCTTAAAGGAAGAGTGGGAGAGGGAGAAACTACAACTGGAGGAGGACTACGAAGGGATGGTCCAGGACCGGCTGAATGAGGAGCGAGAGAAGCTTGATGCCGAGAGGGAGGAGGAGGAGAGGAGGACGGAGAAGCTGATGGCCGAGGAGAGGGCCCGGCTAGAAGAGAGCCATGGGGAGGCCATGAGGGAGCTCATCCGCAAGCATGCTGAGGAGAGGAACGCACTCAGCGCCGTGTTGGACAAGCTACGAGAGGACATCGCTAAGGAAAGGTCAGACCTAATGTTTAACGCTTGTACTTCATCATGTTTGATAAATGCAATGTTTTTAAAATATTTACAGGAGAAGCTTTAACAGCGGAGTGTAACCGTATTTCCACATCTTGAGGGTTTTCAGATTTTGTCACATTGCAACCATACATTTTAATGTTTTTTAACAGAATTTTAATCCGATAGACTAAAAAAGTAGTCCATAAATGATACATAATTCAGTATTTTTTATTTATTTTGTTTTATAAAAACCTACTATTCATCTGGGCCCGCTCTTTGTAAAACGAGTCTTTTAAGGAATGTCCCTACCTTTCTGTTTTGCAAGATAACTCCAGCTCGGTGTGAATTGAGAGGTTTTGTGAGCGTCAACTTTGAAATCTTGCTGCAGATTCTTAGTTGGATTTTGGGCACATTTTTGGGTTCAGTGATACGTTAAATGCATTGAATCAAATGTACTTTATTTTCCTGTTAATATATCAGTGTTCAATAAATTGAACATAAATATAAGATTTAGCTGGTTTTGTTGATTGAATGACTTTGAGCATTAATGCGAAAGTAATAAATATCGACATTGGAGTCAAATCAAATCAAGCTGAGCTATATATCCAGAATTGTATCGAATCGGCTAATCCTAGATGATACCCAGCCCTAGCCACCACCATGTTTTATTGTGAATGGTGTGTTCATGGTGATGAGATAAGCAGGTAGGAATAATGCATGGATGGTCTTAACGTGACAAAATGTGAAAACAACAAAAACCGAAGAAAACCTTTTTGCAAGGGAGAGTATTTCATTGAGTATTTAAAAAACAGTACTTGAATGTCTTTAAAAATGTTTTTTTTTGTTAGAAAAACATAGCAGACAAACATTTTAAAGTGCTGCTGTAACCATTACTGAATGACCATGTACAGGAAGGCAGTTGAGATCAGCTTCACCCAGAGAATCCGAGAAGTAGAAGATCGCTTCTCATGCGATCAGGAATCTGCGGCAGAGCGGTTTCAAGTCGAGATCTTCAAACTCGAACAGCATTACCAAAGTGAGCTGAAGAGCCTCTCTGAAAGCCACGGCAATCAAAAGCTACACTGGCAGACAGAAATGCAGAAAGTTCTCGAGGACGCAGAAGAACAAAGAAAGACGGTGGAGGAGGCCGTGGAGCAGGAAAGGGAGCGATGTAACCGGGAGTGGGAGAATGAGCGACGAGAGCTTGAAAATGATCACGCCGAAGAGATTGAAGCGCTAAAGATGGAGATCAGGCAGCTCCAAAGTGAACTGGAGGATGTTATAATGAGGGCCCAGAGCAAGGAAATAGAGCTCAGCATGCAGCTGAATGAGCTCCACAGCCGGCTCCAGGAGAAACACCAGCTCCTCGCTCAGTCCGAGGAGAGATTTCTTCAGACGGAGCTGCTTCTCAGTCAAACTGTGGACGATTTTAAGCAGGAGAGGGCAGAGCTTCTCAGGAACAATTCGGGACTGCAGGCAAAGTGCAGTGAGCTTATTTCCCATTCTGAGGGGCAGGTTGCAGAGAGGATAGGACTGTTAACCGAGCGGGATGATTTACAGGTTAAAGTTGAAGAGCTGGAGGCACTCCTCAAACAAGCAGCGCTGGACTTTGAGCTTGAGAGGAGGGAGATGCTGGAAAGTCTGGTGGTTCTGGAGAAAAAACTCAGAGATACTCCAGAAGTTGACATCGAGACGTCCCGAGCAGAAAGAGGTGTTCTTAAAAGCAACGTAAAGGAGCTACAGGTGCAGCAGGAACAGATTTTATCCACTGTAAATGAAACGACTTGGAAGGAATCAAACGATGTCAATGCATTTATAGAGAAGCAAGATGACGAATCTTCTCGAGCTCTGTCTGATCAAGACGAAGACGTATCAGAAAGGCTCTCTGGTCTGGCAAGTATAGATGCCGACCAAGACTGCGATGGTGGTGACTTTGCCACCATTGAGGATCAGATGGATGAGCAGGATCGCCAAGATGAAGGGACTGAAAATCAGGACATACAGACTGAAGACTCTAGTGCTTTCAATGAGGGTCGCACTGATGACAAACTCAGCGTTCCTTCTGATCAAAAACTGGGCTCAGAATCACCTGACGGTTATTTTTATGTCGAATACAAAAACAAAGCGGTTTCCCCTGAGATTCAGGGTGAGGACTTCTCCCCACTTCAGGCAATGGCTGATGGTAAAAATAAAGCAGCTCGTGAATCACGCAACCAGGAGACCAAACCACAAGAGGACCATGGAAGCTGTTTCCGCGGAGATCAGCAGCATCATGAGACTGTGGTTGGGGCTTTATTGCCGGAGGAGACAGCAGGTGACCCCGCTGAGCTCTCAGTACAGGATGCCGAGATTAATTGTTTACCAAATAGTTCTCACGACCGGCAGGGAAGTCTTGATTGGGATTGTGAGAACGAAAACCAGGACAAATCTAGCAACGATGGCGTAGAAACTGTTGACGGGGCGTCTGATTGTGAGAGCCAAGAGTGTGCTACTATAAAACTGCAGGCATTGTATAACGCTGCCACAGAGGAGAATGTTCTGCTACACGAGAAGATTTCCCTGCTTCAGCAGAAAACAGAAATACTCGAGAGTTTGTTGGCGCACCACGGCGAAAAGCTCAAAACCGGTCGTCAGGTTTTGGAGGAAAACTACAAGCTCAAAGTGCAGATGCTCGTGTTAATGGAGCATGTCCGAGAGCTGCAGGTGAAAAGCTTGAAAACGGCAGACCTCCAGATCAGATACGACGACTGCATGTGCGAAAATGCTAAACTCAAGGAGCAAAACGATGCCCTCGAAAACCGGGTTTGGAGCCTCGAAAGCAGGCTTAATGTTTTCCACGACTGCCGAGATCAGCACGCCTCGCTCGTGGATGAGATCAGCAGGATGCGGGCGGAGAACGACGAGCTCTCTCGCCTGCTGAGTGAACTGGAAAGGCAAGACGAGCTTTTGACCTCTGACACGGCACAAGCAGAGCCCCTCATGGATGAGGCATTGGTGCCCCTCTGTGATCACCTGGGGGAGAAATCTCCCGCAGGAACCGGTGTCGAGGACTGCTGCAAGGAGTTTGAAGAGCAGAACGGCAGACTCCGCAGAGCCATCGCGGAGCTGCAGGACGAGTTGCAGATAATAAATGAAGCCACTCGGGCTCATAGGTAAAGTGGAAAGACTAGGATCCTGAGTGGAGTCTGCTACCCCATCCCATTAGTGGGCTGATGTTAGACGCCTTCTTCCTGTTGTTCCCAGTCTCAGCATAGCGCTGTTGTTGCTGTCCCTGCCTGTGGCTTTCCTACATGAACCCTCCGTGTGAAGCCCAAGATTACTCGAGCGTAGCCGCTTTCATCCCTGTGAGACATCATCCCGAGGAGCTGAATTAGTTGTATTTATTCAACATAAAGCGTGCTTAGTTTCATTGTGTTGTAAAAATGGGTTTCTAATTGGGTCCTATCTGCCTTTAGGTCTGAAGCGATGCATCTTGCTGAGGAAAACATCTCTCTACAGAAAAACATCGCTGCACTGAAGGAAGGAGACTTAAAGGACGTCAAGGATGAGTTAATGTGAGCGTCACTTACTGTGCCTGATTGATAGAAAAACAAACCGCAAAAATGATCATGGTACAAGTTCCATAATTTTTTTAATGTGCCTATACCGGCTAATCCCGGTGTAAAAAGAAGCTTGTGTCTGTGATTCTGGAGGCTGGAAACGGTGATCATTAACATACAGTGCCCTGACTTATTGCCAGAGAATTTGACATGGAAGGGCAGTAAACAAAAAAGACACTGTTCTTCTCACAGATGTTAATTGGACATTGTCGCTACAGAAGATTGGCTTCCCCAAGACACAAACAAAACCTGAAATCCATTTTCTTGTGCAGATAGTCCTTGCAGTCTTTTGGCAAGCATGCCGTCGTAGAAGTTCTGATAAATGTCCTATAATGGTTCTTCGGACTTGAGCCAAACATGCGGCAGAGAACTACATAAAATATCGTGCAGAACTTCCCAGCCCAAAATGTCTTGTTACCAAACATTGTTCAGTAATATGAACTTACAATTAATCTTGCACAGTTTAAGTTGCCCTGCTGGAGTGACAAAAGTAACTGACAGTAACATGCATATCCAATCAGAGACCTGGTATGAGCATTTATGTGTGTTTCTTATTTTTTATTTTTCATCTTTATTTATATCAGTACATCTCATTGAAAGACAATATCTCTTTTTTTTAACAGCAACATGTTAGAAATAGACATACAACACATCAATATGTTAAAACAGACTATAGTTGATACAATTCATACAGCATATCTGTGGAAAAATGCAGCTAGAAATTTAATAAAAAGACATACAGTAACAGAAGTATTAAACAGTAGTATCAGGAAGAGCCATCCAGTGATGCTTTCTCCATAGTCCTATGTTTAAAGGCCCTCTGCTCAAATGTAACAATCCAATTGTAGCTTGTTTAAAGTAAAAGGCGCATTGTAGAAAAACACCTTTTTATCTTAAGTTCTGAATGAACACTTGAAGGAATAAAAGTCTGTGAGCGAAGGCTGTAGTTGCTCTGTTTAGGTGACACTGGTCTTTTTTTCAAAACTCACAGCTCATTAGTTGATTTACGGCCAGTTAACAAAGGAGTATAAAGTGCTATGGTGGATAAGAAGTTTACATGCTCCTTGATAGATGGAGTCAGCCATCTTTAAAGAGCCATTTGTGTTCATAGAAATAATTAATGTGAGAAAAGAAGGTGGCCGAGACAAGCCATTATTTCCCGTTAAATGAAACATGTAAAACAAAAAGGGGAAAATATGGTCATTTTATTTCTATAGAGAAATAAAAAGTGCAGGCGTGATACAAAAAAAATGTGTTTTCTTTTTCGTTTCTGAAAACCAGATGTTCTTGGTTTTCTCAGGTGTAACAAATCTGACTGAATATTGTCAAATGCATAAAAGTAAACAAGTGTGTCATCAGCATAGAGGTGGAGCGATTCGTCAGGAACATCCTGAAAAAATGGTTTATGTAAATTTAAAAAGAAAGTCTTGATATAGAGGCCTTGAGGCCCACCTGTTGTGACACTGAGCTTTTGTTTGAGAAATGAATGCAAATATAATGTGCAGCTCATCACCTCATTGTGTTGGTTTTTGTTGCCTAAACTTTAATTTTTCTCACTGCAGACAAACTTTGGAGCACTTGGAAAAAGAAAGGTGTGCAGCTCAACAGTCAGCTGAACATTTCACTAAACGGGTAATGGAGTACCTTTTTATGAATAAAAAGTGAAAGTCTGTTCTCAATAACGATTCTTGCCTTTTGGTAGCAGATGTTGATTGGTTAATTTATCTCCAGATTTCAGAGTTGCATCTTGAGAGCCAGCGACTGGAAGATGACAACGGGACGCTGACAGAGAAAAATGCTCAAAGTGTCGCCGACATAGAGAGTCTACGAGAGCAGCTAGCTGAGCTGATAACGGAAAATGAGATGAGGGAGGCGTTCCACTCTGAAGAGAGAAACAAGGTAGGAGTTTATTAACAGCGGTCGTCCTGCTGTTTAGCTGGTGGTAGCTGGTAGTTGATTGGTGGTTGTTTTGTGTTAGATGGCAGCTTGTGTGTCTGGTCTGGAGGCAGAGTTAACCAAAGCTCTGGAGGACACTACACAGATGGAGGAGAGAAATGTCCAGCTCTCACAGCAGCTCTCTGATCTCAGGGAGAAGGTGAGCAGCATAATATGGGCCCCCAATGGATTTTATATGAGGTCTATTAAATTCACCAAGTTCATAACTTATGAATAACTCATCATCTTGCCTTTTTAATCATCCTTGAATCTGTCTGAAAAAATGTTCTTTGAAAATATTGATCATGTTTAGAGTTTTTTTTATATATATATATATAAATAAAAATCTGAAAATAAATTATGGATTTGAAAACCTATTAGACTGCGAAAAAGAGATGAAATAGTGATGGAGGGTCATCTTCCAGCAGCCCAGTGACCCTTAACACAGTCAGCAACCTGGCCAGCCAGATTAAAAATGTGTAGCCCTCTCCGTTCTGCATATTTTCAACCTGGGCCTGCTCCCATCGAATCCGTTTAGAGAAAGGAGAGAATTTCAGCCAAACTCTTCGAGCTGATTGGGCGAAGCCACGCCTAGTGCCCGCCTACCAAAGGTTGGTTTTAGCCAATCACGGTATCAAATCAAAACGTAAGCAGCAGGCGCTATGAGAAACCACAAGAAGGTAAACTAGTCAAGGCTCTTCTTGCTGTTCTTCCTTCAAAGAAGAAATCGTGGATTCAGATGTGATAGCAGCAGCCATGCGTGCGTCCTCCGGCACTGCCATGTTTATGTTAAATCGGCTGTGGGCTCAGCCGCTCTTGCTTTCGTCACAGCGGTATGTCCCGCCTTAAACCATAATACTGCCCTGTGCTGATACGCTTGTTCAGCACACAGAGGTGCAGTGGGGGAAAACCGCTTGGTCGACGTAATCAGTCACCATCTCTTTTTTTTAGCTGGCTAGTCCTGACACAAACAGCATAACCTATCTTACGTTGGAGCCAAGGTATGCATTCAGTGAGATAAAAACGTTAACACGCATGTCCTCCCGATGCAGCCTGTGGAGAGATGCGGGCAACCAGTGAGAGCTGCTGCGCCTAAAGTCTTATAGCTGTATGATGTGGCATGGATTCCAGCAGTGACTCCTCCCTCCTGGGAGTTGTGCATTAAAAAATGGGCCGATGCTTTGCATTATGGGATTCAGAGTTTTTGTCTTTCCGTTTTGTTCTTTGTTGTGCATCGTCCGGTTCCTGTCTCCTCCCATGGCTGGGCCCAACAGAAAGGGAAAAAAACAAGTTTTAAAAGATCTTTACTTTAGTCTCATTATCCTAAACTTCAACTTTAAATTGAAATAATTTGGCAGCATTTCACTAAGTTTAAATCTCTCAGTATTAAGTGTAGCATATACATGAAGTCTAAAAGCTTTAAGTTGCAAACCAAGCTCTTAACCAGCCTTTTCTCACTCCAGTTGAAATCTGCAGATGAAAGCTTTAAAGTTGTGAACCGGCAAAGTGCTCGGCTGAAGTCAGACCTCCGCGTTTTGCAGCAGGAGAAGGATTCCCTGAAGCACGAGGTTGCCGTGCTGCACAAGCAGCTGCAGAATGCAAACGACAAGGTGAGAGTCGTTTTCGGTGTGGAGTGCTTAACGAAAACAGAGGCGCCATATCAGGTAAAGGCGTGACCTTTCGATTTCATCTCAGAACCATATTTTGGAGATGACCTTGCACTCGAGTGGTCTGCAGTCTCAGAGCAAGAAGCTGTATAGAGAAGAGCTTTCCTGGCTGATGGAGCAGGAACAGCAGCTGCTGAGGCAAGAAAACGAGAGGCTCAAAGCTGAAGTACACAGCATCAACAGCGACCTCGTCCAGTCCAGAGAAAAGGTCAGCTGAGACCAACAAACAAAACCAAAATAACTTGGAAAAACCTACAAGCAAATCTGCTTAAAAAGAGGAAATTTTATAAAAAATTTCCATTTCTGATTTTTGTACCTTTTTTTTAGATCCATCAACTTGATGCCACAATCCTCTCGCTGAACAAGCAGAAACAGCAAAGCCACTCCTCCCTCCTGAGGGCCCTGGAACAGGAGAACATCTCTCTGAAACAGGAGCTAGAAGCAAAAGGCAAACTGCCGCGGGTGAAAATCTGACTCCTTTTCCTAAAGAATGCCTATAAAGCGTGCTGCTTAAAGCGACGGTTTCCTGATCTTAGTTAAACTGCTTTCAGGCCTGTGATCCTGAGCAAAGCCACACAGAGCTGGATAGTCTTCAGCAAGAAAACGAGGTGCTCAAGGCTCAGATGTCTCGGCTGTCTGCACAGGTGATGGAGGTACAAAACCTGCATACTTAAGAGCTTTGACTCTAAAATGTATACGCTGCAGGAAGTTTGCGTATGCAGCCACTTTCTTTTTGGAAAAGATGGAATACCTTCAGGAATAGACTTTTTTTTTTTTTTTTTTTTTTTTTTTTTTTTTACATAAATTGTTTCATACTTTAAATGTTTTTTGTCTCCGGTTGCAGTCGTTTCAGGTGCAGTTCGGTGGACCTGTTCCTCCATCGCCACAAAGAGGGCCGAGAGGACAGCAGCGTGGTGAGGATCCAGACAACATGCAGGTAAAGCACAATTGACCCCCGCCCCTCCCCCCCCCTGGGAACAGGGTGGTTCAAAGGTCAGGTTATAATCTGTAATAAATAAAAACCATCAAGAGTTTCTGATTTAGTAGGATTTAGTATCGCTGTATCGTTATATACGGTAGTATATAATGCATTGCTTCCATCCACTTCCATTTTTTTTTTACCAATCTGTCATTAGTTTTTGTCACACTCTGGTTATTTGTGGAGCTGTTTGTCAAAGCGGGACCTGTACACTGTGTCTTACTGTCGTTCATCTGTTTTAATGGCATACAGTGAAAGCTGAGACTGCATTCCATCCACTAAGTTCACTCACTTCAGCTGCTTGAAAACGACGTTAGTTTTTACTTAAACGTTGCACATCACTAATGTTGCTGCATCTATCACATATCTTTTGGGGTGGTATTCATGTTCTGTGTGACCAATACAGTGTCTTGCAAAATTATTCAGACCCCTTGAACGTTTTCCACTCTAAATAATCTTCCTCCTCCCCAGCCTCTAGTCTTCCTCACAGCATGACACCGCCGCCACCAGACTTCACCGTGTGATGGGTGGCGTGTTCAGGGTGCAGTGTTTTTTTTGTTTGTTTGTTTTTTTTTCCTCACATGTAGCCCAAATAGTTTAATCATCAGTCAGAACCTACTATTGTAACGTGACAAAATGTGAATAAATCCAAGGGGTAGGAATAGTTTTGCAAGGCGCTACATGTTTGGTTTATCGAATCCACGTGCCTGAGATGCCGGTTTATTTAAAGGGTTGTTGTAAAAATGCCTGCATTTTATCCTGCGCTAAATAAGGATGGCGATGACTTAAGAAAAAGAGTGCTATTGTATTTTTGTGAGTCAAAGCATGATTGAGGTACTTGATAAGATCAAATATCCAAACATTGTTGAGCCTTACAGATTAGAAACAAAACCATTTTTCAAACATCTGAGCTGAGTGGTTTTAGTTTTTAGTTTGAATGCAGGGTTTTCTGTGTTCCTCCTTATTTATCGCTGCTGTCGGATCTAACCCAGCATCTGTCTGCTCTCATGTCACACGTGCAGTGTTTACTTTCTGGGTTTGGTCTTCAGGCTCTTGAGCATGTGTCGCTTTTGATGTGTCAAAACTCACTGTCCTTATTTAAGTTTCCATCTCGGGGCTGAAGTAGTTGCTGATCATCTGGGTGTGGTCATGGTTTCTGTGGTTGTTGTTTTGTTTTTTCTGGGGGGGGGGGGGGGGGGTTGTTGGTTTTGTATGCTCTTATCACACAACCATCTCTTTAAGCTAATAGCTTTAGATTTATGTCTTGGATCGCGCTAGGCGAAAAAAAAAAATTCTTGATTTAACTGTGAATTTTTTCTGCAGACAGTAGTTGCATAAAATGTGACCTTTGCACTAGAACTAAAATGTGTGAAGGCTGCATCTTTATTCAGACAACATAACTATGAAATTGTGACAGCAGAGCTTTCTAGCAGTGCCTTGCAGAAGTATTGTTACCATTTTGAACCACAAACTTTAGTGAATCAAGTTTGAGTGCATCATTGAGTGAAAGGAAACCGATGCATGGTTTTCGAACTGAGCCCCCCTTTGCTAATACTCTGCAAAACCACCTTCACTGTGGACAGCTTAGTGCTTTTAATGAGCCCTTTTTACTGTTTATCTGACTTCTTGGTTATTGGTTGAACTGGATTTTATTTAAAATTATGAAACAAAAGGTTAGGCTAGATTTACACTCCACACTTTTCTGATTTTTATTTATTTATTTTGTAACATATCGAAAACCATGCACTGTTTTCCTTTCTCTTCACAGTTGTGAAATAATTTTCTTTGGTCAATCACCCAAAACACATTGAAATGTGTTGTAAAGCTACAAAATATGAGGTTCAGGGGATTCAAAACTTTATTTTTGCAAGGCACTTTACATATGTGACAGTCAGTATCCAGTCCCATAATGGTGTTACTGGAATGACTGTCATAATTTCGTGGTATTTTTTTCTGTCTTTATGCAGTTCTAGTTAATAGAACAGATTCATATTTAATACAGCTGAGTAACAGACATGTGTTAAGTAAACCCTGTAGTGTGACCTGTAGTGTGTGTGTGTAGGTGTTGAGGATTCAAGGAGAGGGTAGACCTCTGGTGAAGTGTACCTGCCTTCTCTCTCCAGGGGGCGATGCCGGAGCAACGGGCCGCTCATGCAGACACCTACAGGCGAATCGGTGGATTGTGACACCTGCTCCTTCCGCTGTGCTTAACTTTTCGCTTCTCCTCCTCTGCTGCAATATTTGGAGCAAATAAAGTCAGAGCGTTACACGTGATGCTGCGTGCTTCCCGCACCCTTGTGGGAGATTGTGAATGGGCCTGATTCAAAGGTGTAATTGTATTTCTCTGCCCCTAGGGGGCGGGGACGTGCAGACAAGAATCCTGTTAGTTTCTTGGGGGGGGGGGGTGGTTACAAGGGGATGTAGATTACAACAATGACATTACCCCTAAAAGCTATGTTTCTCTTACATATTTTACAAAATTTAAGTCTTAGTGTACAAACAGTCTACAAATATCGACAAACTGGTACAAATTCTTTTCTATTTTCCTAAATATAGTTGATTGCGGGAAATCTTGGTGCTGGATGTACGTCCTGGGAATTTTCATTTAAAGCACTTTTACCTTTGTAATGAATGTGACAGGGTATTTATCCTTAGAGGCTGCACCTTGGGACTCTTTGCCCTTTTATTATGGATGAAAGTCATGTTTAGGTGTCATCTAAGCTTTTCATTAACTCACTAAAACTGTTACTTCATGATGGAAAATCCCTGATGGGTTTTCTTTTTTGTTCTTTTCGACCAAATATTTATGTTATACAATACATTTAGATGAATGTCTTCTGGACCTGGTTTTTGATGCTGTGCAACCAAAGTGAATCCGAGGTTTTTCTGTCGCTAACCTATTCACATTTTTATTTCACTACCGGTTATTCTAGTATTTACTTTCAATTAGCGTGCCATTATGTTTCACTGTCTTATGTCTTTTGAGTTGTCACTTTTTTCCGTTAGTTTATGTTTATTTATGTATTTATTTTTTATTTATTTTATCTTGCTATTTTTTTATGCATTAAATTATTTTTGTAGGTTTATATTGAATTATATTGAATTATTTTAAACGTATTTATTTTTTATTTTTTTTAGGGGATAATATTTAGAATTGTACCTAATATCATTCATTGCAAAAAATCAGGTGAAAATAAAGCAACTACATGACCATAAACCCAGGTGTCTGCATGTTGTTTCTTTCTCCTTACAGTCACGCTTCTTTATTTACGCCACCTTTGAGTAAAACATTAATTATTTCCCAACTTTACTACATTTTCTTGACTATATCTTTGACTTCTCACCAGGATGAAAGGGAGAAGAAGATGAAAAACATGGAGGGACGCATGAGGGAAATTGAACTTTCCCTGCATAACGTCAAGCTGCTGCTTAAAGAAAAGGTCACTCAGCTGAAGGACCAGGTAAGTTACTATTATTTAACAAAACTGGCTTAAACTGTCAATAACAAGCTAATTTCCCTCAAAATATAAATTTTCATGCTAAAATTTAAAGGAAAGCTGGATAAACCCAAGTGATCCTTCTTCAGATCAGTTATTTATTTTATATTTAGTGTATCTTTGTCAAAGTTATTTGTAAAACATCATTTTTTTACAGTACTTAAAACTGAAAAGTCAAAAAAAGCCAAAGTTCACTAAAAAGGGTGCCAGATAAGTTGGCAGTTTTATTAATGAGATCCTTTGTGTTTGAGACTGAAAAATCCACATTGATGGAAACAAACCTTTAGAAAAATTATTCGTTAAAGTCATTAGAGTCCACAAGTTATTTATTTATTTATTTATTTTAAGTAAAATCTCAAATCTCTCATGATGGCAATTCACATTCTCAAACTTGGATGGACCCATTTAATCTACCAGGAATACAGGTTTACTGCAGGTCATGAACTCAAATCATTATCCTTAAGTTTCATATTACACATTACGTGAGCAGATTTAACTGTCTTTTTCTGAACGTATAGTTCAACGGGTAAAAAAGGCTGTTTGAATACTAATATTTACATAATGCCAATACCAATATGAATGTTTAAAGAAAAGCAGTACAAATAGGCCAACGCCTTTGCATCTTGAATTTGTGAATCAATAAAACAGGAAGTGCTCTTATTTTAATCCTGTAGTCAAATTTCTCCTTCCTTTATTAATAAGGACTTTATGTAAGTTTTAGAGGCTTTTCTTCTCCTTACCATGAGTAGGAAGATTTGTTATATTTGGAGACTATGCAGTGAAACTCCCTTTCTTTTGCCAATTATACACAGTAAACAAGCTCCAGTATATGCTTTGAATATAAAATATAGATCAAGGCACCATGTAGTGAGTGAATTCAGAAGAATTTAGAATTTCTGAATAAATGTCACAGGAAGTACTTTTATTTTGGTAAACCAGAGGTGTCTGTTTTAATTAGCGTAATAGTGAGAGTAAGAAGTCATAGCTATGTTTCTTTCATGCATTACATTTATTTTAAATGCTCAGTGTTGTCTGATGCAGACTTCAGACGGGGACCTTTGTGCTACGATCAGGCTCCAACAAACATCAGCAGGTTTTATGAGCCAAGATGCACCCTCTGGGAGTAGATTCTTGATGTTCTGATATGTATTTTACTATGGTTGTAAATATACTTGTCATAAGTACTTATTAATGTGAATATCCTGGCTGCACAGGGTGGAAGTTTAAGTGGCACAGAAACTAATGGCTTAGTTTTTTTTTTCTACTGATGCTAATCTTCTCACTGGGCCTCAAAATTAAGCTACATCCCAGTTGCTTTCCAATCAGAAAACTCTTAATTCATAACACACAACTGTTGTTGGGCTCAAATCTACATGAAACAAGAATAATTTATTGTTTTGCTTCTCCTATGCTTTTAGCTGCACAGGAATGGCAAAGCCGACGTGCTGATCAAAGACCTGTATGTGGAGAACTCTCAGCTGATCAAGGCTCTGGAAATAACGGAGCAGCGGCAGAAAATCGCAGAGAAGAAGAACTACCTGCTGGAAGAGAAGATCTCCAGCCTCAACAAGATAGTCCGGGATCTAAACCCGTCGACGCTCTCGTCACTACCGTACAACTACAAAAGCCCCTAACATGTCTCCTAAAACACTCGCCGCATTAGTGCAGTTAGTAGTGCCAACCCAAAGTGTGTAAATACTCCATATATTTTAGCTACAGGGACGCTTGTGCTACAGATCCAGCCATATGCACAGGAACTGGAGGGCTCTGATGTATGTACACTTTGCAGTTAAATATGCAAATTTTATTTGTTTTATTCTGAACCACGGCAGGCTAATGGTCTCGACCTTTTGATTAATGAAATATGATGTCAGACGGTTGGCTAGTCATTTATGTCACAGTTATTTATCATTTTTAAAAACGACTTTTACACCAGGAGGTTGGCTATATATGGGAAAATTATCCTACAATGGCACTCTCAGTACTATCTCTGGCCAAAGGAAAAAAGCAATAATGAGAAAGTTTGTAGAAATCCTTCAATGTCTGTCTGTCTTGATCTTGTAGTCACAATTTTAAGATTGTACATTGAGTAAAATCATGGATGGAAATGTCAGTCTGGTAATATTGAAGATGCATTTGCTTTAATTTAACACTACCTGATTTTTTGTGGACTATAAATGTCTCATGTGGCAATATTTAACATTTATTTAATTTACAAAACTATGTTATGATCTGTTGCAATATGTAAAGTTGCCATCATGAATGTTTGAGCTGAAATGAACTCCAATTGAGCAATAAAGTAAAACTAGGGTAATATCTGTGTAAATAAAATGTTTTGGCATTCTAAGTTTGTGGTGATTTCCTTTATGATTCAAAATGGGATGGTCATCTTCTGTAGAGTCATCTTTTTAACACCACTGGAGTTTGCATTAAGAGTGCTTGTAACACACCTATACTGTATCTTGCAAAATCTTCACACATCTGCTAATACATTAGTTAAAAATACATTGCACTGTACTAGTTAAAGAAAAAATACTTATTGTACATTGTGTTAAAATGTGAAAAATCACTACCCAAAAGACAAGTTTGGCATTGAAAAAGCATTGCCTCTTGTCATTTTTCACATATCATGGACAATCCCAAAATCTAATGTACTTTATTGGATGTTTCTTGTGATAGACCAACACACTATAGTGTGTTGGTCTATCACAAGAAACATCTATTTATTTGATTTCAGATCACAGCTTGCAGAGAGAATGTGGAGAGGTTTAAAGCAGGGTTGGGGGTTGTAAGACAATATCACAAGTTCTGAACATCTCTCACAGTAATGTTCTTTTATCCAACATTGAAAACAGCGTTGTACAACTACTAACCAACCACGCACTGGGCTATCCACCTAAACTGACCAGACAGGGAGACCATTAATCAGAGAAACAGCTAAGAGGCCTGTGGTAACTCTGGGGGAGTTGCAGAGTTTCACAGCTCAAGTAGGAGAATCTGTGGACAGGACAACTGATTAACTGCACTACACAAAGCTGTCCGTTATGGAAGAGTAGCAAGTAGGCCACAAAAGGTCTTGTAGTTTAACACAAGCCATGTAGCCATAAAACAACCACTCAGGTCAAATGAGACCAAAATTAAACTTTTTGGTTTAAAGACAGAACAAATTCCTTATTTATATCTATCTGTATATCTATATCTATACATGTATAAGTGTATATATATGTATGTGTGTGTGTGTGTGTGTGTGTGTGTGTGTGTGTGTGTATATATATATATATATAGTGTACATCTCAGTTTTTGGATCAGCTGTCAGACTTCTTATCTGATTTGGTGATAAACACTGACAAGGTTATTATAGTGGGTGATTTTAACATTCATGTTGACACAGAATGTCATAACCTTAGTGTAGCCTTTAAAACTATCCTAGATTCAATTGGTTTTGCTCAAAATGTGCATAAACCGACACACTCTTGGCTCCATACTTTAGACCTTGTGCTGAAATATGGCATTGATTGTGAAGAATTAACAGTATTTCCTCACAACCCTGTCCTATCTGATCATTTTTTAATAACATTTGAGTTCAGTTTAACTGAGTTCTCCACCCCCAAAAGTGGGTTCCATTGTAGTAGATCTCTATCGGACAATGCTGCATCAAACTTTAAAAAGTCTGTCCCCCTCTTAATATCCTCAGTATTGCAGAAATACCCTGCAGATAGCAGCAATGTTGTTTCTTCCCATTCACAAATAGATGTCTTTGTTAATGGTATGACTTTGTCATTGCGTTCTGCATTAGACAATGTAGCTCCCTTGAAAAAGAAGGTGATAATTCACAGGAAGCTGGCTCCCTGGTTTAATTCAGAGCTGCGTTCCTTGAAGCACAATGTTAGGAAATTGGAGAGAAAATGGCGCTCTACACAACAAGAGGAATCCTACCTAATCTGGAGGGACAGTCTATTGTTGTATAACAAGACCCTTCGCAGAGTTAGAGCAGCATATTTTTCATCATTAATTGAGGAGAACAAAAATAATCCTAGATTTCTCTTTAGTACAGTTGCCAAACTTACACAGAGTCATAGATCCGTTGATCTATCCATTCCCTTAGCTCTTAGCAGTAATGATTTTATGGGATTCTTCATAAATAAAATTGATTCCATTAAAAATAAAATAATTGGTATCCTCCCAAACATGATTACCTTGTCCTCAGTAAGTGAAGCAGTGTTGGAGGAATCTTTAGAACCTGCCCGGTGTCAGAACTGTTTAGAAGCAGTAGAGCCTTCTGAGCTATCTAAAATTTTAGCTTCATCTAAACCTTCTACCTGTATGTTAGACCCGATCCCAACCAAGTTGTTTAAGGAGGTATTCCCTTTGATCAGTGGTCCTATTTTAGACATGATTAATCTATCCTTGGTAAATGGATATGTACCAGGCTTTTAAAGTAGCTGTTATTAAACCTTTACTTAAGAAACCTTCTCTTGATCAAGATGAGCTAGTAAACTACAGACCTATATCTAATCTTCTTTTCTTATCTAAAATTCTTGAGAAAGTAGTTGCTAATCAACTTTGTGAACATTTACAAAGTAATGACCTACTTGAGGAGTCTCAGTCAGGCTTCAGAGCTCATCATAGCACTGAAACAGCTCTTGTGAAGGTCACTAATGATATTCTCATGGCCTCAGATAATGGACTTGTGTCTATACTTGTTCTGTTAGATCTCAGTGCTGCATTTGACACAGTTGATCACAATATTCTCCTACAAAGACTTGAGCATACTGTAGGGATTAAGGGGAAAGCATTAGGCGGATTTAAATCTTATCTGTCGGACAGATTCAAGTTTGTTCATGTTAATAATAAATCTTCCTCAAACTCTAGGGTCACCTGTGGAGTACCACAGGGTTCAGTCCTTGGACCAATTCTCTTTACTATATATATGCTTCCGATTGGCAAAATTATCAGACAGCATGGGATTAATTTCCACTGTTATGATGATGACACTCAGCTATATTTATCCATAAATCCTGATGAATCCAATCAATTACTTCAACTGCAGTCATGTCTTGATGACATCGAAAGCTGGATGACTTTAAATTTCCTGCACTTAAATTCTGACAAGACAGAAGTTGTAATCTTTGGACCAGAGTCCTCAAAAAATAAACTTCTTAATCAATCACTTAATCTGGATGGCATTAACTTGGCCTCTGGTAATAAAGTAAAAAACCTTGGTGTTATTTTTGACCAAGACATGTCATTTAAATCCCATATTAAACAGGTTCTAGATTTTCCTTTTTTCACCTCAGGAATATCGCCAAAATTAGAAACATTCTGTCCAGGGGTGATGCTGAAAAACTAGTCCATGCATTTGTTACTTCAAGGCTGGACTATTGTAATTCTTTACTATCAGGAAGTCCACAAAATGCAGTTCAAAGTCTTCAGCTGATCCAAAATGCTGCAGCAAGAGTTCTGATGAAAATCAACAAGAGGGATCATATTTCTCCAATTTTAGCTTCCCTTCATAGGCTTCCTGTTAAATCAAGAATAGAGTTTAAAATTCTTCTTCTAACGTATAAAGCCCTTAATAATCAAGCTCCATCATATATCAAAACTCTGATTACCCCGTATGTTCCTAACAGAGCACTTCGCTTTCAGACTGCAGGTCTGCTGGTGGTTCCTAGAGTCTCTAAAAGTAGAATGAGAGGCAGATCATTTAGCTATCAGGCTCCTCTCCTGTGGAACCAACTCCCAGTTTTGGTCCGTGAGGCAGACACCCTGTCTACTTTTAAGACTAATCTTAAAACTTTCCTTTTTGACAAAGCTTATAGTTATATATATATATATATATATATATATATATATATATATATATATATATATATATATATATATATATATATATATATATTGAATATATGTAAACAATTTCAGTTTTATGTTTTTATCCTATTTTACATGTTTTTTATCTATGCTATCGAGAAGATGAATTTCCCCTATCAGGGATCAATAAAGTATCTATCTATCCATATATATATATATATATATATATACACATCCATCCATTTTCCGACACGCTAATCCCTATTGGGGTCGCGAGGTGTGCTTGTGCCCATCTCCAGCTGTCATATATATATATATATATATATATATATATATGTGTGTGTGTGTGTGTGTGTGTGTGTGTGTGTGTGTGTGTGTGTGTATGTATATGTGTAGAAAGTCTGTTTGAGAGCAGCAGAACACTAAGACTGTGAAAGCCGCACTTTTAAGATGTTTATCTGTAAAGAGAAGCTTGAAAACAAACGTTTTCCTTCCCCTTCACAGCTGCGCACTACTTTGTTTTGGTCTATCCCAAAAAGATAACGCAGCAAGGCAGCGCATGTCATCGAGCAGGGATTGTGATCAGACCGGCCGGCAGGGGGCGCGCTAGCAGACTGGAGGAGCGGCGTTGGGACAGACAAGAGAGGACTGCTGCGGGACGGGAGCACAGTCGCTCCCAGTGGCTACGGCTACAGTTAGCTGGCTAACTGCTGCTAGCTGTTGGACAGCTGAAAATGTTTACTTTCTGCTTGTTAACAGAGCGGAGAGTGGTAGCAGCGACGGGGGATCGTGCCATGACTTCCCAGTGTCTTGTTGGCGACGTTTCCGAGCTTTGAGTTATGCTCTCACGAAAGAAAAGTAAAAGCGAAGCGTCAAAACCGGCCGAGGTACACGGGAAATATGTGAAGAAGGAAACGTCTCCGCTCCTCAGAGGTAGGCGCAACAAGTAGTCGGAGCAGCTAGTTGGGGTTAGCATCGGCTAGCCCGCTAGCTAAGTTAACGAATGTCCGGTCGGAGCCAGCTGATGTAAACGGAAAGAAACCGAAGTGAGGGTGATAGAGACGGTCAATCTGTGACACTGTTATGGTTACCAGAGTGCTTCAGGAGGCAATGTTGTAAACTATGTGTACAGTCAATAAAGTGGTTCAGTGCTAGCTGAAGACCTCACCGACTTATGGGAAAGGAGACCAGGGTAAATAAAAATACCCAGGATCTTCCATTGACGTTAATGTTATGGAGACAAGTTGTTAAATAGCCAGATGTAGGGCTACAGCTAAGGTATTCAGACATTTAAAAGATCTAAATGCCAAATTAGCATGTTGACCAGACAGAGAGACACCATGGAAACACACACACACTTACTTTTCTGGTGTTGATCAAATGTTGCATGATTTTTGTACCGGCTGAAAACTGTGCTGACTGAATTTTTTAATGTGGGTTATACTAGAATTTACACGCTGCTTTTCCTATGTCTTCTTTCGACACTGAAAAACGAACACATTGTATCTCTGCTTCATTTAAAAAAACACACACACACACACAATCCCGGCTGCAAAGCATTATTGTCATTACTGTTATTGGATCGATACCAATATGTTACACAATTGCTAACATCGCTGATACCGATGTTAATGACGATGTATCACGCATCCCTAATTTTTTGTCTTTTTAGATATCTTGATTTAAAGCTACTTGTCAGACTTTTCTCTCAAAAATGTCAGATGCACTGTATGCTTAGTTTACCACCTATAGAAAAATCTGATTTTCATGATAAGATTAAAATCTACCTTTGCAAAAAAGGGAAAAAAAAGCTTCCAAGCACACATCCCTGTGGTTACATCACATAAACCCACTGATCAGAGGCTCTCTGAGTACATCCAGGAGGGGAAAAGAGAATGTCCTGCTCAGAGAGGAGTGGTTCTGCTTAGTGAAAAGTGACTGTAGACGTAACTCACAACTGTTTAAGGTCATACGACATTTTATGAGTGACAAATACCTGGAGGAACCAATCTATAATGTATGCACAATAGGGGTGGGTATTGCCAAAGAAGTCACGATTCGATTCGTATCACGATTCACATGCCACGATTCGATTCTATCACCATGCATCACGATACTTGAATTATCGTGATGCATTGCGATATTTTCACTGAACACTGTTATAAACAAAATAGAGCCATTACCAGTGGCTGACTGGCTGTGTATGATCTGGATAGTGTCTTCAATTGATACATAACTGAAAGCAACTGAATTCACACATAGCTGCATTTATTGAAACGACTTTTGGAGGTATTGCCATGAAAACAAATATTACTATTACTGGACTGGACACACTGACAAAAAGTGCTTAGGATTTATAAAACTTAAAATAACAAAATAAGGCTTATCAGTGCCGTTTAGATGGCCTCAGCGGTCCTTTAAACCAATGAAGTTGTATTCCACTTGTTTTTTCCAGATGTTCGGCAACCATTCATGCAATAGCGTACTGCGAGCTAGCTATTTTTAGAAACGTAACGTCACATCACGTGGTACGCAGTAGGGCAAACTTGCATAGTCCGCCGCTGTTTCGCTGTAAAAGAGACGTGCGTTACCCTTGGTTTTACTCGTTAAAACGACTGCTTTTTCCAAATCTAAAACCATGGTTTTTAAACATTGTTGCTATGGAACGTGCAACAGCGACTTGAGGTACGCTAATCGGCCGCATATGAAGGATGTTTTCTTCAAGACTGCCAAGGAGAAATGTATGCGCTGGGTACACCGGTGCGGTCAGCCTACACAACAGTTCAACCTGGAAAAAGTTACCAAATTCACGTACATATGTAGCAAGCATTTTGTCGGAGGAAAGGGCCCAACCGAAGAACACCCTGACCCAATTCCAGCGACATCAAGTAGTGAACAGGTAAGAGTATTTTGGTGGCCGACATGTTAATAATGAAGCGCCTGCTACCATGATAGCATATAGGCTAACATGATACCCTGCTACCAGGATAGCCTACTCAAAAACATTTCAAATAAGACAAACATTAAACACCGATTCCTGGACGGTGATTACAAACAAAAAGAAACAGCCGACGACGCCATGACCGCCGCGCAGGAAAAAAAAAACAAAGCTTACCGTTCGATCAACTCGGCCCATTTTCCGGTCTTTTTAGCCCTCGACACTCAAGCCATCGTTTGAGCTGAAGGTTGGTGTGTTCTTCGACAGTGCGACCAGTAATCCGTGCGCCTGGGACATCTTCTTGGGAAAGTTTAACGGCTGTAAAGTCGGTCATATCGCTGTTTCTGTTGCGCGTGTAATAGCTGGTTGCTACGGGCGTTCTCTACCTGTATGCCCTACCAAAGCGGCAAAAGGGGCGTTGCTCTTGAGACGGTGACGTCACGTGCGCGGTACGCTATTGTATTTATTCATTTTTTTAAATTAATAATCGATACTTGCCGTCAAGAATCGATGCAGTAGATCGCAAAAATTAGAATCGCGATGCATCGTCATGACGATTATTTTGCACACCCCTAATGCACAAGCAGATTTGCACTAGAGTAAACGTCTAAAGATGACCACTGTCATCGGCGCAGTTTGCTTCGGAGTCCGTCCACGGCAGTGATCTGTGAGGCTTGTGGGTCATCGGGATCAAATTCCAGCTCAAGCGCGTAAGATTGGATCCCTTGCAACTCAGATTCCGCTTTGATGGTTCGGACATCATGTATGAATCCAGCGATGTCAAAAATCACTTATCCTCCATAAGGGTCACTAATTCCAGTCCATTCTTCTGTCTCATTGACTCAAATATAAACAAAGCAGACTTAATTTTTTTTTGTTTAATCAGTGTGTTGTTTTTTTTTATAGGTTTAAGCATGTTGATGCTGTAATAGCTCTAAAAAAATTAAATCCATTATTGAGGGTATAAACAGTCTGCAGCATGTAATTCTCTAATAAAATGTAAGCAAAAACAGATCCTTCCTTAAAGAAATTGATAACTTTGCTTGCAGAGCAGTGTTTTCCCCGTCTTTTGTGAGATGCCTGCCTCGTTTACTATGGGAACCGATCCTCTTGGTTCAATGAAAACATATTTTTAATCTAAATCTGTCAGGGGTATGAATATTTTTTGGGGGGTTTGACTGTATTGTCAGAAGTTTCCCTGAGCCTAAAACACTGATTTCCACGACAAAGGTAGATTCATTGTTAGTTTTTTCTACATTACTGCTTAAATATGACCCTAAGCAGCTTATTTTTTTTAAGTTTGTTTTTGTGGTCATTTTCCAAACACCTTCTCGTTCATCCATAGCTGTTGTCCCAAGATTTACCCATATCCAGCGCACAACTTCGACGTCTGTCTCCGGCTGCTGACTTCACTGAGCTGACCGTTTTATTTCCCCCTCTGTTTGCCTGCTTGCAGATCTTATGCCCTCGTTCATCCGCCATGGACCCACTATTCCCAGACGAACAGAGGTCCCCCCGCCGGAGACGGCGCCCTCTTCCTACCCCGTGGCAACCAGCAGGGAGTCTGTGGTGTCCCGTACCAAGAGCGTCCTGCGCGCGGCCGTACAGAGGCCACCGCACGAGGTGGCCCGCAGAGAGAGCCACCGCATGTCGGCGCCGCCGTACCTGCCTCGCAGCCTGGGGGACCTGTCCCACGAGTACCGCGGCTCAACGCAGTCCTTCCTCACCGACGTGAGCCCCATGTCCGAGAACGGAGATGCTGCCCGCTATTACTACCCGGCTGAGCCCTATTACGAAAACCAGCCGCAGCGTCCGCCCATGAGAGTCCAGGAGCGCTTCCCAGACGATTATAGATACTATGAACACAATGAACCCAACTTCCAAAGACTTCCCCACCAACACGCTTCCCCTGCGCCAAGCCGACCCCCCTCAGGTAACACCAAATGTTTTCTAACTCGCAATTAAGAAGTCGTAAGAAACCAGAAGATGCTGTACACATTAATTTGGAAATGGCGTCTTCTTTTAGAGCCTGAAATGAATCTTTGACTTTAATGACAGGAGTTGTGGGCTAATCTGATACCTGTTGGTCGTATTGAGACACACAGGGTTGGTCAAAGCAGCCTTTCTGATAGGGCTGGACAATGATTAGTTTAATACCACAGTCATTACATCCTCCCAGCCAATCACAAACGCAGCCCCAGAACGAAGCTTCAGAGTTCAGAGAGCAAGACTTACAGTTTTGGTAAAAAGTTGGTTGAGTAAAGAGTTGTGTTTGAATTCAGTGTTGTTTATTTAGAAAAGGGGGCATTAAGCAACAGCATAAAATGGCACTTTTAGATATTCTAAGATATGTTTAGAATTTGTTGAAAATTATCGATATCCATCAATCTGATTTCTGTTTTATCGATACGTTTTTGTTCTCTATATCGTCCAGCCCTACTCTCTGATGAATACTGTTTGGATTACTACTGATGGTGCTGAGCCACAACTAGGTGACGGACTGGAATACAGGCCACCAGTGTTCAAGCCAAAAAAGAGTCATTTTTAATCCTCGTACGTGCTTCATATGTTCATATGGAAGCTCGTATGTTGTAAGTGTAAATTCCCTGAGGAGAAAATTGTATGGGGGCCTGCAGGAATTTTTCCAGCGCTCTTCGAGCAGAAACCCTTTTATTATGTGGCTGTGTTGTTTGATACGACCCGCCTATCACATATCGTACAGCTCTTTCTGAAAGGGAAGGGAAACGAGCGCTAGAGGCTGAGCATTTTTTCTCTCTCTCTCTCTCGCTCTCCATCTGCCAATAACTTTCTGCTGGGAAACTAGTAATTTACAGAGTCAGAGGCCTCCATCTTAAACGGCTCCTATGCTCCGCTCTCTGCGTAGCTACATGGCACCCTGCATCCTTTAATGCTGGTTTCTGTCAAAGATTCCCTCCCACCCCCCCACCCCCTTGGACTCGCCTGTTTGATTCTGGCACACTCCTTATTTTACAGCTGTCCTGTGTTTCTGGATTCATTGCTTAGATTGTTTAAGAAAAGACACTCTAAAGTCTGTCGGCCTTTTTAGTAGCCGATTACTACTTAATTATACGCTTATTCACTTCATGACTACAAGAGCTTTAGTTTCTGAGCCTTTGGATCAGACGAGTCTACAAAGATCATAAAACGTGTGTGTGTGGGTTCTCGTACTCGCAGCGGAGCGAGAACATGATTTGCTCATTTTACTAGTAAAGTGAGGGCCGAAAAAAGGGTCTTTGCTTTTTTTTGTGCTAGGGGTTAACTAAGGTGTCAATTAGGTTAGGGTTGGGTATGAACCCCCAAAGGTTAGGGTCAGGGTCAGGGCATAGAAAGGCTTGAAGATGAATTGAAGTCTATGGAAGTCAGGGCACGGTCCTCATTATGCACATTAAACAAGGATTAATGTGTGTGTACCCGTACTTGCAGCTAAGTTAAAACATACTTTTCCCATTTTACTAACTGTGGACTTTTTTTTGGGGGTTAGGTTTAGGACTAAGGTGTTAATTAGGTTTAGGTTAGGGTGAGGTGCATACTGGTAAAGGTTTGGTTTAGGGTCAGGGTTAGGCCTTAGAAAGGGCTGAAAATGAATGGAAGTCAAGGCATGGTCCTCACTTTGTATTTAAAACAAGGATGTGTGTGTGTGTTTCAGAAGAAAGAGCCTCTCCCCCAATCGATGTGTCGCTGTCTCTAAAGTGTCGTGTGTTATGCTACGTTCAGATGGAACGCGCTCTGAGCATCGAGGGCATTGGGTTTACCTGTAAAGTCTCAGGTGCACGCACCTCTGGAGGCGTCGAGAGGTCCTGCACTGCACGTTTTCAAGCTTTCGGAGCGTTTTGTGCTGCCCGTTTGGCTTGACGTGCGTTGAGCGCCTCTAGAGCGGCCCGACGCCAAAGTTGGAAAATCAGAACTTTAGCAGCGGGACGCGGGGCGTCAACCAATCAAAGAGATTCTGCTATGTGATATAGTGGGGGATTTTCTGACAGGAAAAAATATTTTTACTTCTTATCGCTGATAAATGTTAACATAAAGCCTCCTGAACGATGCCCACTGACCTGAGACAGATGGACAGATGCTCTTCAGCTGAATTGGGCCGCCTGGTGTCCTGGTGGGAGATGCGGCCACCGATGCGGGTCAGCAGGATGTCAAACAGGGCTGGGTGAGACGTAAATAGCGTTGAAAGCGACCCTCGTCTACACGCAGCTCCTGCAGGAGGTGGTGAAACTCACCAAACTCAAAACGCCTCTGAATTATCCAGACATGGCGTAGATTATATGATATTATTCAGTAAATAAAGCCAAGCCACTCATTTGATTTCATCCTCAATTTTCCAAAGAGTCCGGCAGAGGAAAGGAACAGGGTAGCTCCTCCTAACGGCCGGTGCTCAGCCAGACGCGCCGTTAGAGCGTTGAGGCTCTAGACAGCGCGTCGGACCTTTATGTGCATGAGTGGAGGTGTTGGACCAAATGCCTTTTCAGCGTCAAAAAGGCCTTTGGTCTGAACGCAGCATTAGTCTCATAAACTGCTGTCATCTTAACACCAATGTCATCTGATAATTAGTTGGTCAAATATTTGTAGCATGGACTGCAGGGCATTGCTAAACCAGAAGCACGGCAACACTTAAAATGATCGTCTTGGTCTTGCTTCACTATAAGTTCCTTTAGAGATTCTGTAAAACTGCGACCCGCCAATACCAGCTCCAGCCAATCCCAATTTGTCTTTAAGTACTGTAGTATGAGGAGATATAAGAAAGACATTCAAAATAGCTTTAGCATCACAAGCTTCATTAATTATGTATCTTATGATCTGAATTGAATTCGTGATGTGCGTGAGAAAGTAGCTGATGTGAAAACAAGTTTTTACCAAAATATAAAAGGACAAAATTATTTGGGGTTGACCTTTTAAACTATCTTTAGCTTCATGGCCTGTTAGCATGGTACATCTCAGCTGTGGGCAATAAGGTCACTTGAAGTCCATCTAACTGCACAAGTATGTTCTATGCAAACGTCTGCAACCTGAACTATATTTGACCAAGTGTTGCAGCCATGAAGCCTTTTGCAATGGTGATGAAGCAGACACCAATGTTGTGATTTGATATATTGTGCAGCTCTAATCAGAGCCCACCAACATATTCAACTCTGGTATTTGATGTTTACATGGGGGAAAAAAAAAATTTTATTTGCTTGTTTATCTTTGTTCCTCATTAAGGTTCTGGGGTCTAGGAACCTTTAACCTTCTTCACTCTTCGCAAAGAGTCCCAGAGAGTGGCTGGAACGTAAACCCAAACCTACAACGATTGAGCTGCACCGATCCCAGTTTCTGGTTGTCTGCGAAGTCGGAACCACCATTTATAATGGATCATTTTGTTTTCTTAGGCTACGTGTAAACTGCAGGTGCTGATGCTCAATTCCAATATATTCTTAAACTATTTTCAGGGTTTCCCCCAGAAAATGGGCTTATCATGGCAGTCAGTGTCATTGTGTGCTCAGGAAGTCCATCCGTAGCCGGGGGGTCACTATTTAAGGAATCAATAACGGATGTAATTGTTACTAGAAGTATTCAATAAAGCTTCGTTCAAACAAACAAAAAAGTAATAGTGATACTGGCGTCTCTGCGTTAGCATGAAGTTGTTGAGCAATCAGAACCGACAATATTAAGACCACATCATAGCAAGACGGAGAAAGATAAGAAAAAAAACTGCCCAGCTATGAACAACGACTTTTTGTGGAGCCAAGACTGCTGCTGCTGCTGTAGAGACGTCTGCGTGGACCTGTGGTGAGGGCCAGGACTGTGACGTAAAAGTGGATGAAATGAGACTTGGCCATTCAGACTGCAAACAATTGGCTACGTCTCTTATTTAGTACCATTGTGGTACAAGTGGCACAAATTGGGAGAAAAGATTGGTATCGGGCTGTTCACACTGCCGTTGAAAGTCGGATATGGGTCGCATTTCCTTGCATTGTGAACGTAGCCTTGTTTAGGTTCATGACTAAACATAAGTCCCAATATTTTATTAACTTTTTTCCTTCTCTAACTGCATAACTACACCACAGGACAAAGGTTTTCATGCACCAGCGTTACAGTGCCGTGCCAAAGTATTGCTTACGCCTCGATTTATTTTATTTTTTTGCACTTTGTCACATTGCAGCTAAAAACTTGAATGTGTTTTCCTGAGGTTTTATGCAATGGATCAAAGCAGGGTATTGGAGGAGCTGCAGTGATCAACAGCTCAGGTGTGACAGAAGAACTATTATTCTAGCACTCCTAAAGTCTGACCTTATGGGATACTGGCAAGAAGAAAGCCATCGTTGAGGTAAAGCTAGCCAGCCATGGATTGGACAGATGTGACAGAAGGTGCTCTGGGCACATGAGAAACCCATCGAAGATGCCACCCCCTGCAGTATGACATGGCAGCGGCAGCGTCATGAAGTGGGGAAACTGGTCAGACATGGATGGAGTGAAACACAGGGCCTGAAGGAAAACCCGTTGGAGGCTTGAGCCTGGAGCTGAGGTTCCTCTTCCAGCTGCAGGACGCCCACCCTAAGCGTAGAGCCAGAGTGACACGGTTCAGATCAAAACATATTCATGTGTTAGAAATGGCCCAGTCAAAGTCCAGAGCTAACCTGCGACTAGACAGAAAAGGCTAAACTTTGAAAAGAAACGTGGGGCAAAACGTGAAGTTTGGAGGTGTAAAGCTAGAGGAAGATTTGCAGCTTTGATCGCAGCGAAACGAGGTTCTATAAAGTACTGATGGGGTACGCTAAAAACAAACGCACAGCCACATTCCCTCTGAGTTTTATTTGTAAAAAACTTTATTTTGTGTACACTTCACGACGTTGCAGTACTTTGTGTTTGTCTATTAGATAAAATCCCAATAAAATACGTCAATAGTATGACACGTTGTCAAAAAGCGGCATTAATACTTTTTCCCCCCCAAGGCACTACACAGTGAATATCCTGTTTAAGAAAGAAAAAAACCCAATAAAGTAAAGGATGATGATGATGAGGTGCAGAAGGAGAACATTTCCCTGCAGCAGGAGGACATTCCATTCCTTCGCTCAGCGGCTGGCAGCGCGCTGCAGCTCTGACGCTGTCACTCCCTGCAGGATTTATCAGATATCGACCTGCCGTTTTACCGAGGTATCCCATTCCCTGAAAGTCTCTTGGATTTCCCGGCCCCTCCTGGATCCCCGTCGGCCCGTCCGGTACCAGTCGTCCGGCTCGTCCTCACGGCTGCCGGCTCCACATTCCTCCCTGCTGCAGCGCAGGTGTCGGTGGAGCCCGCTACGCTGTCAGCTCTCAGAAAGTGTTTGGGAGTTCAGCTGGTTGTTGTCGCTTGTGTGCGTGGCTGGTGTTAGAGAGATTGCTGGCTTCCTGTCCAAAGGTAACAACACTCCCACTTCCTACTATTCCTCAGGCACTCTGACAGAGCGGGAGGATCTATCACAGCAGTCCAGAATCAAGCGTTTTGCTGTCAAACTGCAGTCGTCTCGCCTCTAGTTCCCATTCCCAGCATTCTTATCTTACTCCGCTGTATGTTCAGCTGCCCCGTTAGATGACCTTTAAACACACCACATTCCTCTCCATTCCCACACAGTCCAAGTCATTTTCCAACGTCTGTTACTTTCCCAGAGGTGCAGTTAGCCGACAGCTGCCGCGCGGTACATTTGGTCCGCCGTCGTTGCCTCTCAGTACGGGCCGCTTGACAGAAATGTTTGTCTTCCTCAGGCATAGGTCGAATACAGGCCAAGTCTCTGGGGAACCTCTCCAGCCTAACCGGGGAGGACCTCCCCCTTCCAGCCGGGTGGACTGTTGACTGGACCATCCGTGGCAGGAAGTACTACATCGACCACAACACCAACACCACACACTGGAGCCACCCTCTGGAGAGGGAGGGGCTCCCTCCGGGCTGGGAGAAAGTGGAGTCCGCTGAGTTTGGGGTCTACTATATGGACCACATCAACGAAAGAGCTCAGTACCGACACCCATGTGCCCCAAGGTGAGGCGACGAGGATATACTTGCATCTCGAACTCGCATAGTTCGACTTTAAAAAAAAAAATGTTAGTATTGGTTATTTGCTGTTTTAAAATGGTGGGACACTAATGGTACAGAGACACGTTTCCTTTTCAGCGTGCCCCGTTACGACCAGCCCCCACCGCCTCCCGTGACCTATCGGCCACGTCCACCCGAAAGGAACCAGCCGGTGCTGGTACCCGCCAACCCGTACCACACGGCTGAGATCCCAGACTGGCTGCAGGTGTACGCCCGCGCACCCCTCAAGTGAGTACGGATTGGGGAGCAGCTCCACCAATTGCTGTGATATTTATTTAAAGGAGCAATTTGTCGGGCCAGGGGGCTGACTCCCAGCTTGACCTTTAACCCGCAAAAACAATTTGCCCACTGATCTTTATTTATTCACTGGATTGCTGATTGGCCGTTGGTAGTACACGTCGCTGTGAAGCCACCAGCCGCCATATTGGTACTCCCTATTTTCCTCCAGTAACTAGGGAATACGTGCGCTACAGCATCGAACAACAATGATTTTCTCATGTTCAGGGGGGCTTAAGACTTAAAATGTCAAATGCCATATACTTTTATGCTGTGTCTGTGTATTAGCCTTTAAATCTGACATAGATTTACAATAGAGCTAAATTAATGAACCAATTGAAGCACTTCACACAGCTTCAGTTTTTACACAAGAAAAATCACATTTGCACATAAAGTGTACATGTACACTCACCGGCCACTTTATTAGGTACCCCATGCTAGTAACGGGTTGGACCCCCTTTTGCCTTCAGAACTGCCTCAATTCTTCGTAGCATAGATTCAACAAGGTGCTGGAAGCATTCCTCAGGGAGTTTGGTCCATATTGACATGATGGCATCACACAGTTGCCGCAGATTTGTCGGCTGCACATCCATGATGCGAATCTCCCGTTCCACCACATCCCAAAGATGCTCTATTGGATTGAGATCTGGTGACTGTGGAGGCCATTTGAGTACAGCGAACTCATTGTCATGTTCAAGAAACCAGTCTGAGATGATTCCAGCTTTATGACATGGCGCATTATCCTGCTGAAAGTAGCCATCATGGGTTGGGTACATTGTGGTCATAAAGGGATGGACATGGTCAGCAACAATACTCAGGTAGGCTGTGGCGTTGCAACGATGCTCAATTGGTACCAAGGGGCCCAAAGAGTGCCAAGAAAATATTCCCCAGACCATGACACCACCACCACCAGCCTGAACCGTTGATACAAGGCAGGATGGATCCATGCTTTCATGTTGTAGACGCCAAATTCTGACCCTACCATCCGACTGTCGCAGCAGAAATCGAGACTCATCAGACCAGGCAACGTTTTTCCAATCTTCTATTGTCCAATTTCGATGAGCTTGTGCAAATTGTAGCCTCAGTTTCCTGTTCTTAGCTGAAAGGAGTGGCACCCGATGTGGTCTTCTGCTGCTGTAGCCCATCTGCCTCAAAGTTCGACGTACTGTGCGTTCAGAGATGCTCTTCTGCCCACCTTGGTTGTAACGGGTGGTTATTTGAGTCACTGTTGCCCTTCTATCAGCTCGAACCAGTTTGGCCATTCTCCTCTGACCTCTGGCATCAACAAGGCATTTCCGCCCACAGAACTGCCGCTCACTGGATGTTTTTTCTTTTTCGGACCATTCTCTGTAAACCCTAGAGATGGTTGTGCGTGAAAATCCCAGTAGATTAGCAGTTTCTGAAATACTCAGACCAGCCCTTCTGGCACCAACAATCATGCCACGTTCAAAGTCACTCAAATCACCTTTCTTCCCCATACTGATGCTCGGTTTGAACTGCAGGAGATTCTCTTGACCATGTCTACATGCCTAAATGCACTGAGATGCCGCCAAGTGATTGGCTGCTTAGAAATTAAGTGTTAACGAGCAGTTGGACAGGTGTACCTAATAAAGTGGCCGGTGAGTGTATATCTATACATTACATACACAGCGTGTGTATGCACACACACTTCTGCATAATAATAATGAAAGTAACAGTAAACAAATGACCAAAAATATTTTCAATGATGTAATGATATGCAGAGTTGCGGTTCTAGTTGAGAATTTGCATATACTATACATACAAGTATGTATGCACATACTTGCACCCATTGCACCCTTCTCACATTCTGCACCCATTGTTTCATCCGTGCAGCATCACTGTGTGGAAATCTGCAATCAACCAAATCAACATACATGTGTGTGTGTTATATATATATATATATATATATATATATATATATATATATATATATATATATATATATATATATATATATATATATATAAAATATAACATGCAAAATATTTCAGCACATGACTTTCTCGGTACTTGATACTGTTAGTACATCCACTGACTGTAAAATTACCTGTGAAACGTCAAATCCTATGGGGTTCTGTGAGAGTAGGGAGTAGCAAGATGGCGGCCAGTGACTTCAGTTTTTTGGGCCAATCAGCAATCCAGTGAATAAATAGAGATCAGTGATTTTGCCACGTAGAGGTGACGACTGTGTTATCCAAAGCACTAAACAGGTGTTTTCATCTTAACTACATTAGTGCCACAGGCAGCAAAGCAGACCACTCAGTAGGGCTGGGCAATGTATCGAGATTTAAAAAATATCGAGATATGACTGTTGCTTATATCGAGATGGTCTATGTCAGGGGTGTCAAACTCATTTTGGTTTAGGGGCCGCATACAGCTTAATCTGATCTCAAGAGGGCCACACGAGTAAACTCATTGCAAGATTAAATAGAACTAATAGGTGGACTTGTTGATTTTTATATTAAATGAATTTCACTTTTACACAATATATTATGAATAACCTCAGCTTCTTTAAGAAAAGTATGTGCAATTTCAACAATACTTTTACTCAGTTAAACATTTACTTAAGTGCATTATGCATAAGAACTGATCACAGTGATTGTGCAATGTTGAAAAACATTTATTCACATTTTTTGGAACTTAAAAACACTGTCCTGCATGACAAAATACATCAAACAGATAAAAATTAAGAAATTATTTAAAATCAATTTTCCACATCTGAAGCTCAGTGCTACCATCTGCTGATTAAAACACAGCGCCCCTCGTGGACAATATAGGAACTGCAGATTTTCAATTAAATGAAGTACATGTTTTTTTCAATAATTGTTTTATCATTCTCTTCCTTTTATCTCCTCTTTCACCTTTTCTTTTTTTCTTCTTGTTCTTCCTTTCATCTCCTACTTTCCCATTGTAGTGTCCATATCATTTGAGATATTCCCCGCAAGAATCATAATAAAACTATTCACATTCATAAATCTATGGCAAAAGCCGTACTGCTCCACTTGTGAAAGTCAAATCTGATGAGCTCTTTTTTGGCATTAAGACAACAATTCTTATTGCCACATTGCCAGACAGGATAAAAAAATAAAACAAAAATCATTGTTGAATAATGATAATGCATTTAGCCACCGGGCTGGACTAAATTGTTTGTTCGGCGGCCCGCAAACGGCCCGCGGGCCGTATGTTTGGCACCCCTGGTCTATGCTGTGTTAGAATTTTATGTGTTCCTGTAGGCTGTTTTTCAGCTGTTTCTCATATGTAGCTTTTCAGCAAATGTTCCTGTGAAACATTTGGGCTAAAACTTTTAATCAGAGCAGCCTTTTTATAATTACTTTATCAAAGAAACAACATATCGAGATAAATATTGTGTATCGGTAGTAAGTAAATATTTGAGTCTGGGGGTAATTGGAGAAAATTCATTGCATTCAAACTTGTGCACTCAGGTTTTCTGTTTGCTATTAAAAAAGGGGAAAAAATTAATTATTAAAAGCCCCAAATTAATATGACAACCTTGCCAAGGACAAGTGGACACGTGTGTGCTGTTCTAGAAACGTCTTGGCTGAAGTCCCTGGTGGTATTTAGCTACGTTTACATGGACAAAATTAATAAAAATGCATCAAAAACACAGCAATCAGAACATTGTGATCGGATCAACCTCAATTGGAATGAAAGTGTAATCCGAATGAGAGGGGTGGTTTATGCCGATTGATAATCCGATCAACTGCATTATCCATATCTTATTTGTACTAAATTCTTTTTTTTTTATCTCAAATTGAGAATAATTAGGAACTTTTTTGTCTTATATTGTTGCTGACCTTTCATACTTTAGGCCAGGGGTCTGCAACCTGTGGCTCCGGCTCTTTGGACCTTCCACAGTGGCTCTTAATAACTTTGGCTACAAATTATGTTTTTATTATGGTATTTAAATGTAATATTGATAATAAATGCAGGTTTTAGCATTTTTTTCTTGGAATAATTGCTTTTAATTTTCACAACAGAGCGATGCTAAAAGTGCCAGTAACATTTCATTTTAAATCAATATTTTTTCACTATGTTGTAAACTATGATTTTATTTATATCATTATCCACAAATATCAACATCCCATCCATCCTCTTTTTTTTTAAACCTCAAAACAGACATAAAAGGGCGTTTCTTTAACCATGACAACATATTTCCTACAGTAGATCTTTATCCAAAATGATAACTTGTCTTTTTAAAAAGGCCAGGCAACATTTGCGGCTCTGAATGAGTTTAATTCAAGTGGACTGTAGGTAAAATGGCTCTTTAGACTGTAAAGGTTGCAGGCTCCTGCTTCAGCCTGTGCTCGTCACAGCTCATCTAAACTGCAAACGCTTTAAGATGCACTAAATGGTTCCCCCTTGTTTTCCCCCGTCAGGTATGACCACATCCTGAAGTGGGAGCTGTTCCAGCTGGCCGACCTGGACACCTATCAGGGCATGCTGAAGCTGCTGTTCATGAAGGAGCTGGAACACATCGTCAAATCCTACGAGGTGTACCGACAGGCGCTGCTGTCAGAGCTGGAGGCGCGCAACCAGCGGTGGTACACTCAGCAGCCCAACAAGAACTTCATGGGGAACATGTGACCGCTTCTCTCCGCCACGCCCAGCCGAGGTTGCAACAGTGTGGGAGCGGTCCCCGTTGCCTTTGATATCAAGATTGACTCGTAATTGCTTCCTTACCAAATACATCCGTGCCTTCGCTTGATCCAAATATAACAGCCAAGAGGTCAAAACACTCCCTGACAGAGAGGAGGGCGGGGGGGTGCTCACTTTATGAATGACTGAAAGAAACAGTAGAATGAAGACTTTGTGGAGGCTGCTTGTGGTGTTTAAAACCACCGAAATCAGACGTGAATCATGGTGCAATTCCACCTCCTTTTTTTTTTTTCACAGGACTGAGCAGCACCGAGTCTGAAAGTCTGGATACCTGTTGAGAACGATCCCGAGACTGTGCCTTTAATAAAGTAAAATGCAGCAACTTAGCCATTGTTTGCCCGTATCACGCGTACACCATCTGATCCGTCTCTTTTGGGGTTTTTTTGTTTTGTTTTTTTCCTGCAGGGCGAATTGACCGGCAGCTTCTTCTATTTAAACACACTTTTTGTTTCCTTTTGCTTTGTAACTCTCATAAACTAAAACAATACTCTTAGGGTAAATAAACATATGCATTGCTCTTGTTTTTGCGACACTCTGTACACTAAAAGACAATCCAAAGGTTTCTGTCATCTTGAAATGTTGTGAAACACTTTGCTGCGGTGGTTTGAGCATCTCAGCTCACCTGGCATTACTACCAATCAGGAATATTCCTGTTTTTTTTTTCTTTTTTTTTTCTTTAATAAAACAAAGATAAGCTACTGGACATTTTACCATACCTTTTAAAACATATAAAGTTTGCCAAATGAGTGCATTTGACTTGAAATTGCTGTGAATCTTTGTCTTATTTGCTTCAGAATGACGTGTTCGGTTATTTTTCCTGAAGCGTTGGTTCCCAGAGGCCTGTTCTAGCAGCAACACGTTTGGAGATGCTCAGAAATTGTTTTTGATGTGCTGAAGAAAGCTGCTTTACTTCCAGAACATCTGTAGAAAATAGATTTTTAGTCAACTATTTAGCAGGAGAAGTGGAAATTGAACGCTTTGAATGGCTTTTATAGTAGAGTTTGATCTTAAATTGATTTTAATAAGCCTCATCTGCTCCTTCCAGTTCAATGCAGCGCAACAAATGGTTAAAATTCAGGCTCCAAATCAAATAGGTAAGCAATAAAATTGGGACCGACCCAAACTCAAAAGCACAGGTTTACAAACAGACTGATTTCTTTTTATTTTGATGATTGTAACTGACAACTAATGAAAACCCAAATTCAGTATCTCAGAAAACTAGAACATTGTGGAAAGGTCCGACATTGAAGACACTCGGTGCCACTGTAAACAGCTAATCAACTCAAAACACCTGCAAAGGCCTTTAAATGGTCTCAGTCTAGTTCTGTAGGCGACACAATCATGGGGAAGACTGCTGACTCGACAGTTGTCCAGAAGACGACCTCTGACGCCTCGCTCAAGGAGGGCAAGACACAGAATGTCATGTTACCTGAGGTCCAGTGTAAAGTTTCCACAGCCAGTGATGGTTTGGGTGTCATGTCATCTGCTGGTGTTGGTCCACTGTGTTTTCTGAGGTCAAAGGTCAACAGCCGTCTACCAGGAAGTTTTAGAGCACTTCATGCTCCCTGCTGCTGACCAACTTTATGGAGATGCAAATTTAATTTTCCAACAGGATTTGGCACCTGCACCCAGTGGCAAAGCTACCAGTACCTGGTAGAAAATCTATGGGGTATTGTGAAGAGAAAGCTGTGATACACCAGACCTAACAATGCAGAAGAGCTGAAGCCACTATCAGAGCAACCTGGGCTCTCATAACACCTGAGCAGTGCCACAGACTGATGGACTCCATGCCACGCCGCATTGCTGCAGTAATCCAGGGAAAAGGAGCCCCGACTGAGTATTGAGGGCTGTACATGCTCATACTTTTCATGTTTATACTTTTCAGCTGGCCCACATTTCTGAAAACCCTATTTTTGTGTTGATCTGAGATACTGAATTTCATTAGTTGTCAGTTCTAATCATCATTAAAAGAAATAAACACTTGAAATATATCAGTCTGTGTGTAATATGATACAAGTTTCACTTTTTGAAAAACATTACGGTACTGAAAAAAAAAAATACCATCAGGAGCTGCAACACACTTCTTTTCAGCAGATTATATATAATTTATATATTTATAGACGATGTCATTCAACATTTTAACAGCTGGAGGAAGGCGCTCTGCAGAAGTCTGCATTATAACATATTGTAAAAATTGAATTTTCATCTTTCTAAAACCCCCCAAAATATATATACGACTGGTTCTTTGACTGTAAAACAGGTGGTTTTTATTTATCAGTTATATATTAAGCATGATCTTTTTTATGGGGGAAATGTCTTCTTTCATTATAATTCTTGCTTGCGCCTGGTGTATGTGAATACTTGAACCTGTTTGGTTTAGAGAAAATCCATAAGATATCTAAACTAATGCACCCTGCGTCTAAAAAGATCCGTTCAAATAAATCACCAGAAGCCCAAAATCAATGGCAGTTATGGAAACTTCTGACAGGAACAGCAGATAAAGAGAAACATGAAATCCGGTGTTGGATGAGCAAAAACGTATTAAAAACGGCACGAGGATGGAGGTTTTGAAGTCGGACAGTGCAGAAAAATAAACTCCGATTCTCCTAATGTTAAAAGGCGTGTTGACATTAATTTTAACTTCACCTCTTTTTGACTGTGACTTTGCGGTCTGTTGAGGCCAAACGGCTAATCTGAAGGTTGTGGATTCCTTTAAGCGTATAATAAGAGGAGGGATGTATGGGGTGGATAAACGCTTAAAGTGTGTCTCCATCTCATTTGAAACAAACTCCTACACAAATAAAACGACTTCTCAGACACTTGAAAACAAGACGGCATGATTACACGCTGCAGAAGTCTGTGACATGCTGCCATGCTTTTCCATCTTCTGCCCTTGGGGTCAAGCCTCATCATCAGCTTGCTAAATCAGCACGGGTGTTCTTGCCGGCCACAGATGGACCCAACGGTGGACGCTGATGTCTTGTCGACGATTTCGGTTGCAGAAAATGTGCAACAGTCAACGAAGCCTCACCGCGCCAAAGAGCGGCTGTCCCCATCTAAAGCTCGGCGTTTACGAACGCGAGCCGAGGCTCCTCCGTCACCGGCCCAACTGGCCAGAGGATTCAGGTTACGTGCGTAAAGATGACGGACGACATCTGGAATGAGATCTGTGGCCGCGCCCCGGCAGCATCTAGCTTTGATTCCTCCTGCGGGCGCGGAGCGGCTACATTCCTGGGATTTGCTGGAACATTCAGTGAGAAACAGAACAATGGAGCCGCCGGCCTCCTCTTTGCCACAGTAGGAACTGAACACACACACACGACCCCACGACTTTTTTTACAGCCGAGCACATGCGCAGGATCCCGTGGATGCTGCACAAACGCAAAGCTGTGAGCAGAATAAAAGGTGAGGAGGGATGCCTGTTGTGCTTGAAACTGACTGGTTCTCCTCGGCCTCCACGCAGCTGCTCCCTGATCTTTCCCCGGAAAGAGCAAACGCACAGTGCCTTGCAAAAGCATTCACGTTACATTTTTTGCACTTTTTGAAGCAAATTATTCATGATAGCGAAGAGGAAGGAAAAGCTCACATGGTTTTTAGCATCTCGTCCAAGTTTTAGGTGCAGTGTATAAGGAGACACGGCTTCGGACCAATAAGATACACGGTGGTGGCGAGATCATGCTGCGGGCATGCTCTTCTCCAGCTGGTCAGGGTTGATAGAAGGATAGATTCAATTTAGTTCAATTCAAAAGTACTTTAGCAATCCCAAAGGGGATTAATAAAGGGGTGAAGTCAAAGTCCAGAGCCAATCAAATTTGAGAATCTGCAGAGAATTTTTAAAATTGCTCCTCACAACTGCTCTTCCCCCCGTCTGACGGCGCTTCGCTATTCTGCAAAGAGAAACGGGCAGCAATGCCAGCTTCTTGATCTGCACACACACCCAGGGAGACCGAATCCAGAGGCACGCCGCACCTTGCTTCTAAAAGACGTCGGAAGCAAAATGTCCCTTCCACGTTCCAATCATGTTCCGCTCTGACTTGGTCCTCTAGATAAAATCCCAATAAAATACATTTTCACTCAAGCCTGCGGTCCCAACACGACAAAACCTGCAAGGCACCGCGTTGCCTGCAGCTTGTAGCGCACCTTGGTGTGTCTGTGTTTGCCCAGGCCGACCAGGATGTGAAAAAAACGAAAGACGAAACGTTTACATTTTATGGCACAACACCGCTTTTGTCACAACCATTAAAACATATTTCTTTTAAAAAGTATACCTGAATTCGGAGCTTAAAGATGAGAAACATCAACATGCAGATAATTCCTCTTCATTATTCAACACACTGTACATAATTTGGCCTTTTGCGGATCATAGATATATATATATATAAACAGCACGAAAACCCTAAAGAACAGAACGCTTGTCACAAGTGGTTATTTCACAAACTCGGCAATACTCTGGAGGGAAAGCATTGCCCGCGTTAAATGACGGAGAAATCAGTGTGACGTGAAATAAACAGCAGACTGCAGGCCGGACACTCGGAGGTCTCCTCCGGCGGAGTGCCCCGCAGCATCTGTGGAGACGACAGGTGAACGACGATGGTACACTGGAGCCCACGCTGACCCCACAGCAGACCCCCGCCGAGGCGGCGCTCTGACATTTCTGATGCAGGAACGTTCTAAAGTTCAATACAAGCAATTAAAGTAAGTGGCTGGGTTTGCTGGCTGCAGCAGCCATCACCAGAATAGAGTAGTGCCCGACGGGTGAGGACGTCCCCCTCTCCTTGCCTCCCCCTCCCAAAAAAACCCCAGAAAAGTCCCTGCAGTGTTGTCATCAGTCCTTCTTCTTGTCCCGCTCCTGGGCAGCGCCGTCCGCGTGGGCCCCGGGAAAAGCGTGGTGGTACAGGTGCCGGTGGTTGGCCGCTACATTGTACAGCTTGTACAGAGCCTGCGTAAGGAAGGACAGGACGGTCAGGACACGGCGGATTGATTCAGACACAACCGACGTCACAGGAGGAAGAGGAACAGGAGAGCGAGCGGCACGGACAGAAATATCTATCTACGGCCACGCTTCAACTGAATGAGTTAGAGAAACGAGAAGCAACGCCTGTCCGGTCCTCCTCCGCTGCAGAGGCACAAGGCAGCTAAAGAAAGCAGAACAAGCATCCAGCACAGGCTTCATGCACACCAAGTCGTAGTGCGGAGCGGGTGTCGAGATGCTACATGCGTTGCCCTGCGCAAGATCTCTCACCCCTTTTAACATCTTGTCCTCCTACAGTCAGAATCCTAAACGGCCGTCACAAAGTAATGGATAATACCGAAGCCGAAGGAAAATGATCCACTGATTCTGAAAAGCAGAGCGTCGACGCAGATCTTTTGATCCATGTCTACCAGCTTTGCACATCAAAAGTCTTTTTTTTTTTTTTTTTGCTCGGTCCTTGCAAAATAATTAGCAAAGAAGGAGCAAAAGGGTCTGCAGACATTGATTTGTTTTTATTTTTTTTAATTACAGTCCTGTCACGGGTTCTTAATTAGATTTAGGTCTGGACCATTCTAACATGTTCTTTGACATGCAGCCCAGGCTGTTTATTTTTTATCTGCTGGAAGATTAACCTCCTCTGCAGCTTTTCCAGCCTGCAAACTGATTTTCTTCCAAATATGCCTTGTATCTAAAGAAATCCCCACAGCATAATGCTGCAAACACCGTGTTTTAATCTGAGAATAGCATGCATGGATTTTACTTAGTGGTTTCTGAGGTGCTGAATACAAATGCATGTCAGATTTCAATTATTACATGTAAAATGTGTCCAAACTATGCATCCTTTTCCCTTTTGTTCTCCCCAGAATTCTTCCTGGGAAAGAGAAAAACTGCCTCCACCAAGATAAAGAGAAGAGACGCCACCCAGCTTGGTATCGGCACACAGTGGAAAAGCCGACACCAGCCGCGGCATAGAGGCGCGGAACTGCACAAGGCAAGGCATGTTTTTTGGAGCAACAAGGAAGGACTTGATAACCTACACTAAATTACACTTAAAGAAAATAAGCACACACAAACAGGAGACACTGTTGGGCAAGCAGATGCTTTAGCTCACCTGGCTCTTCGTAATACCCACCTCATTTGTGCTCCCCTGCAGAAGCATTCAATGAAATAAGTACAAAGAATGTAAATGGATACGTGCTGAAACACACATTCATCAACAGCAACAAAGAGGGGATTAATGTGGTCATAGATTTTGGAGGCATTTTGGCAGCTGGATCTGAAAATAATAATATTTTTATTTCCCAGACTTTATTCCCTTTGTCGTTGATTAAATGCTTTCTGCTTCCTTCCTTCCTCCTGCCATACATTCTTTGCTTCCTACCTGTCTATTTTCCTCCCTTCCGTAATCCTTGTTTCCTTCCTTCCTTCCTTCCTTCCTTCAGTTCATTTTTTCATTCCTTCCCTGTGCACTTCCTTTCTTTTCTTCCTTGTACCCTTCATTACCGACTTCCCGCCGGTCATTCCTATTTACACCTGCTTAACACTTATCTTTCCTTCCTTCTGTTTTTGTGTCTTTTCTTTCTCACTTTCCTTGTGCTCTTCCTTGATCCCTTCCTTTCTCACTTTCCTTGTGCTCTTCCTTGATCCCTTCCTTTGTCATTTTCCTTGTGTCATTCTTCCCATTCTTGTGTCCTTTTTGCCTTATTTCTTCCTTTGCTTCCACTTCTTCCGTTTCTATCCTTTCTTGTGCCTTTTCTCCCTTCCCTTTTTGTGTTAATCCCATCTTTCCTTCCTTCCTCGTCTCCTTCCCTGCAGTATCAGGTTTCCTATATCAACCCTGCTTCCTGTAAAGTTCAGTGTGGAAAAGCGTAACATTTTGACATGAGCATACCGTAGGAACACTGTGTAGAATCTGTTGCCACCTAGTGGACATATGATGTGTTCTCATTGAGGTTTTTGTTTTCTTTTTCTGATACAAATGAATAAAGCGCAAAATATTTATTTAATTCCTAAGCAAAGTACGACAAATAGGGCTGCCAAAATCCAGTATGAAATGGGAATAATTGCTCATTAAGTCTCATAAGACAAAGGGGATCTAAATGGACATACAAATATATTTTGATTGTGAATGTCTTAATGATAAATACATTTAGAGGTCTGGGTTCAGTTAAGCCATTTACCTGGTCCCAAAGTGCCCCAGCCACCTGGTCGATGACGGCGCCCAGTTCCCTGTACTCCCCGGAGTATCGGATGTAGGCCCAGGTGCAGAGGGTGATCAGCGCCAGGCCCAGGATCATGTTGCACAAGCTGGCGATGATGTCCACGCCCACAAAGCCCGTGATCCCCGCCGCCACGTACATGACGAAGATGACCACGAAGAGCGTGGCCGGCGTGCGGGCGGCGTGGAAAATGTTCTTGGAGTCGTTGTGCTTGATGTACTGGACGAACACCTCGTCCATCTCGCCCTCCAGCTGCTGCAGGTAGCGGCGGCTGAACTCCTCGCCTCCCATCTTCTTGACGCCGCGGAAGAGCTGCAGGGCCTCCTCCCTGATGGTCGCGTGTCGGTTCTGCAGCTCGTTGGGGGCCAGGAAGGGCCGATCGCCTCCGCAGACCTGGGGACCGAGAGGAGAGGGATCGGCGTGAAAGGGAAAGTGCGAGTGGACGCGTACATCGACTTAGAAAGGCCGTTTCCAACCGACCTCCTCCATTTTTTTGTTGTACAGATCCTTGGCAGCTGCGACGGCTGCTAAATTATTGGCCTCCGCTGTGGCCTGAAGAGAAGCACAGTCCACACGTTGAAGCATGAGACGCGGCGCAAAGCAATTATTCCAGAGGGGAAAAAATGGGACTAAACACTGAAATAATGACGTCTAATGAGACAAACCAGTGTCTTTAAAAGTACCTGCAGCATTGACTTAGGATGTGGCAACTCTTCCCCCTGGTATATTTTAATGTATGCCTGAAGCACAGAAAAAAGATATTTTCATAATGAGAGCAGAAAAAGAATTGCCTCTCACGTTCATTTTAATACACACGCCTATGGTGGTTGGTTCTGGCGGTGAGTTCTGACCTTAAAGTACTCCAGCAGGCCTCTGCAGGTGATGTTGCTGCCGTTGATCTCCTTCACGTCGATGTTCCGAGGACTGAGGATCCAGGGGATCAGGATCTTCAGGTTGTTTATGAACTCCCCATCGATCTCTAAATAACAACAAACAGCTTGTGCATCAATCTGGGAGTTTGCTTGGTGGGGATTTTAAAGTAGATATTTGCTGATGAAGTAATTAGCTTTTATTTTATCAGTTTCTCAGCAAAAAAAAAAAAACTCACACCCACTTCTGCAGAATCAAGAAGCAGAGATGCCTGTACTATCATTCTTACATATTATCTACGGTTATTAGATGTGCGTGGTGCCGCTTTGCTTCAATCTGGTTTTTAAAAGTTGTCCAGCTGCCTGAAAGGCTGTAGCTGGCTCAGCTGTGCCTCTGGTTCCATCTGATGTAAAACTAACACAACCGTTAAATTAAAAGAACTTGATACCAACAAACATAGTGGAGCTTAAGCTAAAAGTACATTCAGTGTCACAATAAGGTGGGCCTCCACAGAGATGTAAAAGCTTCACTGTCAGCTAACACAGCTGTTGCCACTAAGGGAGGCACAAGGCGTTATTATTAGGCCTGTGGTCCAACTACTTTCCCCATAGGGCCAGGTTGGTCTCCTCTGGCTATCTTTGTGTGAAATTCAAATTGTTTTCTGAAACCATTTGAAATGTGACAACAAAGCAAAATGTGACAAAATGTGATTTACACACACCTTCCAAGCATTCCTAGCCCCTTTTTGCACCAATGACCAACACAAACATCTATGGCCACCCCTTTTCTGCAATGTGCCACTGGCATAGACAAGATACCTTTAATCCTTCCATCAAAGTTAGGGTTGGTGGCCACTTTGAGGCCGGGGTGAGGCATCAGGAAGCAGGAGATGTTGGTGAAGCAGGAGTGGATGTGCTTGCGCACGTTCTGAAGCTCTTCGTGCTGGTTCTCCGAGATCTGCAGCAGAAGCACACGGTTCTGGTTCTATTCAATTGCGACTTGGCGCCACGTAAATTAAGTGGAATCGAATACAATTAGACAAACCCCGGCGACAAGCTCATCTCAGCAAATTAAAATATCACTGAAAAGATCATTTATTTCAGGGGTTCGATTCGCTTCTCATTAAATAGATTCATTCCACACGGGCGGATGCATTTCAAGAGAATAATTCTTTTTGTTTTTGAAAATTTTGGCTCATAGCTACTGAAAACCTGAAATTCTGTTTTTAAGAAAACCTAAACATAATTTAATAAAAAGGATTCATTATAAAGAAAACTCAGCCTATTAAAGCAGTATGGACTGTATGTTATATGTTCTCAGCGCGCGGTCTGGGATCCATCCATCCATCCATCCATCCATCCATTTTCTAACACTCTTATCCCTGTTGGGGTCACAAGCGGCGCTGGTGCCTATCTCCAGCTATCAATGGCCGAGAGGCGGGGTACACCCTGGACAGATTGCCAGTCTGTCGCAGCGGTCTGGGATCCTTATTAATGAATTACTGCATCAGTGCGGCGTAGCATGGAGGCCATCAGTGGGTCTGCTGAGGTGTTCAGAAAGCCCCAATTGTTTTAACAGTGACCTTAAGCGCGTCTGCATTGTTGGCTCTATTGTACCCATATCATCCACATCTACTACGGTGTTTATGGGTTTAGCTCAGTTAAGCCTTGCGGGTCAATCCATCACAGTGATACGCTGCTCATCAAAGCAGGCAGTCAAATCAGCGTCTCCATAATGCCCGTCAGCAGAGGAAAGCACACGGCGCTCTGAGATGTCCCGATAGACGCCTGCGCTGACTTTACACTTGAAAACCAATGGACCAACGCAACAAGAATGACACGGCACCCCAAATCGCTACTGACTGAGGAAACTTCTCCCTGGACTTGGAGCAGCTTGGACTCTAGGCCTCTTCACCCTTCCTCCGGACTCTGGGACCTGGATTTCCAAATCAAGCGAAATGCAAACTTTACTCTCGTCACACTGAGCAGCACTCCAGTGCTTCGTCTCCTTAGCAAGACGCTTCCGACGCCGTCTCTGCATCTGAAGTCCCCTAACACCAGGAATGTACCATTTGTAGCCCTTGTACTGGACAGGTCTATGCATTCGGTTACATTTCTATTAAAACGCTTGGATGCAGGACTCAGAAGGCACAGCTTCTTTAGCAGTGCCTACCCTCCATGTGGAGGGTGTCAATGACCATCTGTTGAACAGCAGTAAAGTCAGCAGTGTTCATCCTGATTATATAGGCAATAACGAGACCATAACATGATATTTCTGTCATGAAAAAATTGTTCTATTGCTGTTTTTAGTATAAAACCATAATTTTGTTCTTTTAATTAGCTGTATGCCATAATCAGCAGGATTAGCTAAAATAAATATTCCCTCTGTAAATAAATGACCATTTTGATGATATTCCAATAATTTATTGACATGCACCTGCAAGTTTGTGAGGAAGAAAGTGATCCAGCAGCGTTAGATGCTTCAGTGAAATCAGAGATGACTGACCTTCAGTCTCTTCTCAAGAAACTTCATACCGCCCTCCTGTCCATAAGGAAACTCGTATGGAAAACTCCAGTCTCGAACCAGGAAAATCAGGGACTAGGACAGAAAGCGCACCATCATGCAACATTAGGTCACATTTGAAATGGCCGGTTACTTTCAACTTCATCCTAACAGGTAGTACCTAAATTATTGTTTGGAACAAAACAAAAACTGTCAATATTTAAAACAGTTTCATTTAGTGCAAATTTGTTTTCAAGCTGCATTTAGTTGGGAAATAGTGACCCAGAAGCACGGCCATACCTGGAAAGGTTTGAGGAACGTCTCCTCCATCGCTAGCCTTCCATACTCAGTGAAGAGCTGAAATAACAATGACGTCATCAGTTGTGATCTGAAATACTTTGATTCAGCATCACACCATGGGTTAGCAGTAAAGCTCGAGATTAGATGCCAATAAATCCAGCTCATGCTCAATTTCAGCAGTGCTCATTTTAGAATGATGACATGCCATCAGCGTTTGTCTTTGTCCAGCAGTTATTGTTTTACCTGCAAGTGCTGGAGATCATCCTCTTGTACATTCTGTGATATATTGTAAACCTGGAAGAGACAGTTTCCTTAGAGTGTTGACAAGCTGAGAACATTTAAAAAGTTGTTGTGTCAGAACAAGCGAGAAAAACAGGATGAGATTTGTATTTTATTTTTTCAGTTCATCTTGTTCGGCTGCTTCTTCTAGCGCAGTTAACCTCCAACCCAGTGCGCTCAGAAGTGCTCGGATTGGGTGAAACTGTTGTACCTGCATGGAGCTGATCATGGTGCTCAGGGCGAACACAGTGGCTGAATCCCTCAGCGTGGATTGGCTGTCAAATGTGCCCTGCGTGTCCATCAGCAACACAGCGACCTGCGTCACCGGAGACGAGAAGAAACCGACCTGTTAGTCTACTCTACGGTCACCTCAGTCATCGGCATCCCTGGTCAACATGTGGAAGAAAGCCTTCAAATAAATCCATCTTTTACTGTAGTTGGAAAATCTCATAATGGAACCATTAGAAAATCCAATATTTGAGTGCATTTGTTTGGCAGGGGAGAACTTCCCTAAGTTAAGAATCACTAACGCCACAATTATTGGTTCTCCTGCTGTCGGTTTTTTTATACGACCCCGTCTTGCCAGCAGGACTGCCATTAGTTGCGGCACAGAGAGGGATCTTTGACCATGTATTTCTGCAAAATCTCCCTTGATCATCCAGACTTCTGGGTCTCCCAGGATGCAACTCTTCAGCTCACCCAACGGGTTTTCTATACAACTCAGGTCTGGGGACTGAGATGACTTTGTGAACAATTCTACGTCAGACTGCTGAAAGTATTGACCGGGATGCTTTAACGTGGCGTCGGCCCACCCTTTGCAGCCACAGCAGCTTAACCTCTTCTGGGAAGGGTTAGAGGTGTTCGGGTTACGGTTAGGATATCTGCCCAGCATTTGTGAGGTCAGACACTAATGTCGGACCACGAGGCCTGGTTCACAGTCTCCGCTGTAACTCGTCTCCAAGGTGTTCGATCTAATCCTGAGGTCAGGACTATGTGCTGAAAAGTCAAGCGCGGAGGGGCAGACATGTTGGAGCTGAATGGGCCATCTCCAAACGGCTCCCGCAGCGCGAGGACCATGCAGATGTTGCAAAGGTCTTTGGATGCTGCAGCGTTGAGGGAATTAAGGGTCCGAGCTCAACTCCCGAATAATATAAATAAACGGCGTTATCCTTCACACTTGACACGATGCATCATTTAAAAGTGCAACTACCACGCCCAGAAGCAGGAATCATCTGTCCAGAGTCCGCTGTTGGCGTGCTTTACACAACTGAGATATACGGCCATGGAGCTAATCTGAAACCCACATGAGGTCTGGAGGTCTGTGGCTATTGACTCTGCATACAGTGGGTAACTTCGACACACCGCTCACCTCAGCATGTGCTGTCACACACTGGATTTTATACACCTGTGGCCGTGTAAGTAGTTAGAGCACGTGGAGTCAGGGATTTGGAGGAGCGACCTAATACTCCTGGTAATACAGTACATGTTCTGTTGGCCTTGTGTTTTGGATCATTGCTAAACATAAGCATAGCAACACCCGGCGGTGCCCCATTTTCACATTAGTGGAAGTCAAGTAGCTCACAGTCAAGACGTCGCCATTCACTCTAACTAGGCTACCAGGGTAATGAATGCTTAAAGTCCCAGCAGAGTTTAGTAAGGTCAACTCCTGATGGCAGGGCAGAAATGCATCACTCCCAAACAACAGTCAGCATTGATGATGGTGTCTGATGGTTGTTACGGAGTTGTTGACCTCAAGATGCCACTCTGAGCTGCAGCTCGTTTTTTTATCTCCCCTATCATCCTGCTAATTGGCAAGATAAATACGGGTCCCCGTCCAGCCTCGTGGTTAGAAGAGACAGGCCTCTGTGTCATGTTATAACACCCCAGGGCAACAGAAAGTTTATTAATCAGGTCTCCCTTCAACTTCTGACTTTCCCACCAAATTCACGCACTCAAATTAAAACAATAGACATTATGCTAATGTATTACAAATGCATCCATTTTAAAGGTTTTGTGCAGATCGCATTGTAGTTATCACTGTTTGTACCCCCCAAAAACAATCCCCCTGACCTTTCTTCCATCTGGTTTGTCCACCAGAAAGACCTCGCTCCAGATTTGGATGCCAGTGGTTTCCCTCTCTGAGCCCCCCCTCCAGGAGAAGCCGGTCAGAGGCTCACTTGCATCTCCGAGCCAGTGTTCGGACGCCTGAGCAACAGAACGTCACAATGTGAGGGTTACATACCGCCGGATCCGCCGACCACCGGCAGGCTGCTTTATCACGAAGGAGTGCGAGCAAAACAAACTATACTGGGGAAAAGATTGCAGCCATACACCTGGTGAGGCTACAAATAGGGAATATACCCTTGACAAGCACAATCTCCAGACCAAAAAATGACATGTCGCACCTTTCAAAGTGTGGCGGACTTTTCTACATATTGTCACATCACAGGTGTGTATTTAATGGGATCTTTTGTGATAAACCAATGCAAAGTGGTGCCAAATTGTGACGAGGGAGAAAAATGAAACGAGGCACTCGGGTGTTTTTTCGTAAAGTGAAATGTGAAAAGTGTTTAGCTTGTCAGATTTTCAGCTAACATCTTTTCCATCCACTCTGAGCAGCATCTCTGCCCCTGTTGAAGGAAGGTATCAGCATGTGACAAAGTGGTTCAGTTTGTGTTCACCACTTGTCCCTTATTCTTATTTCTGACTCGTTTACTTTCTGTAGCTGGTCATAATGCTTAAATTTTAGTTTAATTGCATTAAATTGCATTAGTTTGCAACGTTGCTTCACTTACTATCCCGGGTTTGTTTGTGTTAGCATTATGTCGCAGTCTCCATCTATTTATATGTTTAGGTTAAAGCTACTACTTCTGGATTATTGGTTAAACTTGTTTATTTGATTTCAAAGTATATTCATGGTATTTGTTTTCCTTTTTACTCACCATTGTTTGTCCCTTGTAGATCTGCAGCAGGGCAGGAGTATGGGAGGGGCCGGCCCAGTATTTCCTGCTTAAATGTCTGGATGATGTCATTGATTGCCTTGCTGGGTTCTACCAATTAGAGGCTTTTCTTTTGAGTATTGCTATGATTGTTTTTCTTTAAAGTAACTTTTTGAGTTATCTTGTATTACATGATCTATTTTGCAGACCATTTCATTATGTAGATGAGTTTGTAAACTAGATTATTAATTTTATTCTTGTTTTTCTGTTTTGCTTTTTTTTTTCCTGTTTATTTGTGGCTTGGTCCACTCAAGTGCAGGTGTGTTATCACTTGGCTATAAAAACATTGAGTTCTTGGAAGCTCAGGAGGGGGTGGTCAGAGTCAAAAGTAACAAATAAAAGTCATCAGAAGAATGACCTTGCTGACCCTTGACCTCACTACGTTACACAACACACCATGACGCTTCCACCACCGTGCTGCGATGTGACGCGGGTGCGTTAGGGTTATGTGTGTTGTTAAAGGCAAATACACGTGCAGGTAAAATTTTCAGGTTTTTATTTGAAAAACAAAATAAAACAAAGGTATCTATTTTCTTCCTCGTCACAATTATGCACTGATTTCTGTTGATCTGTCATATAAAACTCAAATACAAATAAATCGATGTTTGTGGTCGCACCCTGAGAATATGCTGGAAGGACACTGTGTCACAGGGTAGCACAGCCCCCTGTGTTGCTGCCAACCAATGAGCGAACACGCTTAGATGATTTGTTACATCCATATACCGACCGGCCAGAATGTATTTTTAATTATATTATTTTTAATTTTTAATTATTGGGTTTGTAAGGACGTCACACAGCCGCAGACACTTACATGGTTGTACATGTAACGCAGCATGAAGTCCATGAGGAAGGACTTGCCCTTGCGGAAAGCCCCCGCCACGGAGATGGCCACCACCTCGCGGTCCCTGACCTCCTCGGACAGCAGGATGCGGCTCAGCGCCGCCTCGTCCAGCTCGAAGGTGTGGTCGTCTTTGACCAGCAGCACCTGGATGGGCCGGGCTCGTCCGTCCGGCTCCTCTTCCTCTGAGCTCCACTCGTAGACATTTTTGTCATTCAGAGACCCTGAAAGGACAAATCAGAGCTCCTCAGCGTGTGGGGAACGCACCGGGTGAGCTCACGGAGCCTCCGTGACAAGGCAGCTGGAAGCGTTGCTAGAGCCCGGAGGCCTTCACAGTTATGACGGGCAAACTTAACGGTCCATTAAGGGAGCGGGCAGGAAAGAGAAACCTCCTTTTGCCAGCAATGAGATTCATTATACTGACTCAGTCCACTGTGTCCGTCCAATCTGCCGGCGCTCAGTGAGATCACATGGGCTGGAAGGTTTCCGAGCAGCAGCTCTGAGTGTTTCCAGTCATCGCCGTTTCATGCAGCGTGGAAGCTACAAACAGCGCCTTGCAACACCGCCCACACCTCCTGAACCTTTCCGTAGTTTGTCCCTAAGCCTTCAGTGTATTTTACTGGGATTTTATGAGACACGGGTTAGTGCATCATTGTGGTCTTTATTTAAAAACTGACATGTGTTTGTATTCGCCCCTCCTGAGTCAAAACATTTGATAATCTTTTGCTGCAAATATAGCGGCAGCTCTTTTGGGGGGACGTTTCCACCCGTTTGGCGGATCTAAAGACTGGAAACGGTTAGCCCATTCTGCTTTGTAAAACTGTTAAAGCTCCGTCAGCTTGGATGAAAAGTGCCTGTAAAGTAGGACGTGGTGGCCTAATCATTGGGGCAGCGCATTCGTGCTCTGCGAAGGCTGCGAATACTCAGGTTGAACCCCGCACATTGCTCTGAGCAAAACCCTTAGCCCCAGATTGCTCCCCGCTGCTGTTAAAAACGAACGAAATGCACGATTGCAATGACAAGGATTTCCTTCTTCTTCCTTTCTTTCTGAAAAATACATGCCGGAGATTGTGAATTGTACTAAGATCTAGACTTTGACTAGGCCATTCTAAACCCAGTGAGTACACTTTGAGCTGAACGGTTCCACTGTAGCTTCAGATATTGCTCCGTAACCTGACCCTGCTTTATACCTCTCCACAGCTTTCTCCCTGGCCTGCCTGCTGTGTTCCTTGGTCTTCAAGATGCTGTTTGTTCCCTGACGTTCTCTAACACAGGGGTTCTCAAACTTTTCATGGCCAGGGACCCCTTAGCAGCGGTAACAAAAATTTCCAAGGACCCCTTTAGATTCCACATGCTGATAGTATTTTTAAACAGCCTTTTGTGCTGTTAAATAAATTAGGAATTATGTATGTTTTTAAATCTATATATAAATACACCTAATATTAGAGATTTGGCGGAGATTAGATCCTCATTCTCGATGAAGCTAAACTCGATGTAACTGATGTCATACTTGATGTAGTGGACGGAGTTAAATATTTGTCCATTGTGTTACTTAGCTGAACCCCGACAGATCCTGAGCAGTGCCTCCTCAGGCCCGACGACATGCCTTTCACGGACCCCCAACCCACGGTTCGCGGACCCCCAGGGTTCCGGGGACCCCAGTTTGAGGGCCGCTGCTCTAACAAACCTCTGAGGCCTTCAGAGATCAACTGGATTTACTCTGGGGTTAAATCTCACACTGGTGGACCCTGTTAAAGGCAACTAGTTTAAGCGGATTTCATTTATTTCCATCAGAGTAAAGGGAGCGCAGTACAAATACACGCCACATTTTTCAGAATTGTACGAGTAAAGCCTTTCCCTTCCGCTTCACAAATATACACCACGTTTTGTTGGTCTCTCGTGTTAAATACGCCCCCAAAAAATACATCGATATTTGTGGTAGTAACACGACGAAATGTGAAAGAGGTTAAAGGGGAGTGAACATTATTGCAAGGCACCGCAGCTTTGCCCCACACCGATCCGGTCTGGTGTGACTTTGCCCTACGGGATGTGAATCGAAATGTAAGCCTGGCCATAACTCTCCTACAGCTCAAGTAACAGGTAAGAAGTAGCAGGCAGCACTTTGGGTTGTGTTTAAAGATTAACACAGGACAACACGAATACACCGTCAATAATTTAACAAGGCATCAACCAGTGTTTTCGTGTCTTTTCTCGGGCCGTGGGTTTGGTCTGCCACTGCACAAACCTCCTGATCACGCCGTTTCTGCCGCTGACCCTAAAACAGCCAAAAGACGTCAGAAGATGCTTTAAGTGGGTCAGGCCAGATCAACTCTCTGCTAGCAGACAGCAGCAGCTTTTCAGCTCCCCCCCTCGTTTATAACCCAGGCCTCTCCCACTAGACTGTCCCCTCACAGGCTGGTTTGGCTACAGAGCACTGTCAGTTTTTTTTGGGATTTTTGATGCAGGATTACACACATTTGCCCACATCACTGGGCTTTAAAAAAAAAAAAAACAGTAAACACCGTGAATCAAACGATTCTGGGGCCTTTAGAGGCCCGAGCTGACCCAGCAAGGCCTTTTCTACAAACCAATCACCGCATTTTACCTATCTAAATGGTAAGATCCATTCAAATGAACGTGTGTCTTTATGCATGCGGAGGCCAACTGCGGCGCGGCGTTTTCCTCCGTATCAACAGCGCAGACATTAGATGCATAGACAGGATGCTCAGCAATGGTCTCAATGTTCCGAAACGAAAACAACCCGAGCATGTAACAACCCGAGCGCTGCATCGTTTCCACCCTTTGTGTGAAATATGACATTTTTTTGGACGTACACTCACCCCAGCTGTCTCTCTCTGGACGGTGTTTCACCATAATGCGGTCCTTATATCCCCCGGCTTGAAGCGTAAATGAGCGACCCTAGTCGATAGTCATGAGCGTATGGGAGCAGGGAGGATGCCCTTATCTCCAGCACAACGACGTTCCTGTTGCAGGAGGATGATGGTGCTTTTATTCACGGCGCGATACACTGGTCGCGTCACCAGAGGGCGCTGCTGTCTGTTGTCCCATCCCCGGGTGCTGAATGGAGCCAAGTTAACAATGTAAAATGCAAATTCAGAGCGTAAATAATGTCAAAACGCCTCGATTATAGAAAAAAGATCTATCGGCTGTGTGCTTTGCAGCGGTCACCAATCCTTTTTGTGGCTATTGGGAAAATGCCATGCAATTCATGCTTGTGTCGGTAGGTGGCAATGTTGCACAAAGGTTGGAGCCCATGTTGCCTTCAGACACATTATGGAACTTTTATGTAACAGGCCACGGAAAGAGGTAGCTTCTGATTTCGCAATTTCGTCCATTTCTTCGTTTCTGGCACATGCCCATTCGTAGCGACTTATACGTCAATTCGTACCCTTTTTAAGGATGTTTCAGACCTGCTGTGACAAACGATCATTGAAAAGTAATCCAGCAGGAGGAGGTAGTCATAACAATTCTCCAAAACATATGTTTTATATTTATTGTAATTATTGGTTGAAGAAAAAATATATAGAAAGTATTCAACCAATAATTACAATAAATATAAACCATATGTTTTGAGAATCGTTATGACTACATTTGCCTACAAAATCAATTTACATTTTAGTTGTGTCTTAGTTGTGTCTATTTCTGTACTTTCATAACATATAACGTGGTGTGCAGTGGTTTCAGTACATGTTTACAAAATGCTGTGTTTATGGGTTCTAAATGGAGTTGGGAATGTACAAAATGGTAAAGTGTGAGTGCGAAATGCATGTACAAATTTGCGAAGGGGCGAATTTACCCAGAGCCAGCATAAGCGCTCACAAGGTTGGAAAACATGGCACCTTTAGAGACACACACTACGCACATTTTTCTGAAGTTACCTTACCGGAATTCCTAAACCTAGATAAGTATTTGGATTGTCCACAAAGTTCTAGAAAAACATATTTAAATTAAGACGGCAAGCTTTCAACTGTATTTTTCAGTAAGAAAATAATTGTAAAGTAAAATGTTAAGTATAAGTATTATTATTTTTTTATTATTTTCAGTTTGTTTGTATGTTCAATCAGAATTAGATAATATTCGGGCGACTAACTAATAGCAAAAAAAGTACAGTTTTTTTATGTCTGGATAGCGGATGTAGGGTGAAGAACAAACAACACACCGTCAGTGTGATTTTTGCCCATGGTACCCTGAACGCACCACGAGAGAGTACAGTAACCATCGACTGCGCGGATTAGCAGCACACTGTTGCTTTTGACGGGAGCATTTTCTCTCACTAAATTCTAAGAAATTACAGAAAAATCTATTGTTTCCGCGGTGTGACGCAAGACTCCACGAACTCACAACAATGTCGAAGCTGCTTTAAAGCCGACGGAGGGAAATGACCTGCCAGCGGGCAAAGCTGCGGCTGAGATTTCTGGGGGAATTGAAGCGCACAGCAACGTCTGCGCTGCTGTGAAGGAGACGGCGCGAGCTGCAGCCGACTGAAGTTTCCTCGATAACAAAGGAGCAACGTTTCAACTTTTTTTCAACTATTTATTCGACGCCACAGCGCAACTAAAGACTCGGAGGGGGTTTAAAATGCAAGGCGAGCGCATTTGGTTTGTTTGCGTTGGAAAAGGTAAGCCCAGTTTGAAGTTAGAGGCGAGGCGGGGGGGGGGGGGGGGGGGGGCTAAAGTCTGGTCTGCGTGCTAGCTAGCATTAGCAGGGTTGCCCTGTCGCTAAACCCCTTGGCAGGCTCCGGCTATTTGCTGGAAAGATCGCGGTTTTCCTGTTGAAAGTAGCGCAAAGTAAAGTTTATAAGAGTGACGCTGTAACAAAAACGAACGACTTCGAGCTAGAAGCGATTATTCGCCTGCTCTAGTGTACTAAAAGTGTTGCGTTGCTAGCAAGGATACATTTCGCCTTAAGAACGGAACGACCTGTTTCATAACCCCTTGTTTTTCCCCTGAGACGACAACTCTTATTGGGATTAAAGGGACCGATTTAGCCCTTTTTATAACACTTTCCTCAACTTTCTGTCTCTGCGCCAGGCTATGGATCCCAGGGAGCCGCCGTCTGAATAGCGCTGGTCGAGACTGTCTTGTGTCAACCACCCACACCGCGTCCAGTCAACGAGCCCTCTAAATGTAAAGGATCCCTCGGCTTTAAGCTGCCATGGATTTCCTTCCCCGACCTTGCGGCGAAATTCAGAGGAAGAACCCCCAACACGACTTCGAGCTCATCCAGAGGGTGGGAAGCGGGACATACGGAGACGTGTACAAGGTAGGGTCTTTGTTTACCTGTCCCCCCCAGTCTGTCACAGGAGCCGGGGGTACTGTTTGATCAGCCTGCCTCAGGACTAATCCAGCCAGAAACTGTCTGCTGTTTGTTTGCCAAGTCATGACAACATGTGGCAGCCACATTTGGTTCTCGTTTTCACCGAAGCCCAGCATCTGTAGATGTCCTGGGATAAATAATCACGAATGCTTCATGATAATTGTCTGATTCATGGCTTGGTTGGTTTGTTGTTAAGAAATTGCTTATTTTGCAGAATGTTGTACTTTTTGTTTGCCATTTTGGAGGAGTAATTGGCTACATTGTGGAGTAATTGGCTGCTTAATCTGCTCAGGTAGAGATTTGTGCTTTGTAGTTGGCCAATTGAAATGTTTAATCAATGTTCTTTACCATCGATGGGTAGCGCCACATTTAGTTTAGATTGTTTATCTGTTTATGGGACTTCAAATGGTAGAAACCATACTTTTTTTTTTTTAACTATCGCATATCTTCACACAGGTAACTGGGCCATGCAACATTATTATTATGTTGCAAATGTTTTGCTTTTGTACTCCGTCTCTTTATTTTCAAAATCACAACTACATTTTCTTAAGCAGTCACCCACAAGCAAAAGCCTGACACTTTATTTACTTTAGATATTTACAAAGTGAAGAACTGGGGGTGTTCAGCCAATGCTGGTAGCCAGTTTCTGTTCTAGAGGATCGTAATCTCTGAAGATTACCACTACATATGGGAAGAGTAGGGCTGGGCGATATGGAACAAAGGTAATATGTCCGTATGTTTAGGCTGAATCTCGATATACGATATTCATCTCTGTTTTTTCTTTTCATAAAATAATGATAAAAAGGCATCTCTGAATCAAAAGCTTTATCCCAGATGTCTCACAGGCACATTTTTAAACAAACAGCTGTAGATAAATATGAGAAACAGCTGAGAAATAACCTACTGGAATACATAAAATATAATTATAATGCAACATAGACCATCTCGATATAAACAATATAGTGTTATACCTCTTTAAAAAATCTCAATATATTACCCAGGCCTAAGGTAGAGTGTTACCTATATATAGCTACACTTTAATCACTGACTTGTCTTTTACATGAGGTTAGATATTTCAAAGGACAAGCGATGGCATGAAGTCCACCAAAGTAGTCCGTAGCTCATGGGTTTTGGTGTATCTGTGTAACTGTGACAGCTGCACATGTGGACCAGTGCAACCTCAACGTTAAGTCTGGTCGAGTTTAAACGGACAGCCAGGATTTTTTCCCCCACGTGTTTACTGGTTACTGTAAGACCCTTTTCACACATAAGTTGTCATGACAGTCAGCAATCACACATTATAAAATCACCCGAGGTGAGAAAATGATTACGCCAAGTAAAGCAAAAAAGAATTGTCTTTACCTGCTTGACCTTTTTCAACCACGGTGTTTTCATGGATCAGTGCTTATTTCCTGAAAACTAAAACTGAATCAGACTTTCAGGAACCGACCGTCTAAATATAAGAACTACGTAAAACAAAACAGGCAAGATTAAAACATCCTCTTTACCTTTTAAAACGTATTACCAGCAATCTAAACTGAGATATTGTGTTTTTGGTTGTTTTGTTTTATCAGACAGGTCTCTCTAGAAAACGAGATCTTGGATCTCAATCAGAATACCTGTATAAGTAAAGTTAAAATAAAACATTTATATTGCTCTATTTAACACTCTGAAGGCATCAGTTTTCCCCCGGTTATTTCTTTGAGTTTTATTTTACTGGGGTTGCTTTTGCTTATCAATCACTTCCAAACTGAGTATAATCCAGAGGTGTACAGCCATGGTACAGCCATGGCCTCTCTCCATACAAAGCTTCTCCGGCCAGCCCCCACCCCCAGACAGGCCACGGGTGGAATGTAGCGCCTGGTATTCACCCGGCTCACAGGCGGACGGCTGCAGCGGGCCGAAATATGATCCAGCCCCTGTCTAAACACGCGTTTCACGAAGGGTGTGTTCAGAGCTGAAATGACAGTGGAAACACCTCCTAATAAAAAAATGTCCCTGTTTGGGCTGCCTTACACAGATCAGTTTTAGGAAACCCAGGTTCCCTCAGCGTAGAATATTTTCTACAGACTTCAAAATGGTGGGGATGCTCAAAGGCAGCAAGAGACCAATAAAACAGCTTCTAATGCTGTCAGCACTTAAATGTGGAAACAGGAGCATGATCACGTTTGTTTCAGTAGCTCTTTTTAAATGTGCTTTATTTGCATACATTAGGAATGAAAGCAGTTTAATACTCTCTAATAGGAAATGTTCTTTTTCATAATATTCACTCGGTGTCTCGCTATGGGATGCAGCCTCCTGCAGCCCTGATAGAAGCATTTATCTCAATCTGCCAATCCTGATTGGCCGGTGAAAGTGCTCGTCTTACGCCACGCCCAGTAGCCCCGACTACTAAAGCGTGCGCAGATCACGTCACTTCAATTCAAAACCTCTTCTCACCTCAGAGCTTATCTCCCGTCGGAGCCTTTTGCTAGCTTAACTGCCCATAGACGGACCTTGCTAGCTTCCGTCGCCGGACGCTAGCACTGTGCTTCGATTTCTGCCTTGTCCGCTCACTCCAGACCGGACCGGTATCGTTTTTCTTTTTTTCCGTTCACTCCACGGCGGAATCCCTCTCGGCTCCCCTCCGCGGAGGCTCGAGTCGGTCGAGCATTTGGCACACCAGCGAATTTCTCGACCCCACCACGCTAGCACACCAGCTAGCCACGATCCCTTTCCCTACCAGCACTCCAGCTCGTCGGAAAATGGCAACCGCCAAAAACCCTCACACCAGAGGAGACTACCGTCTTTGTGGTTGCGGGAACAAAATTTCGGGGAAGGACACCCACCCGGTGTGCAGTACCTGTCTGGGGGTCGACCACGCCAGGTCAGCCCTCGAAGTTCCCGGGTCCTGTGGGCACTGCAAAGTGTTCACGGTCAAGAGCCTCAGACGAAGACTAGCCCGCCAGGTTAGCATCTCGGACCGTGACCCATTCCTCCCCACCGCCGCCCACGAGGCAGCCGCGGAGGAGGACGAGGTCATGGCTGGGGAAGCCCCGGAGACTGGCTACGACTGGAGTGCCCAGTGCGAGCAGCTCCGTGCCCCCCCGTTTCCCGAGGAAGACGTGCTGGATGTTAGCCCCATGGAGGAGGATGACGACGCCTCGTTCCTCATATCAGAGGACGAGGAAGAGGATGACATCTTCATGGCGCCAGTCCAGACTGAAAAGCCGAAGCTGCCGAGCCCTTCCACCAGGGAAGACAGGGGAGCGAGCTCACCGGCTCCCTCCCTCCACGTGGACCTGCTCGACATGTGCAAACGCGCGGCAGAGAAACTGGAGATCCCCTGGCCGATTGCAATAGCGGAGCCCACCCGGTCCCGCTATGAAGGCAAACGGCTTCCCTTGGCGCGAAATGCGATGAAGCAGCTTCTTCCTGTCTTCCCCGAGTTGCTGACTGAGCTCTCCAAAACATGGACTAGCTGCCCGTACAGCAACAGGAGCCCCATTGCGGGCGCGGCATCCCTCGATTGCGAGGCGATGGACGCCCATGGCTTCTTCTCCATGCCTCCGGTGGAAGTCCCGGTAGCTGCGCATCTCTGCCCAGGCAGCGCGAGCCAGCTGTCCGCAGCTTCCACCAGGCGCCCGACGCTGCCAGCTAAGCCCGAGCGTTTTCAGTCTGCGCTGACCGAAAGGGCGTACAAAGCAGCTGCCCTCTCGGCCAGAGCCCTCAACGCCCTCTCCATCCTCACCGCCTACCAAGCGGAGTTGTTTGGCGCGTCCGCTGAGGAGCAAGACCCGGATGCGTGGGAGGAAATGGCGGTCATCGCCGATTTGTCTCTCCGCATCCAACGTGTCTCGGTCCAGGCCACGGGAAAAGTGATGGCAACCCTCGTCGTCCAGGAGCGAGCGAGATGGCTCAGTCTCGCTAACCTGACCGACAGGGAGCGGGATGACATCCTGGATATGCCAATCGTCCCTGAAGGCATCTTCGGCTCCGCATTGGCCACAATGCAGCAGAGATGCAAGGCAAAAAAGAAGGACAACGAGGCCCTCAAGCTTTGTCTCCCTCGGAAAGCCCCAGCGCCTTCACCTCCGGTGCAGCGCAAAACCTTTGGGCAAGCTGCCTCCCAGCCGCCGCGTTTTAAAATACCGAGACGGCCACCACCACCTGGCCAGCCCCTCCCAATGAGGAAGGAGCGCGGAGCCGGCTGGCATGGGAAACCCGCCTCCCCGACCGCTGCGCCGCCGCTGCCCACAGCCGCCGCGACCTCGGTCCCCCGGGCGATGAAGAAAAAGAGAGCGGCCTGACAGCCGCCCGTTCCTCAGTTGGTGCAGCCTGCAGTTCCCCGTTGCGCAGGCCCACCGTTTTGGCTTGTTCGTGCGCGCCCCGTGCCACCGCTGCCCGTTCCAGAGCCGGTCCGCGAGGAGAGGGACATCGCCTCGGAGAGTTGCGCTGTTGCGCCCCGAGCAGAATGTCCACAAGCACACACATACACACACGTTCGAAGGTTGAACGGTGTGAAAATAAAAACAATAAATCTGTCACAACCAGGCCACGAGCCGAGGGTGCAGATAATAAAAAAAGCCAAAACAAACAATGCTCTCTCCATAAGCAGGGTGGCCATTCAGCCCCCTGCAGCCCTGCTACCGGGATGGGCGTCGCCGTCCCCGCGGAGCAGAGCAGAGCGCCCCGTCACACCTGCGGTGGTACCCGAGGATCATTTCCCGGCTCTACCACAGGGGGGCGCGGAGCAAAAGCCGCAGTATGCTCCTGCTCTTTCTCTCAAATGGGAAAGCTGGAAAGCAGCAGTGGCCCCACCGTGGGTATTACGCACAATTTCCCGGGGATACAGGCTTCAATTCGCCACTGTCCCTCCCCGTTTCTCCGGCGTAGTACACTCACATGCACAGGGAGAATCAGCTCGAGTCTTACAGGAGGAGATCCTCTCTCTGATAGACAAACGAGCGGTTTCTGTCGTATCTCCCGAACAGAGTCTGTCAGGGTTTTACTCCAGATACTTCCTCGTCCCCAAACGGGGGGGGAGGGGAATCCGCCCTATTCTGGACCTGAGAGCCCTGAACAAATTCCTGCGGAAATACAAGTTCAGGATGCTGACACATGCAGCACTGCTGCGTCTAGTAAGACCGAACGACTGGTTTTCGTCCGTGGATCTGAAAGATGCGTATTTCCACATTCCCATTTACCCCCCTCACAGACAATATCTCCGATTTGCCTTTCAAGGGGTGTGTTACGAATACCGTGTTCTACCATTCGGCCTGTCTCTCAGCCCGAGGGTTTTCATACGGTGCACAGAGGCCGCGGTAGCCCCGCTCAGACGCCGTGGGATACGTCTGGCCACGTATTTGGACGACTGGCTCCTGTTAGCGCAGTCAGAACAGGAAGCCAGGGTTCACACACATATTGTCACAGCACACCTGATGGATTTGGGTTTTGTGATAAATATGGAAAAGAGCCACCTATCTCCGACGCAGGAGATATGCTTTCTGGGGCTATCCCTGCGCTCTGTGCCGTTCACAGCTCGCCTATCAGAGGAGAGGGTGACGACTTTCAGAGCTTGCCTTGCACACTTCCGTCGGCACAGATCCGTCCAGTTCAGACTGTGCCTTCGGTTGCTGGGTCTGATGGCCTCAGCCATCCTCGTGATTCGCCTCGGCCGTCTTCACATGCGGGACTTTCAGCGCTGGGTCGCTTCGCTCCGAATGGACCCCGTGCGTCATGGCGCACGGCGGATAACGGTCACAGCGAACTGTGTAACAGCTCTGCGCTGTTGGCAAGCCCCGTCCTTCCTGACCCAAGGGGTGCCCATGGGCACCGTCTCGTCCAGGAAGGTTGTGACCACGGATGCCAGCCTATACGGCTGGGGCGGCATTCACGAGGGCAGGTCTGTGAGGGGTCGCTGGAGCCAAGCTCTCCAGCGCCTGCACATAAACTTCCTCGAACTTTCAGCTGTGTTTCTTTCCCTGAGACACTTCCTCCCATTCCTCTCAGGTCACCATGTCCTGGTGAGGACAGACAACACGACAACAGTGGCGTATATCAACCGCCAGGGAGGCTTGCGCTCTCGTATGTTGCACGATCGGGCACGCGAACTGATCCTCTGGAGCAGTGCCCACTTTCTCTCCCTGAGGGCGACGCACGTCCCGGGAGATTTAAACACAGGTGCGGACCTGCTGTCCAGGGGCGCGCCAATGTACGGGGAATGGACGCTGCACCCGCAAGTCGTGGAGCAGATATGGGCGCGCTATGGCCGCGCCCAGATAGATCTGTTCGCGTCCAGGGAAAACGCTCGATGCGAGCTGTTCTTCTCTCTGAGGACCCTGAATGCTCCCCTGGGCGTAGACGCACTAGCGCACGCTTGGCCGCACGAGCTGCTCTACGCGTTCCCCCCGCTGGCCCTGATACCCCCTACTCTCGCCAGAGTGAGGGCATCCAATCACAAGCTGATCCTGATAGCTCCACACTGGCCAGCACAACACTGGCTGGCGGAGATATTCCAGATGCTGTACGCCCAGCCTTGGCAGCTGCCGCTGCGCAGGGACTTGCTCTCGCAGGGGGCGGGGACAGTGTTCCACCCGCACCCGGAGCGACTGCAGCTGTGGGCCTGGCCCGTGAGTGGCTCAATTTGACCACTGCTGGGCTCCCGCAGAGTGTAGTTAATACTATCCAAAATGCCAGGGCTCCCTCCACTAGGACTCTATATGGCTCCAAGTGGGGACTGTTTGAGCGGTGGTGTCTTGAACGGGACTACGTTCCTTTTCAGTGTTCTGTACCAGCGATTCTGTCGTTTTTACAGGAACTGATTGATAAAGGAAAAGCCTTTTCCACGGTTAAGGTCTATCTGGCTGCTATAGCGGCGTGCCATATAGGATTTGGGGACAAAACGGCGAGCCAACACCCTTTGGTGTGCCGGTTTATGAAGGGCGCGCGCAGGCTTCTCCCTGTCTCCAAACCTTTGCTGCCCCCGTGGGATTTGATGGTGGTTCTGGAAGGGCTCAAAGGGCCCCCTTTTGAGCCATTGTTGGGGACCAGTCTTAAACATCTGTCTCTTAAGACAGTGCTGTTACTGGCTCTGGCCTCTGCGAAACGAGTCAGCGACATTCATGCGCTCTCTGTGAACCCCGCATGTACTCGGTTCGACCCGGGGTACACGCGTATGGTTCTGAAACCCAACCCAGCTTTTGTTCCTAAAGTAGTTGGTTCTTGTTCACCGATCGAGCTGGCGGCGTTCTCCGCTTCCCCCGGTGAACAGCGAGCGCACATGTTGTGCCCTGTTCGAGCTGTACGCTCTTATATGGACAGGACACAGAACATCAGGAGGAGTGATCAGCTCTTTGTCTCCTGGGCGGAGCCCCGTAAGGGACAGCCGATCACAAAGCAGCGCCTCGCCCACTGGGTGGTAGAGGCTATAGCTTTGGCGTATGAAAGCAGGGGTCTGCAGCCCCCGGCGGGTTTACGTGCACACTCTACCCGCGGGATGGCCGCGTGTAGAGTTGAATTGTTGAATTGAAGTGACGTGATCTGCGCACGCTTTAGTAGTCGGGGCTACTGGGCGTGGCGTAAGACGAGCACTTTCACCGGCCAATCAGGATTGGCAGATTGAGATAAATGCTTCTATCAGGGCTGCAGGAGGCTGCATCCCATAGCGAGACACCTCGCTCATATTATTCTAAGAACTGGGGTTATGTTAGATAACCAAACGTTTTTTCCATACATTATGAATGGAAACTTGTGGTAATGTATTCTACTTACCATTCCTACCGTTGAATCAACGTTTCTGAGGGAACAGGGTTGTAAATAAAGCACATGCAGCTGCAAGTCACATTATTTCCTTACTGTCATTTTTCTCCAGCCTATGGATCAGTGTGGGTGGGTAGGTACATGTTGTGGCAGTAAAGGTGCGGCTTAACTTTCCACAAAGTATCCTTACTTTGTCGTCCCTTCCAAACCTAGCTGAAATGAGAACAGGTGCAGGATTTCTGACTGGTAGTGGTTGTTTTTTCTGCAGATGTGCTGAGCTGCCTGGCTGGAAAAGCTCTGGTGGTTGGAAAACAATTTGGAGCATTAGTGCCACCAAGGGAGGAAGCTTTAGAAAGCTATTGAATATTTCAGCAACAATCCATCTGTCAAAAACAAGGGTGTATGCATGTGCTAAGCAGGAGTTCCCAGAATGTTTCCTTGAAGCTCCCCTACTTAAATATGCGGTATGGGTAATGCCCCCTTCCTGCGTCAGAGCTGTGCCTCCTTACAAGCATGTGCATAGCCCATCCCATCATCTACAGCCAGTTTAGTGATTCATTTAGAAAGTTTTCCGAGACATTTTCTTTCCATAAAAAAAAAAACCCTAAACTGTCACCTTGGTCTCGCTTACTTTATCCAGAGATGAGACGTCAGGATGTCTGCAGCATTCATTTAAAGGCTTCTATTTATTTTTCACATGGTGGAGGAGTTTCCAGCAGGCCTGTAGAGGAAGTATAATTATAAACCTGCTGTAATTTTATTTTATTTTGCCTGAGTGCAACAGGTTGATAATCTTCTTTCTAAAATATTTCTTTGGCATTAAATGGATGAGCTCTGGTAGATTGTTGAAATTGTGTGCATGAAACTAGCTCGGAGCCACGAGGCTGTTTCTTCTGAGGGAGGTGTGCATTTTTAAAGCTCTTGGCATTCTTTTAGCTTATGTCTCTACAGAAATTTGTGCATGAGGATGAGGACAGCTATATCTGGCTGTTGGTCCAATATTAATAACAGGTTTTGCCCTCTGCTGATGGCACCTGTCAGCAAAGGAACTGCAGACAACGCGCCGTTGTGCTAAATTAACTTGGTTTGCTGACTAACATTTCTTTTGTTTGATATCGTGTCAAACTTCAGGCATTTTGGATTTTTTTCCTCTCATTTTGCCCATTCTTGTTTCATCTGACGCAGCGTAAACAGAAGCATATGGTGCTACTGAAATAACTGGCCATGATAAGCCATGTGACCGTGTGAAAACCAGGGCTGCTAAACAGCATCCAGTAATGTGACATAAAGCACCGAGCCGTATTTCTCGATTTGAATCATCTGAGGGCTTGTTTTAGCCCTACTCCCACCTACCTGTGGTAAGATTAGCTGCACTTTAGCAGACTGCCTCCAAGCAAATTGCTGTCACTAAATATTTGCGTTCATACGCTATTAAAATCATTCTCTATCATTGCCCATCCCTGGTTAACAGCTTAGGTCTCTCGGTCATATCTTTTCGCTTCATGATTAGCTAAATGTTCTCACGGTTGGCTAGCTTTGTTTGCTGACCGACCACTTTATCACCTACACCTTTCTTTTCCATCTTATATTAACAGGCAAGCTATAAGCTTTGCAGGGTAAGTTTAGGATCTGTGTTTTTCCTAAAAAAAACAAAAAAAAAAAACCTCAGTGACACAAAAGTTTAATGGCTTATTTCTGTCTCTTCTATCCTCAGATAGTGCCTTGTCAGTGACTTTCAGTGGATTTAGTTCTGAAGTACCTTGATGTGTTTCTAGACACATTGACATTATAGCTAAAAACAAATCAGATATATTAAAAACCCTTTTGGCCAGCGTTTTAGGTGTCATGTTGCTATGGAAAACAAAAGGAAGCTAATGGTGCCGGAAGAAAATCTAAATTATAAAGGCAATAAAGCTAATATTACACGTTGCAAGAGTTGGATGTCCAATAAGGAACCAGTTAGTCTTAAATGGCTCTGGTTTAGTTATGTTTAGAATTTGAAAGTTACATTTAACTGCAAACTCTTTATTAACGTCATAATGAAATAAATTAGCTGTCTAAGAAACGATTTACTGATTCTAATTTCTTGTAGCCTGTGGAGAAACCAGGGTAACGTTTCTTTTCCTTCAGTCTGACACAAGGCTTAGTTTGGTGTTGAAGTTCGTCTCCTCGGACATCTGTTACACCTCCTCCTCCTCCTCCTCCGTCCATCAGTCAGTAGACATTACAGGTTCTTAAAACTGTCTCGTCAGCTGCATCTCTTACATGAACAATAATTTCAAAACTTCTCCTTTCCTGCTTCAGTTTTTTTTTCACGTTGGTTACTTCTACTTTAGGAAGTGTAAAATGAAACACAGGTTACAAACAAGTGCGAAGTTACTAAAAGCACACGCTTTAAAGCAGAACTATGGCAAGGTTGCAGGCGAGTGAAAAACTGTGTCATAGCTGTGCAGACACGGCTCAGAGCGACGCATAATCAAGATAATCTATTTTCTTAATTTACATTTTTTTCTATGCATTTGGTAGTGGTTGTAGAGAGTTGCTTTGCTTTGTGTGGCTCGGTGCTTCAAGGTGCCGAGAACCAGCCTGTTTCCTGTGTTGACGGTTGCTAGTTGAACTACAGTGATGAAAGTTAGCCGGACTGGACGGGTTTGTGGTTTACGGCTGATTTAGCCGCTCGTCCCGCAGCTTCGTCTCGGATTAGGGCGCCTCCCGTCTTGACCTGGATTTGGAAGACGGCGCATCCTGCTTTGACACAGAAATTTCACAAGGGATGAGTGGCTGTCGGGATGAGTAGTGTGTCCCCCCCAATGCCCCGGACCAAACAAAAAGTAGAAAAATTACTCTTTCTGTACAGGAGCTGAATCAGAAATTCATTCCAATGTGCAGCTTCACAACCGACTTACGCAAAGCTCATTTGAGATGCAGCACATGAAGCTTTAAGCCCCTTGAATAGCAGCGCACTGCTGCACGTCTGCTGAGGCCATTTCTTTAAAAGCCGTGAGGCTTTAGAAAGTCAAAAATAAAAATTTTAAAAAGTAATGGTGGAGATGAGCAGCTGTTGAGGCACGGCTTGAGAAATGTGGCGGTGCTAAATGTGGATGATGGTGAAACCGAGGTTTCAGTGTGCACAATGTTTTCATCACACTCTTTAAAGAAGCAAACGGCTCCTACAAAATACGCTTATTGGTTTTAATGTTTTGCTATGTGACAGATTCACGTTATTTTAAGTATTTAGATTGTATCTTTTTTACCTGTTGTATTGGCCATTTAGGTTTTAGTTATTATTATTATTATTATTATTTATAACCTGTAAAAACATCTTTCATCCTATGTAAATTCCCTTTTTTTACATTCCACTTTTCCCCGATATCACATTTGAAGCTTAAGCAGCGATTTTTATCTGAATTGATTAATCTGCTGCTCAAAGGAAACATTTGGTCTATAATCCTTCTTTCCTCTGATCCTGTTACGGGTCACCACAATGTATCATCTGTCAGCATTTGCTCCATAATGTCTGGAAATGGGGAAGAATGTGTGTCATATATGTACCAGTAACGTATATAAAATGTGGCATTAAGGGACTCTCGGACAAAGCGTTATCTGTCAGTATCAGGGTTTTAATTTCAACACCATGTGACTCTAAAGCACCAATGTCAACAGAAGGTTTCTGGGTTTTCTTTGCTTTGTTGATCTTCTCCTAACTTTGATTGTTTGTGTTTTCAGGCTCGAAATATTCAAACAGGAGAGCTCGCTGCTGTGAAGATCATAAAGTTGGAACAAGGTAAGAGCGATCATTGTAATCCTTTTATGTTGGTTTGTTTTTTCACACCGAGCGTTTAAATTATTGGTCATTCTGAAAGTCGGAAAGAGTATTTTTCTCCCCAACAATTGGAATTAAATCCTGAGGCTGTCCAAAATATGTTTATAAAGTGTTGCATATTGTGTTGTAAATGATTTAACTTTATTCATTCAGCCCAGATCCTCTGCTCTTGAGAAAGGTTTGGTGTGTCGTCTCTAGTTTGGTGTTATTTTGTTGTTTTTGTGTGTATGAGGGGGTACAGGAAGACATTTCTGACTTTGCCCAGCTCTGGGTCTGTGTTGGTAATGACCTAGTGACACAGAGTTAGTGTGATCCAGATTAGAGGGATTAGTGCCATAGATGTGCAGACAAAACTCTGCTGATTACCAGCCAGGAAAGGAAGAGATTCACTTCTCTGTTTTTGGTTTGGCACAGTCCGTGCTGGTGCTGGTTCCCTGGGGGAAGAGTAATATGTTTTGATTAGATTTCAGACTCTGTGTGTGTGTGTGTGTGCGTGTGTTTCTAAAGCCTTGTAAGAGGGTTGTAAATATATGAGGAAGTTAAAGTTTGTCTCTTTCTTAAATAATTTGAGCTAAAATAAGACAAAAGCATTCTTCAGGATTACTGAAAGAAAAGGGTTCATGTGCTAGAGAATCCGGGGCTTTTGCTGCATGTTTGAAGAGCTCAAGTTAAGGTTGACCCTCTTTAATTGTATAATTTAGGGCGTTTTATGGATTTCTAAAATATATTTTGCATTACTGACATACACAGTTGTTTTTACTCTTAAATTGCTGCAAAAATAACTATGAGGTCTACGGCACAGATAATGCTGTCTAATACCAGGTATAAGTTTATTTCTTGAGGTAGAGGAGCCTTTGCTGTGGCAGGTCCTAGACCCTGGAGTAACCTGCCTTCTAACTCTGGAGCATTTTAAGTCACCGTTGAAGACGCGTTTCTATGATCTGGCTTTTAGTATAAGATAGCACAAGTGTTTTGTTTTTATAGTCGTTGTTTTAGATAGTTTTAGGTTTGATTTTTTTTTTTCTTCTATTTTTTTATTATGGCACTGTTTTTAACGTTGAGCTGTTTTGCTTGTAAAGCACTTTGTGCAGCTAGAGCTGTTGGAAATCAGCTTTATAAGTAACAAGGTGTCCATCATGAGAAATTAAGGGATGATGCGGAGTCCGTTAATTTCTGATAATGGACACCTTGTTGGGCATTATCCCGCTTATACCATGGTCCCTTACGAAATAAATATTAAATCAATTATTAATACTTAATGGGTTCTTTCACCGTTAAAATGTGAGTTTTTCACAAGAAGCGGCTGAGAGATTGTTTAATCTGTTGTGACGCGTTGCCAAGGTAACCAGCATCAACTGTCTTGTGGTTACCAGGTAACGTTTGAGGCAGCACAATAATTTAGGACGATTAGGCTGTTTGACCTGAACTTTTTTATAGCGGCCCTACAACTGGTACCAGGGCTTTGAACCGATTTTTTTTTTTCCCCAATCGGTTCGTTCCGAACAGAAACGGAATTATAACGTTTCCGGTTATGAGTTCCACCAATAAATTGACGTTCCCGAACCGGTTAGAACAAAAAAATACTGTTCCCGGAACGGTTAATTTCGTTCCTTTCGTTTGACAAATATAGCTATTGATATTGTGTTTGGAATGAGCGTTTTACTTAACGATGGATCGTAATTGACCTCTTATTTAAGATGTGTAGCTCTAGTGGAGACACCGCTCACTCTCCATTCAGTCAGCGAATGTGTGATGTGATGTCACACAGGAAGTGAACCTCATATATAACAGGCAACTGTATTGTGAATATTTAAAAAATATGTTTTAATTTGTAGTTACCGATCTCTCCTTACCCTATTTTACTTTGGCAAACCGGATGTTGTTGGCGTTCTTTGTCCTGTTTGATGCGATTGCAATTGTGGAGCCTGACCCGGCTGGAGTTGGACGGAACGGAGCAGAAAATTGGACTTGCTCCGTATTTTGACAGCGAGGGAAGGCGAGCGTCTCCGCTGATGTTCGGAGAAGTCACGGAGAATATGGAACCGTTCTCATTAATTAAAATAACAATGTAGTTGCTCAGTCGGACGGGCGAGAGCAGAGCGGTCACGGAGGATGTGCAATCTGGGGGTTAGGAACCCAGCGATCTTAACCAAAGCCTGCCTTTTCTTTAACTCAGTCGGGTTCTTCTCTTCAGCGAGCTGCAAACGTCCCAAATGAGGACCCACGCCAAGATGTGCAAAACACACACACAGCGAAACAGATATTATATTCATCGTTGTATAAATCTCTCTCCAGCATTCAGTCAGTGTTACTTCTTCTGCCTCGGCCCTTCTGCCCGCTGTGTTTTGTTGCCTGGAGTTTGTGATTTCCAGGGATTTATTGCCAATAAACGCTCTTTTAAGTCTTCATCTGACTTAAAGTTAAACAGCTTGATGCTGAGCTTCATCCTGGCAGACTGATCGTTTCCACCTTTGAATGACCACGACTGAAGCTGTTCTTTACACCTGAAATTTCTTCAACAGATTTGAACTTATCTTTGCACGACTAGAACCAGTCGTTAAAATTGTTTTCAAATCAATGCCGTTGTTATTGATGGATCTCCTGTTGTAATTTATTACTGGATTAACTCCCAACCCTAACTTGTCCTGATTCTTCCATAGGAAATAGAAATGTTTATTTAGTAGTTATAATTTATGTAAAATGTATTCTTCATTTAAAAATGGTCAACGTTATCTCAGTTACGTCATAATTTATTACACAGCTATATAAAATATAATTTCCTCATACATTCATGTCTGTTGCCTTTTTTCACTTATAGGATTTAGACTTTAAATGTCCTTCTTTGGGATTGGTGGGGGGGGGGGGTTTACACACAGCTTTTTGCACGTTTCAGTTGTCTCTGTGCCAGAGGTAAATGGCTGTGGGTGGACCCTGCAATCAGACAGGTTAGACCAGCAGTGACGCTGGCATAAAGTACACAGCAGAGAGTACAAAGTTAGGAGTGCTGAGGCCTTAGGGGCTGCAGGGCGCCGTGCCTCAGCCAACTAAGTTAACAAAGCGACAAAACAAAACGGTGTCAATGTTGGCTTTTTGCTTTTACTAACTTGAGACACTCAGTCTTGTATGGATGGTTTTATCACACGAGGGGCGTAGTTAAGCTTCTGTTTGGCTTTCTGTTTAGTGACTTAAGTTTTCCAACTTTTAACACATTTCCGTCAACCAGAACTCTGAGTTCTACTAGTAAGCCCACGTTATGGCTGTCAGAACTTAACAAAGTTAACATTAAGAAGCTTCTACACAATGAACAGAAAGCGGGTGGAAGAGCGAGAATGTGAGCATTCAGTGCAGAGCGAAGGCCTCGGCCTGAAAAGGAAGTGGCTGCATTCTGAGGCCTAGACTCACCCAGAAGAGAGGTCTGTGGGGTGACTACTTGTTTTTTCTTCTGCTGAAGGTCAAGCTTAGTCACGTAGTTGCAATTACACTAGTTTAAAGTAAGTGGTTCTTTGCTCTCTATCATTAGATAAATCTGAAACTACTTCCTTCTTCTGTATCTACGTAACACAGGCATATGTTCTGTAGTCTTTCACATGTATTCAATCATGTGAGGGAGGCTAATGTCCAGCAGATAGTTTGGAAACACAACTACTGTGTAACGTGATAAACATTTATAACTCTTTATCTTTTTCTTTTTACAACACATTACAACCACCACTTCCAAGGTGTTTTTATTGGGGTTTCTGTGATAAACCAGCATACAGTAGTTCAGTTGTAACCTGGAAATGAAGTACAAGAGATACATTGGTGGATTTTTTTTTTTTTACAAATATTTCGAAATTGTAGTGTGCGTTTATATATAGCCCCTTTACGCTGGTAAAGCTAAAGGCAACCAGTTGCCTTCAGAAGTCACCTGCTTGGTAAATACTGTCCACTTGTGTTTAACTTCATCTTAATTTAAATACAGCTCTTCACCGAAGGCCTTAGAAGTTTGTTAGAGGACACTTATGGACGGCCAGCATCATGAAGTCTAAAGATCGCAGTGGAAGGGTCAAGGCTGAAGCTGTAGAGAGATGCTTCAAGCAGGGTTTGGTTTTAAAACAAAATAGCAGAGCCCCGTTTAATCCATCGTCCAAGCATGACAAGACTGTGGCACAATTGCAAAACTACCAAGACCGGGTCATTCACCTAAACTGACGTGCAAAAAGAAACCTAATCCGAGAAGCAGCCAGGAGGGTCTTTGAATCTCTGGAGGAGCTGCACAGATCCACAGCTCAGCTAAAAGGATCCTTTGACAAGACGACGATTAGCCCCGCACCTGCAAGTCTTCATGGAAGAGAAACCAGAACCAAGTTGTTGTTGAAAGAGAAGCACACGATGATTTTTACTGTCGGTAACAAGACGCAACAACATGTGTTAGGGCTTTCCCTGGGGTCAGATGAGACCAGAATTTAACAGTATGGCCTACTTTCAACTAGGCCTGGCCGATATGGACCAGAAATAATATTTTAGGCTGATTGCCGATATACGATATTAATCTTGATGTGTTTTTCTTTTCATAAAGTAATTATAGAAAGGCATCTCTGAATCAAAGCTTTATCCCAAAGGTCTCACAGGCACACGTTTAAACAAACAGCTGTAGATAAATATGAGAAACAGCAGGAAAATAGCCTACTGGAACACATAAAAGTATAATTATAACCCAGCATAGACCATCTTGATATAAACAACATAGTCTCATCTTATCTATTTTTAAAAAAAAATCTCAATATTCCTAAAATCTCAACATATTGCCCAGCCCTGCTTTCAAAACCTTGTGGGACAGAAAACAAACCCTCCTCATCATGATGAACACCCATCCCCATGTTGAAGGAAAGTAGTGGCAGCATCATGCTTTGGGGAAGCTGGTCAGAGTTGATGGCAAGATGGACAGATCTAGATAGAGGGCAATCCTGGAAGCAAGCCCTTTATCGGCTGCAGAACACGTGAGACTGGAGCAAGGTTCACCTTCCAGCAGACCCTAAACGTACGACCGCAGCTGCAACGCTTTGGATAAAATCATAATGGTGTGTTAGAATTGCCCGGCAAAAGCCCAGACCTAAAACCACATTTGAATCTGTGGCTTGAAAATAGCCGCTCACAGAATGCTCCCCATCCTACCCGACTGAGCTCGAGTGAATTTTGTGAAAGGAAAACATTGGTTAATTTTTCTTCTAATTTGCAATCATTTACTACTTTTTGTTAGCCTGCCTCATAGAATACCATCATAATACCAGGAGCTTTGTGATTGTTCTTCAGCGGTGAGGAAAAAGTTCAACGGGGGCGAATACTTTTGCAAAACAGTCGCTTTATTTCGGTCAGAAACAGCCGGTGTCTGACACGAGCTGAACTTTGTACGGTTGTAGTGTCCAGGACCCGGCTGCTCAAACCAGGCTCGGCTTTTAGACTGACCGGTCAGATGATTTTAAGCATGGATATCCTCCAGGAGAACTGCTTCATGCCATATTGAAAGTAGACTTCACATACTTGATCGTGTGAATTCTCGAAATACTGTTTGCAAATATTCTGCCCTAAATGTGACATTGGGTGAAAAATAATCGCCGTCGTGCTCTGGCTGATCGTTTGGTGCAGCTTAACCTCCTGTTAATACATTCCAGGGTTGTGTGTCGGCACAGCTGAGAACAACTTGGCTTAAATGCATGTTCTTTTTTTTTCTTTTCTTCACTTCCTATTGGTCGTGTGTGTTCCTGTGCAGAGCTCGGGTGGGAAGCTGCCCTGGAAATCAGCCTTTACCGCAAGCTTTATATGAAGGTTCCCCTGTTGTTTCAGTCTGTTCTGTAGTCTTTAATGTTTTCCCGGTGATGAAGACCTGCTGTAGGGGGGTAAACTAAGTTGTTCTGAAACCTGAAGCTTGAGACATGTGACACTTATGCATGCTAGCTGTTTTAACGTGTTATTCGACATCTAGGTGGTCGATAAAGTGTTTTGTTTTCTGAATGCACTACAAACCAAATTAGTTGTCATCTACTCCAATTATTTCTCCGTTTTGAAGTAAAATCTTTGTGTAGAGTTTTCATTTATGTCTCTTTGATTCCTCTTTGTTTTCAGGAGATGATTTTGCCGTCATTCAGCAGGAAATCTTCATGGTGAAGGAATGCACGCACCACAACATTGTGGCCTACTTCGGGAGCTACCTCTGGTAAGATCCAGCTGAAAATAACCCTGCTTTTGTTTTTGTTTTTGAAATTCAAACCGTTCTGCTCTCGCCCAATCTGTCTGGGGTGAAATATTTGCAAAATGTAAATATTGCTGTCAGAAATATTTTCAACCAGCTGCCTCACAAACATCACTTTGTGCATTTAATGACTGTTACACTGAAGCGCGAAACCAACACTCAAGGGTTTTAGCCTCACTCGCCCCTTCAGCGCCTCTGTGAAGCGTTTAAGTTTTACAGGGGTCTGTTTTTGAGGCTTTTATCTTTGAGGAAGTAGAGTCGGTCCGCCCAAAACTGCCTCCGAGTTCCAGCAGGTTTAACTGGATTTAAGGCTCTGAACTGCTTTATATGGCTGTTAGCGCAGACACATGCAGGTCGTAGCACAGCAGCTGTGTCTTGTAGTCTGGCCAATCAGAGCTCAGCTGGGTCCAAAGGACCGATCAGTGCATTAGTCATTATGCAGCCTATCGCAGTACAGGAACGGCAGCTTTTTCTGGTAACTTTTCAGGTTATGTTTCACGTAATAATTCAACTCGTTTGCACACAAAGCAAAAAATGTTTATTAAAGGAACAGCGTAAGCGGAGATCTGGTTTCACCTAGAATCTTGTCTACTGTTTCCTTTTACAACCGTGATCTGGCTGTTTTATCAGATACTTTCAAGCCATAACTAGATTTGGATCCCAGGAGAGAGAAAACGTCTGGTGAGTCTTCTAGGTTACCTGGCAATGAAGACGAGCTTAAAAAAAGTTTAGAAAGAAACTGGCTTTTCCTGTTTTCTTTGTTTTTTTCCTTGTAGAGCTCAGTTGCGGTTGTTCAATACTAAACTTGTTTTAATTCGCACTCATCATACAAAAGTATTTATACCACAATAATTTTATGGAAGGCTTTCATGTTGAAAACAGCAAAGGTGTTCAGGTCCTAAATGAATTGCTTGGCATAGATGCAAAACATGTGGCAGTAAATGAAAACTGCACGTCGACCATGAGGCACCATCTCCATGGTAAAACATGGTGGCAGCATCATGCTGTGGGAATCCTTTAGATTAGCAGGGGAGCGACCTTGGAAATAAATACATTTGCAAGGCTCCCTACATCAGAAATTTGTTTCACTTTGAAAACATGTCCAATGAAAAAACGTTTGGTCTCAATGTTTATCTGATTTCTTTTTATTTTTCTCCTCAAGTCGAGAAAAGCTTTGGATATGTATGGAATTCTGCGGTGGAGGATCCCTGCAGGATATTTACCACGGTGAGCCGAATCCCTCGCCAACTCTGAAAAGTTAGATGCGAGCTGTACTTTCTGAACTCCATGAAAACTGAATGACTGCGTGTTGTTACAGTAACAGGGCCTCTGTCTGAGCTGCAGATTGCATACGTCTGCAGAGAGACCTTACAGGTAAACGTCCTCACAATGTCATAAGCATTGTGGTGTCTATTCAACTTTTAGCTGAATATTAACATTTCCTTTACAGGGTTTGAGATATCTGCACAGCAAAGGCAAGATGCATCGTGATATCAAGGTATTATTACTTTCATCTTTTATCCTTTATTAATGCAACTTGTCACGCCTGCTACTCACAAAATAGAGTTAAATATTCTAGTCTATCTAACGTTCTATAATAAAGCAACATTAGTGCTAGTGGTTAAGATTTATACCGGCGGCAGTGCTACTTATTAAAAACCGTACACATCTGCAAATAGCATTCGTTGTTCCTGAAGCCGTCCAGCCACCTTCTCCTTTTACGCCGCAGCAGAGGTGCTATATTGAAAGGATGTGGCCAGCGCAGCTGCATGTTGCAATTTTAAGTTTCAGTTCATACTTGATCATGCTTCATGAGAGCTCAAAACGCTGTAGCCTCTCTCAAATGTGTTATCATGAAGGTCAGGGCTGGGCCTATTATCTTTTCTCGGCTCTATGCAGCAAGCGCTTCCTGTTTCCTCTACTCTCACCACAGGATGCTACCACAGAGACTGTCAGTCACAGCCAACATAAACAATGCCAAAGGCTGGGATGGCTGTATAATCTTACTAGAAGTTAGATTTTTAATCTCAGTGAGGCTTTGCATGGTTAAATAAAGACCTTAGATATAAAAAAAGGTCTGGAGTTTTTTTGTGCTTCAATCGGAACAGCTGGTAGTGGCAAGGCTTTGCCACTTTGCTGTCGTCCTGAGAAAAACATCAGCTCAGCACTTTTTTTGAGCCTTAAAAATGTCTTCTTGGGATTCGTCAACAGGGTGCAAACATACTCCTGACAGACAATGGAGATGTGAAGCTAGGTAAGATGCTCGCCATTTGCTTGGAGTTTTAAAGCCATAGTAGCTGTTTTTGTTTCATGTGCATCGCGTGATCTGAAAAGCTCTACCGATCTTTGTTGCAGCTGACTTTGGAGTTGCTGCCAAGATAACAGCTACCATTGCAAAAAGAAAGTCCTTCATTGGAACACCCTATTGGTAAGTGGGGAACTCCTGATGACATCTGTAGTGAGGGAGAAGCTTCATCTAAAAGACGCAGGATTGGTTCCCCGCGGGAGTGTCCTAGAATGAGACATTGGGCACTTAGATTGGAATACAAGCCTGCCTCCGACATGACCTTTAACAGTTTCACAATAGTGGATTTTACACAGTTTCATTTAGTTCATGCAATCTTAATATTTTTGTTCCTAGCCTTCAATCAGCGCTAATGTTTAGTCTTGTCTTTGTTCAGGATGGCTCCTGAGGTAGCAGCAGTAGAGAAGAACGGAGGCTACAACCAGCTGTGCGACATCTGGGCTGTTGGCATCACATCCATTGAGCTGGCTGAGCTGCAGCCTCCAATGTTTGACCTGCATCCGATGAGGTATGTTTTACCCGTACCAAGAGCCGCCAGTCAAACCTTCCCCGCGTGGTTCTCGGCCTGCTTCCTGCTTTTGTGTTTCTTCGAGTGTTTTATCACGTCTTGGTGGCTCGCACAGCTGTCCTATTGTAACAAAGTGTGCTTATGGTATGAATAGAACATACTGAAGGTACTTTCATTAAATCTTAGACACCTTCCTTTTGACGCATTTCTTTGTTCTCTGTAGGGCCTTGTTTTTGATGTCCAAGAGCAGTTTCCAGCCTCCTAAGCTAAAGGACAAAACCAAATGGTTAGTATCCGGGAACAATAGAGGTTCTGCCAATGTGATGAACGCATGAGACCCATAGAAGAACTGTACCAGGCTATTGCTTTTATTCAAGCATTGACCTCTCCTCTACAGGAGTGCTGCTTTTCAAAACTTTGTTAAAGTGTCTCTCACAAAAAACCCAAAGAAGCGGCCCTCTGCAGAGAAACTCTTACTGGTAAGAAGTGTTACTTTTTCGTATTTATATTTAATAAATATGCTTGTATGTATGATGTTTCTAGTTGCGACAAAAAAAAAAAAAAACTGACTTTTCTCTTTGAGATGTGGTGAAGGTTCTGGATAGTGGTTATTGTAATGCTAAAAAAAACTAGCATTCCCAACAATAATATAACGATGTCTTTATTCCTGCTTAATTTGCCAGCATGTATTTGTGGCTCAGACTGGGTTAACGAGGAGACTTGGAGTTGATCTCCTCGATCAGGTGAACAACCCAGACACCCTTCGGAGTTACCGCGAAATTGACGACGATGACCTTGAGGTAATGTGGTTTCTGTCTCATCTACACCTTAAGTTTAGGAAAAATGTGGCTATGTTTCAGAAAACGAAGCAAAGGAAATTATAGGTTCTTCACAGGGTCTTTCAAAACTATTAATACCCTGAACCTTTTCAGACTTTTGTCATGTTTCAACCACAATCTTACCTACGGCTTGCTGGTCGGTTATGTGATAGGCCAACACAAATGAAGGCATAGAGGAAAAGTGGAGGTACAAGGATACATGGTTTTAACAAACCTTTTGGCTTACCTGCTAAATCCAATTTGTGGCAGAAAAGGCTACACATCACTTTAAACAAACCGTCTCCATGGTGCAACATGGTGTTGGCAGTGCCATGCTGTGGGTCAGTCAACGTCTACCACCTAAATCCAATTGAGAATCTATGACAAGAGTTGAAAATGAATGTTCCCAGACAGCATCCATCCAGCCTGCCTGAGCATCAGCTGTATTGCAAAACGAGGAGAAAATATTAGTGTGGATGTTCAAATGTGGAAGAGACGGACCCCAAACGACATGCAGCTGTAGCTGAGGTCTGTGGTTGCACCTCTGCAGAACAGGCATACTTTTACAAGGCATAGCAGCTAACAAAGCTCAATTTCTCTAGCTGTAATAAATGTTTGCGTATGTACTAAATCAGATTATTTGGTGCTTCGTTTATGGGCATAGTGCCTTTTTTTTTTTTTACATAGTAGGCTGACAGGAAAAGGGGTTTGAGAGAGGGGGGAAGACATGCAGTAAAGGACCTCAGGCCCGAACTGAACCCAAATCAGCCGCGACCAAGACCGAGGCCTCCGTATATGGGTCGTGCTCATTACCCGTTTATTCTGGGTTGTTTTGATAGAAATATAAATTAATTTTTTTTTAAAGAGAAAAAACGTCCCTGTCAAATTTGCTAAGAATACTGTCCTAGAAACAGACGTGACAAAAACTAATAGACCTGTAAACACAGGTTCTCAGTGGTTCACTAATGTATGGATGGATGGCTTCGCAAACTCATATTCAGCAAAACATCATTATTAGCTTCACTATCATTAAACCGATGATAAATAAGAACATGTGAGGAAGCTAACGATAACAAACGACCAGCATCAAACCAGCTTCATTCAAAGTTGCTGTTTTTGTGGGGCCGTGACTCCTACTGTTGGTGAGAAGTCTGCGTGGATGTGTATAGCGAGCCGGGACAGTGGAGTGAAAGGCGGATGGATATCTTGTTGTGAACGTTATCGTGCTTACAGTTAAAGAAACCAAATAAAATAGACGCTAACCGGTCCTCAAACAATAACTGAGTTGTTTTCATGCACTCTTGAAACTTCCTAGCCCCTGACTTTTAAATCTGTCCAGGAACATTATTATTATTCTAACTGGGGTCCACATCACGCCTTTGTGGCAGCCAAAGAGGTGGTACCAGCGCCATTTAAGAGACCATTGTGCTTTTCTCACCCTGACAGCAGCAGCACTGTCTTTAGCCACAGCAAGTAGAAAAAAAAACACCCAAAGGCTATTGACTGCAAGCAATGGAGCTTGTAACAAACAAACAGCCTCTGGGATGCATATTAATGTGGTGATGCACAAGAAAAGCAGCTCTCAGCAATGCATGACTTGCAGAGTTTCCAAATAATTTCTCGAGATTATTTCAAAAGATAATGTCCCTACCGCGCCACGTGACCCAAGCAGGTATATCGTTTGAGTAATGTACCACCCATCATTATGAAGATGCTTGTTTCATTAATATCTGCCTCATAATCTTTTCCAGCCTCTCACCGGAGGCCGACACACCATCCTTCCCTCCAAACAACACCCCAAAGTTGAGAGGACGCCCTCTGAGATTAACTGTAAGTTGCACACAAAGCCAAAGGCCCGCACCGTGCCGTGGGGCTGTGACATCACCAGCTATTGTGTCACTCAGCCCAGCGGGTTTTCTGACCGTCATCCCACTAGTCCCGTGGCAGCGCCTGGCATGTTTCCAGACCACAGTTTCTGGTTGTGTGTATGCTGATGGTCTGGCCGAGAGGAGAAGCTAGATGTAGTAGAGTCCGTCCTGCATCATTTTAGCTTGGCTTGTTTTAAAGCTCTCATGAGCAGTCCCTCGTCGTTGACCGAAAGAGCTTGTCTGAAGGGTCCTGAAGGTTTCCAGAGGAATTCTGTTTCAGATCTAAAACAAAATTGGGCAGGAGATCATTTTAATGGCGGCATCTTAATGTTTTGACACCCTTCAGGGAAGTAGGACGATTGCGTTGTCGTAGATGAGGCAGAAGGCTGTGTTGCTTGTCACGTGTCAGCCGGTTGCAGCCATTGATCATGCCATGTTGACGACACAGCGATAGAGAGATGTCTGTCTGATGTCTGTCACATTTATTTGTCAGCATTCAAGCTTGGCTGCGTCTTGTCACTTGTTTGTGCTGTGATCTTTTGTACTAGATCTATGTCCTGTTTGGTTTTTATCTCAATGTCTCACTGTTATCTGACCTTCCCTCCTACTCGAAGCAAACAATGGGACAGGCCTCGAACATCCAATCTCAAGTCCTAGTGACTGTGAGGGACACAGGGAGGATGCAGGTTAGTGGCAGCGCAGGGAGACGGCGTCTTTTAGTTCCCAAGCTTACTTCCAATACTTCCTGAGAGACTGTTTACCCCAAAAAAAAAAGGCATACGAGAGCTTCAGGTTAGAAACTCTGGTGACACTGAGATGAGTTTGTTGCATGTCAAAACCTGATCCCGCTGCTTTACTTAACCTTCTGAACTGTAGTTTGGATGGGTATCGCCTCACCTTAGTGTTTTTAAAAAAAAAAAACCTGCAGCACCTCCATGTGATCGGCATGCTGCAAAGAGAAAAATCTGTGGTCTGAAAGGTTAAATACAAAGTTTCTTTGTTAATGAGAAGCTGATTATGTTGGAGTGTGTTTTGGCAGGTATTGCAGGCTTTTTTTGTTCTCCACCCAAGATAACCTAGCGTTTATCCTGGACGCTAATCCAGCCTCTCCTACTGGATTAGGTGGTTGATGCAATGTGACCCAAAACTCAAACTAAGAGAATTTGTTTGAACACAAATTGTTTTTTTTGTTTTAATCTTTCCAATATGAACAGATCCTTATTGTCTTTAATGGCCTATTAGTTTCAGAGCCCAGACTAGACCTGAATCCTCAGAAGTAGTTCATGTGTGTTTTTGATTTATTCCTGCACATGATTTTATTTTTTTATTTTTTTGTTGTTGTTTAAGAATGTGCTCTGCAGGGTTTATCAAAACCTGGTAACAATGCACTGGAGAGTTATTGAGTCTATTTATGTTGCCTGGAAGAGTTGAGTGCTGATGCCCTCTAGTGTTGAAGGTGTGCGAAACAAAACAAAACTGAAGACGATGTGTTTCATTCACAGTTGACAAGGTCCAGTTTCAGGCGCCTCTTCTCCCAAAAGAAACTGAAGCTCATTCTGAAATGGTAATCATTATGTTTTTTTAGTCACTGCCAGTATTTTATGTTGTGGTTCTATTTCATTTAATAGTTTGTATGTAGGCCTGTACAACAAGTTAAGCCCAAACTTATTTGGACCCCTGACAGATTTAGTTTATCTTAATTCACTCAAGCAGATCGGAAGGGACAGACATCTCCTGAGAGGTAATAAAATGGTTAAAGGGCAAAATGTGGTGAAAACTAGCTTCTGTCTAATTTAAAATATTAGAATGTCGTATCGGAAATTATTTATACTCTGCTCAATAATCAGTGGGAAAGTCTTTGTTGGCAGCACAGCTATCAAACCCTTAGACTCACTGAGCAGCTTTATGCATGTTTCCACTGTTATTTTAAAGGTTGGTCTTTGTGGTTAAGATCAAAGGCTTCAAGGCTAGAAGGCCTCCTTGACATCACCTTGATCTCTATTTAATTACACAGATGCTCTGTTAGATTACTGTATTGTCAGGACTCTGCCAGTGTCACTCTAAAATATTAATATTACTTCTGGTCTGACGAAACATGTTAAAATTAAAAGATTATTTCAAGTCTAAATCTGCCAGGGGTTTGAATAAAGTTGGAATTAACTGTGTATAAAGAAAGCGAAACATTGGATGTTCTGTTTTTATGCCTGCCCGCCTCTCCACAGGATGTGAATAAAGACCATGACTTCCCTTCCCCATGGAGCCCTTATGCAGATGGAGGAACAAGCAGGTACTCTATGGGAGCTGTTGTCATGGGAACTGCTCCTATTTACCCTGTGTGTCACTGACTACCTGCCTTTTATGACACGCTGCTCAAAAAAATTAAAGGAGAACCTTTCGCCGTATAATATCAACTCAGTGGTCGGTTCAGTAGTAGAGGGGGTTGTTAATCTGTGTCGGCTGTTCCGGTGTTTATGAAATTATTAACAGGAGCACTAAAAGGGCAACAGTGAGATGACCCCAAAAACAGGAAATGGTTCTGCAGGTGAAGACCACAGACATTTTTCTGCACTGCTGTTCAGCAGTTATGCATTTGACCTGGGTCATTGTCACCACTTGCAACACGAGGCGTTACCTGGAACCTACAGAGTCTGCACTCGGTAGGGTCAGTGCAGCTCCAACAGGAAGGCACATCAATACCTGCCATTGCCAGAAGGTTTGCTGTGTCTCCCAGCAGAGTCTCTGGAGCATGGAGGAGATTCCAGGAGGCAGGCAGTTACTCTGAGAGCCGGACAGGAACGTTGGAGGTCCTGAACCCATCAGCAGGACCAGTATCTGCTGCTTTGTGCAAGGAGGGAGATGATGAGTTCTGCCAGAGTCCTACAAAGTGACCCCCAGTGGGCCAACTGCAGAAATGTCTCTGACCAAACCATTAGAAACGTCCTTTATGAAGGTGGCCTGAGGGCCAGGCGTCTTCCAGTAGGCTCTGTCCTCACTGCCCCGCAGCGTGGAGCTCGACTGGTTTTAACCAGAGAACACCAGGATTGGCAGGTCCAGCACTGCTGCCCTGTTCTCTTCCCAGATCAGAGCAGGTTCCCTCTGAACTCGTGACGGATGTGAAAGGATCTGGAGGATGTGAGCTGAACGTTATGCTGCCTGCAGCGTTGTCCAGCATGATGGGTTTGGATGATAGGTCCATGGAGGGACACAGACCTGTACAGGATAAAGGATGTCTCCCTGACTGCCATCAGGAGGAAGTCCTCAGACCTTCTTAGAGCCTTCACTGGTGCAGTGGTCCTGGGCTCCTCCTGGTCCCTGATGATGCCCAGTTTCATGTGGCAAGAGAATGCAGGCCGTTCCTGGAGGATGAAGGCATCGATGCCACTGACTGGCCTCCAGGCCCCCCTGACCTAGATCCAACAGAACATCTCTGGGACGCCATGTTTAGGTCCAGCTGACGCCACCAGGTAGCTCCTCAGACCGTCAGTGATGTCCTGGTCAGGATCTGGGAGGAGATCCTCCAGGACACCGTCCATCACCTCATAAGGAGCATGGCTGATGTCAGCATGCATAGAAGCAGGTGGGGACAAAGAAACTACTGAAGACGGTTTGAGTTGCTGCAAAGACATTTCAGCAAAATGGACCAGCTGCTGCGTCAGTTTCACTTTCTCAGTGACTTCAGGTTAAGATCTCTGTGGCGTGATCATTTTCTTTAAATGATCTGGTTTCCTTTAGTTCCCAGCATCTGTGGACGAATATCCTGCAGGATTTATTTCCAATTGACATCCGGTGTGTTTTCAAAGTGTCCCTTTAATTTCTCGGAGCAGTGTATAATGCATGTTTTAAAACTAATTCACATAAATGGATCAGTAGCATTTTTAATTTCTTTCTGTATTTCTTCACTACTAATATGTAGAGATGTGAGTTTTTTTTTGGTCCCAATAATGCTCTCCTTCTCACACTAACCTGATTAGTCACTGGATCTAAATTTTGGTAGAAAGCTAACCCTCTCTGGAGTTCAATATGTCGTGTTGGTCTTTTAAGCTCCTTCTCACTTGTCCATGTACTTTGGCTTTTATTTTTCCCTCCACTTTTCTCTGTTCTCTTTTGGCTGTCTGCCTCACCTTTGTTGTCCTTCGAAGGAGCCTTCTCAAAAGCGTTGAGGATGAATTGTTCCAACGGTAACACTAACACTGTGTGCGCTGTAGTACCTTACACCAGCCACTTGATGCTTTGCTCTGCCACTTCCCTTTTTGCCTTGTCCCTACACAATCAGCTCCCATCACTGCCATCTTATTAGCATGCATGTGTGGTGTGATGATAGGCGTAGAGTGTAGTCCGGTGTCCGGTGTTTACGTGGAAGTTTCAGAAAACATCACCCAGGGTTACAGTGTCTTGCAAAAGTAGTCATACCCATAAACATTTAGTTATCTTATTGAGGTTTTATGTCAAAAGATTAACACAAAAAGTATTGCGTAATTGAGAAGTCACAGGAAATTGTGTTGTTGTTTTTTTTTTTTTTTTTTTTTTTTTACAAATAAAGATTCTCTGGCCATTCCAACAAATCATTATGCTTTGATTTTGTTTTGTTTTTTTTTTTGGGGGGGGGGGGGGGGTGGATTGTTCCTCTGGTGGAAGGTGAACTTCTCTCCCAGTCTCGAGTCTTTTGTGGCTCCTAACAAGTTTTCTCCCAGGATTGCCCTGTATCTAGCTGCATCTGTCTTCTCATCAGCTCTGACCGGCTTCCCTACCCCTGATAAAGGAACACATCCCATTGCATGATGCTGCCAACACCATCCTGCACCATATGGACGATGTTTAGTGTCAGTTTTCTGCTGCATATAATATTTTCCATGTTAGTTTTGGTCCTGTGTGACCAGAGTCCTTTTTGGAGTATTCCCTAATTGTATTGTATCCAACAGCAAATGGGATTTCTAGTAGCGTTCTTTCAAAAATGGCTTTCTTTTTGCCACTCTTCTATAAAGAAGTGACTGACCGGCCTCTTGGCTGCTTCTCTGATTCTTTTTCCCCTTGCCCCGGCTTTCAGGGTAGCTGGGCCGTCACATTTACGGTATGTTGCTTTGCAGTTGTGCCATACTCCTGCCATTTTCAGATGGATTAGGCGGAGCTCTGAGAAGATCTGCCTTTGGGATGTTGTTTTAAAACCCAACCCTGCTTCAAACTTCTCCACCACTTTATTGCTGACATGTTTCATGTGTTCCTCCATCTTCATGACCCTGTTTGATTACTACAGGTGCTGGTCATATAATCAGAATATCATCATGAAAAGGGTTCCCCCCCCCCTGTAATTCAATTCAAAAAGTGAAACTTATATATATATTATATTCATTCATTACACACATACTGATATGTGTGTAATTTCTTTTAAATTTTATGGTTGTAACAACTAATGAAACTCCCAAATTCTGTATCTCAGAAAACTAGAATATTGTGAAAAGGTCCAGTATTGAAGACTCCTGGTGCCACACTGTAATCAGCCAATTAACTCAAAACACCTGCAAAGGCCTTTAAATGGTCTGAAAATCCCATATAATTAGCATAAAATTCTTTCTTTTTGCAATTATGCATTATTTTGTCTCGGTCTGTCATGTAAAATCTCAATAAAATACATTGAAAAGGTGTTCTCTTCAAACACTTTTGCTTGACTCTGTAAGTCTTGTCAACTGATCATTTTTGTCTTTAAATCAAAGATTAGTTGTAGTGCAACTTTCTCTTTCCTCATTTTAGTTTTTTATTTGTGTAAAGAATAGATTTTAAAGAAACATTTGCTCAGTTTAAATGTAATCAGAGTCTACAGAGTTACCCTTCTCAAACTGATTATTATATTTATGTGCGCAGTGGACACGTCGCCCATCTGGAAGATGCCTCTGAAGGGGTCGAGCTGTAAGTTATGTGCACACATTCAAATGTTTGTATAGATACACGGCGGAACAGGAATTTCTGTGGTGAACATCTTTCTGTCTAAAAACCTGTTTCAGGTCGACGCTTAAACCAGGTGTACCTCCTCCTCTGCCCCCAAAGGTAAGGTTTGCAATATCGCTTCTGATTTATTCTCCAGTTTGCACTGTGAAACAGGCACTAATGGTTTTTTTAAAAACATTTTTTTCCCCTAAGCCGCGAATAAACAGCACATCAGAGGAGCTTGGGCTGAACGAGGAGAGGTCTCTGACAGTTCGCAGGTTCCCGAACTCGGAAAATGGGCCGAGCCAGGCCGCTCGCAGACAGAGCACGCCCGATGAGGGCAACAAGGTGGAGCATTCATCATTTGACTTCCTGTCAGCTAGCGTCAGCAGCCCCGGCTTCTTATCGCATGCCTCTGATCCTGGTGAGTCCATTTGCTTCTTTGATATAGATACACTTTTGTTCTGTTTGTTGTTGTTGTTTTTTTGTCACTAGTATTTATTTAGTTTGGTTTCTAAATTCAAACTTGCTCCAATTTTACAAGCTCCAATAAAATGTGGCTCTAAAGGTGAGGGAGAATGGTATAAATTGTTTGGATCTTTATTCTGCTTTGACATTTTGATAATAATCGACAACTCCATCTAATTTAACTTCCCTGTTTACATGACAGATAATGATTCAGATGGAGATGTGAATGGAGGCCGTTCTACACCAACATCACAGCACCGGAAGGACAGAAAGGACTTCCCTGTGAGTTGAAAGAGAATTCACCACAGCATTTATCTCTTATTTGTGCCTTTAAATGCTTAAAGGCTGAAATTTCAAGGTTCCTGTTAGAATCCGTCATTTCTAGTCACTGTGCTTCATACAGGCACAACTCAAATAAATTATCCTGGAAAAGTTCAATATTGTTTTCAATATTTTTTGTCACTTATTTCCGAAAGTGAAAGTCGTATATAGATTTATTATACATAGAGGACCCGACCTGTGTATATATATATATAAAAGTCTGTAACAAATGCCTTTTTCACGGTCTGGGGGAAAAAAAGCAGAGTTGAGGAAAATGTATTTTCAGATTTTATTTCATACCCTGCTGTTTAAATGTTTCGTTTCTCCTTCCCTTGTTTTTCATTCCTACCCATGTCCTCCCTTTCTTTGTATTCTTCCTTCTTTCTTTCTTTCCTTCATTTTTTTGTGTCCATCCTGATTTCTTTCTGTCCTTTCATCCATCATTCCTTGTGATCCTCCTTTGGTTCCTTAGTTCTCCTACCATTTGTCCGTTGTTCCATTTTTCCTGCCTTTCCCATCTCCTTCCTTCTTTTTTCATGTGTGTGTGAGGATATATATATATTATATACCCATGTTTTTTTTTTCTTATCCTGATTGATTCTACAAAACAGTAGAACATTATTTCTGATTCATCAGATTTAATATAATTGACAGGAGCTCAAAACAGACTGAATCCCATATTAGAATGAAAAGGTTGTTTAAACTAAGTGTTTGTTTAATTGTGTGTGGAAGTTATGCAACCAGTTTAGGTCAGCTTTATTATTCATATTTTTCTGTTTAATTACACAGCATAGAAAGCAGATCCTTTTTAAGGAGTAGTTTTGAAAGGTTTTTTCATGGCCTCATTTTTTAGCGTTACAAAAAGCCGACATTTTAACAGGGGTGTGTAAACTTTTCAGAGACAGCACATATGCCTTATGTTCATTGTGAGCATTTGTAATGTTTTTTAGTTTAAAATGGGCCGTTAAAGGAGAAATAAGTAATAATAATCAGAACTACGCATACATAATGCCTTTCTCGTACACACTCCATTTAATCAACGGTCTGTTGTTGAATTGAATCTTTACTTCCCCAGGATCGGTCTATGATTGTATTCTGTTCTATTTCTGGTCCACTTCTCTTACTGGCTTCCATGTTGGCAGGCTGCTGCTCTATTGCTAAGATAAAATACCATATGCTGCGCTCTGTGTTGGGAACCCTGGGAACTCTCATGTGATTGGCTGAGGAATCAGGAAGTAAACACGGGCTACACTCTGAACCCAAGTAGTTCCAGACCGTCCCTCTAGGTTTGAAAGGAAAAAAACGTGACTAAGATATTAACTACGTTTACATGGACAAAAGTAATCATAATAAATGGCCGGTCGGGATAAAAAGCGTCATGTAGACAAACGGATCAGATTAAGCTCAATCAGAATGAAATTGTAATCCAAATGAGAGGGGTGGTTTATGCCGATTGATAACCCGATCAACGTGCGTATAGACGGTTGTCAGGCTCAAGTTAATCCAAATGACCCGATTGCACCTGTGCGCCGGACGTAAACGTGACGTATTTCCACGATGGTGAGAGGCGCAAATACATTGGGTAGCAAAACTGTCGGGGCTCCCGGTACAACCTTTCTGTTAAAAAAATAAATAAAAGGGCTCAAATTGTTGCTTACGTAACGTTTCGGCTGTAAATAGAACATCATGCAAGTCCAGCCTGGGGGCTCGGAAGACAAACAAACTCGTATAATACTGCTTTGTTTACTATTTTTTGGTGTTTAGCAAAGACGGAAGTTCTTCTTCTGTTTTTTTTATTTTTTAGGGGAATTTGATAACTGTGCATGTCAGAGTTCTATTCAGAATAAAACCAGGTGTATATACACGCACATTATGATCAGATTAATTGATTGTGTGCCTTAACGGTAAACGGTACAGTCCGATTATTTAATCTGAATACATTTTAATCCAGTCGTGATTTTTTTTGCTTGTAAACATAGCTACTGTTGATGCAGAGGACCGTTTGTTTATATTAAATGTTATTTCCTATCCTGAGTCGCCAGATGGATTTTTTTCCACCGAGCTCCACTCGTCCATCTGGAATCGCTCCACTGGAAATTAATTTCAGGAGGAGGGGCCTTATCAAAAATCCTTTTAATATGATTGGATAAACCACCTGTCCGTCATCTTTAGTGACGTGCTAAAAGCTCTTGCCAAACCCGGTCGGGAGAAGGGCGATAACATAATTTCCACTAACAAAAGCCTTTAAAGCCGTTCTCTGGTGTTCTTTTGAATAATTAATATTCGGTAGATTGGACAACACTGATGAAACGGCAGCATCAATGTTACCGCTGGCTTTCTCGCTTCTCTGATGCATCATATCTACAAAAATCCCGCCCGGCGATCCTGATTGGCTCGTCCATTTTATGCGGTATTGAAATACTTCCCCAATGTCAGCGAGTCCAGATGGATGAGTTACTGCCATCCTAGATGACAAATGAGAATGATTTAGGTTGATTTTACAGTAAATATTGTACTTATTGCTCCTTTAAAGATTGGGGACCCTTGAAATTTGAGTCTGGAAAAACATGGAGTTCATGGAAATCATTCAGGAACCGTGTTGCCAGCTGGCTGACCTTGCACTAAAAGTTTCTACTTTAGTTTGGGTCTTCTGTTTTTAACCTACCAGATCCAGTACCTCACACTTAGTGGGCCTTCAGTCCTGCTGATTGTGCTTCAAAACTCTTTACATTGCTCCTTTAAAGCCTTATTATTTCAGGCCCGAGCTAAATTATGGCTTTACCGTTGTCATGACTTTGTGTCTCCAGCAGTTATGGTATCTTATTGTCATTGTTTCCTCTGCTCCTACTTAGAAACCAGCAATAAACGGTCTGCCACCCACTCCTAAAGTACTGGTGAGTCAATCCTCTGCATTGTCCCCCACAGTCTCTGCTCATCCATGATGGTCGGGTTTCACGGACACTGTTATTAAACTCTCATTTGAGTTGCTGCTGCACATTCTGTACATTTTTGGGGTCCACATAGTTTTCTACTTTGTGGTTCAGCTCCACTCAGGCGCATTAATTCCTCGCTGACATTTTGAACCAGATGCTGCCTGTTCTGAGCTGGCTGGCTTTCTGTTACAGATGGGAGCCTGTTTCTCTAAGGTGTTTGATGGCTGTCCGTTAAATATCAACTGTGCCACGTCATGGATTCATCCAGACACTAAAGGTAAGTACTAAGCACATTCTGCAGATTTTCGGGGTATTGTTGGTCAGTTCTTTTGTTAAACTAAAATTCACTTTTCCTGTTTTAGATCAGTACCTAATCTTTGGAACAGAGGATGGCATCTATACATTAAACCTTAATGAGCTGCACGAGTCAGCAATGGAGCAGGTAACGCAGCTAAAGTCCAGCTCTGAGACGCCTTTAATAGAGTTTTCATTCAGTTAGTTCTGCATTAGCTAATGCTTTTGATTCTTGTCTATATTTTACCTAAACTAATTTCTGTTAAGTTGCTGTCTTTTTTAGCTTTGTACTATTAGATGGATGTTTAACTGCACCCAAAACTGGGCTACTGTGATTCCCATGAGTTGAAAAATAACCCGCTGTATGATTAGGTCCTAAATGTTTCCATATGACTCTGTTGAAAACAAATATCTGCAACAAGTAGTTGGAAACATGTAAAAAATAAAAATAACTAAATACTTTCCAGATCTGGTGACATTCCAGTGACAACATATTTCTGCATTACAGTTTAGGGCTTTAACTTGACCAGTTATCACATTTATCTTTCTGGTGCCTGAACAATCCTATTTATGGTGACAAGTTCATATATTTTGTGATAGAGAAACATTTATTTTCTTTTTTAAATGGTTCTAAAAAATGGTTTGCAATGCAGGAAACTTGCTTAGCTTCGTCAGATTTCATTTACCGGCCCACTATAAAGCCTTGTAAAAGTATTCACACCCTCCAGCCACAAACTTCAGTATTTTTTATTTAAATGGGATCTTATGTTATAAAGTAGTGGTGAATTGTGACATGGAAGGAAATAATGAATGAGTTTTTTATATTTAATCACCGTATGGGCTTTGACTGGGCTGTCCTAACACGAATATGCTTTGACCTAAACCTTTCCATTGTAGCTCTGCATGTATGCTTCTGGTTGTCTTGCTGTACGGTGACATCACACCTCAGTTTCAAATCCTCTGAAATCAATTTAAATTCTCTGACCATTTTCCCTATCCCAGCTGCATGATGCTGCCACTGAGTGTTGGTTACTGCAGTGTAAGGCTTTTTATTTTTTCATTTATTTTTGACAGTGCTTAATTTTCGTCTCAAATGACCAGAATGCGTTCTTCCACACATGTGTGGCATGTCCCCTGCTTGTCAAATGGGACTTAGTATGGATTTCTTTCAACCCAGGCGTTCTTCTTGCCACCCTTTCATAAAGGCCAATCTGTGGACTGCACGGCTAGTAATTATCCTGCTGATAGATTCCTCCACCCAAACTGTGGATCTCTGCAACTCCTCATAGTTACTCTGTGCCTCTTTGGTTGCTTCTCTGATTAATGCTTCCATTGTCCTGCCTGTCAGTCATTGCACCTGACATTTGGTAGCACTCAATTTTATTTGGGTGTCACAATAAATGGAGTTAAAAGATTTTTGTTTGTACAAATAAATGAATGAATTTATTTCAGACAAACTGGTGAAATTATAAATTTAACACATACATACATTGTTCTCCTTCCTATAGTCCTAAACTTCAACAATCTTCCTGATTCCCACTTTACTTATGAGTCCATACTGCTCAAAGTCCATTAAGCAAGCAAATAAATCAATCTACTGTATCACTATAGGCTGATAAAATGCATACAAGTTTGTGGCTGTACTGTGGCAGAATGTGAACAGCTTCCAGGGGTGCGAATACTATTCCAAACATTATGTATAAATGCACGAAGGTTTAATTTGTCTGTTCTAGTGAGGATTTCTTCTCTCTCCCATCCTTTACCTCTAAAGGTAAATTCTGTACTTGTTCTGTACGCTGACAGCAAAATGTAGTTTTCTTTGTTTTCTTTTTGTTAGATTTTCCCCAGGAAGTGTACATGGCTGTACATTATCAACAACATCCTGATGTCTTTGTCTGGTGAGCAACGAGCCCATCACTCCCACTTCACTTCCCTCTGTTTTAACCGCCTGTGTCTTTGTCCCGTGTTATCTGGCTGCACCTGAAGGCATCATAGTCGCTCCATATCTGCAGCCCTAAAATAACTGTTTCTGCTGTTTGCCGTAAGGGTCACTCTGAGAGCTGTTGTCGTAGTACAGTAACACATCCCCCCAGACTGTTGTTTCTTTGTGAGGAACAAATTCAGGGTGTTTTTGTTTGTTTACAACGTCAGCCTATCAGTGAAACCAAGCCTGTTCCTAAGATAGGTGTTCTGTGTTTGATGAGAACCCCTAAATCAGCTTTCATTTGAAACCAAACTGTCTGCATCTGGCTTTCCTAAGAGCCTATCCTTTGCTCGGTTTAACAGCCGAGGATGGGATTACACAGTGTTAGGTCTATTTGCGGTTTTACCTTTAGCAGTTTGCCCCTGGGTATACTTAACCTCTGTTCTCTTCTCCTCTTCCCTTGGACTCTGTCCATCCTCCTATCGCCTGGCTTGATTTGATATTCTACTAACTGGCTTCATCAGAAGGTAATCATGCTTCACATCATCATCATCATCATCAGCACTTCTGTTTTTTACCTCCTGTTCACATCTAACCTTCCTGTATGTAAAGACAGCTTAGCGGACCAATAATTCCAAACAACACTTTAATTAAAAGTTTGCTTCTACACAAGTTTTGGATTTCATCCCATAAAACTTCTAAAATGCTACTCGGCTCATCCCCTGAAGGTAATGAAAGGATTTACTGTGTTGTAGGAAAATCTTTCCAGCTCTACTCTCACAATCTGATCGGGCTGTTCGAGCAGCTGAGGAAGCCCGGCCTCGCAGCTCAGTTTCAGACGCATCGCTTCCCAGACAAGATTTTGCCGAGGTGAGCTCACCAGCCCCGTAGCCGGCTCTGAAATTCCTCTTTTGTACATGGTCGGATCAGTCATCATCGGAGTTTTTCTTTTACCGTGTTTTACTTATGGAATAAACTCAAATCCTACATTTTTAATGCTCACATGTCTCTATCTGCAGGTGTAGCTCAATAAATGAGAATATCAATTGAATTAATTTAGTACTTTAATTGAGAACTGCAAGGTTAATAGATTTCTCTAGAATTTTGATGATTATGGCCTGCAGCTAATAAAACCCAGGATTTAGTTTCCCAAAGAATTAGAAGATATTAGACCAATAAAAATTGTATTTGATGTATGAACTACTGAAAGAAATGTGTATGGACAGTACAGTAAATGCACTCAGTACTTGTTTCAGGCTCTTTTTGCATAAATAACGGCATGGATGCAGCGTAGCACGGAGCTGATCTGCCAGTGGATGTGTGGAGGTGTTAAAGAAGCCCCCGCTGCTTTAATAGTAGCCTTCAGCTCTGCTGTCTCTCATCTTGCTCTCCATACATTTGATGAGTTTGCTGGCCAAACAGGCCCAGGGATGCCATTGGCATTAAAGAAAGTGTTTGTACTTTTGGCAAATTGGGCAGGTGCCAGGTTCTGCTGGAAAATAAAATAAAAACTTCTCTTGAAAGCTTGTCAGCATGAAATGTTTTGGTAAACAGCTGTTCCAAGACCTTAGTTTTAAAAAAAAAACTGGACCAACATCAACAGCTGACCAATCAAATTATCTCTGAGTATGGCAACTTCACAGTGGATGTCAGAGAACTTGGATTTTGTTCCTCTACTCTTTATGCAAACTCTAGGATCTTGATTTCAAAATTACATATAAAGTTATTTTTACCCGGAAAGAGGCTTTGGACCACTGAGCAGCAGTCCAGTCCCTTCTCTTTGTATCCCAGGTAAGACACTTCTGATGTTGTCTCTGAATCAGTATGTCGTACACAAGTATTGTGACTGTTGTAGCCCAGGACCTGGTTATTTCTCTTTTTGGTGACACTTGAAACATCAACTCCAGCTGCTGTCTACGCCTTGTGACACTTCCCCTAAACTCTTGAAGGAAGGTTGCTTCACAATCTTCTCAAGACTGCGGTTATCCCTGTTGGTTGTGCACTGTTTTCTGCCACTTTTTCCTTCCACTCAACTTTCCATTAATATGCTTTTGAACAATCAGAGCCAATCACTGTCCTTCAGACCTCTTTCAAGTCAACCGCTTTCATCTAATTGTGAATGGTTTGACATTGACAAAACATTTCTGTAATCAAACTTTTTTTTTTTTTTTTTATTAAATTGAAATTTTCTGTGCAGCAGAATTTCAGGTTTTTATTTGCAGTAAGCCATAATCATAAAAATATATTTTTTATGTATTACTGTTTGGTATGTGTTTCACTAAGATTTGAATTATCGAACTAAATGAACATTTCAATGGTATTCTAGTGCATTGAAATATTGTATTTGTTTCCTCTATATGCTTGTGTTGTTCCTGTTTGAATAGGAAATATGGAACATGCATACTTCCCTGATTTTTATTATTACTTTGAGACTTTGTTCACCACAATATTTGCCTGTTTTTCTCTTTAGGCGCTTTGCTCTGACCACTAAGATCCCTGACACAAAGGGCTGTCACAAATGCTGCATTGGTGAGTCTCCTTTTCTTTGAATCCCTTAGTTTTATATGAGAACTCTTTAATATAAATAAGTATTTCCTAACAGTAGATTTCTGATTTTACTGCAGCATTTTCCTCCACGGGCCTTTATTGCTGTTTTAAAATGTATAAAGACAATATTTTATATTTTTGCCATCTCCTATGGAGATGTATATTGTCTGGCAGCGCACGCTAACACTGTCTTCCTTCAATATTCCAGTGAGAAACCCATATACAGGCCACAAGTACTTGTGCGGGGCTCTTCAGTCTGGCATTGTCCTTCTGCAGTGGTATGAGCCCATGCAGAGGTTTATGCTCATCAAGGTCAGTGATTGTCTTTCTCCCCCAATTTTCTTAAGATGACTACTTACTTTTACATAATGTTTGGATGATTTTAATCAAGTAGTTGTAAATATTTGTAATAGAAGTTTGTTTTGAAGCTTAACGCTACCACATTGATGTAGCTCCACCTGCCAAGTATCAACAGTTTTACTTTAAGGATTTCTAAGAAGGGCGAAAAGCCAAACTAATCCTGAGTCCAACGCTCTTCTTATTCTCTCCTCCAACGCAGCACTTTGACTTCCCTCTTCCCAGCCCGCTCAAGGTGTTTGAAATGCTGGTGGTCCCAGAGCAGGAGTATCCTCTGGTGTGTGTCGCCATCAGCGAGGGTACCGAGCAGGGCCAGGTGGTCCGCTTTGAGACGATCAACCTCAACTCGTGTTCCTCCTGGTTCACAGAGATGGGAACAAGTAAGTCGGCCGTTACCTTTTGGTTTGTTGTCAGCATTTTATATCTATATTTTAAGTTTGAAAGCTGCAACATCAAAGAATGGACTGTACACCATCTTCTCCAGATTAGAGTCGGCTGGAAATGTGTAGTCTTAACAAGCTCAATCTCTGTCATACTATCATGGTTTTTTATAGTTTGGTTCTAACAATGAATTTTATCATTGGAGTAGGGTCTAATAACTTTATATTTCTTCCTCCTTCGTGTCAGAATTGGTATATTGTAAATTGTGTGAGATCAGTATATTTATTGTATTGTTTTCTATTACATATTTTTATTTATTTCCAACCATGTGTGCAATGAACTAATAAACAAAACTAAAATGGCTATGTTTCTTTCTATCCCACCCCGACATCAGATAATCAGCAAGTGGATGCAATCCATGTCACACAGCTGGAAAGAGACACGGTGTTGGTGTGTTTAGACAGTAAGTAATCTTATATTCTCTGGTTAATTTACTTTAGTTGTCTTTGTCTTCAAAGATTGATTTATTTGTTCAATTTTAACAGTTGTTTTTTTTTTTTTTTTAGAAAATGTAAAGATCGTGAACCTTCAGGGCAGACTAAAGCCCAACAAGAAACTCGCGTCTGAGCTCAGCTTTGATTTCTGCATCGGATCTATTGGTAAGATTTGAGAAATGTCTTCTACTTCTGCATCAGTGCAAACAATTCAAGAGCAGTACCCTGAAAACATTTAAACAGCTAATAATCTGTGTGTGGTAAGAGTTAATGATATGGCTCAGCCAAACTTCTTCAGAAGGCACTGAATTAATGCCACGCCGTCAAAGAGATTTACACATGCAAACATACTGAGAATATTGGAAATATTTCAGCAATGGGTGAATTTCCCTGTTTTGCACGCTAGGCAGATGTATAGGAGTTTTCTTTCAGTCAGCTGACCATCTGTGTGCAGCAACAAGTGGAGCCATTGCTTTACTTTATGCTCTATAAAGCCAGAAGAAATGCTGCAATCTCCTAAAACCTTGATAAAGGCTTCCTGCCCATGCCTGACCTCAACTGCAAAATCCAATATGGCCCCCATATTGGATATTACTTAAAGTTGGTTTGTAATATCTGGTTACAAGTGGCTAAATTTCAAGATAAGTTTAATTTGTTTAGTTTTTTCCATCTTGAATCTCTACATTTTTAACTTCCCACCACCAACTGGCTCCAACAATCGTGGTATTTAAAGAAAATCTAATGCCACAATGAATTGGCAATATTATGTTTTTGATTTTTTTTTTACTGGGAGAAACATATTGTCATGATAAGAATTAGGCATCATACAAGAAAAACAAACTCTTTTTTGAGGATGAGAAAAACTCATGGTATTCGAATAAATCGTGTGAAATGTTTTCCTGCTGTTGGTTCCATTAGAGCGTCAACAAATGGTGCATTTTATGTTTGAAATGGGGTTGAACAGTTATTGTTTCATGTTTTCCAGTCCAGTATCTCTGCTTCATGTAAGTGGCGTCATCAGGGAGCCTATTTAATGATGGGGAAGCTTTATTTATAGAACAATACCCAGGATTGTGTTTCGAGGAACAGATTCATAGTGGAAAAAACGGTTTTGAAACTTATTATCACCTTTTTTTTTATCTGCATCACAATAATTTCCACAGAATATTGTGATCCAGATTTCTTCACCACCCATGCCTAGTTATTAGGTACATCTATAAGTTAGCCTCCTTCATTTTTTTCTTTATTGAGAAAAACCTTTGAGGTTAATTTGAACCTCCTGAGTAAAACTTGGGATTTTGAAAGACTTTTTTTTTTTTCTTTTTTTTCTTTTGGTTTAATTGGATTTTATCGTGTCTCCTATGTTCTCCTTGTCCTCCTTGAGTAATGTCTCTTTGTGAAGTAACTCATACTTGTTTGTTACAGTGTGCCTTCAGGACAGCGTCCTGGCCTTCTGGAAGCACGGCATGCAGGGAAAGAGCTTCAAGTCCAATGAGGTAAAATACAATAAAACTACTAAAGCTGGGTCAAATTACTCAATAACCCATACAGACGGTTAAAAAACGGGACACATTTAGTCATTTTAGTTTTCACTCGGTTATCTTCAATCTTTTTTTACTCCGTTTGCTTTCGCTTCCCTGACGATTATATTTGGGACCTTGGTTAGCATTTCATTGTTTGTCACTCCTCTGGATTGTGGCGTGTTCACTGGAAAAATGAACACAGATCTTGTGTTAACGGTAGAGCCCTCGGGACGGTCCATTTCTGCACAGATGATCCCTAGATGTTTGCTCTCAGGTGGAGCCAGACAAAGCTTCTTTGTGTCAGGCTGAAGTAATGAATTTGTTCTCCTTTTCACGGAGGGATTCAATGTTAACCCGATCATGAGTCAAGCAAAGCTGCACAATGAAAGTTCAAAAGATCACAGGCAGGTGAAGCGTTGTTTTTATGAAAGGGGATATGGCAGTAGAGGCCACCCACAAGAACAGCACCTGTGTCAGACCTCGCCCTGGAGCAGCCAGCTGAAACAAAAAGGTATTTTCTAAATGTGTGCTCGGCCCAACTCCGCAGTTCTCCTATAGTCAGGATTGTAGAAATGTCAGCAGCCATGTAAAATTCATGTTCAGTCATAAACCCAACCTGTCGCATAACGGGGAACACCACTAAATAATTCAACCTTTGCCTCGTTATGGTTCCTCTCAGAAGACATTAAAGGGCGGGTCAAGCCTGGCGGACCATGCTAGTCTTGGGTGGATGCTCCTCTGAACACCCAAGCCCTTGTAGCAGTTTGAGACTTAAACAGATCAAGTCTCTCCCAGGGCCAAGAGTTTACACCTAGCAGGTGTCGCCCATCGACTATCTCACATCTGTCAGCAAGTATTCATGACATGTCAGCAAGTGAAACTGTTGAAAGGGCCTTTGTTTTTTACTCCGCATTGTACCACGCTGCACGTAACAGTATGAACAGGTGTGCCTGGGAATGTGAGGTGACGGCACCCGTTCTCTGTACACAGATTGTTAAAAACAGCAACTCTCCTTAAACACATGTTGAAGCTGGCTATAGGCCCAGCTTCAACATCAGATCATCAGACAGAAATGTGCTGACTCAGAAATCAAAGTGTGCTGCTATCACCCAAACTCCCACATGAAACTAGCCAAATATAATTCACAAATGTTTCTGTTGCCGTTAAGTTAATTTCCCTGAAGTTAATTGGTGTAATATTCTAAGGCAATATTTGCAACATTAAGGTTATCCCTTCTTATGCAGTGTTTGTAAACATTTGCTAAAAGCTTTGAAAAAAAGAAACACAACCTTTGCTTTTAGTTTATTTACTCACTAAGTAAACGATTAAAATGTTGTTTTAACAAAACTGGCAGTGACACATTTATTGGTTACATTTATTTTAAACGGCGCCTTTTAATTGAAGAATTTTTCTTTATACTTAACCTTTTAAATTGATGGTGAAAGCAATGACTTTCTGCTTCCTGGGGTATAAAATTGGCGCGGCACAGAGGCCGACATCTATAAGTCACTGTCCTCTAGGCCGGGACGAGGAGCACCACACAATGGTACAGAAGGTTAAAAATAACAAGGTCAAAGGTCACTTTTAGAGAACTCTGGCAAAGAGTGACATTTTTGGGTCACCAGGTTTCTGTAAGAACCATCAGAACCATGATAGTGACAAGTTTGCTAAACCACTAAGTCTGATGCTGGAACCATGTGCTTTGGTCCGGTGAGGTTGAGCTTTTATGAAGCAAAGGCTCCAGGGGGGTTTGGTGTGAAGTAGGGTTGTTAAATGTATCGATACTCTGAAAAGTATCGATACTCAAACACTGTATCCGGATACAATACTAATTTGGCATCTGATACTAAATATTTTAGCACGTGATGCAAAAGGAGAAGGGGAAACCCAAAGATCTTGACAAGCCTGTGTGCAAACAGTGCTTTAAAGTGGTGACAACGAAGTCGAGCAGCACAACAAACTTGGCCAAAAATGTCAAGGATCGACACCCTGGTGGAAACAAAAGTGTTCATTTGGGTTATTTATTTTGCATTTATTTTCTCACTTATTTAACTAGCATCTGTGATTCTGTTGAGAAAGCATGTTTCATGCTGAGATTGAAAAAGGTGAGTTTTTCATGTTAAAATATTTTTATGCCTTTAATTATTTGTAATTTTTTTTAAACCCTCGCAGTGTCGGAAATGGTATTAGTATCGAATATTTTCCTGGTTATCGATATTGAGTTTGAAATTTTAGCCTTGGGACAACCCTAGTGTGAAGCAGTGAATGAAGATGTGGAGAATCAGTCAAAAAACTTGCTGAAAATAAAGATTATTTTGAGGCTAATTTGCTGATCCTAACCTGGAGGGGAAAATAAATATGGCCAGCTTTGTTGCTAGTTTTTTACATTTCCACTCCTGTAATTTCACATTTAAAGGAATTAAACCAGATTTTCATATCCAAATCAGTTTGTATTAAAATGTCATTTATATTCTATGCTGATTTTAAACATATTTCACAAGTTTACATTTTGGCAGATTGATTATAAAATGATTTTCTTGTTCTCACTAAGTATTTATAAAAAAATAAATACATTTTACACTTTTTTGATGTTAATTTCAGTTTGAGCATCAAACTTTCTGGTTCTGACAGTAGAGAGATATTTTCATAGTATCCTTTGTCTCAGTTGGCCTCCATGCAAAAAATAATATTTTTTCTTACACCTAATGTGTCCTCAGCGTTTTTACTGTCAGATTGTCAATTAAAACCTTGTCTTGCTTAATTTGTAGGTGACTCAGGAGATTTCTGATCCAAGCAGAGTCTTCCGCCTCCTGGGATCTGACAGGTTAGCACAATTATTTAAGGGTGTCATCGGTGTGCAGAAATGTAGTTTAACATTCAATGAAACAAATGAATTACAATAAAACAAGATAAAGCAGTTTATTTTGTATGCCATCTTTACGGATGTCTCTTTGCTTCATTGTTTCCACTGATTCAGTCTCTCTAGATACTGACCTTCCCTTGTGTCTCTATGGTTTCCATTGAAAACATTTCTATTTATCTTCTGATTTGATTTGTGATTAAGCCTCTTTTCATATTGTCGGTCTTTCTCTGCATAGATTTGGGTTTTTCCTCTCATCTGAGTATCAATATTTATTCAAAACATCACACTTTATGCACATCTGCTCCCGGGCCTGTTGCCTCACTAGTTTGTCAGTTTTATACAGCTCACAATCTTTACATTTTTTGTTAAACTGAAAAACACAAGGTTAGATTAACTGATTCACCAGGAGTTGGTGTAAAAAACTGTTAAGAGAAACTTATGCAGATGGTAGAGTAACCCCGTAATTCCACATCCTCCGCTCCTGTATGTGTCCGCTCCGCTCCAGACCGCCTCTGTGAGTCCGTGAAAAGTAAAGCCTGCTACATCCGCAGTTACTCTGTTCCTTGAAGCCCAAGGAGAGCATGTGCGGTCATCATTGCAAGCAGAATGCAAATCTATTTACATTCTGCTTTTAATTTCGTACACACACACACTCATGGGTATAGCCTATATTTGCGCACTTATATTAAACTTATTTTGAAGAACCAACACCACCTGCTCCTTCCTGTCTGGCTGTAGCTGGCTAGCGGCTACTGAACGGTGCGCTGCTCTCAGGAGGGAAGGAAGACTAGAGACGACCGTCCAGTGTTGCCCCTTTAGCGTCTTTGTTGTATTTAGTGGCTTTTTCTGTATTAATAGAAACTTTAAGAAAAAGCACCAATCGTTCTGGAGTCACTATCTTGAGCCAGCAGCAAGAGCTGCTGAGCTCGTTCCTACTTCCCTCAGCGCTGTCTCACAGGCACACCACAGCTGGTACTGCCTCGTCCTGAAACCCACGCATTAGAGGGACTTGAAGGAAAAGAGAGCAGAGGGGAGACCCACGCCACTCCGTTTCCAAATTAACCATTTGTTGGGACAGTTTGTAATTACTGTTGTAAGTTGTTGTAATTATATGTGTTTAAACGGATCTCTCGTGTGAATGAGACAGAGTCTCAAGGGACTAACCTGTACAAATAAAGGATTATTATTATTGTTGTAATAATCATGCATGCACAAAAGTGCTGGTGATCCTACCCTGAATTACACAGCGGGTGATAAATATAAAATAAATATAGTTTTTAAGGAGTCTATTTTGCCTCTGAAACTGAAAATTCCCTGAATTTGATTCACAGCTTCAATCACTTATTCCCCTTGGTCACTCTGTGTGCCTCTGATAGCTGTCTTTTGGTACAGTTTGTTTTATGTGGTGTGGATTCAGGCCATGTATTAACATTCAGAAATGCTTTCATAAAGGTCATTTGTAGTTCCAAACACATTTAATCTCTAATTTTAATCACTTATTTATCTGGGAAAAAGCTTCTTATTCCTACGGCCTGGGTCACAAGTGTATGAAAGAAATGCAAATTAGAAGATGTCACCCCCCCCCCCAAATCACCAGCACGGTTTAGAAACTCTAGAGGAAGCAGTGGTGGTCTTAAATGCAGTCAAGCTTTGTGGATCTGTTGACCTTTAGGTATCAAAATAAATTTCATGTGCTGCAGCCAAAGCCTCAGGAACAGTGACCTTAATCCTCAGATGTTATCAGACTATAGCTGTTTCCAGTTTAATAAATAAACGAGCTGAATAATCAGCTGCTTCCCTATTCAGTCTGCATGTCATTGTTTAATATCTGACAGGTCTCTGGTAGGAAAAAACATTTTGAGCATAAATGTGCAGCAATGGCAGTTCTGCGCAGGGTGTTGTGACCTTTAGAGGTTGAGTACGATCATGATTTAGGTTTCCCTCCATGCCCTGGGTTAAGGTGGAGCTCTGAGGAGTGCCGTAGGGTTGCCACTGGTGGCACCACAGTAAGTCTCCTGTCCACTGCCCAACCCCCCATGTTTTATTCACCAGCGCACGGGCACTGCCAGCCTGGTTTATGTGTCTCCACGGTTCTGTAATTTCATCTAATGGAACGGACAGTATAGACTGCAGCTAAGCTGCTCTCCTGTCACCACGAGACAGATTGTATCTGAAGATGCAGTGACCCCCATCCTGCTCTGACATCATACTGTTGCTTAACATGCATGACTGTTGTCTGTACACTGTCAGAGTGAGACACTCAGCATGTCCTACATGTCTAGTGTTAAGCTGGCAGAGCAGTTCGGTTGTCAGAAAGCTTTTTGAAGGACGCAGTCAGACGATGTTTCTTTTATATTCTGGCACCATGTGTTCAGGTTTATTTTATAAAGGTAAAGGACAACTGATTATGTTTAGTGATCTAGTATGTTTTTTTCTTTTGTAGTCCTACAGAAACGGGCGCTTCTTTATGGGCAGTAACTCTAATCAGCTGCTGCTTGTCTTTACAAGATGGAAACTAAATGAAAACGTTACTACTGCAGGGTGGAAGCTGGAGGGATTCCTAAAAAACATTCAGGAAACAAGATAAAATGGAGAGACTGTCCATACTTACTCATTATTAACCAATGCAGCAGGTTACCAACAATATGATCAGTCATGTTGATCACACATTGGTTGAGATGCATTGGTCAGAATGTTGTGGCTGATTTTTGATCTTTAGTTTTAGTAAAACTTGGATCTGCAGATTTTTTTTTTTTCTCAATTCAGATTTTTCCTTTACATCTAATATAAGAACAGCATTGAAAAGATTATAACGTAAAAAATGTTCAAGCCTTTCTGCCACGATTGGTCATTATTTATATTGTGAGCAGAGGTGAGGTCGTGGCATTGTGAGGGTGCCTTTTAATGTAAAACATGGTTTTGTTGTAAAGTAAAATAACAAAGAAATGATTGAGAAGTCAAAATGTTAAACTCTCTTTACCTTCCAGCATCAGTGCTCCGTGCCTTGTGTTGCTCTAAAAGCAGTCTCAGTATTTATTCTTTGGAGAATAAAGCCCTTCGCTTTAGCTGCCAACATTTAAAAAGTCCTAGGAAAGACTCAAATCTCCTAAACTGTTGCTGCGTGACGGGTTGAAAGTTCAAGAGGATAAAACAAAGCGAATGTATTCATTTCCTTATTTTTCTAAGTTAATTTGAAGCTATACAGGTGAAGTGAGGCCCGTGTTTAGATGTGCAATACCACTAGCGGCAAACATTTAGTCATATTTTCATTGTTTACTATGGCGGGGCCTACCATTTGGTTTTGCCATGATTCAACGTCAGTTCAACTTTTAGTTTAATACTCGTTGCCATTTTTACACGTTTCATCGACTGATGGATATTTTAAAAATGCTTACCAGAAACACAATAAATGATAAATGATACACAAACCCACAGAGAGAAGTATCATTTTTGCGAGCGAGGCCTCATCAGGTTTCGTTGCCACCCGCCGTCACCACCTCTGTTTAATGCTGCTGTCCTTGTGTCTCTTACAGGGTGGTGGTCCTGGAGAGCCGACCCACCGACAACCCCTCGGCTCAGAGCAACCTTTACATTCTGGCGGGTCACGAGAACAGCTACTGATCCTCAAGAAGAAAGAGAGAGCAAGAGTCCACAGTTTTTGGGAGATTTAGACCTTTGTCTGAACTTTAAGGGAAATGCTTACTGGCAGTGTCTGTTGATAAACTGATCCCGCTGGTTGCTAACAGAGGAGCGTCTTCAGTGTGGATTCATGAGTAGCCTTACATCAGCAGGACGTTCGCTGTAGCACATCTGAAGACGTGTAACGGGGAAAGGGCTTTGAGCTGGAAGGGGAGAGACCAAGGAAGCTCAGACGGACCCTGTTACTGTACCTAACAGTTTTCTCACTTTTCCGTACTGTGAACAAACAGTCTAGAGGTATTACTGACAAAAAGTGCCATTAAAATTCACACACATTGTGATTGTATTAGAAAACGGAGGGAGATCAAATCGTTTTTGTGTCTAACATCTTATAATCATTGCTAGAGATCTTGCCGGAAGGTTTTGGCGGACATTTTTACAAACTTTGTAGTCAAAGCTAATAGATCAGTTTAAAAAGAAACCCTTGAGCCTTGCGGGTTATTTAAGCAATATTTATTAACCTCGTCGTCGTTCATTGGGAATGTTGGGTTTCTAGGCTGTCAGAGTTATACGCCGCGTCAGGATCAGCTACCTAGAGAACAGTTCCTGATTAGCTGTGGGTTATTTTTACTGATGTGTAATAGTTGCATCTTCTGCTCTGCCGCATCTTTTTTTTTTTTTGAACTTGGATGAAATGTAAATTTTTTTCCCCCTTCACTCTTATTTTATAGATCTTTTACTTCTTTTTACTTGCACCATTTAAGCACTTTTGTACATTTTTTTATTTAAAATAAAATGACAAACTGAGGGACAGTGCTAGGTTTTGTTAACATCTCTGCATTCCCTTTGCAAAATGTTTAATATGTACTTTTTGTAATAAAAAAGCTTTTAACATGGTAAAGCGGACTGTGGTTTATTATTGTGACGGGAGATTTGAAGTTGCGTAAAAGCTGAAGATCCTTGCGGGAAAAGAGAAAACAAGTGAGTATTTGTTGACGTCGTTTCCCCTTGTAGGCCGCCTCTGCTCTGGCTTTACTAATTGGTCCCAGTGTGACGGTTCTGCATTTTCCTGTTTGCTCCCTGGTGTCACTAGTTAGATGATGTCAAACATTATCTTAGAAGTAAATAACATTCACAGTCGGTGTGAATTCATGTAGTTTAGTTGGAAGTTTTTATTATTTTCAGATATCAGATGTGCTTTACCTGAAAATCTGGATCTCGGGTGTTGAAGATGTATACAAGCTCTGCATCCCCCTGTCTCAATGGGTGGAGGCAGCTGTTCCTATAGAAACTAGGCTTGAATAGGCATAAATGTGTCAAGTTATTCAGCCAGAAGGCTGAACCAGAAGTCAGCTGATGGTCCCTTCAAAATAAAAGCCAAGTTGTGCTCAAGTTAGCCACTAGCTGGTTAACCAGGAAAGGTGACTGAGATGAAATTCTCTAGCCTTATATTTCAATCAGAATTTTTTTTTCATTATTGTTTTGTAAAAATTGCCATTCACTTTAAGACAGAGTTGAGGTTCTTAAAAAGGTGGCTCTGTAGATTAAGTGAAATGCATGCAAATAAACTTAGTGACGCAACATTAATGTTGGATTATATTTTGGTACGTTCTCATGCTAATATAGGCTAGATAAAACTTAAACTTGCTGAATTTGGTAGCAGTCTCAAAGTAAACATTGTCCTGGCCATTGTACTTTTCTGCAGCTCTGCTCTTTATAAGGTCTACTCTAGAAGCTGGTGCCAGCTTCTAGAGTAGACCTTATAGATGATGTCCTCTAGATGTTTGCCTGCACGAGCAAAGCCTGGAGTTGGCGGTTTAACGGTTTGTAGCTCCAAGAGTGATGGGTAATGCTCTAGCTTTCCAGCCATGACAGTTTCACATCTAATGAAATGTTTCAAATTGTGTGAACTTTACTTTTTTTTAAGTAAGAGAAAAGTGCAGCATCCCCTTTCAGCCAGCTGAGCAGCAGAGTGCAGCAGCTGGCATGGGGAGGGGCCAGAGAAATATCCTCTCACTGGCGCTTCTTTTGAGATCTCATTAAAATGACTTTAAAGGATCACTATTAAAAAAAACATTTAAAACCTTGTTCACACCGGTAACGGGCCCATCTATGTCGAGGAAATAAATAATCATCCTGACAATTATACCCAGTTATTTCCGCCTTGGATAACATCAAAATGGCGACATTTAGCAGGCTTTAAAGCAGCTGTCTCCAGACTTATGAGTGAGCTCAAAGAGCTGATTGTCAATCCTGTCTGCAAAATGGTGGAAACAAATTCTGTACTTTATCATTGCTGTTTTATATTGTTTATAATAAAGCCCAATAAGCTTTTCATTGAAGTGGATTCAACATGGTCATTGCTTTAACCTACACAGATAAATTGATCTTAAAGCTGATCCTTTTAGAGATGATTTATAACTAACATTTGTTTCAGCGCTTCAGGGAGCCCATCAGTCATTTCAGTGCTCCTTCATGAGCTTGGAACATGATCATTTCTACCCAGGGCAGCGCTCAAAACACGGCCACGTCGTTTTATTTTGAAAAGCGTGTCTGGAAGAGGAGTTCAATATTTGTGTCTTGAGGCTTTAAATGCATCCCCTGTGGCAGCTGTGGGATAGTTGATCTGTGGTCGTCCTTCCTGCAGGTTGGGTGTGGAGAAGAAGAGGAGCATCGCCCTGAGTAAACATCAGTCTGATAAACATCTGCAAACAAGTAGGTGTTAGTTATTTTAATTCAGAAATAAGAATTTCCTGTTGAAATTTAAGATTTTCACAAAGTATAGATAACTTTTTTTTATTTGCTTGATCGTTAGGCTCTCCAATGTAAAATCATGACTTTTTTTCAACTAAATATGCATAAAAAAATCGTGCCTCTAATCCCTTTATCTAAATTGTGCACTGTTTTGATTCCCTTCCGCTGGCCGTTCAACTCCATTTGTTTCCTCTCTGAACGCTCAGGGAAATTTCCTCACACACATTGCATTGCAAATGTCTTCTTATGCAATCTAACGGTTGGGAGACGGGTGTAATGTTCTCCGGACGTCTATCTTTTACACGCAGTTTGAGGTTATCTTAAACATTTAGATCTCTACAAAGACGCCTCAACACACTCTTAGTTTACAGGCAGGCGTGCTTAAAGATGGATGTGAATATGCACTAATCAGTTCTCTGTTGCATGTTAACCAGAGTTTCTGATGCAGAGGTACTGTAATGGTAATAAAAGTAAAACCAGCTCAGTTTTGCGATTATGTTTTAATGCTACTGAAGCCACCAGTGGTCAGATTACTCTCGCTCTCTGTTTTCCCGCCGGGTGCCAAAACCTCTTGCTCTGTTTTGCAGCTGCAGAGACGCTCCTGCAGCCTCCCTGCGCGCCAGGCACTGTTTGTTTGTCCCCTCACTGCCTACCTTGGGACGAGGATGGAGAGGTATGAGAAGATCGGGAAGATCGGCGAGGGCTCGTACGGCGTCGTCTTCAAGTGCAGAAACAAGGACACCGGACAGATCGTTGCCATCAAGAAGTTTGTGGAGTCCGAGGATGATCCCATCATCAAAAAGATCGCACTGAGGGAGATCAGGATGCTCAAGGTACATAAAACGCCCACATCGGGTCATCCCAAGGGATCCGAAAAAGTGAACATCACATGCTGCGTTTAGTATGAACTATACAGTGAAGAACTAAGTTTACATGCCTAACTAATATTCTTCATCAAATATCACCCAAGATGAGGGTTCCAACACTACAATTCAGACATACTGCATGTTGAAAAGTCATGCACGCTGTCTTTTTATTGCCACCATCCAAAGACACACTTGTGCATTCATCAGGGTTTCAATTAGTCATGCAGAGGGTGGGAGTGTTGGTGGTCCGCTGGACACCAGGATCCCATAAATAGGACAGGTCGTCAGGGGCAACAGCATGTTTATGAGCTCCCGTTTACTGTAGGATGAGGCCAAACCGCAGAAGGAGCATTTACAGCAGCAGACACCCCCGTGAACTGGGTCACCGGGTACAACCCGACTGAACTGTGGGTGTCCTGTGCTTTGTGTTCGAGCAGCAGCTGAAGCACACCAACCTGGTGAATCTGATCGAGGTGTTCAGACGAAAACGGAAGCTTCACCTGGTGTTTGAGTACTGCGATCACACGGTCCTCAACGAGCTGGACCGCCATCCAGCAGGGTGGGTGTGTCTCCTCATCACACAGTTATTTGTCTCTGAGCAAAGGTCTTTGTTAGGTCATTTGTTATTATAGTATTCACCCCGCTTGAGCCTTTTCACCCCTCGTCTCTTTACACCCTCAAACTTAAATGTATTTTATCTGCTCGATCCGGGATCTGCGACCTATGGCTCCGGGGCCGCAAGTGGCTCTTTGGACCATTTGGCTCCTACTAACTCTGGCTAAAAATGGCTGAGAACCAAGTAATAATTTTGAATATAGATGTATTAAGAAAATGCAGTTATTTATTGAAAAAAAAAAAAATCAAAAGCTGGTTTCATTTCCACAACAGAATAGGACTAAAATGACCAGTAATGCGTTTTTTGAACAATTTCTCTTGTCACTAATGTTGAAAATGATGTGCTTTTTTAAAATCATACTATTGAAGGAAATGTATTTGTCTTCTTTTTGCAAAAGGTTTGTTTTTCTTTATTTTTAAACCTAAAAATAGAATTAAAAGTGGTTGTTCTTTTGATAAATAACTTCTGTTGACGATATTTATCAAAAAGTTGTCTCTTTTGAAAAGTCTGTGTAATGCTGTATTCATGGCTCTACACACGTTTTATTTTCTTTCTTATTTTAATCTGCATTGAGGGCAAAAATGGCTCTTTGGGTTGTAAAGGGTGCGTGCTCCCTGTGCTAGATCAGCGCAGAACAGAACATAAATCAACCTTTTAATCTCTCAGGGACTCTGTTTAGACATCCATGCAAATTGCACATCTATTCAATTCAATTCAATTTTATTTATATAGCGCCAATTCATGAAACATGTCATCTTGAGGCACTTTACAAAGTCAAAATCAATCATATACAGATTGGTCAAAAATGTCCTATATAAGGGAACCAGTTGATTGCTTCAAAGTCCCGACAAGCAGCATTCACTCCTGGAGAAGCGTAGAGCCACAGGGAGAGTTGTCTGCATTGTCCATGGCAACTAAATTTATTGCACAGTACGGTAGACTGCTGTCCAACTTTTTGACCTGAAAATTAGTCCAGTAGCTGCTATATGCGTGCTTAAGCCCCCCAGGGAGTGTTGTTGCTGCCCAGTGCAATCAACCATTTGTAAAAAAAATAAAAAACAAACAAATAAATCCCCCAGAAAGATCATGTCTTGTCTGCCTGTTATGTGTAATTATGTACATTCTGAGCCGGTGTCTCCCACATAAAGAATTTCATCATGGTAACACAAAATGACAATAAAGCTTCTTGATTCTAGAAATGTGCACGGAGGTATAAGAAGTGTACAAATACATGGTTTTCAACATTTATGCAAAAAAAAAAAAAAGAAGAAAACAATTGTGGGATACATATGTATTCAGCAGCCCCTGAGTTAAGAAGTTGTAGAAGACCCATTCTTTCTATTCACAGCTGCTAGTTTTTGTTTTTTTGTTTAAGACGTAGGGGGCGTTCTGGCCGTCTTGTTTCTTAATCGCAAAGTAGCTCAAGCTCAGTCAGGTCACATGGAGAGTATCTGTGAATAGCAGTTTCTACGTCTGTCCGTCGATTGGATGTCTGTCCAACACGCGAACGAGCTGTGATCTAAATCGTTGTAGCTTGACGCTCTGCCAGAAGGTGAACTTTCTCCCCACTCTGCCGCGTTAAATAGTTTTTCTTTTGTGACTGTGTGCTTCAGCTTAATCCGTCTTCCTATCCACCGCGACCGGCCGTCCCAGCATCATGCTGCTGAATGAACTTCATGAACTGTTCTGTTCTGTATGTAGACAGAAATATCAACTTTGGCCTCTTCTGACAAGAGCATCTTCTTCACATGTTTGCTGTAATGGATACAAGAAACAGAACTTCTTCTGGCTTTCTTTCAACATTGGCTTTCTTCTTGCCACTCTTCAATAAAAGCCAGATTCTTAGAGGACACGGATGTCTAAAAAAAAAAAAAAAAACACATGAGATCCCAGTAAAAGGGATTAAAGTTTGGGAGATACTTTTGAAGGCACCGTGTCAATAGGGAAATGTCTAAGCACCTCTCACACAGCAGGACTATTGTTGAATGTGGTTTCGAGATCAAATCGAAATGAAAAACAATTTTAATTAATTGCACTAGTACTCGTTTCAAATCGAGAAGGAACAGTCTTCCTGATGGTGTGTTAAAAGTAATTTACTTTATATTATACAGAATATAATACTCAATATGGATGTATGTTGTTTCAAGAACAGGAAAGGGAGTTTTAATTGTATGGATTGTTCTTTGTATGTATATATATATATATATATATATATATATATATACACTCACCGGCCACTTTATTAGGTACACCTGTCCAACTGCTCGTTAACACTTAATTTCTAAGCAGCCAATCACATGGCGGCAACTCAGTGCATTTAGGCATGTAGACATGGTCAAGAGAATCTCCTGCAGTTAAAACCGAGCATCAGTATGGGGAAGAAAGGTGATTTGAGTGACTTTGAACGTGGCATGATTGTTGGTGCCAGAAGGGCTGGTCTGAGTATTTCAGAAACTGCTAATCTACTGGGATTTTCACGCACAACCATCTCTAGGGTTTACAGAGAATGGTCCGAAAAAGAAAAAACATCCAGTGAGCGGCAGTTCTGTGGGCGGAAATGCCTTGTTTATGCCAGAGGTCAGAGGAGAATGGCCAGACTGGTTCGAGCTGATAGAAGGGCAACAGTGACTCAAATAACCACCCGTTACAACCAAGGTGGGCAGAAGAGCATCTCTGAACGCACAGTACGTCGAACTTTGAGGCAGATGGGCTACAGCAGCAGAAGACCACATCGGGTGCCACTCCTTTCAGCTAAGAACAGGAAACTGAGGCTACAATTTGCACAAGCTCATCGAAATTGGACAATAGAAGATTGGAAAAACGTTGCCTGGTCTGATGAGTCTCGATTTCTGCTGCGACAGTCGGATGGTAGGGTCAGAATTTGGCGTCTACAACATGAAAGCATGGATCCATCCTGCCTTGTATCAACGGTTCAGGCTGGTGGTGGTGGTGTCATGGTGTGGGGAATATTTTCTTGGCACTCTTTGGGCCCCTTGGTACCAATTGAGCAACGTTGCAACGCCACAGCCTACCTGAGTATTGTTGCTGACCATGTCCATCCCTTTATGACCACAATGTACCCAACTTCTGATGGCTACTTTCAGCAGGATAATGCGCCATGTCATAAAGCTGGAATCATCTCAGACTGGTTTCTTGAACATGACAATGAGTTCGCTGTACTCAAATGGCCTCCACAGTCACCAGATCTCAATCCAATAGAGCATCTTTGGGATGTGGTGGAACGGGAGATTCGCATCATGGATGTGCAGCCGACAAATCTGCGGTAACTGTGTGATGCCATCATGTCAATATGGACCAAACTCCCTGAGGAATGCTTCCAGCACCTTGTTGAATCTATGCCACGAAGAATTGAGGCAGTTCTGAAGGCAAAAGGGGGTCCAACCCGTTACTAGCATGGGGTACCTAATAAAGTGGCCGGTGAGTGTATATATAACTTTATCTTTAATTCAATTCAATTCAATTTTATTTATATAGCGCCAAATCATGAAACATGTCATCTCAAGGCACTTTACAAAATCAAGTTCAATCATATTATACAGATTGGGTCAGATTATACAGATTGGTCAAAATGTCCTATATAAGGAAACCAGTTGATTGCATCAAAGTCCCGACAAGCAGCATTCACTCCTGGGGAACCGTAGAGCCACAGGGAGAGTCGTCTGCATTGTACATGGCTTTGCTGCAATCCCTCATACTGAGCAAGCATGAAGCGACAGTGGGAAGTCCCTGAGTATTAGACTGATACTCAGGGACAGGTTTTACTATGCTAGGCCGCTGAGCAAGCGATCACGGCACAGAAAGGGCACCTTCAGCAGCGTCCAGTTCAAACTATAGGGTTGCACTTTCTAAACTTCTATCATTGTTGCCATCTGCCGTCTAGGATTTTTTTTTCTCTCTTTGAATTTGCGCTTGGATATAATGGTACGGCGTCGCAACTTGAGACCAAAGTTGAATTTCAGCGCGCAGCAGCAACTAGCGCTTGAATTGTGCGCTTTCTATCAGAAATCTATGTCAGCGTCCACCACGCTCTGTCCTGTTTTGATGCGCCAGGCTCTCGTCTCCGCGGAGGCTGACCGCTTCTCTTTGGTATGCTTACAGGGATGCTCTTAAAGAGCTTTTTATTGGCAGCAAGCCGCGACTCATCGTAGGGAGCGATCTGGCCGCCTCGTTTCTCCCCTCTGCTCCCCGGCCTGTAGCCCGCCAGCTGCGATGCATTCAGCTGGCACAAAAGCAGAGAAAACAAAATGGAGAGAAAAGGATGGAGATTATAATCGATCAGCAGACACAAAGCTCGAATTGGCCATTTCCACAGCAACAGTGATCGATGGCCGCTCCTCAGCCAACAAAGCCTCGGTGCTGAACACCAAGGCTCTCAGTGGAAACAGCAGCTCTGTTGTTCACTGTCAACTACTGAAGAGAAAAATGTGTCTGAACATCTGGACACACAAAAAGGGAAAGCACAGACTGATTCTGGTTCTTAATTCAGGGCTAGTTGTGGATTTACTGATAAGGAAAGGGATTAGATGTAATAATGAAACAGCAGACCAGAGCTTTGAAAAAGCATTCAGAAGGTTTTGACTTTTTCAATCCAAACAAAAAAAAAAAAAACGATTTGATTTGTGATGTGAAAAAGTTGATGCAAAGGTGCCTCTTCTGTCATGTCGTTTGATTTGATTGTAATGATTTTGTTTCTTATCCGCTGCATGAATCGGATCATTGCGTATGCTGATCCCCTTAAGGGGATTGAACTGACAGTTCAGTGTTGATTCCCACAGCATCCCGGAGCACCTCGTCAAAAGCATAACCTGGCAGACTCTTCAAGCCGTCAACTTCTGTCACAAACAAAATGTGAGTGAGTGCTCCATGTTTTTGTCTCTTCTCAGTCGGTGTGCAGTGCATCCTCCCGTTGTCAAAGACTTTCCCTCAGCTTGTTTTTCAAATTCCTCTGCGCTCTCCTCCCTTCTCCAACTCCCACCGAGCCCTCTGCTTTATTGCTCTCTTTTAAAGCGGGAATTCCTTCCCCTTGGCCGACCAGCAGTTAATGCATCACCTAGACACAACAAGGGCCCCTGCATAACAGGGTCCCATAAAATCCACAAAGCACCTTTGGCCTCAAGAGTTTCTTTTTTTTTCTCCACATAGCTACTTCATTCTCTATATGTTTGAACTGTAAATCAGAATTTACTCAAAACGTTTTAAACATCTGGTGATGGGTCGCTGCTATTTGTGTCTTTGCAGTGTATTCACAGAGATGTCAAGCCAGAAAACATCCTCATCACCAAACACCAAGTCATCAAACTCTGTGACTTTGGCTTCGCCAGGGTTCTCAGTAAGTCTCTCCATTTGGCACCGGCTGATAAGTTGATGATACTTGGTGGAGCCTCCAGATCATATCCCGTGAGCTCCGGGTTGTCAACTCTGCAGCATATTTCAGAAGTGACGTTAACTGCAATACATGTTTTTGTGGTTATTGCTGGGCTTAAAGTTATCATCAAATTATTTCACAAAAAAAAGTATTAACATGAGTTTCTCTCATGCTGTTCTAGCATCGCTTTGCTTTAATCCTTCTGTTTAATACTTGGGGTTAATTAATTCAAAGGAGAGAAATACAAAATAACATGGTTTAAAAAAGCATCTTGAGGATGTTTTTGTGTTGAATTTCGTACTAACTCTGATTTGTGTCAGCTTTTTCACCCCTAAAATGAACCTTTTGTGTTCTCAGCTGGCCCTTGTGACTACTACACAGACTACGTGGCGACTCGATGGTATCGGGCCCCGGAGCTGCTGGTGGGGGACACTCAATACGGCCCCCCAGTTGATGTGTGGGCGATCGGGTGTGTGTTTGCAGAGCTGCTCTCTGGGATTCCTCTGTGGCCCGGGAAGTCCGACATGGACCAGCTTTACCTGATCAGAAAGACTCTCGGTGAGGCTCGCCTGCTGCTGGCCTGAACCTGTGAGCGGTTTAGATATTTGGACACAGAAATGTGGATTTTAAATATGAGAGACACTTTAATGAACCCCTTAAATAGGTTTTAGACAAGTTTGAATTTTTCTGCAAAAAACGTACGAATTGATTTGAGAAGCGAAATAAGCGACTGAACCGTTCCCCTTCAGAATCAGCGCCTGTCAGTGACGGTCTGAGACAGCTGACTTCTCTCTCTAATGAGCACTTAAATAACGATCTGCATTTGGATGGGCTGCGTCATTGCCAAATGTTGCAATAATGTCAACGGCTGAAATAAATCCATGATTCTCTCACTCCTCTCCTCTCGATGTTTTATTTTTAGTCTTCCTAAATATGTTTGAATAGTATAAAAACGTCTGCAAGCAGCTTCCTAATATTTGTATCTGCTGATATGTTTTGGGGATGTTGTCTGGAAAATTATTTACTTCCAAAATACTTCTAAACCTTTGGTAAAAATGGATATATAAACCCAGTTTTTTTGTATAGATAGGAAAAACAAGGTATGTTGTTTTTTTGCCGAACAGACTTGACCAAGTTGGACAACTTTCTTTCTTCCTGCAGGAGATCTGATCCCTCGGCACCAGCAGGTTTTCAGCAGCAACCAGTTCTTCTGTGGAGTCTCCATCCCTGAGCCACCAGAGATGGTGAGGGTCCCATCTGACTGCATCAGATGTCTAAACGTGTTTTCCCTTCAGTTTTTAGAACCTTTATCTGGAAAATATCAAATCTAAAGGTTATTGATCTGCTTCATCGTATTGGGGTTTGCAGGAATCTTTGGATCAAAAATATCCTAATCTCTCGCATCAAACTCTGAGCCTCATGAGGGTAAGAATGCAGTTTTAAGCCCCATCAGAAAAAAAAGAATGATTCCCAACATGGAAACTTTGTCTTCATGCATTGTGTTTTTTTTTTAACGTGTGACTCATGCAGAGCTGTTTGAGAATGGACCCGTCCGAGCGGCTGACCTGCCAGCAGCTCCTGCGACACCCCTACTTTGACAGTATGAGAGAGAAAAGCGAGAGCTCGTCTCGGGAGCAGGATCGGCCCAACTACAAGAGGACACGTTTACCTCGGAGGCACCTTCCCCCAGGGGTGAGCAATAAGGATAGGGGGGGGAAAAACATGCTAGAAATGTAATTAATCTTTCTAAAGCTCTTACAACTAATTTCTTTATTCAGAATCGGAGATACTTTAATAATCCCAGAGGGAAATTATTTATCACATAAACATTAGTAACATCATTGGTTAAAAAACTAAAGATAAATAAGTTTACTTATCCATTATTTTTAGAAAAGTATTCATAATCCTTAAACATTTTCAGATTTTTTTTAGAAGTTAAAATCAAAAACTTCATTGTAATTTACTGGGGATTGATAGGTGCGCGAAAACAAGTCGCCCAAAACTTCTAATTGGAATGAAAATGATGCGTGGTTTTCAGTAATACCACTAAAAACCCATTAAAAAAACAATAAGCATCTGAAAAAGGCAGCATGCATAATGCATTCAACCCCATTTTCTCTGATACGCCCAAATAAAATCCGAGAGGTTTTTTAGGGGAACACTACAGAACAAAACAGCATCATGGCCAGGCATGGTGAAAGCAGCACAGAGGGCCATGGTAACTCTGGAGGAGCTGCAGAGATCAACAGCTCAGTTGACAGGACAATAGTTAAAACTTTACTCCACATATTTGGCCTGTATAAACATCTTCATTAAGAGAAAGCCATAAGAATGTTTGTGTCTAGAAGACACAGCAAACATGTAGAAGATGAGGCCAGTTTAACTTGTTCCCCTAAATGGTGGAAAGCTAACATTGCACTTCATTCTAAACGCATCATCCTCATGCTGAAACATGAAGGTTGCAGCATCATGCTGTGGGGATGTTTTTCTTCAGCAGGGACAGGGAAGTCGTTCAGAGTTGATGGGAAGATGGACACAATTAAATTTAGGACAATCCTGGAAGGAAACGTGTTGGACGCTGCAAAACAGTGAAGAGTGTAGCAGAGGTTCGCATTCCAGCAGGAATATGACTCGGGACATACAGCCAGAGCTCAAAGTCCTGAATCTGTGGGCAGAAATTAAAATTGACAATGGTTTCTGTGCAATCTGACCGAACTGAAGCTATTCTGCAAAAAAGAATGGTCATAATGTTTTGTCTCTAGATGCGCAAAACTGGTTTAGAGATTGGAAGACAGGTCTTGTTTTCATTGCACTGGAATGCCGCGCCACAGTTGTGCATTTATGAAAAAAACGTGCATGATTTTCCTTTCTCGTCAAAATCATACACTACTTTTTGGATCATTTAAAATTCTAATTAAAGAAAATAAAATTTTTGCCTGTAACGTGACAAAAGAGGGAAAGGTTTTAATACTATTGAAAGGCACCATAAAAAAATAAAAAGTTAAATTCATTAATTGCTTATAAAATTTGTATCTAAAATTATTATTATTTTTTTCCCTTTCCAGTATTTGCCACAATTGACCAGCAGCAGCATCTTTCCAGCTCTGGACAACAAAAAGTACTACAACAACCTGCGCAAATTCAACTACCACCTCCCAAACATCTAAACGCGACCATCCTGATCAGAAACGAACGTCTGCATTTTCTGAACTGCTCAGGAAATGAAGCAGAGTCTTATAGACTGTAGTTTCCAATCTTAAAAAAAAAAGGCACATTTAGTAACTTTTTACCACGTTTGCTCCTCCTGAGGCATGCTGGGTGCCTCTTCCTGTGATTCTATGCACTGTACCCAGCGTGTATAGTCAGACGTGTTGCTTTATGCGTGTCTTGCCAGCTTTTTAAGCTGATATTTTGAGACAAAGAGGAGCGCCATGCTGCTCTGCTTGTTGTTACGGAGTTGACTGAGGGGAAAACTATGCCTTCCCCAGATTGCCAAATTTTTTTATTTAAATTATACAATGGACTTTCTTAAAGTGACATTTTTGTAGCAAGTTTAATCTTTTAGTAAGGTATAATTCAGAGTACAAACCTTAATCAGTTCTAAAAATCTATATTTGACGTCAGAGAATACAGCTGCACACATTCCTGTTTACTATACTTCATTCATTTTCATCTTCTTTATCCCTGGAACTTTTGATGCTAAGGATGCTTTCACCAAGATGCCAAAGTATTCTAAACAGGAAATTTAAAAAAAGACAAAGTCCTAAGCTTTTCCACCAGCATAACTGAATAACCTTGAATAAATTTGAATATGTCAGCGAGAACTGCCTGAACTGCTGTTTGTTTGTTTTGTTTTTTTAAAGCTCGACCACACAACATAACTCCCATACATCCACCTGAACGCCTGCTCCACACATACAAAAGATGCAAGCAGCACAAATAAATAAAAATACAAAAATCTGCAAATTCAGATTCTCCTCTAATCTCTCTTTTACTCCGACGACCATTTCATGTGAATTTTTTTTTTGTTTTTTTTCTGGAGCAGAACAAACACATTGATGTTTTAGAAACAGAAACGGCCATCTGCTCTTGAATCAGTCCAGGTCCAGTGCTATGTCCAGACGCGGGAGCGCCCTCTGCAGCCTATCCACAGTCATTTGCCTGTCCTTGATTCCAGGGAGATCGCTGAGAAACAGATACTCCAAGTTCCTGAAGGGAAGTAATGATTCATTAATGCATTCTCTTCGCTACTGCTCTTATTTACCAAATTACCGAGTGAAAAACAATCTTTACAAAGCACCTCGTAACCACTGACCTGAGTTTGTGGAGTGTGAGGATGCCCTTGTCAGTCACATTTCCGCATGACACCACCTCCATCATGTAAAGACTGGCCTGCAGGTTCTCCATTGAACTCAACCTTTCCATGCAGACGTCCTCTATGTACACGCATTTGTTGAATTTAATTTCCTCCACAAACTTCAAGCCATCTAAGAAAAAAAAGAAAAGAAAAGACTAGCGTGACATAAGCGCATAACCATCACTGCATTTACTAAAAGCAAATGTAGTGTTGCCTTTCTGTTGTGTAACAAGCTTGCAGGGTAAGTTGGAGCTTTTTAAAGGAAATTGAACTGAGCACTGCATGAGTTGCAAGAAGATAGAGCAGGACATTCTCTGCACTGACCCAAGTAGTCGAACCCTCTGTTCATGATGCAGGATTCAGTGGCATCGATTGCCTGGATCTTGTATCTGCCAAGAGAACCTGTTGGCAGTCCGTTGTAGTCATGATGCCAGCGGTCAAAACCTTCAAACCTCACTTTGGCACCACATCTCAGCAGCCACTCCGCTGCAGCTCTGTCCGGACCAACCGCTTTGATCCTCTCATTATCCACACTGAACAATAAGAAACAGTGTAAAGCACACACGGATGGCATGTAATCAGGCATGTTTGGGAAGGACATGAATCCAACGACACAGAACCTGAAGTCCTAATGATACCGGGCCCTTTAAATGAGAAAAGAAAAAGTTAAACACTGAGTTACTATCATTTATGAAGTTATTTGACTGGAGATGAATCAAATGCAGCTGGTGTCCAATGAAAAACTTGACACTTCATAAACCCTGCTGAACACCAGACCACTTTTTTTTGTAAAGGCTGGCTCTTAATACATATTTTAAATAAATAAGTCAGTTGAAGGCTCTTTCACACTAATACATGTTATACCACCTGGTAGAATGTATAAATATTGCATTACATAGTGCATAATGTAAATTACGATTAAAAACATGCCGATGTTGACAAATTAATTGCCAACCATGGTTAAGACATCTAAGTCTTTAAAATTAACTCTTCTTCATTGCTGAGCCATAATGTCACACTGAAGAAAAAAAAAACCTTAATGGGAGTACATTTAGTATTGAGTAAATTAAAATAATTTACCTTTTTTGTAAATGACCAAAATACCTCAAAATATGTTTTGATGCATTTTTAGGTTCATATATTTTCAATTTGATCAGAGTTTATAGGAATATATTAGTAATCAGTGGCTATTTGTTTCCATGGGGGTGTAAATATGATGCTGCACTGAGGTCCAATCTTTCTTGACTGGGCCCTATACTGTTCTTTTTCCACGCACAGAGCAGGATAAGGGAGGTAAAATAAATAAAAATCACCAAAACTCACAAGTTAAGATTTAAAAAAACTGCAGCAAAGAGTGGCACTTTGGGGTAACCATCAGACAACTGTGCTGCCGTAGAAAGAAAAAAAGCCTGTGTCCCAACTATCACAACCCAACCCCAGCCCGTCCCTTACACGTGTATGCTAAACTCTAATGGGACTTTAACTGGAACCATTTGCTTTGATCAGACACTAAGGGATTTATATCCAGCAGCAAACACCCCAGGTGATGGCCTTAATTGGAGTCACTGGATAATGAGCCACAGCATCCAATCAACCTTCTTCCATGTCCTCTAGGACTTGGTCACCAAACCTAAGAAAAAAAGTTTTCCCCCAAGTATTATCAACAAGAAGAGCCAACAATATTGCTGCCGGTGATTGTTGTCAAATAAATCCCCTGAATAAATGCAGTTTCTTTTTTATTACAAGCTAATTTAATTCTAGCTCAATACCTTAACATTTTAGGCAAAAGCAAACTTTGGACTCATCAACATGGCAGCGTACTCGACTGTTCTATTTCTTTGCATTTGAACTCTGTGGGTTTAGAGGACTCTCACGCGTTAAAAACAGCATTGAGCCATCCCCAGAAGCGTCTGCGGCTGGCCTCCCGCTGCCTCGCCGCAGACTGCACAGCCCGCGACAGCAGCCCCATGACTGCGCTGCGAAATAAGCACAAAGAGGAACAATTGTTAGCTCTGCGGCCTGCAGCGCCGGAGGTAGAAAACAAGAAGGAAAAACACTCCGACTCCCACCTGTCCTCCAAAGGCACGGATTACTGTTTACGTTTGGAACGCTTCCGTCTCTGCAACCTTTTACGCCAACGTGTAACGCAAACGTGCTCTCCTATTGGCCGAACGTAAGATGCGTCGGTTGCCGACGGGTCCGAGCCGTCGGGGGCGGGGCCACGTCTCGGAGTTGACTCACGGGACGCGGCGGGGGCGCCGTCAATGGTTAGCTGCGAAAACAAAAGAGCAAGACGGAGGAACGAAGCCCAGAAAGTGCGTCGGACCGCCGTGCCATGAAGGAGAAGCCGAGAGCCGCTTGTTAAAAGTTGGAGCCATGATGAGAATACGGAGCGGGGCGGTTTTAAAGGCGGTTTGTGCAGCGCAGCCGAAGCTGCTAAAGGGCATTGCAGGCAGGCAGCTCCACAGGTAAGACTGACGGAGGGAGGGCAGAGGGGTTACTAGACGAGAGGCGTTTCTCAACCTCCGATTTTGAGAATGTTAAATTGGCTGAACTGGTGACTAATGGAGAAACTGTATAAAAGAACTAGATTTCTGAGATTTTAAGGTTTCTGTTTTCCGTGCAAAGTTTTGTGTCCCAATCTGTCCCTCATTATCTCTCTCTGACCATTTATTTCTGTACATTTGTTACTACGCACCAACTGCGTTCCTCCTTGCAAGCTGCTTTTAAAGCAAACTCTGAAATTTAAAACATTATTTAAAGAAAGAAACTCAACCGCTTCCTGAAGAGTTACCTCCTGAAGTCTTCAGAGATTAGTACAGAGATGGAATTCAAGTCTGCCACCTTTTGGACATTCAGAGACAGAAATTCTTTTACGTTTTCCCAAAATTAAGCTTGGTCCAATTGGATGGAGAGCGTTGGTTTACCTCAATTTTCAGAACCTGCCACAGCTTCTCGATCATCTGCTGGGGTAGCAGCATCAGAGCAACTGACTAGGAGAGGCTCAACAAGCTGATAGAGATGACCGGCTCTGTTCTGGGGACCTTTCTAGAACCTCTGGAGATGACTTCTCAAAGAATGATTTTTCATAAAACGAAGAACATTATTGACCACCCAGCCATCAGCATCTACAACAACTCATTGAAGAAACCCGCATGAGTTACATCAGCATTTAATTTGCTTTTGGGATTAATAAAGGGTTTTATTAAAATCACCAGATATTGCCAGAAAAAGCGTATGATTGGGCGTAGCGACTCCTAGTGCCCGCCTACCAAAGGTTGGTTTTAGCCAATCACGGTATCAAATGAAAATGTTAGCAGCCGGCACCATGCGAACCCACAACAAGTTACGCTGGTCAAGACACTTCTTGATGTTCTTTCAAAGAAGAAATCGTTGTTTCTGACCAAACAGATGTGATGGCAGCAGCTACGCATGCATCCTCCTGGGCTGCCATGTTTATGTTGGTTCAGCTGTGGGCTCAGCTGCTCTTGCTTTCGTGACAGCTGGTATGTCCCGCCTTAAACCATTATACTGCAACGTGATTGGCCTGAACCTTTTTTGGTTCAGCCCTAAACAATTGAGATGGGAGTGGGAAAAAAATTCATCCCAAAAATGAAAAAAAAATCCTTCAAGCAGAACAGTTTCCAACAATAGTTGGGACAAAAATCCCAAAAAATAAACTTTTGATCCACAAAAAGGAGGAATTGAAGTTCCTCGAAAAGATTTGCAGAATAAAAACAACAGAGTTACTCCAACTTCCAGCCACCGTTCTAGAAAGATTTCCCATGCTAAGTTTCAAAGGTCTGTTGGTCATAAAGCGGTGCCCGATTACACATTGAAGCACTGAGTCAAATATTAGGCTCCACTTTCTTCCTTCTGTGGTCCAGTTGAATTGCAGTGGGAATTTGCACTGCTGCCTCTGTTTCAGCACGTATGATGTGGCCATTGTCGGTGCTGGCATCGTGGGCCTGGCCTCAGCCAGAGAGCTAATTCTAAGACATCCGTCTCTCACCTTCGTCCTGCTAGAGAAAGAGAAAGAGCTCGGTAGGTTGGGCTTTTCATTTTTATCAAGAAACGAAACTCTGCAATGATTTTAATTTGAAACGTATATGACTGATTCACCATTTATGCAATTCTTTATAGACACCATATAATCTGCAAAGCAGAGCCAAAGAAATATGGAGGAGATATAAAACACATGAACATTAATATTTCTGAAACTATGCAAAATATCACATTCGTATTTATTTTTATCCATCAATCTGCGTGTCCTACCAGCCGTACACCAGAGTGGCCACAACAGCGGAGTCGTCCACAGTGGCATCTACTACACGCCCGGCTCGCTGAAGGCCCGGCTGTGCGTACGAGGAGCAACTTTAGCCTACGAGTACTGTGAGAAGAAAGGGATTCCTTATAAGAGATGTGGAAAGGTGGGTTCAAACTTGATAAGGGTTTATTGTGAAGGCTGTTGATTTTAGACGATGTACTCTAGGCGGTCAGCTGACCCACATCTGAGTGCATGCTGTCTAGGCCCAGCTAAGTAAACGTGTGCCCTCAATGTTGGTTTGAATCTCCGATTAATTGGGGTCTTTTAATGATCAGTTGAACTATATGGGGTCTTTATGTTAGGTGGCATGGTTATCCAGCTTTAGAGGTATATATATAAAAACAAAATTTTGGTCGCATAGATTTCAATTTATAGGGGGGTTTAGGCAAAATAATAGACACAGACTGCATATATACATGCACCCTCACTGATATTTGTGTAAATGTCCCTCGTCTGACAAAAGCGTGAGTAATCAACACACGTTTGTAGCCATTGACATATCTTTGGTCTAGTTCTGGCTGAATATTATCAGAATGTTGGACCCCATTGAAGTTTTTTTGCTTCCTGACATGGACCTGCCTTTTAAGTCTAGTCTGCCGATATTCAACTGACCTCTATAGAAACTAAGCATCAGCTTAATTTAACCAAAACCGTTTTGGCGTCTTTGGGATCATTGCGTTGGAACACCCGACCCACCCATCTAACCCAAACTGTCACCGCCGATGAAACTAAAAGTGCTTAGGTTGCTTAGGAACAACCCAGGAACGAAGGTGAGGTGTGTAACTACGGCTCTGTGAATCCCGGATGACCGCCCGAGATTTTCTGTCACTTGCGAGAAGTTTCTGTAGGAACAGATTCTCGGATGACGTCCGACTATATAGGTTCTGATTGGTCATCCGGTGTGACGCCGTTGGTATTATTACTTGAACGGCGCATACGCGAAGGGAACGTTCAGGGCTTTCAGCGCTGCCCTGGCGGTCAGGAGGGACGATCTAGAACCACCAAGGCACAAGCCCTGTAATGAACCACGGGATTCTGGGACGGCGGTGTCACTGTGCAGAGAGTTTTACCTTAACGTGGACCCAGAGGGTGTCAACACCTTCAAGCGTGACAGACATTTGCAGCCGCCCATCTGGACCGGCCAAATGCCTGCTGGGGTTGGACAAAAGATTATACTTCTGTCCATAACAACAGGAAGTATGTGAATTTTATTTATACAGCACTTGTAGGATGAAACGACAAAATGCTTCACAATCAAATCAAATAAATAACAGTTTAAATAAAACCCAGGAGTTTATTCCTGAGAACATGGTACCAACTGCCATGCATGATGGTGCTGGAGGCATCATGCTGAGGGACAGTTTTGATCTCGCTGTCAAAGTACCACTTGGACCGCTATGCAAGCGGTACTGGTGCACCGCACAACGTGGGCGGAATAAAATCTGACAACTGGAGTGAGGTTTAACTTGGACATTGGTATTCTAGTAGGACATTGATCCCAAAAACACGTCAGAACTGGTTTTAGAATGGCTAAAACAGTTTAACCTTAGGCCTTTACCTCAACCGTAATTAAACATTGAGGGAACATGCTCAATAGCTGGGCCAGGAAACTAACCACTTTACACTAACTTGACCAGTTCTGATTGGTAGAGTTGGCAATATCCTGCCAGAACTAAACCAGAAGCCTGTTAAGGGCTACTAAAAGCTAAATGACATTTAACAAGTATTTGTTTGGGCATGCATGTATATATTTGAACCTTTGTTTGCAATGTGCTGCAAATAAATTGGAGAAAATCCACAAAACTAGTGCCCTTAATTCAAGTTTCCTGAAACTAAAGAAGTTTTTATACCGCCTGATAAAGCAAGTGTGTCTCATAGGTCCAAAGCTAATGATGTCTATGCTGATGATTAGTGGATGTAAACGTCTGATCGGCTCTGAACAAACTGTTATTAAAATGTTTAGCCGTTAAGTGTTGAACTTTCACGCTGACAGCTAGTTCCCCCCCCCCCCCCGACAGCTAATTGTTGCTGTGGAGCAGGAAGAGATTCCCAGACTGAAAGCTCTGTACGAACGCGGCTTGAAGAACAACGTGCGCGACCTCAGCATGGTTGATGCCAAGGGGATCCGAGAGCGAGAGCCGTACTGCAGGGTAAAAAAAGATTTTTTTCTTTTTGTGTTTGTGTGTGTTTAAATTCAGGAAAAGCGTGAGGGGAGAGACTAACCTACTGTCATCTCTCCAGGGCATAATGGCCTTGGATTCGCCTTACACTGGGATTGTGGACTGGAGGATGGTGGCTCTCAGGTACGGCAAAGACTTTGAGGAGGCAGGCGGCGCAGTGCTTACCGAGTTCGAGGTCAGGGATATTTCCACGGTCAAAGAGAGCCCAGCTGGGGGCCCCGAGGGTAAGGAACATTTAAAAATCTCAACGCTGTCACGAGTTTCTAAAATCTGTGGCTATTCGTTTATTTTTCTTTTACCGGGTTTTTCATCTGCTTCTTTTTCTCGTTTTATTATTTCATTTTCAGGAATGAAATATCCTATCGCTATAAGGGATAAAAAGGTAAGATTCAGTCAGAGTAAAGTTTCACAAAATTGAATCTGCATTCTGTTGTCCCTTAGCTGTGCACTCTGCCTTTCTAACAGGGCAATGAAGTGCAGTGTCGTTATGTGCTGACCTGTGGGGGCCTGTACTCGGACCGCCTGTCGCAGATATCCGGATGCAGTCCGGAACCCAGGATCGTCCCCTTCAGAGGAGATTATTTGGTCTTGAAGCCGGAGAAACACTACCTGGTCAAAGGAAACATCTACCCTGTAAGTCTTCTGAAGGCAGAGTTTGGTCCGGACTCAGTAGGCGTGTTCTGACTGCAGGAACCTTTTCCATGAACCAGGGTAATGTTCTGTGGCCGGTGTTGTTCCCAGCATGAGAACCACGGCCAAGCCAGATCATCAGGGTAGAATTTATCCTAAAAACTGGCCTAGTAGGAATAGGAAGGTGGTGAGTTTGGTGTCTACCGTGAACTTTGGGCTGGGTTTTGTACTGGGAGGGTGCCAAATATTTCTAACTGAATTACCATTCTTAGCTTTTTGTTTTTGTGACATTCTCATTTAAAACACTCTGTACTCCTAAGTCATATTTTCCATTAAATTAAAACAACACAGATGAGAGATTAGTTTGCAAAAAAAAAAACAGTTGAGCCTTTTCACTCATTTTATGTATAAACCAGTTTTTTTATAAGGATTTTATTTACATTAATAAAATCAAATGACCTTCGTTTGAATTTTGAAATAAATGGAGCAGAGATTTCTGCCTTTAGTGTCTATGGAAATGGAGAGAGTAAGGTTTTCGTCAAAGCCGTGTTTGGGGATTTTAGGCTGCTCATGTTAGAATGTTTTCCAGCAATTATGCTCCGATATACAAAGTAAAACAACCTCAACCCCGTCCCCACTTTTCCTGATTTTAGGTTTGAGAGAACCAAGGCATGCTTGTTTGGCTGCATCTGCTCCTTTGGAAAACCTTTGCAGGTTTTAGATGTTAAAAACCTGTAAATATGACAAACTTCCTTTGACTTTTTAGTTCTGTTTCAGAGAAACAGAACTGGGAATTAATCACAAGTTTTTTATAAACCCGGGTTCGATTCTACAGAATTCTGCATCAGCAAAATCTTCTCCGTTTTTGTAATATCTTACTTTCTGTACACCATGCATTAAAAAAAATAGGAAATGGAGAATTTAAGTTTTGAAATGACAGTAACTCAGTTTCCTAGTTCCCAAACACTTTTAAAGGGCTTTCAAAGGAATGACTGTGTGCTGTGGCCAACATGACCCTGATTCAAGCATTTTAAGGCTCAGCCCTGGCCTGTTTTTTTTTTTTTTTTAAAGTTCCTCCTCAGTCAATTAGTGACTGATTCAGGTTTAACTAATTAGTGTCTCATTTAGGTTCCTGACCCTCGTTTTCCATTCCTTGGTGTTCACTTCACCCCGAGGATGGATGGAGGCGTTTGGCTTGGCCCCAATGCAGTCCTTGCTTTTAAACGGGAGGGGTACCGCCTATACGACTTCAACGCCCAAGACTTTGCAGATGCCCTCTCCTTTAGGTATGTTGTTGGTCATCTCTCCTGTGGTCAAATGCATGTGGTGTTTAGAGCTGAATATTCTTTTCTCTTGTTTTCTTTTTATTCACAGAGGCCTTCAGAAGCTTATCATTAAGAATCTAAGTTACGGGTTGGGGGAAATGTACCGAGGGGTTTTCCTTGGTGCGCAGATTAAGATTCTGCAGAAGTATATCCCTGAACTCTCTCTAAATGATGTGCTCAGGTAGTGAAAATATTATACTGTCTTATATGATTGTTGTGCTTCGGCGGATTTCGCTGACCCACGTTTCTACCTGTCCAGAGGCCCAACGGGAGTCCGAGCTCAGGCCCTCGACCGGGACGGGAACCTTGTGGATGACTTCGTCTTCGACGGCGGTGTAGGGGATCTGGGCAGCCGGGTGCTCCACGTGCGCAACGCCCCCTCCCCAGCAGCTACCTCCTCCCTCGCCATTGCTGAAATGATTGCAGACGAGGTGGAGAGCCGCTTCACGCTGTAGACGCTCGTAGCAGTCGTGTGATGGGACTGCAAAAGCTACGGAAATCCAGACTGAAGTTGGAAATTCAAACTTTACGCGTCACGGAGCCTCTTGAGTTGAAGTTGCGCCTTAATTTTGACTTTTTTTTTTCTCACTGAAGTGCTCAAACAGGAATGTTTACTCTCACGTCACTGTAAAAAGCCCATTTAAACCTCTACTCAACCTTCTTGGAATGAGACGCATCATGGGTTACAATTGGCAGCAAAGCTGAACGTGAAACAGTGAATTGTTTTGGGTTTTTTTTAAACTTGTGAAATGACTTGTTTGGACGTGCCCTTTTAAATTGGTTGTTTCTACCAGTTGAATTGTGGTGCTGATGTGCTTCCTTTAATAGCTACAATTGACTTGAGTATGTTTGAGTAATTAAGCGGCAAAAGGCATCAAATTTTTCTGCACAAGAATTGACGGTTTATGGGGAAAGGATGATTCTTCTTTGTTTTCAGTTCTAATTTCCCCATGATATCAAACCTACATGAAGCTGTTTGACCTTGTGATTTTCTGTCATTTAAAATTGTGATCTTTTTTTAAACTTGCCTCTTTTTTTAAAAAGTTCCCCTAGTGAGTACTGCTGTAGACATACATGCAAGAAAATATGTCAATGTTATTTTATTTACTTGCCAACAAATGAATACTAATAGATTTTCACCCCCCAAAAAAAAGGTTTTTTTTGGATTAACTGAATGTGCATGAAGTTCTGATGCTTGTGCCATTGTCACTTTTTTACACTAATTAAGGCACTGGGGAAATATACATAATGCAAAGAGATTAAAAGATATATTTTTCAACCGATTAACTTTATATAAAAAAATACAAAGTTCTTGATTGGGGCTTTGCTGAAAATGTGCTCATTCTCGTTTGCGTGCTTTGTGTTGATGACATCACAAGAGGCGCAAGAACTGAGCATTTCAGCTGGCACTGGTAAGCAATATGGCAGCCGAGTTAGTTTTGACAGAGAACGTAGACTCTGAAGGAGTTGTTTTGCATCTGAGCTGCAAGGGGATGAACCTTACTGTTCGATCATCCCCAAGCTGTGATGGATGCTGGCGTAGGAGGCGAAGCAGAACAAAACCACGATAACAATGAGTGTCTTCAAATGTAACTGGTACAAATCTGTTTGTTTTCCTGGTTGTCGGGTTTTTTCTGTCTGATTTGTTAACATACAAATTAACGAATTGTATAATTAGTAAATGGAGTACTTTGCTTGTATCACCTTTAGTTATGTTTTTTTGTCAGTACAGCAGCAGTGCACATAGTCTGAACTCACTACTGCATCTTAACAAAACAACTGTTTTAGACTAATAGGCAATTTGATTTTTTTTCTTCTTTCCTCTAGTGTTGACTGGAAAGATGAAGTTAAAGGTTGTATTGTGGGTGCATACATGATGGGGCTTACATTTTGGGGTAATTCAAAGTCAGAAAAGGGTTCAGGTGATTTAGCAGATCTGCAGGAAAGTGTTTAGGATCTTTTAATCATCCTACTTTAATCCTTCAGCCAGACCTTGTGGTATTTATTGCAGCTTAGGTTGTAATGATTGCTGTAGAACTTTGATCATTAAACCTGGCCATTCAAGTCTGTCTGGGGCATATACACACACCTCTTCTTCTATCTGTTTTATTGTTTCCATATTTTGCAGACAGGGTTTTTTGCTTCAGCCAAGCAGAACACTTTTGAAAGTGGATTTTGATTTTTAAAATAGATCAAATCTCACATCTAATATTTAATAAATTAGAATATGGGTTCCAATGAGGCTTGTCAAGATTAAAAGAACTGTTTGAAAATAACCTTTAAGCAAGTATTAAACATATATATATATTTTTTGATGTTATATTCCAATCTTAAATGTCATGTTTTCATTTTAAGCAAAAAAACGAAAACATTGACAAATAAGGGCTTTAAAACATCAGTCTGTGACAAATGAATCTACATAATTTACCTTTGTTAATTAGGTTACAGAAACCAATTAACTTTTTCATAATATTCAAACTTATTGAACATGGCTCTATACCAGGAACAATAAAAACCTAAGATACTCCAAAGATTAGTTGCCTTCTGTGATGTCACCAGAGGCATGTGTAGGAGGATTTTTTTAATGTAAGGGCAGCTCTTATCATGGATAAATAACAATTTTACAATAAAATAAAGTAAACGGTAAGCTACATCTAAACTGGGTTTGATTTTACATGAAGTTTTTTTTTTTATGTAAAGGTTTCGGAAGCATCCCATCAGTTCCGGGGACATGTAATATACAGATTGTCCACAAGAGGGCAGAATAACAATGATAACTCCGTCAATGAACCTTAAAAGAGGTGTAGAAAATGTTTAAATTAGATCACCTTTCACAACTCACGGTGTCATTACTAATTAACTGCTTTATTGTTTCAGAATAAATGTCCCTTTTGATTTGTGTGTGTGTATTTGTGTAAAGCCTGTATAATAATGTTTGACCCAACTTAAAAAAAAAGAAAAAGAAGAAAATGTGTTTGTTGATTTATTTAGTAATTTTATATGACTTTTTTTAAAAATCATTACATAATGATACGAGTGTTTCTGTCTCGTTACATGAAATTACGCAGCGTGCGTGCCTGGAGGACGGATGGGACGCGCAGCTGCAGCGGCAGGCAGCGGCAGTAGCGGAGTTGTTGTGAGCGATTCCGACTTCTCTAACCAAAAAACGCTTCGACTTCTTTTCGCAGCTGCGCTCACCCACCGACATGCCTTGGACTTCCCACTGTTTCTCTGAAGGAATATACGCTGGACGTGCCATCTGGTAGTGGCGGAAAAGATGACTAATTGCGAAAGGACCCGCGAAGAAAAAAGTGTGCCTTGTTTGGAGCTGGAGGGGTTGTGTGCCACAACATAGGAGTGGAAGCGCATCGAGGCCAGCAGCTGCCCGTAGCCCCAGCTAGCTGGTTAGCTCGCAAAGGTTACAGGTGTTTAGGTGGCAGGTAGCCGCACGTAGCTCGCAGCGGGCTGCACGGCCGGGCGACCCGTTCCCTGTTGTAACTTTGACTTAAACGTGCCTGCCATACACTTCTGTAACCAAACTAATAGGCCCGGCGACCAGCAACATTGTTATTAGCTGTTAGCTCTTCGGCTAGCCGAGCTCTGTGTTTACAGCTATTATTAGCCGCCAAGCTAGCGAGTCAACTTCGCGGCTACATGTGCTTTTTCGGTGGCCAGTTTTTTGCTGTCACTCCGGACTCGACGTGGAGCTCGCCGTGTGGTGGTTAAAATTCATTCTGCATTTATTTTTATTTTTTACTACTATTATTATTTTTGTGTTTTTTTTTTACACAAACCAGTGTGACTCGTTCACCCCCCCTCCACCCACCCCCCTTGCCCGCTCCGGACCGACCCACCCATAAGGACTATCTATTCGGGGCCGATGCTGACAGTTCAGCCCGGATCACGGCCACGCCAGGAGCCGCTACAGCGATGCAGCCCCAGCAGATGTACGACTTTTCGAGTGAAGAGAACAGTCACAAGTGGAGAGGCCTCTTCGTGCAAGCTCTAAAAAAGGTATCGGTCCGACGAGACCTCGTTGTTTTGGGCTCCGCTGGACCACGTTTGTTTGCACGCCGCCCCGCGGAGGTGGTCCGGTGCCGAGGCTACAGGTACAGCAGAGTGGGGTCTGGATGACAGGTCTGCGCCGTGACAGGAGCAGACACCCATCCAGTGTTGAAACACACACACTCGGAGGGAGCTCAGACCATTTATCTTAGCGCCATCCTTTTAGATAAGTGGTTTAGTAGTAAGCAGCACTATACTTGCAGATATAGTTAAGTCCATGCTATTTTTTCCCCCCCCATTGCTTTTGTCACACGCAAACAAAACACGATTGTGAATTTGGATAAATAAATAACGATGACTCCTCAACCGTGATCTCTAAATCATAGGCTGCTGTGCACTACAGCTGGATCATGGTCGCCATTGTTGCTGGGACCAACCTGTACAGCTCGTTTTTGTTTCACTTTCCGGGGCACTGTCCTTGAAATATTCTCCCACATGCAGCTCATCTCTTAGCAGCATCTTCAGGCAACGACAAGTGTGCTCAAACTGCTTTTTTTTTTCTTCTTCTTTTGACTGTTTGAGGTAATTAAGTTTACATTGTCTTTAATTTGCTCACGGCCGGCCGAGTACCACCAGGAGTTACTCGTACTCGGCGCTTTAGGTGTGAGGACGGAGATGGCCTTGGAAGAAGATGGGTTTTAGTTGTTGTTTTGGGTTGGTTGTTGAGCAATTTGAAATTGTTTCGACCGAATCTTTTTATCCACGTCCAGCTGAAAGACCTCCTGGACAGTCCACAGGAGATTTAAATTCTCCTGGCGTTTTAAGGACGACGTGGTGCCACGCTCTCTGAGGTTTCCAGGGCCCTTGGAGGAGAAACAGGCCCTCAGCATCCCTCGTCTGCTGTCACACCCAGCAGTGGGCGTGGGACGCTTTTCAACGTTGATTTCCAGGCCCGTAGGGGGCGCTCACCCACACCGCCTCTACTGACACCGGCAGATCCTCACCAGGGGTCAAAGTTTTATCTGCAAACCGTTTTTAAGCCCTCCTACTAAATCACCCACCGAGTTGTAAACTAGTTGGCACCGCCGGTCCGCTCGTGCTTCTATTCAGGTAGCTCGTGACAATAAATACAGCCAGATAAAAAAAAAAAAATAACCGCCTGGACTTTCTCTAGTCTAAACAAGTTGTCATTTAACGCGCTTGTTCGGATCTCGTGGTGTAACAGACGTTGCCGGAAGTCCTGAATTGGGGAATTGACACAAAGACCCACTGAAAATGACTCTGAGGGATGGGAACTTGGTTCAGAAGACATTTCCTCCACACACACACACACAAAATCAGTTTTCCCCTCATCCATTATAAAAGGATGACTATCGGTATCTCAAGTTGAGCCTAGTGCGATGCTTGTTTAATCGTCTCGCCTTCTGGACTAACCGTAGGTTTAGATTGTGTTCTCGTGTTTGTTGACAGGTCTGCGTGTCTCCAAATGCTTTGGTTGCCTAAGTTCCCTATAAAGATATTCTCCCCCCCCCCGCTATGAATTTGAAGAAGTTGCCCAATCTTTACAGTGAACTGTGTTTCGGCGTTTTATGATATGCTAATGACATGCGGTGAGCAGATTAAGCGTCCGCCGAGTCGCCTTTAGCCCGTGTTGCAAAGCGATCTGTGGCCATGTTTGTTTCTTTCCAGCCGTTCTTAGTTTCCCCTGGTTGGGCCGTACAGTGACCATGTGCATCCCCTGCTTTAAGCAGACGGTTTACATGCAAGAGTCAAGTTTCTGTCCTTTTTCTTAATAGAAGACGGTTTTATAAACTGTAGTAGAACGTCCAGCTAGAGATTACTTTTTTTTAATGTCATCGGTCAGCAGTATTGACCCGTATCAGTTCCCATTTTCACTCTCCCTTTCTTTTTCTTGCATCACCTCGGCTTCTCCCGATCATCACAAGGTTCAGTTTCTGTTTTCTGCTCAAGGGTTCTGATGGAGTTTGAGTCACTGCTTGGCGGAGGTGGGGGAACTTGATTTGGCGCTTACAGAGGAGACGGAACAGGAGCTTATTTTCTGGTTCGCTAGAGAGGCAGGTATAGGAAACTGGTTTAAATAATAGGCTCCCGTTTGTTGCCAAACTAAGCCCAATGCCACTATCATGCGCTCAGTAGTCGAGCTCGTGCTCTAGACAACATTACACTCACACTGAAAATATTTCAACATTAATTTACCAAGCTTTATATAACTAGACCAGATGAGAACTGAACTAAAACCACATGCTTTAAAATATGCTTTAAGATGAGATTGATTAGCATATAGCCATGTTTAGGATGGGGTCATAATTAGAAATAATTACTCAATTAAATTAAATAATACTATTTTTAGTCTAAAGAGATCAAATTTATGCATATTTATATTTCCTCTTGGAATATTCTCATGTACTTCATAATATTATCCATATTGGCAGCTTTTTTTTTTTTTTTTTTTTCTAAAACACCCCCCCCCCCACACACACACACACACACCATTAAAATGGATTATTTGAGAGTTTACACCATTTAATTTAGATACCATGCCTACAACTCTGAAGATGCATTATTATGTTTATTGTGAAGCAAACAGCAAATGGGACAAAACAACTGAGAACGTCAGCGTTTTGCAGCCCATCCGCCTCTGTCAGCTCTCCACATCTTCCCTCTGGGGTTTTCGCCCATTCCTCAAGGCTAAACTGCTCCAGGTCCTTCATGTTGGATGGTTTTCACTTGTGGAAAGAGATCTCCACCACATATTCTCGGTTGGATTGAGGTTTGGACTTTGACTAGGCCATTCCGACACATTTACATGTTTCCCCTTAAAGCACTCAGCTGTTTCTTTACCAATGTGCTTCGGGTCATTGTCCTGCTGGAAGGCGAACCTCCGTCCCAGTCTCAGATCAAGAACATCCCTGTATTTAGCACTGTCCTATACATATGCACATAATCATTTTGTGTTTTTTAGTATTCAATAACTACCGCTGGCAAGCTATGAGCAGTGTGTCCGTTAAGCAGCCGACAGCAGGCTGGCTAGTAGCTACTACAGCAGATAGTCTTGTTGTGCCATTAGTGTGTGTCACCCTTTTGTTTCAATGGCGTTGAACACATGAGATAAGTTGCGCTCCTACGTCTCCTTCCTATGCATTCAACACTAGCATACAGAGTTTGATCATGAGGTAAAATAGTTTGCTCCCAGTTTTGTTTTTTGTTTTTTACCAAATTGGCAGCCCAGCTCACGCATGCGATGTAAACTGCAGCAACGCATCACAACAAGGACCCAATAAGAACATTGTATGATAAAAATCGAGGCGCTCTGTGCGTCTTCCAGTAAGCCGTCTAAATCAGCTGCTGCACAGCCGAAGGTCGTCAGGCTGGCAAGTGCAGAAACGACCGGAGCTCAGCAATCAGTTTCCAGCTTTATTGTGCAAATACACAACGAACGTTTAGACACCGCCTGTCTCTTCTTCAAAGTCACAAGCAAACAGGGCAGCTAATTACAGATAACCAGAAACGGCTGTCCAAAAATAGCTACAAACTTAGCACAGTCGTCACATTCCCAACACATCTTACGCGCTAGTAGAAGAACTTAAAAGGTGACAGACCGTTTATCCAGGCTTTGACTTTTGTAACATTGTCTTTGCAAATAAATGACCCAGTCCTGTCGTCATCTGTTGTGGTGGGATGGCTGGTGAGATGCGTCAAGTAAAACTCAGCAAGCGGCTGGCGGGCCGCGGCGCCGCTGTCGTCGTCTCAACTTGCTTCACAGCTGAAGCAAAAGGTCTCGTTATAGTTTCGTCAGACTTTGACTCGCCGCTGTGCGAAGCCCATTCCAAGGGGTAGGGGTTCACTTTTTGGAGATGAGCCGTCATGCACGGCCTCAATCCTGACAAATTAAAAGATTATTTATTGGCAGTTGAGAAAGCTGCTGAATCCTCAAAGTCACCAGTCCATGTGGTGGGATCTCCAGAGTCGTTATTGAGGGGAAATAAAACCCATAACGTCAAACGCAAAGGGCAATTGACTTTATTTCACTCTGGTCCAATTTAAAGACGGCCTCGGTTCATACACATAAATTATTCCTAATCTAATAAACGTCTGATAGGCTTTTAATGTGGGAATTTGCAGCATGTTTTAATGTAATATTGTACTCTTTTGCTTCTTTGTTGGCAGTCAAGTAATTTGAAACTAGCACTCGGGGGAAAGTTGTCCAAAAATGTAAAAAAAAAAAAGGAAATGAGATGAAAATAATCTGCGATCCAAATCCCCCATGTACAGTAAACAGAAAACAACTGGTGACGGAAAAAGGCAGACGACGGTTAACACACCTGTCGGATATATAAAATAATCTCAGCGTTTTTCTCACCAGCGTACACAACTTGCAGAGGGCTTCCGGGTGGCATCGACATCCCTGGTGCTGAAGTTGTACCTGAAGGAAGACGCCCCGCCTAGTTTAAGTGAAGTGTTTAAAAAGGAACCAGGAGGAAGTGCAGGGATATAAGAAGATAGTTGAAAGGAAAGACATTTCTACAACATGTTGCTTCATGTTCTCATTCAGGTTGAGAGAGAGCAAGGCCTTATGCAGATAACAGGAAGGTTTCACCCTTGGCATTTAGCCCGTTATCAGACATGCTGGGTTTTAAAATGCTGGCAGCCTTTAGAAAACCTCAGAGTTGACTGATTTAACTGTTGGTTGAATAATAAAAACTTGATCTTTAGTTAAAACATGTAAACAAATGTCCTGTAGTATGCTATATTATTCGCATTAATCGCCTGCTAATTATCGCTCGACATTTCTCCCGCAAACAATCCGCGCTGACGACGCAGCCTTTTCCCCCCAGCTCCCTTTATCGTGTCATTGAATAGGAGCGTCCATCGGGTTGCCGGTTCCTCCATTCTGTCTAACTCGCTATGGAGGACATGGATTTACGGAGCGAGTCACGGTGCTGTATGTAATGTGGAAAGCCGAACAACGGCGCCCCTGGGCCCACCATATCCTCCAGGTCTGGTTAGATTTCAGTTTGTTTATTTTAGGCGCTTTTGTAAGCCCAGCAGTCTGATTAACTCTGGATTTTCGCACAAAGTAAGAATTTTGTTATCGTAATTAATAATTTCCGCTGTCCACTGAAGTATTTCTGTCAAGTTCAGACACTGATGTATCAAACACCTATCTGTCACATGGCACATTTTAACTAAGGTTCAGATGTGCTAAAGCGATCATCTGGGTTGTGCAACAAAGTGACAAGACAGCAAAAAAACCCCAAAAAAGTTAATTCATATGGGTGCAACCACAGCTTTATGTAGGATGTGTTTTTTTATGAAATCTTAAATCACATTTTGGGTTTCCATGCCTGAGAAACAGCTCGAATGTTTACCACCAGCACATCCTGTTTGCGTTTTATTTCACTTGTTCTAGTTTTGGATTTTTAAAACCAAAGACTGGAACTTATTATAATTGGATAGTTTTGTGGCGTTAGAGAATCTTTTTTAAGCCCATCTATTTATATCGCCAAGGGGTGGAAATAAAAATGTCTCCCACCTGCCACTACGGTGTTTCAAAGTTATCAATTCAAAGTTTAAAAGATATAGCATCTGTGTGCACTTGCTAGATTGTCACAGTCTACCATGAAATAAAAATACCACAGTTTCTTGGTATCACATCATTATAGGTTTAAAACTAATGTACAAGATAATTGCTTTAATTAAAACTGCGTTCCAAACTTAGTCTCAAAACAGTCTTCCACTGTAGTTTTTTTTCTTTCGTATTTTCATAAAACTTTTTTCTCTGAAAGAAAGTTTTATGGAAATTAAATTAACTCATACAGAATGACTGACTAAATCTCCAACAAAAGTTATCAACATTTTTTACGTAATTGATAAAAAGGAGGAGATTGAATGAATCTGATGTATTTTGGTGGTGCGACATGTCGGAAAAAATTTGAAAAATAACAAATGAGACTTCAAGTTGTTATAAATGACAGAAGTAGAGCTGTGTGTGTGTGAATGTATGTTTCAGAATAAGGCTTTATTAAATGTAGAATTGATGTGAAAGGATTCTCTCTGAAAAACAAAACAATCTCTCGGGGTAGCGTAATGTTATTTTGTGCCGCCGGACTAAACTCCTCTGACTCCGGCACGTTCTCTAGCTAGCCAATCACACAGTTCGCTGCTGCAAGTTCTTTTCTCATTGTTATGTAAAAAAAAAAAAAGAAATTTTACTTAAAGTTTATTCTCGGCTTCCTCTGTGAAAGTTTGCTCATTGTTGCCGGCCGCTCTACCCCAGGATTTGTTTCTTCTTCTACTGTAAACATAATTCACAGCAGGCTAACCATTGTGCAGGTGCACTGCTGCCCCCTATGTTTTGCTGTTTAAATTGCATTGTGGTCTGTGGGTCGGCTCACATTCCCCCACCATCCATCCATCAACGTACCTCCATTTGGTTGCAGAGGGAAGTGGGGCCCCCTCAATATATTGAGCCGTGGTGATTTGTGCATCGCACATTTTTGCGTCGCTATCATTTAAAAAAAATAAAAGATAAAATTTATAAACGTCATCCAAAATTGTAGAGCAAAGAGCTGTCAGTGTTTTGTTTTTTTTTCCAACACCGACAAGTACCAATTTATGACTGTTTTTCTTAGCTTGAATAGGTTTTCTCCATAGTGCATGCTTATTGGTCCAATAGTTGTGGTTGGAAAAAATGTCTTGTGACTCTCCCCCCCCCCCCCCCCTCATTTCGATCAGGGTTTCTGCTGACGTGAACAAGTTTCTCTCGATTGCAACAAAACAGACGAAGCAGGCTAAAAATGCGTAAGCGTAAATGACCTTATTTGCACTTGTTGATGTCATGCAGTGGTGGGTTACCTCATCTCCAGGATGAGCTTGTGTTTTGATGTTCTTAGTAACAGGTTGCGCTTCCTGAGAAGCGGCCCCGAGGCTGTCTGCAGAGAAACGATTTGGTGCTGATTGAAAACGCTGGTCCCCAACTCTTCCTGCTGTGTTAAATCGGCTTACTGAATCCTTGCTTGTCATCAAAAGAGGTTAGGGTGAAGGATGAGCGCGCAGCGGCGGGCTGAGGTCACTGGGTCAGGTCAAGAAGCGGTCAAGGCGAGGCGTCTTGTTGTGTACGCGCCTGCTGACGTCATTGCGTCGATCATTTAGAGATTTAGCTGCGTGTACACATTCAAAGATCACATGTGTACAATGCTTTTTATTCTTTTATTATTTGTCCGGATTTAATATTTTCCCAAGTGTCTCTTTATTGGTGCTTTCTGCCCCTTGGACCCTTTTTGTCTCTCTTCTGTGTGTTTTTTGAGGCACACGAGCTCGTTGCGTCTCAGTTGATCTCTGGCCTATGGTTCCCCAGACAGTCTGGTTGTAATGGCAGATGATGTCATGGTATGAATCACAAACGGTGACACAAGCTCGGGTATAATAACGATTCCCATCCCCCCCCACCACACACAAACAAGCCACATTACCTGTAACCTGAGCCCGACACGGTTCTGTATACACAGCCAGAATAACAATCAATTCAGTTAGAAACGTTATCCCTGTATTAACACCACACTGCCATTATTCCCTCAAACCTTACTGCCCCCCCCCCCCAACCCCCCCTGTGGAGGTACATAAAGATTATTTGGAGGTAAAACGTCTACTGTTTGTTAGACAGGATGCATTTGCATAAATGCTGCTGTTCAGAAGTTACATTTACTTGTGCATAAATGACATTTTCTGCTTTTATTAATCTAGTTCAACTTCTATGATTTGTTCAGTTGAATTTTATCTGAGAGAATACACTGTAAATTTGAAATTGGGATCTTTCTTAAGTCCATACAGGGTCAAAATTTATACAAGTGGGCAAATATAAACATGGACCCTCCCCACGAGTATTTGGATAAGTGTCTCTTAGTAGGTTAAGGCCACTGCCGTTCAAGAAGCCCAATGTTAGCTCGCACCGGCCATTCCTAATCAAGATTCATTTCAGTTTTATTTATATAGCACCCCTTCACAACACGTCATCTCAAAGCACTTTACAAAGTCAATTTCAATCAAATCATACAGTATGATTTACAGTTGATGAAAATCAAATGTGTGTTTATGCTTTGTCAGCGTTTTCAACCTCATTGCTGTTGAATGTAGGCGAAGCTGAAGTGTTTTAAAGTAGTACGTCAGTATAATGCTGCCACCATCTGTCGTGATAACTTAGACTCACCGGACATACTTTGCCATCGTGGCCAAGTGGCTAAATCTTCGTCTCTTGTGTTCATAAGCCCTTTCTTTAGCAGGCGTTGCAAATTACAGTCGAGCTTGATGGTGTCTATTCTCTCGAACCGTGGTGGTGGCAAACTCCTCACCGTGGACTCCAGTGTTCCTGTATCTTCCAGTGTTATTGTGGACGTGAGCTCCTGGGTTGTTCCTAAACATCATCGATAAAGGTGTTTCATCTGGACAGTGATCCCAAATACACATTAAAACTGGTTCTGGAACGGCTGCAGCAAACGGAGAAATAGCCTCTGATATAAACCAGACCTCAGTCCTTTTTGGAAAGGTGTGGATCGTGTAGAAAAGCACAAAAGCAGCTGCTTTTAAAGGAACTATAAATGATTGAATTCCAAATCATTTGGAATCATTTAACGTTTAATTCCAAAACTAGTAAGATTTCTCAGAATAAATGTATACAAACTGTATATTTATATTCTCCCCAAAGTATTGTGGATTCTTATGTTTAAGCCCAACCATGTGATTGCCAGTGTGTGTAGCGTTGTCGCGTAGTAAAACTTTGAGTGATTCCTGAAAGCGAAGCAACGCCCGGCTGCAGTTTACAGATATTAGGAACAACAAAGAAGAACCCATTTACTATAAAATGAACACTTTAAGGGCAGGTTCCACTTCAAACCCACAAAAACGCATGAGAGCTGGCTATCCCACAGTGCAGTGAGAGGACCGTCTGGTTCTGTTCTTTAAATTTATTTGCAGATATTTCATTTGTGGAATAAAACACAAGAGTGCAACTTGGCACTTAAGTACACTGTAAGCGTTCTGTTTTGTTAATATTGTGCTAAGTTAAAAATAATCTCTTCAAAAACAAATCCAGAATACATTAGAAGTTTTAGCACACGGGCAGCTTGCTCTGTATTGGTAAGTCAACCAGAAAGGATTAAGCTTTTGACACGTTGTTAGAACATTTTCTATGGCGTTTTAAGCAACAAAATGTTGATTTTTCTTTTTAACAAAAGTTTTTTTTTACTTGCTTTTTGTTTTGTGTGTTTATACTCATCGTAAAATCAGCTTAAGTGGTTTAATGAAATATCTGTAGAATGTGACTTTTTTTTTTATCCAATCGCTTGAATAATCATCAGAATAATCAATAGAATACTAAAATAATTGTTGGCTGCAGCTCTAATATCTCATCAGTTATTTAAGAAGTGATCAGTAGTTTTTCTAGATTTAGTTGTCTGGAGTCACTTATGCAGAGCACATCATGGGTGTGATAATACAGAAAGATGCAGAGACTGTCCACTATTTAAAAGAAATCACAAACTGTTTTAGGAAAACAGACCCTGTGTAAAACCATCGCATTTAAAGAGAAACAACGTTGACATTTAATAACTAATTTAGGACTTGCTATATACTCCTCCTCAGACCATTTGTTCAACTCAAAGGATTTTATTTTAATTAATAGATAACAAACAACACTCCAGCTTCATAAGATCCAGTTTATGAAGCTGAATAAATGAGTAAAAAAAATACAAATGTATAGAGCCGCAATGCATAGAATGTGACGCATAGATGATATAGGATCTCTCTGCTTTTGTCATTGTAATTCTTCACAATTTAAGTGGTATATTGGTTACCTTCATTGTTTTTAATCAAGAAATTTAAATTTAAGCTATTACAAGTTAATAACAATGTGTTCCTTTATAGTTTTATTTATATATATATATATGGGCATTTCATAAATAACCGCACAAGGGGTGTCGTGTTTTATTTATTTTTGAATATAACTTTAACATTTTTATAGGCATTACAGCCATAACCATTTAAAGGTTGCCTGTGACAGCACTGGCTGACATGAACAAAGTGATGTGCATAGCCTTTAATACACCAACGTGAGGCGTGATTTCTTACAGACTGGCTGTGCAAACTACGACTGCATGGTTCGACAGGCATGCCGCTGACATAAAAGTCATGGGACAACACAACAGGTAGCAAGAGTTGAGTTGTCAAGGAGAAGAGGCCTGTGCATTACCACAGGGAACTGCTGATCAACTATGAAGCTTTTTATTTCCTTATTTCCTTGTTTTCAGTTTGCTTATGCAGGCATGACTTTCCGTCCTCTAGCTTTGGCTGAATGCTACTGTTCATGCACCGTGAAAAGCCTGCTGCTTCCTCATGTGCACACATCAATACCTCTCAGTCTTCTCCTGTGAGCTGGCCTCGTGGGGTTTTCCTCTGTACGGGCAGAGAACAAGGGAGACGTGGGAAGTTTGAAGGGAAAGGAAGAGCGAGGGAGGACTGGGATCTCTTGTACTCTTGAATTGAAATGGCCCGTGAAACTAAACACCCAAACATGGCAACAGAGAATGTGCAGGAAAACTACCTGTGATCATAATTAGATCTTGAAGCAAACACTACTTAAAGGGTCTCAGTCTCAGAAGAAGGTAGAGAGCAGATGAGGCATAAATCTCTTGTCTTTGTATTCATGCTTCTTTTGCCAATGGAACAGCTGTCAATAAGCCATTTGTCATTTTACATGCTTGATGAAGAAAAGTTTTGTTTCTGTTGTCCAGAGGATACTAGTGAAGGAGTAGGTGTTCGTAAATGTAAGAGACCAAATGACATTTTGGAGGAGAGCAATACCTGCCGCATCTCTAGATGCCCGAGTTGCAGGGGACCGACTTTCCAATTCATTGGTTAGACGCATCTCTCAACCATGCATTCAGAGTCCCCTTGTAACAGGCCTTTGTACGGTCTTCAGCGCCGTACCGCTTTTGGTTTTAGCTCAGGCATGCCCACCAGCGCCAGAAACTGAATTGAACACCCATGCTCTAGATTGCCCCCAGTTTGAGGTCTTCTCCTACACCTTCAAATCACAGTTCCAATTTTCTTTAGGATTTGTGTCTGGGGACTGAGATTGCAATGGAGGAGGTTAATATTGTGACTGCTATTGATTTAGCCAATGTTTTAGAACATTATCTTCCTAAAAGACTAATTGGCAAATTGAGAAGTTTAAATTTAATAAATAAATAAAAATGTATTCACACAAAAATCTATTTATTTAGAAGAAGTCTTCTTCTACACTTCATTTTAAGATGAAATATAGAGGAAGTTATCTTCTACGCATTGTGCTGTATATACGCACCTAGCTTGTGGCCTCTACTTCATTTATTCTTGCAAATATGCTCAATTGGCTGAAATCAGGGAAACTGTCAGGTGAGACATCTAAAGTTAGTGATGATGGAGGAGAGGAACCAGGAGAGAGTCAGGAATCGGAGGCAACAGAGGAGTGACTCAGTCTCTCTGCCGATCACGCAGCACCTACAAACAGCGCTGCCCATGGTGCTGTGACTTGCAACCGGCTACAAGCACTGATGCTGCTGGTGGGAAAATTGGTGGTAGGCACAGTTTCTTGACTCTGGCAACCGGTGGTGGGGCTGAGGTGTGTTGCTGTGGGCGTGTTTACCTGCTGGAGGTAACCGCTGTGAAACAATCAGGAAATAACTTTTTATTCCTCTGAATAATAACAGCTTTATGGATCACTCTGTTATTGTTACTCTGTGCTGCTCTACAAAAGTTGTTGTAACTGCAACTTATATATTTGGGTTGTGCGTCAACCCGGTTGGGACACAGAAGGGGGTGCGTGGCTAAAAATGTTTGGGAACCGCTGGTTTATAACTGGGGTTTTATAGAGTTCATGATATCATTCCCGTTAACAATGTTCCAATGGTCTTTGGAAGAGAAACATGTCCACAACATCACAGATTCTCCATCGTACTTAAATGGGGGCATGAGGTGCATTTTAAAAGGTTTTGTATTTGATATTCTGCAGCAGTTCTCTAATTGTGAGGTAGTTTTTTGCCATCTTGCTTCCTGTGCCTGGTCTCAAGATAAACTTGGGTTCTTGTTCAGCCTTCTTTGTAACTGCTTGAGTTTTAAATTTCTTACTTTATGTTCTGTTTATAGATACAGGAAGGTAGCGATTTATCTATAGCATTTTTGGATTTATGTTGATCAACACAATATTAGGGTGATATTCTTTTTAGGGCTATCAGAAAAGATTATTTTAATAATTGAATATTCTATTAACCCAACGATCAATGAAGCAACCAGATAAAAAAAATGGCACATTCTGCAGTTTTTCCACTTAATAACATAAGCTTATTTTATGTCTAATAGAAATACATGAAAAAATGCGAATAAACAAATCAATCAATTCATTTTTATAATAATAAATGAAAAGGATGCATCTGCAGCTAAAAAGTTTTAAAATCAATATGTTGAAAGCTCAGCCCTTTCTAGTTGACTTGATACAGTGCTAGCTGCCTCTGCAGTGAAAATGGTGATACACTAAAAAGGGCATAAAATTTCACTTGTATATTGAATTCTGGGTTTTTTACATTAAAGAGCATAATTATGTTCAAATAAAACAGAATCCTTATAGTTTACTTAAGGGCAAAGTTACACTCATCTTGTTTTTTAGAGCAAAAACTGAAAAATAATTACACATTCATCAAAAAGGTAAACAGCTAAGTCTCATCCGTAAAAAAGAAAAACTCTGCACATTCATTAGAGCCTCACTCCATTACTGTTATGTGGTCAACGTATGACGACGTTACACTGTGCGTCTCCTGGTTAATTCACTACAAACCAGTAAATAGAAACACGTCTGTTGCGCACTTTCTTTTTTGCGATATTTTAAACGTTTGCTCAAATTTCGCACGAGAATTGGATGGAAACACAGCAACCGTCCGAACTTTTCTAGAAATTTGCGTCATGTCAAGGGAAGTTATCATCCATTTATTTAAGCGCAAAAATGTTTTTTATGCGTTACATACTTAGAGAGAACAAATGGGCTATATTTCTAGTGGGTAACAATGGATTTATTGACCGAAGACGCCAGTAGTTCGTGTCCCGGAGGGATAGCCGTCCCCTAATGCGGGCAGAAGCTCCTCATACTGGGCCCTGAAAAGATGGAAGTACCGCTGGAAGAGACCACCATCCAGACACAGCTACAGGTGCTGGTACTCACTGAAACCGGGTGCGTCTCTGGAGGATCCGGTGAATGCAGTGATGCCGGATTTCCACATTACATACAGCACAGTACCTTTAGTAATACTACACGACAACATGAGAAACTTACACCCCGCTCTGTTTTCACATTGTGGTATGATCCTACATACTCATGTGCTAGCTGGCTTGCTGTGTGGTTTTTATTTAATTTTAAATTACTCTACACCTTTAAAACTTTGTCTCTGAGCTGCTTTTTCCCTGTTGCTGTCTCCCTCCATGGCTGATAACTAAACTTGGCGTCCATGTATCAGCAGGGTAGGCTATCATTAGCTGTAGCCACGACGCCGGAAAGTGCGCTGAGCAGTTAAACATATCTAACGAAGTGTCGTGGCAGATAATTTGCCTCGATGAACTTTAGTAATCAAGGTCCTTGAAACATTCAATAAATCATAACGGCTCTAATTCTCTTGTCTTTTTTTAGTGACTTAGAAAAGCAGGTGTCTGTGTTTCATCACGCTTCTAAGTATCTGTTTATGTACCTCCTCAGCAGATAGATGGCAAATGTGTTGGGTACTTGGGTTGGGTAAAATGTTATCAGTCTTTTCTTAGTAATGTATATTTTTGGAGAATAATAGATATGTATTGTTCGTTGTGTTTACATAAAACAATGTTGAGTTACACTACTTTAGAGCAGGCTATATCAGCTAAGCCTGATCTTTATCAGTTCCTGTATTATCAAGTGTTCACAAATAACACCCTGACATCAGTGAGTTATACTGGATTTTAGCATCTGTTGATGCAACTGTCAAATTAGTTCCACTTCAGAGATTGATATGTCATAGCAATGTAGTGTGCTATTAGGAACCCCTCTATAGACTTCCAATGTCTAATTGTTACATCCTATAGAGAAAACTACAGGTGCAAGAGATAATGCCAGTATTTAGTTCTTTATTCCCAACCTTTGTTATACCGTCAAGACTGTTGGCAGAATCCTACCATAATATTTGGTCTGGTAATTAAGTCTCAGTGAACCTAATTCTTTACCGGAGAGAGAATTTTTTTTTATTACAAACTGTCTAATCTGCTCTGCAATTCGCCCTATGAAGTTGAAATTTAAGGCTTTATGTCTCAGTTGAACTTTTCACCGCACTTCCTTGGAGAAAACCTTTCCCTTTCTCCTCACCCTTGATCAGTCAGTAGCTGTGTTTAGCTGTTTCCATCCTATTCTCATGCGGATGTTGAGCGAACTTTTAAAATATTGCAAAAAAGAAAATGCACATCAGACATGTTTCCGTCTACTGGTTTATAGCCAATTAACCACAGCATAATGTCATCATACGTTGAAATTGGCTGTAATTAACAGGAAGTAGCAATTGCTAACTAGCACGGACCACCGATCAGTATTGGAGTGGGGCTTTAATGAATGTGCTGATTTATTTTTTATTTTTTTTCTCGGATGAGAAGTGCTCGCGTCTCTTCATTGGTCCAAATGCACCGGTTGTTGTTTCGGGCGTTATTGGAATATCAGGGAAGAAGCCAGCGGCAGAAACAGCTGATCAGTCATGTGAGGTAAACGTTCGTTATGTCAGAACGTATTCAACAAACGTGTTTCCATCTCCTCTTTAGCGCATTTACTGTTTTTTGAAAAAGTCAAAAACCACCTCAAGCGAGTGTAAAAACTTTTTTTATGAAGGTTAGTGAGCTAATTCTAATTTTGCTGCTTCCATTAACCTTTTCTAATGCGATATTTCAAAATACGCATTGAAAAAGGTTGATGGAAACGCGACTAGTGAATAGCACTCTGCTGATGTCAGATTTCAGCCCTACTCAACTGAACTCACCGTACTACCTCATGAGATGGGACGAAAAATCTGCCCAGTAGGGAAAAAAACGTAATTGACATGCTCGCAAAGCAAGTTGTGTAAGTTATCTTGTAACTTACAGTGATAGTGATGGTGCCAACCGTTACTGTACCGGTCCGTTGTGGTGAAGAGAGAGCTGAGCCAAAAGGCAAAGCTCTCGATTTACCGGTCGATCTACGTTCCTACCCTCATCTATGGTCATGAGCTTTGGGTCGTGACCGAAAGAACGAGATCCCGGATACAAGCGGCCGAAATGAGTTTTTTCCGTGTGGAGCTTATTTTTAATAATATGTAAAAAAAAAAAAAAAAAAAAAAATTGGTTTATGGTGGGGTTTAGTTTGTCGTTGGTATGAAATGCCTAATGATGCCGGAAAACGAACTATAGGCCTTAAAGATTTTAATGGCCTGGAAATCATGGAAAACTGAGACTTTCAACTGCTTCTGTTCACCACTCCTATATATAATGCAGCAACTGTACGACTCACTAATATTAATTATAACAGAGCTGGTCAGAACTAGGGCCCAAATTATGTCTGTCTGGATTTCTCCAGAATTCTTGTTTCTATTTTCATAATTAAAATCTTTTTCGTAAGCAGTCATTTCAGACGTGTCACCGGACTAATTGCTATATAAATCTAAACCATACAAACTTCAGCTGGAGGCGTTGAATTTACTAATCTCCTCCTAGGTTGCTATGGTTTTTTTTTTTTTTGTTGTTTTTTTCCCCCGTTGGTGCCAAGTTTGGGGCACTTTTTGTAATATCTTCTGTCTTCCTCAATTTAAAAAAAAAAAAGTTCTGCGCTGTCCTTAGTTTGTTTTATTTTTAGGTATTTTGCAGATGTTTACAATCATCTATCTCAAAAATGCTTTGAATTATTTTAAACCTGACATTTGTGCTTTAATCTGATGATCTAAGGATCATCCGCTGTTCCAACTGCAAACAATTTTATTCTTATATTTGGGTTGTCTAAATAATCTCTCAATATTGATGCTAAAAAATGTATTATTCAAAGTTGGCCTACTCATTTGCATCAAAATAAAAACAGGTCCATTCACAATTGCCCAAATTTTTGCAGTCCTTCCGACTGCAGCACTAATAACTGAGACCCTGAGCCTATCGACAATGATCTGCTGCTGGAAGTTTAAACAGAAAGACATATGAAACCTTCTTCGACAGAACAAACACTAAAACATTGTTCAGAAGAACTTTCCCTTCTAATTCAGATGGACAAGAAAAAAAAAAGGCTGAATGATGTCACATACTGGACTAATACCACTAGCTAATGCTACAAGCTAATGCTCTGACACTGCTTTTTGAGAGCAACGTAAAAAGGTCAGTATAGCTCCTGTATCTGCAACTGTAAAGTAGTAAACGTCCTGGATGTCTGTTCAGTGGGCTACTAAATAGTGAAGCAACGAAGCAAACCTGTGCATCCTCCTTCATTACTTCTCTGTTTAGCTGTAAAGCTATTGTAGGCTAATTTGGCTGATAATGAAACGAGTTAAGGTGGAGCCTGACTGAAAATGACAATTAGTGCGGGAATAAAGCAAGAACCTGTAGAAACCTACCCTGCTGCTGTAGTTGGTCGCTGAAGAAAATATACTCCAAAGTGACCATGGGACAGAAATAGTATGGGCTGCTGAGGGAATTTGCATGGACCAGATCCTTGTTTACACTGTGAAAAATACATTTTATATGCGCCAGATTCATGTTTGTTTTAAAACACATTTTATTATAGTTCAGAGAAATTCTTTATTTGTCCCTCAATAGTAACATTTATTTGTATCAAAAGCGAATTGACAGGCAAATAAAAAAGTTGCACACTAAGGATAAGGAATTATAATAAAATAACTGCATGACTGAATCAAAGGTGCATACTACCTTAAATTAACACTTATACTGTGTGTTATTTTGTGTATGGTTTTGCCAAACAAGGAACTGACATTTGAATGATATATTTCTCTAAACGAGAGCCTATTTATTGGGATTGCCCCCCAAAAAAAGGAAGTTTCTCATATTGTAATTAACCATATTTTTTGCTCTTTACCAGAAAGAACCCTGTGTACGCCTTCTAAAAATATTGGAGCGGTATAGAGAGGATTTCTTAGTATCGGTTTTGAGTTTCAAACGTTAGTGTCTCGAGAACCCTACCTGTGGCTACTTCCTGTCTCACCTCTGGTGTTATAGTCAAGTGCTTTTCATATTTAGGCATTCCCAAATATATTTTTACTCAGTTGCTTCAAGTTTCAGCTCTTGAGTAAATATCTGTACAAGACCGTAAATAGGTTTAATTCCTCCATTTAGATGTTGTTGCCAAACAGCAAATACAGACTCAGACAGCAGCTTGTGTAGGATATTTTACCTTTTATATCAACCTTAAAAAAAGAGATATTATTGATAGAGAAATTATTTTTCTCTATAATTAGTTTCTTTTAAGAGACTGAATGAGGTTGTAGCTATCAAAAGTGCCCTAAAATCTTGTTTTGTGGTTAATCCCTGATTATCTTGCAAATTCCCTTGCCTGAATAGGGTTCGGTAGAAGGAATTTCTGCATAGTCTCAGTTTGCATACCTTTTAGCGCTGTCACTGTTAAGTATTGTTTGAAATCACTTTCTACCACTTTCGGTTTTGTGCATTGCTATCCCTTTGTCTTCCATCCTGGCATTGTTGTGGACAGACATGATTTGTCAGATGCGGGCCTCTGAGAGACCGTTATTCAGTGGAACTACGGGGGTTTCCCCTGACTCCAGTCAGAGCGGTGACTCACAGCTGCTGGTGTCCTTGTGGAATCTGGTCAAGTGACTGTTTTAGGGTTGAAAGAATCTCTCATAACCTACTTCCCCTTTGATATCTATTTTTTCCCAGTACGGCTTATACTTGTGGCTTATTTATAGCTGCCAGGTCTTGTGAGAATGCATCAAAACAGTAATGACGTGCAGAAACGTAAACAATTGTGGTTTCGGTATTTCCACCTCTCGTTTTAAAGAAGCATCTTGGTGGCGTTACTAAATTCAAAATCTTAGCAGATCGAGGCTAGGGTGAATAATCGCCCAATGTGATACTTCCCCCTCCACAATCTACTGTTATTTTATCTGAAGCAAAGAAATGCAAACTTTAGACAGAGGGGACATCCTGCTCATCGCTGCATCTCCGTTAACTCAGAGGGCAAGAATGCTCAAAGCCTGCTCAGTGCTGACCTTTGAACATTTCACTCATCCTTTCCAATATCGTTGTTGTGTCATTATAATACTCTGTCGTACTGTGTGTCATGGTAAATCAGTTGCATATGTACAGTAACAGGCTTTTGTAAGGGTAGGGTAAATATAAAACCCTCTTCTCTCTGATCTTTCTCCTCTTTTTTTTTTTTTCCACCTCCTCCAAGTCTCCTCTGGGTGCAATGTTAGTTTCTCATCTGACAGCATTCCTTTGAGAGGGCACAGCCCAAATGACGACAACTTTTGGGAGACTGGAAGGCATTTCTTTGTAATTTCATCTCTGATAAAGCCACACCTTCACGGCTGAATGCACCAAAAAGCACATCCCTTTACCTGGTGGTTCCACATGTTTCTTGCTATGGTTATCAGTGCTCCAATGTATTTATTGCAACATCTTTGCTGTATATTTAAGAGTCTGGGTTCAAACATATAAATAAAAAAAATTTGGCAAACATTCAGATAACCAGTTTAACGATTCAGACATTAATTGTAGCTGAATCTGAGTAGGCTTGGTGAAATCATTCAGTTCATTGCATTCCTGACAAGCCATTTCAAAACAAGGTGCAATGGCACAGCACACCAAAGGGTTAAGGATGGGTGATTATTGCATCATTTATCAGTTTCATTAAAGCAACCATTAGGATATTATTCACTGTGATATTAGATATTAATAATTATATTAGAATATAGTATTTATTTTGTCACCTAAACTATGTAAATAATTTTTAAAACACCCTGACTGTGAAAAAGTAAATTTCTTCATGTTAATTAATGAATTAACTTAGATTAAAGTCAAACAAAAGTATACAACCATGTAAATTTACATTTTCATGTAAATCGTGCCGTATTCTTGGTATAACATCGGTGCATTCATAACTGACAAATGCCATATAATAACTTCCTGACGCCCCTCAACACATTTTCAATAGCAGACTGTAAGAAATCCTCGACCGCGGTCATTATTAACTGAACCAGAAGCCTGGAAGTGACGTACAAACTGCATCAAGGAAAATGTAATCACACCTTCCCATTGTACTGCAAGCTGTCAGTCGGCCTGCATGCCATGCTCCTGCTTGTTCTCGCAAACTCGTATCTTTGGATGGGTTGAGAATTTTGCAAAAAGGACTTCCCTTTGCATACGGTTGGTTTATTTTTGCACCCGTATGCCTGGCATTCCAGCATGTTTAGAGCTGTTGCCTTGGATCTATGTTGATATTGGGGTCTGGTGCAGTTGGTACGTCTCGATTACAAATATTCTCACGTGATTTGAGTGACGGCAAGATATTTGGATGCCAACATGGCAGCACGTGTAAAAGCCATAGAAAGGATTAAAAAAAAATGCTAGAGTTCTCATAAACGATTATTTTAGTGATCGAGTATTCTATCGATTATTCTAACGATCAATCGAGTTATCGGATAAAAAACATTGGCACGTCCTGCAGATTTCTCACTTAATTACTTAGGCTTATTTTATGAGTGATAGTGATAAATGGAAAAAATGCAATTTAGCAATTTTTTTATTAACAAGGATATGTCGCTGCAGGTTGGTAGTGGAACCTGCTCTTTAAGTTATTTTCATTTGGCAGGGAAGGAGCTCTGCTTTGCTGTTCCCAATATCTTTAAACTGTAGCCAGATGCTTTAATTTCGCTTGTCCCTCATTGTTATTTTACAGGCCAATCTAACAAACTCTAACCTTGTCTGTAAGCTGAATTCTCGTGGTATTTGTGTGTTCATAAAGAGAAATATATTGTGGCAGTTTTTAAAGCAATAAGACAGAGGTCATGGTGGTGGCCCCAGCACCACTGCTCAGGAAGGTTGGAGACCTCACCCTGGTCATCGACGGCTGTCCCACCTCCTCATCGCCCAAAGTGCGGAACCTGGGCGTCATTTTGGACTCCACACTCTCATTCAGTTTTCACATCCAGAGCATCACCAAATCTGACAGATTGCAGTATGTCCAGAACTCAGCCTCCAGGGTGTTAACCCACACCAAGCCCTGGCAGCACATCACCCCCATCCTCAAGAAACTCCACTGGCTGCCAATCAAACAACGCATCAGCTACAAAATCCTCCTCCTCACTTACAAATCACTTCACTCACTGGCACCCAAGTACATCACTGACCTCCTCCACCCGCTCACCCAGTCACGGTCCCTGCGCTCCACCAGCAAGGACTTACTCTCCATTCCCCGCACCAGACTCAAGACCTTTGGTGACAGGGCTTTCTGTGTAATTGCCCTACTCTTTGGCACACCCTGCCCCCTCCTATCCGTTCCGCCACTTCCCTGACACAGTTCCAAAAGCACCTCAAAACACACCTTTTCTCTCTTGCCTACCCTCCCTAAACCCCCACCCTGTCCCTACCCCCCCTACTCCCACTCTTGTAAAGCGACCTTGGGTATTTTGAAAGGCGCTATATAAATTGAAGTTATTATTATTATATGATACATTACTGTAAACCTTAATATATTTATGCAAAACCCAATTACCATAAATAAAGTGTTGCTTCGGCCACATTAACATGAGTGAAGTGATATGACAGCGTATTGTGCCGCTAATTTGGACACGGAGCGTTCATCTGCCATATTTATCAACTTTTCTCTGTTATTCCTGGACGCATTTGAATTATTTAAAGTGAGCGAAATAAGATTTCTGTCAGGCTGATTCTATGTGCTGTCTCTCTTCCTCTGTCGACTGTTGCCTACAGGCCGGCCCCCTCGGTTTCAAGGTCAGATAGCCCACATAAAGATGAAGATTAGACACAATACATGCGTGCAAAAAACCTGCAATTTTAGTCCACCTTTTACGTCCTTCTGGGTTATTCTTTTCTGTTGGGAGATTGTGAAGAGTGAACGGAGGTTTACAACCGCATATCTTCCTTCTGTCTTTGGGTGAACTTGATGGAGCCTCGCAATCGTGTTTTTACTGCCACCATTAAAGCCTATAAAGTCCATATTAGAGCAATTGAACATAGACCGAAATGCACGTGTGATTGTATATTAAGGGTTTTAAAGCCTTAAAACCAGTCCACTTGAGCCTCATGTTTACGTCTGCCACCTGCACTCCACACAAATTATAGCGACAGCGGGGTTGTTTGGTAGCCAACATTTTCGAACTTGTATGACTTGAGCGAATGCAATGTGCAATTGGCTTATACTGGTAATACTGGTATACTGGTAATAGCTAGCCTTGAGTGGTCTTCACTCCGTAACAGCCCAAAGACGGCTGCCAGTCTGAGCTACTAGTGCTTAATATGGTGCTCTCACTCTTTGAAAAAAGCTATAGTTGATCATCCTGTTCGGGAACACTTCTTGTAATACTGGGTAAAATGATCCTTCCATCCTGAAAGTAGTAAATACATTATGTATTCACAAAAAGGAGGTTAAAACATCTTTTTCTTTGGGAGCTGCAGGCCTGTAAAAACTCTAACCAATCCCTGCCCCTTGGTCTGAAGGGCATGGATTTCTCAAAGTTTTGTTCTGCTCTCACTCCCTCTGTCCCTCAAGTTCTGGGGGGATCAGCTTATCTATTGGTTGTCCCATATGCCAATCATTCTGCCACGCTCACGTAACAGCAGTGTGCGTGTTTGTTCCCTGTTAGTTTCCGCCTGCTGGATGCGCACTTCTAGTGTTTATGTATCTGGTTAGCTTAGCGGCTAGGCTAGCGGTTAGCGCCGCTGCTCTCACCGTAGACTTTGAACATGGCTGAGAGTCGCATGAAGCGAACCGCGTTCATGTTTATGAGAAGCAGAGGAAGGCCTCAGTAGAAAGAAATAAGACCAGAGTGAATTTGGGGAATTTTTAAGACACGAGCCCCCTAACAGAGGAAGAACGAGGTAAGCCGGTCTGGCGCATGCGCAGTTGTTCAAAAAGAGACTTGGGGAAACTTCCGAAAAAATTGCCAACCCTAGCTTTAACATCTGAATATTTCCTGCTCAAAGGTGTACATGACGTATTTTTCTTTTTTTACTTTTACATTATTTGTAACCTGAATCTGTTTCGAGTTTTATATTTGCAGTTAACCCCCCCTCCCTTACCCTCGGTAGTTACATTTACTCATTTCGATCCCTTCTCTGAATCCACAACTCACCTACTTTCTTTTTGTTGTCTCATATTTCAGGTACAGGAGCAGGTCCACCCAACCCTGAAAGCAAAGGAGGATGCCCTGCAGCACATTGAAGAGCTGATCCTGCAGCTGCTCAACATGCTGTGTATGGCCCAGCCTCGCACAGTGCAAGATGTAGAGGTGTGACCTTTGCTTTCTCTTCTGGCATTTCTTTTTAGAAATGGAACCTTTTAATATAGAAAACACTCATGTGTATCCATAATATAAAGAAGAGACTTTCTGTCTTCCCTCTCAACAGGAACGTGTGCAGAAAACCTTTCCCCACCCTATAGATAAGTGGGCAATTAACGACGCCCAGGCAGCTATTGAGAAACGTAAGAGAAGAAACCCCTTACTTCTCCCTGTGGACAAAATACACCCATTACTTAAGGTAAAGACTGACCTTTCTTTCTATGTTTTGCCCTTATTACTTGCGGAGAAATGTTTGTGTAGTTTAGGTTATAGTTTTGGCAACTTGTCTAATGACATTGCCCCAGAGTATTCATCCTGCAAGTTCAGACAGACTCTTAAAATGATCTTGAGTCAACCTTCAACCGCTGAGGAATAGTTCCTGGTTTTTGCTGTATCTAATGTATTTTGCTTTGTCTTGAATTAGGAGGTTTTGGGCTACAAAGTGGACTACCATGTGTCCTTGTACATTGTGGCGGTACTTGAATACATATCAGCTGATATACTCAAACTGGCGGGCAACTATGTCGGCAACATTCGGCACTATGAAATCACCCAGCAGGACATTAAGGTCTCCATGTGTGCAGATAAAGTAAGAAGTTTGAGTTAGTGCACATTGTGTGGAAGTAATGGCTATATTTAAATGCCTCTTACTGATTGGTTCTGTGCTGTGTCTGTCTTAGGTGTTGATGGACATGTTTGACCAGGAGGAGGACATTGGCTTGATGTCGCAGTTCACCGAGGAGCCCTTGTCTCTCGCGGAGCTTTCTTATGATGAACTGGTGAAGCTTGAAATCGCAGAAGAGCGGCAGTATCTGCGAGAGCTCGATCTTATTATTAAAGTGTTCCGGAACCATTTCCTGTCGCACCCCAAAGTCTTCACAGATGAGGTGAGGCGGGCCTTGAACTAAAGCTCACAACATCCCAATGCTGCTTTTTCAGGGGGTTCTCACATCCTTTTGAACCGTTCACTAACACTCATCAGGGTTCCCACTAGGATTTTATTAATCAGTGGTGCTGTTTTTATTTTTTTTATTTTTTTTGGGGGGGGGGGGGTTACGTCATCTAATTTGCATATTTGTTCATACATTTGGGCTCAGGCTGTAGGAGAGCTTTTGCCAACACAAAAAAGTTATTGAAAATAGTGATTCAATGTGTTTGTAACTAAAAATTACATATATAAAATGATTTATGAATTTGAATACATACTTGAATCCACACTACATAAAACATACGGTCCCAAAGAGACGGCTATCAGAGGCACACAAGGTGAATAAGTGATTGAACCTGTGTGTGAATCAAATTCAGGGAATTATTCTAGTGCAACAGTTTCAGAGACAAAATAGGTTGCTTTAAAAACTATATTAACGTGACAAGGCAGCAGCAGCTGTTTTATGCCTGTGAGACAGCGCTGAGGGAAGTGGGAACTCTCATAGCAAGCAGCTCTCGCTGCTGCCTCAACACGCTGACTCCAGAATGGCTTTCGGTAAAGTCGCCACTAAAACAAAAAAAGTTGCTAAATATAACAACAAAGACGCTATATGGGCAACACTGGACTGTTCTGTCTAGTCTTCCTTCCTTCCTGAGAGCAGCGCACCGCGGCACCGTAGCCGCCAGCAGCTTTGCAGCCAGACGGGAAGAAGCAGGCAGTGTTTGTTTTTCAAAATAAAGTACATTTTAACTTTTCATGGTATTTAAATTAATTTCAGACTCAGATTATGGTTAGTATACATGTGTAAATATAGTCTATATATATATATATATATATATATATATATATATATATATATATATCTCATATGCTTTACATTGTTTTGACGTATTTAAAAAAAATAACTTCATTCTGAAAGTGTGACGTCTTTTATTTTGGCTTATCTTAACTGATAAGATAAGGCAGAATTGAATAACTTAGAAGTAGTCTTCATCCTTTCCGGTTCCATCCACTTTGTGGCATCCATGCGTAACAGTGATAGTAAAACTGACATGCTTGGTGCTTCCTGAGCATCATATCAAATTACCTTTCATTTAAGTTTGGCAGTTTGGTTCAGATGCTTAAAACTTGGATACAATTAGGTGTGTGTCACAACAATGATCCCAAAACTCACATGGTTTTGGGATGGACATATTGGGCTTCAGGAATGGCCTTCCCAAACTCTGTAATGGTCTTAAAAGCCAGTTCAGTGCCTGGAACTAGACTTTAGATTAGATTGGCTCTAAAGTTTTATCAGGACGAGATGTCAAATCTCTAGCCAGAGTTATCCCAAAAGCTTATTGGTGATCACAAAAAGCTTGTACTTGCTCAAGGACATATAACCAAATATTTCAGGATTTGGGCTTCATCTGAGCCTGCGTGTAGAATTTTGACCTTGTGTTTATTCAAGAAAATTCACAATAAAGTTCAGTTTTACAGCCAGTTGTTCTTACTGACATGTATAGAAGCTGTTTGCTCGTGTGACCATTCAACCGTTGAAAAGTTAAAAAGTACCGTTAAAGCGCCAAAATCTACATTCATGTCTATGGTGACTGTTTGTGCACTTTTTGAGTTATAAAATATATTGTAAGCATGTTGCTCCATAAACAATGTACCAAAATTTCAGAGTACAACGACTGGTTCTTAATTCTAGCTTTATATCAATTTATTGATGGAGGTGGATAGAAATAAATATTGTATAGCAGATGCAGCACAATGTTATCAGTTGGAACCCTACTGTTGTACATTTAAATGATACAGAAAAAATAAGACATAAAATATACAGAAAGTAAAATCCATCAACATTTTTGATGCTGCTACCCCTGTCCAATCACTAAATGCATTTAAAATTCTTCTTATTTTGGGTAAGTACCGTAGCTGTGGGCAGCTTACTGCAAAGCCACCTTATTCACACATTCAGCAACCCAGCAAAGCAACATAAGCCAAATCCACACTAAGATCATTTAAAGATTAAAACTGAAACTTGAATCTTTTGAGAATTTGTGTCAAAAAGCCATTTTGAATTTCCAAATATGCCTTTTTTATGGGTTTCTTTCACAGAAGCAGCATCCATTCACCACAGTAGAGCATGTTTGTCCTCAAATGGGGGATATTTTGTTTACAGCTCACAATTAGCAACTGAAACTTCACAGCGGGTGCTAATTATTGTCAAATTTGTCTTTTCTGTGGGTTGACTGTCCAATCACAAGTAGTTCTGTTTACACAATGGTTGCGACAAACTTTTATCTGCACAAAGAAATTTATTTTCTCTTTCAAGCTCATCCAAAGGTACAGACTGCTAAATACTACAGCAGCTCACATAGGGCTCAAGTGTGCTCAGTTCCTTTCAAACATTTTGGGATAACTATAGATTAAAAAAAATTGAATGGACTGTGTATAGGTTTAGAAGAACTTAGTGGAAAGTTGAGTTTCATGAATTGCTGTGGCTTTGCATATTTTGGCTTGGGTAATTTGTGGTACCATTTGGGTGAGGAGCATAAACCTTTGTGAGGCCCAAAGGAACGCAGAACGTGTAATTAGGTTGAGACTGGAACAACATCTGCATCCCCCACCAGAATAACCTCAATTATGTCTGTTGAAATACAGCATCATGTAAAGTTACTCAGAGATGTCAGGAAAGTGCTGCAGTTACATAATGGCATGGCTGAGCTTGTTTTTAGACTTGAGCAGTCGGTAAACAGTACAGTTCCCATCTTCTGCAGTAATTATTTTCTTGGGAATATAAGCCATGCTGTTGTTGCTTAGAACACAGTCTCTTTTTTTTTCTAATCAAAGAAACACTGGCTGAGAATACAAGCTCAGTCAATGCCCTGCAGACATATTCATACCCTCATAACAACCATAAAAAAGGATGCATGATTATCAAACTTTTCTTCTTCAAAAAACATGGACACGGTGTGCATTTATATTCTGATATTTTTCTCTAATACCACTAAATAAAATCCACTTCAGAAGTTGGCTAATGACCAATCTAAAACATCTGAGAATGGGATGAAGCTGGAAAGACATGACCATCCACCTAAACTGGCCCTGCAAGGAGAATATTATTTAACATTAACTTTATTGATCTCACAATGGAGAGATCAATAATAAAAAGTTGCAGCAACACACATGTGGAGAGAAAATAGTTAAGAAATGTGGAACAAATGTATGAAAACAAGTGTATATATATATATATATATATATATATATATATATATATATATATATATATATATATATATATATATTTGAATAAATAAATAAAAACATTACTATGCATACACATACACACACATCCATATACATGTAGATTTGTCTATGTACACATGTTTACAGAAGCAGCCAATAGGCACATGATAACTGTGGAGGAGCTGCAGAGATGAACAGCTCAGGTGGTGGTGACAGAACAGCCAGTAGTTGTGAACTCCACAAACCTTACTCTAGTGGCAAGAAATCCATTATTTAAAGAAAGCCATAAGAAGTCCTTGTTGCATACAGCACTTGTTGTTTAGGGGAAACAGTAAACATGTTGATGAAGGTGCTCTGGTCAGATGAAAAGTGAACTTATTTGCCCGCCTCCAAAAGACTCTTTGTTACTCACCCCAATGTGCCACACCAAATGGCGTGAAAAGGATATATTAATAGACATTTTACATTTTGAATTATTTATCCCGCCAAAACTATTAGGCACACTAATGCAAAGATTATTTGGGGGCTAGAGGTCACATTTCTAATGGCTTATATTTATAGTGACAGTAGTTTGGTGCAGAATAAAAGCTAATGGCTGATTTAAGATTCAGACGCACCCTGCCCTTTTCAACATAGGTCAAAATGAACAGTCTTGGACTTAATTTAGAAATAGCTTTTCTGCAGACAGCCAGTTACCTTCATGCATTGATAATGTCATATTATCACCGTCAACCTTACTTGGAAATATGTCTAAGCTCATCTTTATTTAAACATTCATTATTTTTTTTTTGGCAATTGATGTTAAAGCAAGTGCTCATCAAGTTCTATGGTTGAAGGAAAGACGAACTAGATAACCTCAAGGCTAACAACAGCAATAACTAAGATATGAGTATAAAAATTAACTTAAATGAAATAATCCATGCAGAAAATGTTGCATGCGCAGTTGCTGGGTGTAACACTAGCAGCGTAGAGATTAAGAAGTGAACTCGGCGCTGTTCTCAATGTTCTGCATGCGAGCGTACTCAGACGAGATGGGAGAATAACATAAAAGCCATGATGGGGGGTGGCCAGCTGAATGAGCTCTGACTGCTGATAATGGCTACAGTTGATGGATAATATTAGTGGCTGTGATACTAAAGCTCACAGAATGGTGGAAAACATTAAAATAATAATAAAATAATAAAGAAAAAAAAGCATCATATAGTTGTGGGTTAATTGTCACTGAAACTTTTGAGCTAGTCCCACAATTACAGATTTTTCTGATGCCATGCAGCTCTTTCTATGTATATTAATTAGGCTGAACAATGGAGTCAGGAAAACACACCAGTGCACTGGTCCAATGAGACCAAAGTATGAAATTTCTTGACCTGCTTATAAAACACAGTGACAGAAAACACACATTGCTATCTCCCTGAGCACACCTTCCCATCACTGGGTTGTGGTGGTGGCAACATGATGCTGCCTGTTGGTTGGCTCCTGCAGGGAGCAGGGAAACTGGTCAAGGTTGAGATAAATACAGTCACCAGGAATGAGAAGTTTTTAGTCTTAGCTGGCAGATTTTTGCTTTAGCATGTAGGTGCGAGTCCTACAGGCCTAACTTTTGCCATATTTTGTGGTATTATTGCAATATTAAAAAAAAATGACTGAGGGGTTATATGAAATGTCTTGACACGAGCATAACTGAATGCTAATTTTTCTAAATATGAACAGCACCTGACTGTCCTACCAAACAGGAATGTGTAGGATGCTAGGAAACGCACGATCTACTGCGCGCCTCTCACAACCCTGGCCACGTTGTACACATATGCTTTATGCAGGGCTTCTCTTTTTGCCCTTGTTCTTCCGTGCTGTTTCCCCCGCTGGTCCTCTGACTGGCACGTAAAGCAGTCGAGAATAGCGGCGCTCACTCCCAGAGCCATCTAAGAGTTGTGTGTGCACTGCTTTTCTGCACAGCATCACCCAAATAAAGCCGTTTCATGGAGCACATCTTTGTACAGCGACAGGGTTTTTAGGTCTTTCCTAACATTTTGTAGCACAAGTGTCAATGACCTGCTGTCTTTTTAAGTGCAAGCAAGGATATAGTGACAAGATTTCTGCCAGTGCTTTTAAGCAGTTTTATGGAATGCCAGTGATGCCAAAAATTGTGCAATTGCTGTGTTGGGTTCTGGGCCCAGTGCAGAATGCTCTAGGATGGAGAACACATGATGTCTTTCCTTAAGTCATAAAGGAAGTTGTTTGTCCTTTCAAGAACAAAAATATTCTAAATAAATCCACCTTTTAATCATCCCCACCGTGTTAAACAGATTACTGTCCCCGAGAAATGGTCATTGTCCTTAACTTTCATTGTTTCATCAATTTCGCCATAAAATGCTTCTAGCAATGTTAAAATGCAGAATTTATTACTCTATGTTGAAGACGACAATGATTTTGAGTGCAGAGTATGTTTTAGCGGGACATGGGTTAGGTGTTGGAACAAACTATTTTCATTTCAGTCCTTTTTCAATTTGAAAACGGGTTTCCAAATACAAATTTGTAAGTTGCAAACTGTCAAATTACATCTGGATTCAGAGGTTCCACTGTATTTAAAAAAAGTCATCGTGCAAATACTTCTCCAAAAACAAAACTTACTACGGTCATATAAAAGTCTTCTTCAGTATGCCAGTAACATAGAATAATGCAGGTATAACCCTTCAAAGCACATGAAAATCCAGTTTATTCATGTTTAAGAATATATTTATTTCTCATGGGAATAAATATATTGGAACTAGCAAAGGAACAAATAGTCCAAACATCAACACCAAGTAATAGTCCCATCCATATGGTCAGTAGGCCATCCCTATTACCATATACGTAGATAAAAAGATCTTCAAACATATGTATTGTTGGTAGATGATTCCTGCTTCAGCTGTTTATTCCATGTAGGATACATTTAAACAGAAATGGAAATTGTCTGTCCTTGTTGGTGCACTCCATTAGTCATATTAATCCATATAGAAGAAATAAAAATGTAGCTCTGATCATGCCTATGGAGTACAGCTTTTTAAGAAAATAATTATTTGTGTTGTTCACATAGCTCACTAGTTTTGTTTGTTTGCTGCAGGATGTTGAGGTGATCTTCAGCAACATCTTGGACATCCATGAGCTGACGGTGAAGCTATTGGGACTTATTGAGGACGCAGTGGAGATGACTGCTGATGGCAGTCCTCATCCACTGGTGGGCAGCTGCTTTGAAGACCTAGCAGAGGTAACATAGCTGGTTTTACTGGAAAATCTACTAAACTACATGCATATAAGTCTTTGTGGCGATCATGTCATCTAAATGTGAAATAGCCATATCACCAAAGGCTAAAGGGTTTTGTAAACTGCTTTGTAGTAGCTTTCGTGCAAATTAAGATTTTCCTTTCCCCTGGTAAATGTGTTTAGCTTAAATGTTTTAAATAGGAAGTAGAAGATGCATAAATGTCAGAGACTTAAACCAAAAAAAAATAATACAGCTGACAAATTAATTCAGTCTGATATTTTATTCAATAGAACTCCACATTTGTCGCCTCCGGAAGTAGATCAGTAATCACCAAAATACAGAGAAGGGTACGTCTGCAGGCTGTAAACTGGAGTTTCAAAGATTTCATCAGTTTCATCTGAAATAACATTGGTTTGTTCGATTGGCCCCATTTTCCCTCCATTTTTTTTCAGTTCTTCCCGTCTGTTCCTTACTTTAAGCAGGACACATAGTTTTGCAAATTGTAGTCATATTTTGGTGTCTGGGCTGGTGGAGTTTCTAGCGTAAATGGAAAGTAGCCATTTGATACGAAAAGCTGTGTTTTCAGGGAGATCTTTCGCTGACGGACACGCCGTCGTTCCGGGTGACATCGAGATAGATGCTCAAGGCCCCGCCTATAAGACTATGAGTGAAATGCTGATAAAAATGACCAAACAACTGTTTAAACAGATCATCCTGCTGAAGTTTATGTGGAAGAAACAAACTCCCTAAATTGTCTGGAAACAGTTGGTGTGAACGCCGATGCGTGCTCATCCAGTCCCGTGTTGAGCTTAACTTGGATACATCTTCCTTTGTTGCAGGGAACGCCAGCAATGACATTTAATCTTAGCCTTTTCACTTTTTATGAACCAAAAACAGATGGATTGAATATCATTACAGCAGATTATTTTTCCACCAGTGGGTTCCATCTGTGTGAATTAAGCTATTGTAATTATTAATGCTTTGGGTCATTCTGTGTGTTTTGTAGGAGCAGGCGTTTGACCCGTACGAGACCCTGTCTCAGGACATCCTCGGCAAGAAATTTAATGAGCACTTCCATGAAATGATGCAGAGACAGACAGTTCGTCAACACTTCTGGGTGAGATTTTTGACTGCTAAGAGAACATTACACTGAACTGTGTTTTGGTTTTTTTGTCTGTATTTAGAAAAAAAGGGAGGGAAGTATTGTTTTCAGTTTTGATCAATTTGCCCATCATTGAAGCCGTAGTCGTCTTATGTTTTGAATTTGAGTGACTTAATAGACTTAAAATTAGATTATTTGTGCAAAACGTATTGGTCATCTTAGGTAAACTTAAACTCCTTACATCTGAGAGTTACATCTTACTCATAATTGTCCAAACTTTCCTAAAAACTCACAAGTAGCGTTTAGACTCGGCCAGCAGTGTCTTGGTATGTGTTCCTGCTGCTGTTTTGAACTGAATCTGGGTAAATATGGTCTGAAGGCATGTCATGACTTATTCGGCGTCCTGTGCACACTTTATTCTCCACTGTTGTTTTGTTTTACTTGGACATTCCTCATGAGAATAGCATTGAAATAGGCCCGGTGGGGTGCAGTTTGGCAGCCTTTGAAGATGAAATATTTGCTGATGTTTTCTCAGGCCAAAAACTATTGTGGCTAACTGCACAGTCACGAGCCCGCTTACTGTAACAGTGTTCACAAAACAAGCCAATTTCTGCTCTTTTCACGCTTTTAAACCAGAATATCTACTTCTCATCCATTGCATATAGTTCTCTCTCTGAAGGCAAAAAGAGACCAGCTGACTGTGCGTACGTGAGCAGTCTTGTAGCTCAGATTGAGGCCTCACTGTTTACTCGAGAACCACCAGTCAGACCCCAGTTAGATCAACAGTGCAGCCACCATACCCTGAATACTCACACCCAGTGTTTATTTTCACATACTCTTTGCATGAGAAAAAGTGAGGACGGCTGCAGAAGTTAAAAATATAGGTTTAATTTCACTTCACATCGATCATAATTAAAGAAAAACACTGTATCACACAGGCAAAAGGACAGCACACAGTGCCCTGCAAATGTTTTCATACCCATTGAACTTTTGCACGTTTCGTTATATTACAAACAGAAGCTTTAAAGTAGTTCAGGGGGATTTTATCTGATAGGCCAACACAGAATAATGCATCCTTGTGAAGGGGAAATAACAAAACCGAAATAAAAATCTGTAAAGAAATGAGAAATGCAAGCCACACTTTGTGGTTTTTATCTTCTTTTTTTTTTTTAATTCATGTATTATTTTCCTTCAAGTACCCAGGTTGTTTTTACATTGTATTTAGGTAATTAGAGCACCAAATCAGAAATTTAAACAGATTGTTAGCTTTTATTTATTTTAGTAGTAACTATAATATATATTATTACAGAAAACATAACTTTCTGGTCTTTGGATATTTTCCCAGTGTTTAATTTTCATCTGGCAGGTAGATGTTATTTAGAAACCTTATAAAGTCACGTGTTCAAGCACAGATGTACGTTTGAGCACGCTGGTCATCTTTGGTCCCAAACACCGATAGACAAAGTCTTGAGAGCTAACCACATCTCCTCGTTTCTCCTTTTTACAACATGAGCTAAGGATAGGAACAAACTCAGCTATGGCCTCTGACACAGGTGAATATGTATTGCAGCTCTTGCTGCTATGGGGATCAAACGTGAGGCAGTGACATCATTTGTTGCCTCTTATCCCCCTTCATTGTGTCGTCTCATTGGACCCGCTCCGTTTTCCCTTTGACTCGCCGCCTCTCTCTCTCCCTGGCTGTCAGATGGATGTGTCTGTCGAGCTCTCAGCCCCTGCACTCTGCACCGTCTGGTATTGTGGGTAAATTACATTGGCCTTTTAAAAATAGAACAGTCAGGCACACTGCTTGCGATTTCTCTCCCGAGGAGGAGAGTGGTGGGGTGCGAATGACCCAGAGCACATCTCTTATCGAAAATAAGCTGAGAATTATCATGTCAAAAGACAACAACTGAGCTTAGGACTGCGTGTACCTCTGTGTCACGGGAACATGTTGTGCTCGGAGTCACTGTGTTTTAAGCAATTATAAGATTGTGTTTAGATTAGAGCTGCGTTTACAATTATAGGTAGTCTCGGTTCAGGAAAGGCGTGTAAAGCTCGACTTGGATGTGTAACATACAGAAGGACGCTTTCATCTCTGTTTTTTTTATTAAAAGTGCAAGTATGTCAGTAGATGTATCCTGGTGTTGTGAAGCATGGAGGTCGTTCGATGATAGGTAGGATCCTGTGACATGCACCCACTTCCCAGGATGCTCCTCTGCAAGCCCGGTTGTGGGACGTTGGATGTTACCTAATCTAATAACAATAAACGGAGAGACAGGAGTATTAGAGCAGGTGTTCCCAAAGTGGAGGCCGGGACCCGCTGGGGGGCGGCGAGACACCTTGAGGGTCACGACATGATTTGATGGTGATGTGCTAAAAAAATAAATAAAATAAAAAATAGCATTTCTTTATTTGTGAAACCAAAGTATAACTTTACAAGATGCAACATTCCTCATTTTAACGCAAGGGGAAGGTTGCACTGTTTTCTAAGAGCTCCTATAAAAATACTACTCTATTCTCTTAATTTTAAGACTTTATTCTCAAAATTAACCAAAAAAAGGAGAAAAGAATCACCTTTGATTTTCAAACATAAAGGATCTTTCTTTTTTTTTTTCATAACCGCTACAACCCTCAGTGTATTTGATTGGGACTTAACTTGTTACAAGCAGCACAAAGTAGTAAAAAAAACCTGTTATGTTGAAGCAAAATTAGTCATATTTTTCAACATTTTTGAATACTGTGCATTTAAGCGCCCTGTACTCAGACACCCTTAAATAAAATCCAGTGCAACTAATTGCCTTCTCAAGTTACCTTCGTAGCTAATGAGTCCAATTGCATGTAATTAAACTGCGAAGCCAGCCAAGGGAAACATTAATTAGAGAATAAGGCCAAGAGGCTCACGGTAACTCTGGAGGATCCCTAATGATCCGAAGCATGTGGGGATCTTTTTACAATTCAACTGTTTGTTGTGCACTCCACAAACGTATTTATGGAGGAGTCGCCACAAGCTTACATGGAGCCATAAGAAGTTATGTTTGCCGTTGGCCCCAATCCATGGTAAGGAGTACAGCAAACGCGTTGAAAGTGCCAGGAGCTCTGGTCAGATGACACCAAAATGCAACGTATTAACCTACATTTAAAACGCTATACGTAGCAGAAAATAGCCCTGAATGTGCTGCCCTCTGCAACGACACGGAAGCTGGTCGGCTTTGACGAGATATACTTTCCAGCAGCACATCAGCCGTAAACATGCAGTCAGTTCTACTGTAGAGTGGTTTAGATCCAAGCATGTTTATCTGTTGGGATGATATTGTTGTCAGCACATTCAACTATGTAAAGAGCAAAGTATTTAATAAGAGTATTTCTTTCATTCAGATCGAGGATGTGTTATTTTAGCGTTGCCTTTATTTTTGTGAACAGTGTATGAATGGACACGAGTTTTAGTGTTTAGGTCTTCAACTCTGGTTGAGACATACCCCAAAATACATGAATCTGTAATTGTGAAATGCAAATGTACGCACAAATTTGCAATTGTTTTTAAATGTTTTATTTTCCTTTCCGCTTTTCAGTTGTGTGCGCCTGTGTTTTAGTCCGTTACATAAAATCTCAATAATAATAATAATAATAGGATGAAGTATTTGGTTGTGACATGATAAAGATGTGAAAACCTTATGCAAGGCCTCCTAAGGTAAAGATAAAGATAAATCAGGAAGACATGACAATTTGTTTTTTATACCATGATAAACGGTGTCCTATGAAACACAGACGTAGGCAGTTGTTTACTCACTACTTCCCTACAGATGTAGTAACATGGACGATAATGTTCCTTATCCACTTATTTCATAGAGCGAATGTGCAAAGATTGCTGACATGTCAGTAACATGATCAAGATGTAGCTCATTGTTCCCCCTCTGTCCATCAGTGTGTATCAGGCAGCTGATGCTTTTGGACTCGGCCTCCCCTCCCCAGACTCTTTCTCTGCAGCCAGACGTTGTAGCTGCCGCTGTGGAGTCTAAGTGCAAGGATATTGATTCTGAGTCATTCATCAGGGGATCAGAAATTAAAGTAGATACTTTGGCCCCACCCCGACAGTTTTCTTGCTGGCTTGCCTGTCATTCGCTTTGATAGCCTCGCGCTTGTGGGCAGAAACACGCACAGGGACCTTGTTTGGCATCGCAAGTTTGAAAAGACTTACTTAGCTTTCACTTCTGTCCTTGGCCCCCCGCAGCCAGAAGCTGCAGGCTGCAGACATGTCGAAACACATCACGCCAAATTAGTTACGAAAATGAAAGTGACTTTGAATAGTAGAAATGACTGTCGCTGACCGTTTTGGTGACTTTTGGTTGATAATTAAGCCTTTATTGTACAAAAGTTCCACATATTATCAGGCCGGTTAATTTCCAACTACTCTGGTTTCTGTCTCTAGTCTAATCCGGGGGGCTTTAAAGAGTGCGTTCAGTATGTCCTTCCCCAGCTGATGAAGGTTCCCGTCTACCACTGTCTGCACTACTTTGAGCTACTGCAGGTATGTACCCATAAACAGGTTATTCCTCCCAATAACACTTATTGAGCACAGCTTCTGAAATCATTCTAAGGGGGATGTCAGGTTTGTTTGTTCGTTATATATCCTAAATAGTTTAATGCATGCTTTGATATTAGCCTGCTGAGCTCAGGGAGTTATTCTGATCTACAGCGCCACTAGACTCCTAACAATAAAGAAAAAAATTAAAACCTGATGCTAAGTGAAAGTATTGGAACCACTATTACTAAATGCAGAAATACCACAACAACAGATTTATGACAAACCTTTTGAAGTTTTGTCATCTGAACTGCACTAGTGACTACCTAAAAAGGTAAAACCTACTAATTAGATGTGATATGAACAGTCTCTTCTTATTTAGAAAACATCATGTACGTAATAATAACCATATTGATCACATTGCTTTGTTTAGCACAGAATTAAAAACCCCTTAATGTTAACCCTGTCCTTTGACAGCAGCTCCTCAGTTTCTTTCATAATTGACGTATCAGTTATTTAAAATTGATGCATGCAGGAGTCTTCTGTCTTTTACAACCCTTAAAGGAGTTATTAGGATGTTTTTAAATTACATTTTTTTGGCACGACTACGAGAACAACTGTAGGCTTTTCAAAAGGCCCCCGGCTCGGCACCTTAAAGTCTGCTTTTTCACACATATGCTTTGGTCGTCATTTACACACCAAAAGCTTGAAAAAAAAGTGTGAGACTGTCATTGTCTGATTGTTGTCGAGAACATGAGAGCCTGACTGAGCACGATGGATCGGGGTAAGTTGTTTTATATGGTGAAGTCAGAGTCTCTTGTCATATTTCTGACTAAAACACGCTTTTCCTGTTTGGATTAAACGCACCACACTCTTTATTCTTGTACCGGACAATGACGAGGAGGATGAATCAAAATGTATTGCATCTTAGATTATTTTTGCTCTTAGGCATCTCCGTGCTTTTCAAATATATTTTGATGAATGTTATGAGTAAAAGCCTGATATGTATCCGTTTCTGTCCCGTTTTTTTACAGCAACTTCAGGAACGTAGCGAAGATCAAGATGACAGAGAAGGCCTGAAACAGGCAATTACAGCCTTGCTTAACCTGCAGTCCAGCGTGGAGCGCATATACGTCAAACACCAGCCTCGTCGTAAACCTGTGTATGTTCCCACCCACAGGATAAAAATCATTACAATTATTTTTATTTTAATTACTGCACATGTGACACTAAAACATGTTATCAGCTTGGCTTTTTAGTCGTTCCATGTCAAGTTATGAGTTGGTATATTTGTGATTTGCTCTTTTTGATGAACTTCACTGTTTCCTCCAGTGAGGCCATTTACCGCCGGTACAGCCGGCAGGTCCGCGGCAAGCAACTAGCCATCAAGCGAATGATCGAGATCCAGAAAAGCATCGACGGCTGGGAGGGGAAAGACATCGGCCAGTGCTGCAACGAGTTCATCACTGAAGGGACACTTTTACGAGCAGGTGCCAAGCACGAGAGACACAACTTCCTGTTTGACGGCCTAATGATCAGCTGCAAGGCCAACCAGAGCTCACGACTCCCGGGGTCCGGCAGTGGGGCAGAATACCGCCTCAAAGAGAAGTTTTTGCTCAGGAAGATCCGCATTGTTGACCGCGAGGACTCCCCAGAGCTGCAGCACGCTTTCGAGTTGATTTTCAAAGACGAAAACTCTGCGGTTTTCTGCGCACGGACAGCAGAGGAGAAAGCGAACTGGATGGCGGCGCTGATGGCCCTTCAGTACCGCTCCACTTTAGATCGCATGTTGGACTCCATACTGCAGACGGAGGAGCAGCAGCGTCCTCTTAGACTGCCCTCGCCCGAGGTTTACCAGTTTGCTGTGCAAGACTCTGAGGAGAATATAGTGTTTGAGGACAGAGTGCAGAGCAAGACGGGGATCCCCATCATTAAGGCCGGCACAGTGGTCAAGCTCATAGAAAGGCTCACCTACCACATGTATGCTGGTAAGCTGTTGCAGTCTCCTCACTCGTGCAAAGAAAAAAAATTATCTTTGTTGTATTATTTCTATTGTTTGTTTTTTTCCTGTGATTTGTTTTAGATCCCAACTTTGTGCGCACATTTCTCACCACCTATCGATCGTTCTGCAAACCACAGGAGCTCCTCACCCTTCTTATAGACAGGTACGGATTATTATGGCAACGATTGAGGAAAAATGAGCTCTTTCTACTACTGTAGTTCTTTCATAGCGCTGTATTCCTAGGTTTTGTGAACGTGGACATCTGTCTCTCTCTCACACACAGTGTCCGTACCCCTTATACGTGTTGAAACTGATGTAACATTACAACCACAACCCTTAATGAATTTTCTTTGGCTTTAGTCTATTAGATAAACACGAGTGCCTGCTTTTTTTTTTTTTGTTGCAAAAAACAAATCTTAAAAGCATTGAAACGTCTGTATTCAGCCCCTCTTTAGTCTCGTACCCCTAAATAACATCCAGTGCAACCGATTACAGCTGGGTTTATTTCCAGACAGGTGATGACAGGTGCTCCGTTATGGCCCCACAAGGTTGGAGGGGCTGAATATAACTTTACACCATGTTATTCGGGTTATTTGGAAAATTAGAAAACTTCATACATATGCACTGCTTTGTGATGGTCTATGTTGAAGTTTGTGGTTTATAACATGCAGAATTGAGAAAAGGTTCAAATGATACGAATGTTTCTGGAAGGACATGTCCAGGTATTAAGGTTTCACCGATATTTTCTCAGGATAAATATCCCTGAGTCAGGAAATGGTGACGATGAAGTGGCTATCTGGAACGGCGATCCACCAACAACAGCCGAACTCCAGCGGTTCCGGAGGGAATACGTGCAGCCGGTCCAGCTCAGGTACGGCAGCCGTCCCGGGGAAGTTCCTTCTCGTTTTAGTTCAGCGTTTCTCTAGGAGAGTGAAACGAGCCTCGTTCCATGTATTTAAGTGTTAATAGTCAATCGAAATAAAGTTCAAAGCGATTTGAATGGTTCCCTGAATAAGGTTGCCTTGGAAGACTGGATCAGTTTAAGACGGCAAAAACGGCTTTGATGAAAAATGTAAAATCAAGTCAAAATGTTTAGTTTTCAGATAATTGCAACATTCAGCTGCGCAATTTTATGAGTCAGTTGCTGCAGATTAAAAAGCCACATTTTCGATGCTATTTTTAGTTTTCTTTGTGCTAGCACAACTAAATAAATATAGACGTTTTATTCTGATGTAAGACTTTTTCTGTTCTAACATGGCCTTTCACTGTGCAACAAAGGAGTCTCTACTTTTTTTAAACGTTTGTTCTTTGGCTTTTTTTTACCCTTGAATTAAGAACCCAGATATTCACAGTGAGTCACAAAATTACTTTGTTATGAAAGTTAAATTTATGTGCTTAAAAGGGATTAACGGAGCCAGAGTTAATCATCTTAGCAGCATTAAAACCTGAAAGCTTAGTAGCACAGGAGGAGTGAAAGGCAGCTGCTGTGAGGGATTTCATCAAGGCAAACATGAAAACATTGCTGTAAATTGATATTTAGAGGCATTTGTGCTAAAATGTGAAGATTAGGCATCTCTAGAATACCAGAAGATGCTAAAAAGTCATTTTCCTTCTGTTAGTGCGCAGTGATATATTACAAAAACACCACAAACACAGTTATATAGGATGTCCTGTTATAAAGCAGGATAATCCAGGAGGTGAGAACATTTCTTTTTCTAGCTGATTGGGCTAAAAACACACTTAAAAGATGATTATTTAAAGTTGTATATCTTCTAAATACTTAATCTTCCTCATATTGAACAGTATAGAAGTCATAAATTCATAATCATGGAAAAGGTGACTTATTTTTTTAGCATGAATGTATTCTTTGTAGAAATTTAACAGTTGAACGTGTGACTCCTTGTATCACGGTTCCTCTCCAGGGTCCTCAACGTGTTTCGTCAGTGGGTCGAACATCATTTCTACGACTTTGAAAATAATCCAGACCTGCGAGTTCAGCTGGAGGAATACATCACCCAAAAACTTCAACTACGGGGTCAGTCAAACATCTAGTGTTATCGCCAATTTATCATTCTCGGGGTGAACTACTCGATATATCGCAAAATTGATTTTAGGCCACATTATCCAGCCCTATTTCAAATATCAGAATTGCATCCACAGATTAACATTTAGTGTTGATTTTCTCAGCTCCATCCAGCTTTGCTATAACTTGTGTGTCCTGGTATTTCCTTGTTCACGTGGTACGGTGGTACGACCCCCACACATGACTTAAAAATTGTGCTGTGCCATAGTCCATTTGTCGAGCAAAGGGCCGTGGCTCAGATCATTACCTTGTCGCTTCAACATGGTGCAACAGGTGAGCCAGCATTTGAGTCCTGTGGTTTGTGAACCCTCCTGTTTATCTGGATAATTTTAGCACCTTAACAAATTTAAATGTAGTTCAATCGTGGTACAAACTTTACGGCTGGCACACAGAATTTAGATTAGATTAGATTTAACTTTATTGTCATTACACAGGTACAGGTACAAGGCAACGAAATGCAGTTTAGGTCTAACTAGAAGTGCAATAGCAGCAAGTGCAGGATAAACAATGGTTCCATAAGTACAGGACATGTACAGGTTTTTACTGAATAAATATAGAGATGTATACTATAATAGACAGAGTTTTAATGATAGATTTGTCCTATGAATATAATATATAGATAACTAGTATTGTGAACTAAATTTACAGCTGGATATGTACCGAATATAATATACAGGTGGATATTACTATAAATAGTTTTACAGATATGTACAATAGCATAATATACAGATGGTTATTATTAGTTTACATGTACTATGAATATATGTACAGATGGCTATTACTATATGCAGAATTGTGAGCATGATATACAGTTAGCTATTACTAGCTAGCATGCCTAGCATGTAAAATCCTACCAAATGTTTCATCCCACCATGGACATTATGATAATAAGTTTGATTCCATATATGGTGCATCTCTACTAGTGAGTTAAAATTCACGCCAGACTCAAACTGCTATTTTGCTACATGGATTTAATCCAGGATAGGCGTGGCATATCTGCACCTTCTGCAGTCCAATTGAACCCCAGCACTGAGATTTCCCAATGATTAGAGATCAGCTAGGAAACTGACCCACAGGAAACGTCTCTACCTGTGGGTCCTGTTGCTGAACTCTGTCCCCATTCTTACGCCCAGTCCCTGAATTTAAGAAAATATTTTACTTTCTGTCTTCTCCACGTTATTGTCATCCCTCCATCTCAGTCTTTTTACCGTTGTGCCCGTTTTCATTACCGCGTGATGGTGTGTTTTTGAATGACCGTGCTTCAATAAATGTACTTTCTTTTAGGCAAGTCCATGAGGAAGTGGGTGGAGTCCATCACTAAGGTCATCAGGAGGAAGCTCCAAATCCAGTCAAACGGCATCAGTCACAACATCACCTTTGAGAGCTCGCCTCCCCCCTTCGAGTGGCACATCTGCAAAGCCGGCCAGATCGAGAATTTCGAACTCATGACCCTTCACCCCATAGAGATCGCCCGGCAGCTCACGCTCATAGAGTCTGAGCTCTACAGGTAAACGGTGGCGAAGACGTTGAGGCCAGTAAAGAGGTTGAGGCAGGATTCTGTGTCGTAATCAAAAACGTACCGCTTGATGCACAGAGCCGTGCGGCCGTCGGAGCTGGTGGGCAGCGTCTGGACCAAAGAGGACAAGGAGAAGAACTCTCCCAACTTGCTCCGCATGATCCGCCACACCACCAACCTAACGCTGTGGTTTGAAAAGTGGGTCCCGTTCATCGTTGCCACGTCACACGTTTGTCGTGTGCTTCTTGAATGAATCTGAATTGCGTCGGTGTGTTGCAGATGTATTGTAGAGGTGATGAACCACGAGGAAAGGGTCGCTGTGTTATCACGGGTCATCGAGATCCTGCAGGTTTTCCAGGAGCTTAACAACTTTAACGGCGTGCTGGAGGTGGTCAGCGCCATCAACTCTGTGCCGGTCTACAGGTTAGACCACACCTTTGAGGTGAGTCAAAATGTTGGGTGAATGAAACCTGAGAGATTTGTGCTGCTCTTCTCAGAGTTTGTCTCAGGACAGCGTTGAGATTGTGACCAGCATCATCCAGCGCCATGTGAAAGTATTTAAACTCCAGTGCAATCATTACTATCAACAATGTCAAAATCATTTCAGGGCTGATTTAACGTGATAGATCGGCACAAGGTACCGAATATTTGCGACGGAGAAGAAAATCACGCATGGTTCTAAATTTGTTTATAAAAACAATCCAAGCAGAGTCACAACTGTGCAGAACCAGCAAGTCTTTAGGGGTTTAGCACATATAGATACTGTAATCTGACGAGCTCAGTCAGACTACACCACTGTAGCTCGTGTGTGTGTGTGTGTGTGTGTGTGTGTGTGTGTGTGTGTGTGTGTGTGTGTGTGTGTGGAGGGTGGTTGGGCTCAAGTCTAAAGGTCACGAACCCCAACAAGGCAAATCTTTCGCGTTAATCGCCTGCCGTTGGTCGCCTCTCTCTTGCAAACAATCCATGCTGACAACACGCGCACAACGCAGCCTTGTCCCCCAGCCCGCTTCACGGCATCATCAAATAGGAGGAGCGTGTCCCGGATCACCTTCCGGGACACGAACTACAGGGATCTTCAGTCAGTAAATCCATCATTACTCAATAGAAATATAGCCTAACTGTATAGTCTACAAATGTCGAGAACAAAGGTCGAGAACAAATGCACACCGCACCTTTCATGTTTTGATTTGTAGAATAAAATGGAAAACTTTGAATGTATTTTACTTGGAGCAATGTCACACAGGGGATGATTAAGAAGTAAAATAAAGTTGAAAAAATATGCTGAAGTTTGTGGTTGTAGCGTAGCCAAAAGTGGGGAAGTTCAAGGAGTAGGGATACTATCAAAGGTTTTTTTTTCTTCCAGGTGTTTAAAGTTACGCTGTTTCTATGCATCACAACTGATATTATTCTGTGTCAAGAAAAAGTAGAAGAAGAGGTGTTGGTGGCTGCAGCTGAGCTGGCTTAATGTGACGTGTTCTTCTCTGCTGCCGCCACCTCAACATCTTTCCAATAATAGGTATTGGTTATCACACCTTTTTATAGCGAGATTGTATTTCTAAAAGCTTTGAAACATTAAGTTGGCTAAGAGAAAGGACTGTGATGTTGTCGAGCAAATTTTTGGGGCACTCCTCCAGAGAACACCTAACAATAAGCAAAGAAAAAAAATATATATATATATAGATATATATATATATATATATATATGTGTGTGTGTTTTTATGGCCCTTTTAGTTAAGATGACCTTATATGAATTTGTATTTTCCTCCGCTTTCTGTCCTGGACAGGCAATACCAGAAAGGAAAAAGAAAATCCTGGAAGAAGCAGTGGAACTGAGTCAGGATCATTTTAAGAAATACTTGGCTAAACTGAAGTCAATAAACCCACCCTGTGTGCCTTTCTTTGGTAGGTCCTCCACAGCATAACTATTCAAGTATAGCCTCAATGTATTATTTATTTCTTTATTTTATATATAATTGTCCTCTTCAGACAGTCTAGTGTCATTCTGTCTTTTAGTATAAATGAAACCGTTAGATTTCATTTTCCTTATTACCTGATTAATTGGGTTTTTGGCCTTTTTGAATATTTCTAAATGTTAGTTAAAGCCGTGTGATAGTTTTATACTTTCTGTCCTCTTCCCTAGGCATCTATTTAACCAACATTCTGAAGACCGAGGAAGGCAACCCCGACTTCCTGAGACGCCACGGCAAGGACCTGATTAACTTTAGCAAGCGGCGGAAAGTGGCCGAAATAACAGGCGAGATCCAGCAGTACCAGAACCAGCCCTACTGCCTGAAGGTGGAGCCAGACATCAGGGTGAGCGCTCCTGTCTGCAGGGCCGTCGTCGTTCCCCATGAGAAATTGTCTGGAAGGTTAAACCTGTGCTTCCCGTGTTCCACAGAGGTACTTCGAGAACCTGAATCCGATGGAAAACATGAGTGAGAAGGAGTTTTCAGACTACCTGTTCAAAAAGTCTCTGGAGATTGAGCCACGGAACGCCAGGCAGCCTGCTCGATTTGTAAGGCTTTCTGTTGACGTGGTGTGCTTGTGAAAAAGCGGCTTGTGTGAAAGAGAAGTCATTTCTGATTGGTGTGCTCTCACAGCCCTGCTCATCTCCAATCTAATCTTATATCACCTGACTGAAATACTTTGGCCACATGTGTGATGCGTAACCCGATGTTCTTTTCTGGCATTTCAGAGGTTTTTATTGCTTTTAGAGCAACAACGTTCTCGCCAGCTTCAGCAGCTTTAAGCTTGATTTCATTCTTCTGAGCTTTAGTTTCAGAAGTGACGTTTTTGATAACCCTGGCTGTTTTCATTTTAAAATAAAGTCGCCTTAAATCTTTTGAAGACATTTTCGGCACTGTTAGAGGCCATAGTTGATGCGCTGAAAAACATTTCAAGTAGATGGTCTGTGCCCGATGGAGGACAAACATCTTTCACTTTTTCAGGATTCATTCAAAGCGCAACCCTGATATTTTTTTAAAGTGAAAGTTTTTTTTGTTACTGATTCACAATTATTATTTTTTTAGCAACACAGCTCCTCAGAAATAAAGTCTAGTCTCAATATTAGATCCTGGATCTTGCTAAAAATCAAAGCTGCGGGAGGGGGGGGGGTCAGTGTTTGGCACCCTGCTGATATTAAGCATTACTGTGTGACATTAACTCTAAAATCTATGAGAAACTAGAATCAAAACGTAAAGAAATCATTATAAATAAAAATAAAAAAAATAGCACAAAAAAATACAAATAATATATATACAAAAATGTCTTGAATATTGTTAAGGATAAATATGTGGATCGCCGCTCAGACTGAACTAATGATGCACAGTTTCTCTCTGCCTGCGCTGGACAAGTATTGGTGTGTGTTTGTGAGACAGAAGCAGAGAGGGGAGAAGAGGCTGATCTGTCCCAAACCGCCTTATAGAGTTAAAATTTAGGGCTTTATATTTTTATTTTATTTTATTGAAGAGGAGTCAACTCTGCTAGTCAACCACTGACTAGCAGAGTCTGTTCACGTCACAGCTCGACTCAACGATTTCTATGGACTCACGGCAAAGCGGAGTCCATAGAAAAATCTCAGATGACATAAACAGAGGGTTGAGGTTCTTCATTCTCTAGGGATTAACTGCAGACTGTTCTCTGTTCACTTTAGATATTAGCAAAACTCCTTTTCACACCAAATACTCACACACGTACCACGATATTACCTCAGCTCCTAATTAATGACAACTACCAGAAAGAAGGCCAGAAAAAAAACACCCTGAATGCTGCTCCTTCATTAAGCCCAAAATAACTCACAACCCCAAGCAGATTTTCATTCAACCAAGAAGTTGGTTTCTGATAGAAAATCTGACAAACGTCCTTTAAGACAATAAAACGATGTGAAAAAAAAAAACAGTATTAGGTTCGCAAATTTTTATTTGTTCTCATTTACATTTGGAGAATCCTCTGCTTGTTGCACTCATTCCCTTCCTCTCTGCTCTCAGCCTAGGAAGACCACTTACTCCCTGAAATCCCCTGGGCTCCGGCCTGTGCGAACGTCTACCTCTGGCACCCTGAAGGGCCACCCCGTGGCCCTGGAGAGGGATCTGCAACATAAGATCACCTTCCGCAGTATCGCTGAGAACGAGCAGGACCCGCCGTCGTCTGTTTCAGTGCCCACCTCTCCAAACACGCCCACCCCTCCGCAGTCGGCCTCGTCTGATCTCAGCTCGGTCTTCATGGATCACGACCTCAACAGCTCCTACAGCAGTGAGTTCATCTGAGAAGTTCGTCTGTCAACGTGTTTTTTCCTCTGTCGACATGAAACAAAGGGAGCTTTTTTTCTGTGTGAAGCGTTTTCTGTCACGCCGATATCATTTTTTTTTTTCGGGAAGGTTACAGTGAACGTGGGAATAAAAAGCTGATGACCCGGAATGGTGCCTGAAATCATCCTGAACGGTGCTTTGCAGACGTATTCCTACCCTTTTAAAGCTGCAGTGGGGAGTTTTGAGAAAACCGTGGACTTAACCTGAGAATGTGAACCAGCACACCTTACAGGTCCCTCCCCCTTGCTGAGCTGGGCAGAGCCAGATATCCCTCCTGGCTCTGATTGGTTGTTTCTGACCGGGAGCGGTGTATATTTGCAAATGTCAGCAGGAGGACCACTGGGAGGAGCCAGAGGAGCTTCATGTTTTTATTTTTTCACAGATCATCTGTCTCATATTTCGCTGTCAGGACATAGTAACAGTTTTAAAGAATATGTAAACAAATACATTTTTACAAAAGTTACCTACTGCAGCTTTAACGTTTTCCCATATTGCCATGTCTGAACCAAAATTCTGTGTGTTTTATTGGCATTTTATGAGATAGAACATAAGAAGGGATTTATCTGAAAATTGAAGGATTTTTTTTTTTTCAAAATAGAATCCTAAAAGAGTAGCAATTATATGTATTTGACCAATTTGAGTTTACTGATCCTTGCGCTGCAAATTCATGTTCACAGACATGAGTTTGCATGTATTCCACACTTTTAGGGATTTTTACTTTTTAAAACAAAACAATTAAAAAACAATTAATTATTGTTCCTTTCACTACTTATTATTATACACTAGGTTGTGTTGATCTATCAAATGAAACCTTAATAAAATATATTGAAGTTTGTTGGTGTAAAGTGAAAGCAGTAGAAATCGTTTTTCGTGGTACTTTACCTTTTATACTAAGACGATAAAATAAAAATATTTGTGTAAAGGGACAATTTTAACAATGAAGGTGAACTCTGCTTGTTTATATCTGCATTTATTGATTTATTCATTTTCAAACTTTTTTGTGAGATAATCCTCTTTGTGTCTGAATTTTACAGGCTCTGTATTTACTCTGCCTCCTTCAAGTGAGTGATCAGCTTTCATAGTTTGATTGTTTTTCACTTAAGCAACAAATGATACTGATAATTACAGCTGAAGCCACGAAGGGCATTGCTTTATTCATCCTTTTTAATTTATTGTCCGTTTGTTTTTTGCAGAGTTCCAGTCTGTCTCCTGCGGCAGCCTCCACCAGCTTGGAGAGGAGCTAAAGCCGCCTCCTTTACCTCCTCGGCGCAAAGACACTTTGTCTGAAGCAAAAGTAAGAAAAACACCTGAAATAACGATCATACAATGAAATTTTGAGCTTTGTGACATTAATATGAAATAAGGTTGGGGTGACTGCAGATAAAAGCACAAGAGAAAAAATATAGCATGAGGTGGCTGAAGAAAAATGAAGGAAACTTTAATATTTCAATAGTCTTTCTGTTTTCAGAGGATTGTTTTGACAGGACACCATCAGAGGTTTGAAGCTTAGCCTAACCTGACCTTTCTGCTGCGCTCCTCGGTCCCCATGATGCCGTTTGTCCACCGATGTTCTCTAGCAAATCTCTACAGGCTCACTTGATTTAGTAACGGGGGGACTATTAATCAGCAGCACCGGTTTTTATGTGGTGATCTCCGTGCAGAGCGGGCTGAACACAAATTCTTGTGGTTTTTCTGTGTTACAGCTGAGCTCTGTGTGCGACAGCCCTCCAGCCATCCCTCCCCGGCTTCCTCCTTTGCCAAGAAACCAGCATCGACCGCTCCTCTACAACGGGCCCCCCTTTGACGGACCCCTGCCCAGCCCGCCCCCTCCACCGCCGCGGGACCCTCTACCCGACACGCCGCCGCCGGTGCCCCAGCGGCCCCCGGAGATCTTTATCAACTACCCCCTCAACATGCAGCCGTCGCCCGGCGGCCGATACCACTGGGACTTCAACAGCTCCCCCAGCTCGCCCAACACGCCGCCAAGCACGCCGTCCCCTCGCATCCCCAGAAGGGGCTGCCCGCTCAGCGCCAGCCAGAACAGCCTGTGTCCTCTCCCCAACGCGGCTCCGCCCGTGCCCCCTCGTCACAACCCCATCCCACAGCTTCCCAAACTCCCACCAAAGACGTATAAAAGGGAGGCCTTGCAGCCGCCGCTGCAGGGCTTCCCGCTGGTGGAGAACGCCGACAGCAGCCAGTGAGTCCGCGTCGTCTCTTCAGCAGCCAAACTCAGAGCTACTGGTCCGACAGAACAAGACTGCTTCACACAATCCTCCCCCTGCATCCATCACACCTGCCAGTCCTCTCAGGGGATCAGTAGCTCCGCCTCCACCACAAAACCCTCTGTGCCAATGACGAAACCCCCCCCCCCCCCCCCCCCCCCCCCCCACCGGTGTGCCAGCTAACAAAACAACAAGGAGCGTTAGCGTCTGCTGGGAGCAGCGTGGCCGGCTCCGAGTGAAACTCTTTACCTGCCGCGCTTCGCCTGTCCCACAGCGCCGCCCCTCCAGTGGGGGGGTGGGTGCTGCTTGTAGCCTCAATTGTGCTCTCTCTGTTTCTTTTGGGCATTGACATCATCCGCATTCCCTCTGCCGCTCACAGGGCGCTACGAGCTCCGAGCTCCTCTGAAACGCGGCCCCTTCACGGTGCCTGTGGGCAGCAGGTGTGCTTCGCTTTTCCTACTTACTGAAGACAGTTGCCAAAGTCTTATTTTATGCAGGGGGATAAGGGATTTTCTTTCTGTTTTTAAAGCAGTTCTAACACTAAATGAAACACTACAAGGAGCCGAATCCCCCACTTTGTATCTCAAGCTGTACACTGTGACTGTAAAGTAGCATGTCAAACTGTCTGGACTGTTTCTATTTGTTTGGGGTGTTAGTTTTTTTTTTTTTTTTTTGTCTGAAGCCTCTCCGCAGCCACAAAAATGTTGCCTTTTAAAAATCCAACGGCGGTGACCTCTGACCCCAGGCTCCAGTCCTATTGGCCCCGACGGACACAGTAGCTGAGCCAAGAACACTCCATTTGCACAAGGTTTGGGCAAAGTCGGCGGGTTTTGATTGGACGAATAAAAAGGGAAAGAAAAAAAAAAAAAAAGCAGATCTCTGTGCAGCGCAGGAGCAGAGGGAGGTCTGCCACGATATCAAACAGCAGCGGGATGCAGGAAGAGGAGGAGGAATGTCACTTCAGCCTGCTCTCCTCAAGCCGATGTCTTAACCCGTTCCCTCGCGGACGTACACTGCTGTCCGACACTGTGCTCCTCTTTTCCCTTCAACTTTGGAAGTTTGCTTTATTTGTGTTGAAACTTTTTGCACTGGACGCACGCATCCTCCCACCAAAGCTGGGCCAGCCTTCCCTCCCTCCCCAGTGGCTGCTCCTGATGCCTAAAACCTACGAAAAGAGGAACTTTTTAACCCAACTTCCTCCTCTTTATCTCTCCTTTTTTTTTTTTTTTTTTGCTTGAAACATTTTGTTTTAGTTTAGATAGACTGAAATAATCCATGCATCACGCTCGGATGTGCCTTTTTTAGTTTGTTTTCTACTTTACAGAAATAAGCAAGATGGTGTCTAAAATGCTTAAAAATAAAAGTTGCCTATGTAATGTTTAGAACAAAGCTATACACTATAAAATTGTACATGTCTGTTCATGCCGTGTATATATATACCATGTATACACTAACTCATTTGTATAAAGTGAAAATCCCCCCCCCCCCCCCCCCTCCGCGCGTCTTATCGTACCGTTATCCGCCTTTTTCAGTCAGATATTTCATAAGAGTCCAACGCTGCTACAGTCGGCTAAAAACAAAAAAAAATCTAAGAAAAAAAAAAAAGGAAAATAGGAAAAGAAAAAAAAAAGCAGGTCACTGTTACTAATTTGCAGACAATCTCCAGTTCAGCCACTGTGAGTATTTACCAAGAAAAGCCATTTTTCCTCCCCCCCCCACCCCGGTGGTGCTTTAAAGCAATGGAAACTATCCAGTTTAATATGCCAAGCACTTAAATAGAGGCGTGCTTCACTTTGTACATCCTACTAATTGCCTTTTATCTCCTTTTCAAAGACTTTTTAATGCTTACGTTCATCAAACTGAGGTTGGAGTCGTATCAAAGTTGCAATGAAATATATTCAGTCACGAGTTTTGGCGCATAGCAAAGAATTTTTTTCTTCTTTTTTTGTTTTTTGTGTGTGTTTTTGGGAGTAACACACTTTGTGCACTTTAGGCTGTACTGTTTAAGAGCCACAGTTGTCGCAGGAACGTTTGTTAATGTAGTGACCCTGTGCAACACGGATCAGGGCAGGAGAGAGAGAGAGACACACACACAAGTCTTACCGCCTCATTTTTCAATCCCCCTTCTGGCTCCGGCGTCCTGCGATCGAACACAGAAGCTCGAGGGTGTCCGATCACCACGAACAACCCGTGAAAACAAACGAAAAACAAGAAAATTAAGCTAAGGATGATGGATAGTCAACATTTTCAAACTAGTACTGCAGAGCGGCGTTTGGGAGGATTTCCATTCTTATTTCATGTGCGAACAATTTGTCGTTTTGACTCGTGTTTCTGTTCCATTTCCCAAGTTTCCCGTGTCAGTATTGATGGGGTTCATCTTTACCCCCCCCCCCCCCACCCCCCCCATCTTCAACAACATGACTATTAAGTTCTCTGTTGATGGCACTGTAACAGCTTGATCCAGCAATCGGTTTGTTTGATGGTATGTGGCCTTTTAACTGCTTTGTATTAATGATCTTGATGAGATTAATAAATCACCCAGTCTTATTTTGTACTGAACCACTTATTTCTCAAATTTTTCCTGCTTTTTATTTGTTTATGGGTTTTTTTGGGGGGGGGGGCTGCTGAAGTGGGTGTTAAATGAGCTGCAGTGGAGATCGAGCTAATTAGCCCAAATGAAATATGTATGCAGTGGAAAAAAGAAACCACACGCCTCAAATGTTCATGTTTTGTCCAATTAGAATCACACAAGTGTGTTTTGTTGAAAATGTGTTTTAGGTCGACACAAAGTAGCGTCTAGTTGTGAAATGTTCCTCCATACAGTGTTTTCCATGTCGGCTCAGTTGTGGTCTAGTCTGAAAAGCACCTTCTAACACGTTTGCTGTGTCCCGTGCCTCGCTTATTGCAAACTCAACCTCCTACGGTTTCCTTTTTTCATCAGCTGCCCTTTTTCTTGCAGCTCTTCCATAATTGACTGCAGTTAATAGCTGAACTGTCGACGGGTTCTCTCACCTGAGCTGCGTATCTCTAGCCTGGGTGCCATTCCGAACTTAGTCCCGCCCACAACGTTTTAGGTCAGGAAGTTCGGTCTGGCATTGCTCAATACTAGCGCGAGTATGCTCGCCCAATATCTGGCGGGCCAATCAAATTGTCAGGGCGGGCTTTATACGATGATGGACAGATGATCAACAGTAACGTAATCAACCACGTCACCAAAGCGCGCTTGGGTTGAATTCGTTTATAACAACGATGGCTGCCGCTGGAGAGTTGAGGTGTGTAGAATGACTCCTTGGATCCTTACATTCTTTTTGCAACACCGGCAAAAATCGTTCACGCTCATCTTCTTATTCTAGGCTAACAGTTGAGTTCTGTTGACAACAACTATGCGTCGGTTAACATACGTCACACGCTCCGTTGCTCTTATTGGTTGTAGGTCTATCCAATTGAGTGCAGAGGAATTTTTTTTCCTGGTTCGTTCGAAACACGCCCCATAATCACAGCTCTATGGAGCAGTATCAGACTCAAATTCTGACTAGAATTGAGTATGACCATGTCAGGCTAGCGGATCTCTGCAGCTCCTCCAGACCTGCCACCGTCCTCTTGGTAGTTTGTTGCTTTTCTTGCCACACCCGTAAATTTTAGGTGTCTTGCTAGGGCCGCAGTTGTTGGATACAGTTTACGTGTTCAGATGATGGTTTGAACAGAACTCCGAGATATTCAGAGCATAGAATATGGTCTTATAACCCAAACCCTACTTTAAACTTCTCCAGAACTTTCTCGCCGACCTGTCTGCTGCGGTCCATGGTCTTCAAGATGCTGCTTGTTCAGATTTTCTCGAACAAACGTCACAGAACGGCTGAATTTGTGCCGGTTCAGAACATCCAGACGGACTCCGGTTAGCGTTGGGTTTTATTAGCAGTATCGGAGTAAAGGTTCTGAATATGTACGCATACACATTTCCGATTTTTCTTTGTAAAACATGTTTAACAAATTTTCCTACAGCTTTCACAATAATGCACTACTTTGTCGGTCTATCTATATCTTTAGTCAAAATCCAGAATCCAAATAAGAAGAAAGAGCCCCTGATGGATTGTGAGAATATTCTGTACACGGGAAAAAAAAAAAAAGTCCAATATCTAGACATGAAAAGTGCATCTAATAATGTATTCATCCATCGGTGCAAGCAAAATAAAGACCTGTTCTGTTTTCCACTTCTACTGCTCTTGTAGAAAAGGGAAAAAAAAGGATAGGCCAACACCAAAAGAGTAAAAATATGAAAAGACGGATGACTCCCAACACAGATTCCTTTTAGAAAATGGATCCCGGGTCCACCATACACAGCGCAGGCGCCGCAGGTAAAGGTGAGTGAAAAGCCATCTTTTATTGGCACATAATATGACACATTTAGAAAAGTGTAAAGTGAGTCTGTTCAGGGGGGATAAAAAGAAACACACTGATAATAGTTTTAGCAAAATCTAGGTTGGTACCACTAATCGTCACATTTTTACATTTATAAAGAGTTCCTTGGGACTTGTAATTGGTCATCCATGACTTGGTTGCCTTATTGTGCAAACATGATGTGATCCAGAGGCCTATTTCTCTTAGCCACTAGGCTGGACGAGTTGGAGAGCTGTAGAGTAAGGTGCCAGCTGCTGTCACCAAGTCTCCAGGAAAAGCTTCAGACTCTATCTAGATGCCAATCTGTTGTTTGGGATTGATATTATACTATCATAAATGTAAACGTGCTGTTTGCTAGACTCTACTGGGACGTTAATCTTGTGCTCTGGTCAGATCGGTTGAGCTTTTCCATATCAAACCCTTCAGGTAGAGGACCTATGATGCTGTGGGCCTGTTTGTCTTCCAAAGGTCTAAATCTTTAGTTGTTTGGTATTGTGAATATTGTAAAATTGTTACTGCAATAATAAATAAATTGCTATATTAAGACTTTTTTTACACATTATTATAACCTTTATTTTATTCTCAGGTGAGGACAAAAAAATTTGATTTCATCCTCCAAGCTGCCATATTCTTTTCATACTCTCAGATAAGCTAAAAATCTATCAGGTTTGCCTAATATTAATGATCAAATAAGATTTTTAATCCCTCAGAACAAGCATACCAAGACAGGAAAGGTCATTTAATTTAAATCAACTGTTCTGCAAGTTGCTGTCGTACATTTACCACAGTAAAACTGGGGCCTATATTCCTTTCAGTTCCAGCCCAGTCTTGTCCCTCTGTGGATAAAAGTTGCCTTGCATTTAATGTTCAGGTGTTTTTTTTAAGTTAATATTTTTATGTTGACATTCTCTCTTACGTTAGAGATGTTATATACCTCCATCGAGAGAAAAACGTCGATCTACAGCTACACTTTTCATCGGACCAAATGATAAACCTCGCTGCTAAAGTTTTAGCTTCCTTAAAGAACAAGAAACAAAAATGAACCAAATGTTGTATTCGGACCTTTTTCTGCTTGAACATGAGTCCAGAAGTTAAAGTGGCTCTTTGGGGTGATTCATCCCACTTGTGCTCCGGTCATCGTGCGTCCAGAGAGGACTGTTGAAAGTCAAACTGTGCTGCAGGGTCCCTCGCTGTCCTCACTGTCCCACAGTCCTCCCCCGCCCGCCGCTGGCACATGGTTCCCTCGCTGCTGAGCCAGCACGGGTCTGAGGCGATAAAGCAACAAGTAAAAGGTTGCACACCCAACTGTTACCATAGATTCAATAGGATGAAAAAAGTCCTACAACAGCCAATTTCAATGATGTAGCTGTTCGTGAAGCTCAGGTTGAAGGATTAAGCAGTAGTCTCTTATTATTCCATCAGGTTTTTGTGTAATACAGCAGCATGACGCCTCCACTGCCGTGCTTGACAGTTGGATCAATGTTCTCAGGTGTGAAAGCCTCACCTTGACTTCACTAAAACTTCTTCCTGACACTGAACTTTTATTTTTTTTTCCCCCTCTGACGAAGGCAATTGAATTGTCCATGTGGGCAAATTATAGTCAAGCTTTAAAATTTGGATTTTTCAGCAGGACCCTCTAAACGTAAAATGTGCTTTTGGGTAGACCAGGGGCCTGCAACCTTTACAGTCTAAAGAGGCATTTTGCTAACCTGACAAAAGCCAGATGTATGTCGCTCCGCCTAGCTCCACTCACATACATCTGGGACACCGCCGGTAGAGAGTGATTTCTCCAACCAAATTTATGGTCTGGCCAATCAGGACGCAGGGCTGGAGTTTCATAGATGTGACGTAGTGGAGACGCGACCATGACGTGAGACTGTTTTGATAGCAATGGCGGCTCGTCGAGGAAGCAAGCGTTAACATCGATGCTGCTATTTCTTCCGTGTTGTCCAATCTACCTAATATTGTTTCATTAAAAGAACATCAGAGAACGCCTCTGAAGGCTTTTGTTGGTGGAAACCATGTTTTCGCCCTTCTCCCGACCGGATTTGGCAAGTTTTGTTTTCCGGGGCGCGTCCGCGGCGGATGCGGAAGCGCCCCGGAGCGGTTAGCGGTTAGCGCTAACTATGTTAGGAGGCCTTTAGTCCTCAACGCGGTCGCCCCGGGATCGACTCCGACCCGCGGCGCTTTGCCGCCTGTCTTCCCCCCTCTTCCTGTCAGCTCACTGTCAATAAAACGCGTGCCACTAGAGCCGCAAACACATTATTATTATTTTTTTTTTTTTTTCTGCGTCGCTATCATCAGCGTCACGGGTTAGCTTCGGTGTGAGTGGTTGAAATAGCACGTCAATAAAGATGACAGACAAGTGGCTTATCCAATCATATGCAAGAATTTTTGATAAGGCCCAGCCTTCTGTAAAGGCAATTTCTATGGCGGTGTCCCAGATGTATGTGAGTGGAGCTAGGCGGAGCGACATACAGCTGGCTTTTGTCTGGTTAGCATTTTGCCTCTTTGCACTTGAATTAAACTCGTTCAGAGCCGCAAATGTTGCCTGGCCTTTTGAAAAAAGACAAGTTATAATTTTGGATAAAGATCTACTGTAGGAAATATGTTGTCATCGTTAAAGAAACACCCTTTGAGGTTCAAAGAAAGAGGATAGACGGGATGTTATTTATGTAAAAAGAATCGTTGTTTCCAACATGATTTAAAATTAAATATAACTGGCACTTTTAACATCATTCTGTTCTGATAATTAAAAGCAATTATTCCAAGCATAAACTGCTAAAACATGCATTTATTATCATTACATTTAAATACCATAATAAAAACATAATTTGCAGCCAAAGTTATTAAGAGCCACAGGTTGCAGACCCCCGGGGTAGACGGAGACGTTGATGTCCCAGCAGTTTCCGGTTCACGACAGTTTTCAGTCTCAGTTGCTGATCCTTCTAACCAATTATCTTTCTTAGAGGAGTTAGGTGTCCTACCAGGACAGCGATCCCTGAAACAATTTTATTTTATTTTATTTTTTTTTTGTGTCCTGTCTGGCAATGTGGCAGTAAGAATTGTTTTCTTAATGGGGAAAAGAACCCAGAAACAAAGTGGTTTTGGATTGTAAAGAGCAGGCTGGCATAAGGCCGATGGAAGGCCCTAACTCCAGCTATACATAAAACTTGTCAAATATGGTCAAAAACATGGTCAGAGCCAGGAAACACACCCTGGAATTCATTTAGAAATTAAATCTGTCACTATCTCATATTCATCAACTGAAGAGGGAAATTTTAAAACCTTTGAGCAGATGAAAAATTTATTTGGTCTTCTTAAAACAGACTTCTATAGATATTTACAAATTAGAACCTTTTGTGATGACGTGTAAAAATTGGGACCAAACTTCATGAACCCAGACCTATAAAAAGTTTTTTAATGGACACACAAAGGGAAACCATAAAGTAATTAGTGCATTCTATTATCTGTTTCTGTCTATGGATATGAATCCATAAATGTAAAGGCAGAAACGGGAGACTGAAATGAAGGAGAAAAAGCAGAGGACACATGGGAGGACAGCCATGTCCTTATTAATACGCTAATTTGCTTAAATACATGCCCTTTTTCACTCATACGTTTTCGGTATAACATACCATTATGATTAAGAATGTGGGGATTATCTTGTATCGGAGGGGGTTTTACTGTGTTTTTTTATTTACCTTATTTTGTTTTTATCTTCCTTTTCTTTATTATTGCATCATAATCATTGTTATAACTCGACTTCTTTTTTCGACTTATAATGTGGAATATATTTACCTGTAAGAGATAGAAAATGTAACTATGGAAAAGTGTCACTAAATGTTGATAGAAACAAATAAAAATCAAGTAAAACCATTTTTAACAAGACGAATACTAAAAATATCCATCCAGAATGACGGCAGAAGCCTTAAAAAGCGTGTTGTCAAGGTGCAACCTCCATGGAAACATTAGTGGGGATGCATGTATTGTTTCCATCATTTGTGTGTTAGAGAAAATTCAGGCACCTCAGGTTTTCTCTGCTGGGATTGACGGCGTGGACGTTGTGCCTCACTGGAGCTGGAACTGGGATGAATCCAGGTCTGTTGTCCCTTTCTGGAGCTGAATCGGCCTGCGTGCATAAAGTCATTTGGATTTAAAGGGAGATGAGGAACGTAAGCAGGAGAGCACGTTATGTCGAGATGCTTGGATCAAAACTATAACACGAGCAGAACTGATTTTTAGCGCTTAAATGCATCTGGTTTGGAGAGATTCAGTTTTGCTTTTACATCTGTTCACCACACGGGGGCGCCAAATTGAATCCCAATTTAGAAAGACCCAACTGAACTTGCGTGCATATTTTTGGTCGGTGGGGAAAAGCACCAGAGAAGACACGCATGCAGAGGAAGATGATGCAAATCCCATGCAGCTAGAACAAGGGCTGGGAGTTGATGAACCCACAACCTTCTGGCTGCAAAGCATCCGTGCAACCCTGTTTTTCCCAGCCCACACCATACAGTGTCCCTTCAAATGACCCCGGTCCTCAGGTCTCACCGTCCAGAATGTCTGCCCCTGCTCCTGCACACCTAAGTCAGAATTGCTTCCTCAGGATTAACCTGGCCAGCCAGATTGATAATATGAAGCACTCTAGTTCTGCACATTATGTTTGTGTGGGAAACATCTAAAGTGTGCAGACCGGTGAGTCCAGAGGGCTGATGGTGGGCTTCAGAGTTTTTGCACAGCTAATGTAAACCCAGTGTCCTCCTTTTATTCCAGGCCACAGGATTCTTTTGTAAATACAGTGTAAATATTCGTACACCTTGAACTTTCCACATTTTGTCATGTTATAACCACGATTTTATGTGATAGGGCCAACAAAAAGTAGAGAATAATTGGAAACTTGAAGTTAACAAAAACTTGGTTTTTACAATGTTGGACAAATATCTGACGCTGAGGAATACATTTGCATCCAGTGCCTTTTACTTTGAGATCCATAAACAAAAACCTGAACAACTGAAAGGCATCAGAAAGCCTCTCTGAGGACCTGCAGAGACCCACAGCTCCCTGTGGGATAATGTGCCAACTGGACAGATATTAGTGCTCCACTGCAAAGATCTGGCAAGAAGAACGCCATCGTCCCACTTCCTGTTTGCTGCATGTCATTTAGGGTACACAGCAAACATGTAGAAGAAGGTCCTCCAGGTGAGGAGACTTTTTTCTTGCCTACATGGTGGAAAACAAACATTGCATGTCACTCTGAACACACACTCCCCGTGCTGACACACGTTAGTGGCAGCATCATGTTGTGGGGAAGCTTCTCTACAGCAGGCACAGGGAAGCAGGTCCATGACAAGATGGATGGAGCTGAACAGAGCATGAGCTTGGAAACAAAAACAAGAAAAAACAAAACACTTGAGACCTTTGGTGGAGGTTCCCCTTCCAGCGGGACAACAACCCTGAAATACAGCAGGAGCCAGACTGGAGCGGTTCTGATCAAAGGGTGCTATTACTGAATGGCCCAGTCAAAGTCCAGGCCTGAGTTTAAAATCTGTGACATGATTTTTTTTTTTAAACCGATGTCCACAGACGCTCTCCGTCTAACCTCAGGGAGTTTGAGCAACACTTTCGGTATCTAGATGTGTGGAGCTGTTAAGGGTCGGACCCGCGGCAGCAAATGGCGGTTCTATAAATATTGCACAGCATGCCTTTCAGATTGTTTTGTTGGTGGAAATTTTGAAAATCATGCACCATTTCCCCTTCAAAATAAACATAAAAAACAGTTAAAAGGTTCCTTTGCAAGGAACTGCACAGAAAGTGGTTCCACACAGCAAGGAGGTGCCGCCAGGAATTATGGGCCCCATGACAAAAGATCTAAATCATCCCAAAAGCTCATAGAAATATATAAAAATGTCTTTACAACACCCCTGAACAGAGCTACACAGGTAACTACCTGCTTCGATGGGTCGTCCCAGATGGGCCTGAAGGCACTTTTCAGATGTGGAGGAGGCGACCCTTTCCTCAGGCTGACCAGCCTCTTTCCAAAGGAGCTGATGAGACACGGCGTCGGTCCATCCGTGTACAGCCCCGCAGGGCTCCTAACAGGAGGATGAGGGGTGAATCTGGGAATCTGCCACCTCACACACACAGTCCTCCCTCTGGTCTCCCCTGTGGGGTGCTGCTCCTGCTGCTGTCGGCTGTACGACGGCTTCAGCAGCACCGGCACCTGGCTGTCTTCTTCGTCGTCGTCGTCTTCTTCCCCGCTGTTGGTGTCCAGCGTCTCCCTGCGCAGGGTGCCGTCCGGGCTGCAGGAAGTGACGGAGGAGTAGTCAAAGGCGGAGGTGTCGTCGGGGTCCGTCTCGCAGCCGTCCAGGCTGTGGGACGCGTGCGGCGTCTCCAGGTCGTTGGTGGATTTCACCGTGGGGTGGCTGGAGGTGCCCTGACCCGAGTCGCTGTTTTCCCCCCATCCTGTGGCGTCTGGAGTGAGCAGGGAGCAGCAGGCGGGGCTACAGCGGTGGGCTGGCTGACCCAGGCTGGCCTGGTGGCTTCTGAAGGCCTTCCTCCTCACCGGGCTGCAGGACCAGCACTCCAGGCGCATCGAGTGACAGCCATCCACCCCGCCGGTGAGGGGGAAAGCCGGCTGGACGTCCCTGTGAGAGGGAGACAGAAAGTCGCTTTGAAAAGACGTTTAACGGGGAAAACCTATCATATTGGCCTGGATTGTCAGAATCTCCCAGATTAAAAAATAAAAACCACAAGATCTGGCCTTTTTTGGCCTTTTGCAGGTAATTGCAGTCTAACCTACCTCTGAGCGGCAGAGCTGGCCTCCTCTCTTATCTGCTGGCCCCTTGTGCAACAGTTCCCGGCGTATGCAGCGGCCGCAGCCTCACGTGGGTCGCTGTTCGTGTCAGGATCCAAGTGGTTCAGTGTGGAATTATGAGTGGCAGTTCAAAATGTCAGTCAACAACATGAAGTCTAATGAGCGAAAAGCAGACTGTCACAGAACGGCGAGGCAGACGTACGTCAGAGAATCAGCTGCACTTTGCAGGAAGAGACAAATTCAGGAAGGAAAACAGAAAGCGCCTTCACAAAACACGCTCAGGCTGGAACGACCATACCACAAATAACTTCAACGGATTTCACTAATGAGGATTTGGTGCCTGCATCTAACCTTGGAAAAGCAAGGATGCTCTGATTCCTACAGGGTCGAAATTATAGAACGGATTATAGTTGATCAAATCTGCCTCAGAGGTTTTCACCTATGCTTTTCGTAGCTGTGGACGAGCTCCTGACTAGTTGCTGCTTACTGAAGGCTCCTCCTGGAAGAATTGGTAGTATTAATTTAACTTGGCTGCTTTCCTGCCATGAATCCAGCCGTGATTCATAATCCACACGTTTCTCAATTGAGTTGGGGTCAAACCCACCGGAGAAGTTTGATTTGTCCTTCCCAAATCGAGTTTTGAACTGTATTTGGACACATTGTCCCGTTGGAGCGCCCTGTTTCAACCATCTGACCCAAAGTGTCACCCTGAGGTGAAACGAAATTGTTCTAGAACAATCCTGGAATCAACAAAGCTCAGGCCAAATCACGACCTGGAGGATACTCCTGTGGACAGTGAAGGTAGTTTAACATCACCGTGGACTGAGACGGTCCTGACTAAAAAATGAGACACCCTCAAATTCAACTGAAATGTGCAGCTGTCCACACAAAGAAGCCGAATGTCTCATGTAAAAACCTGGTAGACGACAAATAGACCGAGCTGATCTCAATGGTGAGTAAAGTGCTGGTGGAGTCAAGGCGAGGCTTTCAGACCTGGGAATGTACCAACCTTTAAGCATGCTTGTGGCAGTGTTATGCTTTGGAGATGTTTTGCTATGTTTAAATCCCTAATCCATGCCATTTATTCCTCTAAATGAAATGTCCCACGCTGTCTTTGCAAATCTCCAGTCAGAATGATCCCAGGACCTCGTTTCAAAAAGCACGTGTGCTTTTCTGCAACTTGCTAAGAGAGATTAATCCTAATTTTAACCAAAGCGTACATATTCGAGCCTGCATTTCTAATTTTGATTCTGTGAGGGTTAAAGAAAATCCACAACAAATTCAGGCTTGTGCGCCCTGTTGTAGTTTCAAGAAATACACCGTGGGATCATTCCTCCTTAGAAACAACCCAAAATGAAATCCATGCCGATGATGTCAACTTTTCAACAGAGCAACAACATAAAAAAAAATCATGTGCAAGCCCCTCTTCGGTTATGCTTTCTGACCTCTGCCCCGCTCCTTCGTCTTCCTCCCATCGAACATCCTCCTCCAAGATCACATGGCAACGGGACAAAACGCTGCGCAGCGCTCGCTCGGACCCCAGCAAGAGGCTGCAGTCAGGGTGCTCCTTACCGGTCCACTGCAACAGGTTCTTCAACGGGGAAATAACATTAGGCAAACAAGTCAGTTGTAAGATATTTGACATTTTATGCATCCCTACAAACATAGTAACCTGCAAAAAGGGTTTTTTTTATGCTCTGCTGCATAACGACCACAAACTCTGATCCGTTTCATCTGATCAAGCATGGCAGTTCAGCCCCCTTTCCTCTCATTCCCCCCTGGGTAAACAACTCCAGAGCAATTCATTCATAGAATCTGGTGAGTGCAGCTGCCACACACTCTAAACCTGGTTTCTGTGGAACAGTGGCAAGAAGAAAAGCCCCAGTTGAAAGAGGGCAAGAAGTCCCATTTGCAGTTTATCTCAAGCCCCTTTAGAGGACACGGCAAAGGGGCTCTGCTCATGTCAGACCAGAAACCCCCAGTCGGTCGAGGCAGATGACCGTTCACGTTGAGCCTGGTTCTGCTGGAGGTTTTTCCTTCCCGTTAAAGGGGAGTTTTCCTCTCCACTGTCGCTTCATGCTTGCTCAGTATGAGGGATTGCTGCAAAGCCATTGACAATGCAGACGACCCTGTGGCTCTACGCTTCTCCAGGAGGAGTGAATGCTGCTTGTCAAGACTTGATGCAATCAACTGGGTTTCCTTAGATAGGAAGCTTTTTGGACCAATCTGTATAATCTGATTGAATTTGACTTTGAAAAGTGCCTTGAGATGAAATGTTTCATGAATTGGCGCTATATAAATAAAATTTCATTGAATTGAATTAAAACCAACTTTTCAGGATGCATTCAAAGTGCTGACTGAATTGGCATCGCACATCACTCCCGCGGTAAAATGTGGTGATGGCAGCATCAAGGCGCTGGGAGGGGGCTTCTCCACAAAGTGTTGACCCGGGGGGGGCTGAATAGAATAGCATGCCACGCTACAGTATTGAAAACCATGCATGCAAGCAATTACACACATTGTTGTGTTGTTGATATGTTGCATAAAATCCCAATCAAATTGATTCAAAGTTATCATCTACTCACTGTGGCCGCCATCAACTCACCTGAATGTGACTCAGGTAGCTGTGGATGCGAGCGACAGGAGCCAGCAGCAAAGAGAGCAGTTTTATTTCCTCTCTCTCCGTCTGGGCCCTCTGTGAAATGAGCAGAAAGCTGCAAACGTGCTCTCCTGCTCGCGGTGTATCCCGGTGGAAGGTCGGCACGCTGCAACACGTACCTGCGCTCGGTGACTCTTCCCTTGCTGATCCGGCCTGTTGAACTCAAGCGAGAGGAAGGATGCCAGGGTGGTCGTGTATCCGAGGTACATATCTGAAAAAGCTGTCTGGACGAGCAAAGCCAGAGTAAGCATCGAGCGGCCTGCCAACCGTCGTTCATGGTAATGGGCTGAAATGTCCGAAGCGGAGTGAAAAGGGGAAGCTCTCACATCATTTTGGCCAATGAGCTGCACCAGGATGTCTCCGACCAGAGATTTCCAGTGCTCAGCAGATAACCTCTCCTGCAGGGTGTTCCTGAAGAGCACGTGTCGCTGCAGGAGCTGCTCCACAAACCCCACGTACGTCTGACTGGATCACGAGAAAGAAAGACAAAAGTTCTCAGACTCCGGATCGTCCTGGTCGCCCGGAAGCACCAGCTTTCACAGCTTTTTAACAGCATCTTCAACTGAGGTAACGCTCACTATGGCTCCGCGGTCATCTGGTGAGCTGGGGGTGTTTTATACTTGTCGTACAGCTGGTTCAGGGTGGACACATATTCCCACTCAGAGTGAAGGAGCTGCATCGCCACCTGATGTCGAGCATCTGCAGGATCACAAATACACGTTCTTCACTCAGATTTCTTAACGCTGAAATATTACATTTTTGTCACACAACAGTTTGTTCCCTTCTGTGTTGTTTGCAGAGGTTGAACTTGTGAACTCAGAAGGGGGGCAGAAGCTCCTTAAGGCTCCCCGGCCAGCAGAGGACGCCGGAGAGCGCTGGACTCACAGAAAACACATCTCAAAAGGCCAAATTTGTTGTTTACCCAGGTTTGTGAATAAAAAATATTTTCAGCTAATAATTCTTCTGGATATAAAAGGACTGACAAGCTATACGGATGAAAATCTTTATAGTCTATGTTAGCAGACATAATTTAATGTTGCTGTTTAACCGTTTCTGTTCATTGTGTCTTTACTGAATCACTTATTTCAAACTGCGACTGTTAATTAGTAAATGGCAATTTTCGGTGGTTTCTTGTGAGCTCAGCCAATCAAACTGGCTCCTTCCTCACTCTACTATGTCTACATTAAAACACTGTGTTGACAAAATGGCTGAGTCGGAGTCATAACCTTGTCTGAAGTATTTGTTTACTGTGATCTATAAAATAAATAATATCAAGTGAAAATCAGATCAGGTTAACTTACTATGTTCACCAACCATGGATCAAAGGCTTTTTTAAGCACATGATTATTGGTGCTGTGGACTTGTGCGTGTTGTGGGGCCTCAAATGTATTTCTACTTAGGGCTAAGTACAAACGTACTCCGGCTCTGGTGGAACTGACGTTACAACAGGCTCCTTATCCCATTGAGAAAACGTTCAAAGTTAAAACAATTGCCCCAATGGACCGGAGCACTTAAGAACCGCTCGTCTGGGTGGGCTGACCTGTTCCTTCACTCAGCCCAGCTTTCAGACCCTGAAGGAAGCAGTGAAGGAGCAGTTTCCCTCTGGAGAGGCTGGCTGGTGGAGGACCCGGACACTCGCACACACTCTGGTCACCGACCGGCTCTGCTGGAAGGCTGCAGAGCAACAGTAGACACACGGTGAGAGGTTTCACAGCTAGTTTCACATGTTTTCCCATAACAACAGATGTCACACAGGTTTCATTGCTTCTTTGTTGTCCATTAAATCGGTCTGATTAGGCTGAAAACTTTTCCAATTAAGAATTCCACATCCAATTTGTCTTACTTCTTAAAGTTTAACGGATGTTTTGTCCCTTTGGACGTTGAAAATCCAATCAAAAATGGTTATAATGCATGATAAGTGCTACATTTTGATATTAGCTACATATATTTAATACTGAATACTTCCAAATATGTATAATATTCCCCAGAAAGTTAGAATCATTAATTTCAGACACATTCCTCTTTTAATGTGGTTGATTTCTCACTGTGGTCTTGAGAACATACTCTGTCAAGAGTAAGTCACAATCATTTGATGATAAAATTATTAATAGTTATTAATTTCATGATAAAGTTACTAACAGTTATTAATCTCATGATAACATTATTCCAGCTTTATTAAAGGGATAGTTCGGAATTCCTGAAGTGGAGTTCTGTCAAAAGTTTATGAGCAGCTAATATCTTACCAGTGGTAGACAACTTTTAGACTTTATGCAGTATGAGTACAGATTAGTTGGTGCAGGAGGCCGAAGCTAGTGGCTAGCAGAAGGGGGGGCCTAACCCAACACTCCAGTCTCAAAAACACCATTAGCAAATTATTAATTATGCTATGAACTTTTAAACTGTTATCATGTTTGCATTGGATGGTTATTTATGATAAGGAAAATTCTAATTTACACAGGAAACTTAAGTAGGAGGCGGTGTGCGACCAACGACCTTCCTGGTGAAAAACGCACTCAAAGGAAAATGTAATTAAAGTGTTTCTAATCAGAGTATCTGCCTAATAGAAAATGAACACTAGCAAAAAGCATAAATATTATGGCAATTTTAAACTGAGGCTACTTTATGCATTTTACACTGCTTTAAGTGGGACTCCACCGTCTTCAACAATTTTCTCTTCAATCTGGAGAGAAGATCCCTGATCGTGGGTCTAGGTCTATTATTGACCAATGTGACGCTGAAGGACACTGAAGTCCATTCAACTCTCTCCAGACCAAAGATAAAACTAAATAATGTCCTTAGCGATGAACAATCGCCTTTTAGTAAACGTGATAACATTCTTGTAAACCGCTACTGCAGTTTCTAGACTGGAGTTTTTTATAAAGGTCCAATTTGGTCTTAACCCCTCCCTGACTAGCTGCTAACTTCAGCCTCCAGGACCAACCATACAGGTTTTTTTTTTGTTTTAATAAATGAAGGTGCCATAATAATTACTCACTGCAGATAAAATATCACCCAATTATTACTTTTAAATAGAGCCACACTGCAAGAATCCGGACTCTCCAACAAGTAGAACAATGTACCAAAAAGGAATGCATTTAAACAAGATGAAAGATACGCAAAAAATAAGATGATCCCAGCAAAGGGGAACCAGTTGAGAGATGTTGGGTTACAGAGAGCTGCTGTTAAACGGTGCCTTTAATTTAAATTCACCGCTTCATGATGGGCCCTTCTCTGTGCTTCACACACCTCTCCTCCCTGAGCTTTCTAGAGTGTACGTTGTAAATAATGCCAGGACCGAGTACAGCCTGTATCCATAGATAGTTTGGATTAGATTTCTGTAGTATACTGACAAAATGGGGTACTAAATCTCATTTTTTGTTCTGTGGTAGTGGACTATAACCATAAAATCAGAAGCGTGCTCAAAATGGAAATGACAGGCCTGTATGGATATCTGTTCTAAGCCAGAGTAAAAATGTCTGGTCGCTTATCTGTGCAGCTGCACGGTTGAGATTGTACCTTTCTCTTGGTTTGGACGTGGAGCTCTTTCCATCCGGCTCAGGCCCGTGTCTGTTGCTGTACAGCTGCACAATTTGACACCTCAGCACGGCGAGTTCTTCCTATGGGATGACATGTCTCCGTTTACCTTTGTATTCCAAAGCCAGTGTGGCTTCACAGCCAAGCAGGGCTCCCTGTTGCTGTGAGTGGGACTGCCAGGTGCTGCCTCACCCTCAGCGCCTCGACCAGAGTCTCCAAGCGGAAAGCTTTCTTCTGACAGCTCCTCCTGTTCTCCTCCAGTTCCTCCCTCAGGTGCGAGTCTCCGTGCTGGATCTGAGTGAGCTCCAGCAAGGCGCTGGTAAAGCCCGTTTTCAGTTCTGTGACCATGCATTGTAACTAGAGAGATTCACAGTAAACAGTCACATGATATTGCCTCGCAAAAGTATTCACACCCCTTGATCTTTTCCACAATGGTTTGTTATAACCGCAAACCTTCAGTCATGTTTCTAGAGTTTTCATGGGAAAGACCAACTCAAAGTAGTTTCTAATACTTAAGTGAAAAGAAAATGATACACGGTTTTACTTTACAGATAAAACTCTAATCCAAAGTAGTGTGCATATGTATTCAGATCCCCCTAAATAAAATCTATTGAAACCAACTGCCTTCAGAATAATACAGGTTTACGATCAATATCACACTTTGTTGGAGAACATCAGTGACCAAAGAGCCTTAAAGACCAAGGAACATGGCAGACAGGTCAGGGATGAAGTTGTGAATATGTGTAAACCAGTGTTATATTTTAAAACGATATCTCAGGCTTTGAACATCTGGATGGAGTCCTGTTCCATCCACCGAAATGGGAAGACCTACTACGACATGGCCGTCCACCGAAAGCGAGAAGCAGCCAAGCTATCCATGGTAACGCTACAGGAGCTGCAGAGATCCGCGGCTCAGGTAGAGAACCTGTTGACAGAGCGTCTTTGCAAATCAAGAAAGCCATAGTTGAAAGACAGCCATAAGATGCTCCGCTCGCAGTCTGCCACAAGTCATGTAGAGGACACAGCATGTCTAAGAAGGGGGCAGCATCATGATGGGGTGTTTTCCTTCAGTAAGGAATACTGAAGGAATACTGAAATACAGGATGATCCCAGAAGAAAACCTGCAAGATGCAGCAATCCGAAACACACAGACAGAGCCACAATGGACTAGTTGAGACCAGTGGTCTCCAATTACAGTCCTCAAAGGTTGGTGTTCTCCAGCTTTCTCAACTTTCTCTGCTTCAAACACCTTGACTCAGATATTAGCTAATCAGCAGAGCTCTGTAGAGAGCTGAACTTGGGGTGTAAGGGAGGGACACATCTAACCTCGAGGACTGGAATGTGAGACCACTGGTTTAGATTCAAGCATATCCATATGTTAGAATAGCCAAGGCAGGAGTCCAGTTCTGAAAACAATGAGTTGGGAGTCATTGTGAAAAAAAAAAAGTCCAAAACTGAAGTCTGGTTGAGACATAATCCAAAAGACTTGCAGCAGTGGTTAACGTTAAAGGTGGTTCTACAAAGGAGTTGACTCGGAGGGTGGAAAAAGCCTTTTTTTTTTTTTTACTGAAATGAAAAGATCAAAAACCATATTTAATTACTTTCCACATAATAATTTTAGCTAATTTGTATTTGTAAATCCCATAAAATGCACTGAATGTTGTTGCGTTAACTTGAAACTGAAGAAAAGTTGGACAGGAATTATTTGCTGTCGCTGCTAATGGTAAAATATTTGGAGGGAAGGATTTAACGTGTACCGTCACTTTAACTAAACCGAGCCTGCTGATGACAGAAATTTACCTTTGAGATTTCAGTGACGAGCTCTGCCTCTTGAGGCTTCATGACCTTTGCAGAGAGAGACACAAACAAGCCAGTTTGCAAACACTCAGAGACTAATGAGCACAGAGTGTGCAGCCCAGCCGATCCGTCTGCTTCCCCAAGAGCCCGAAGGAAACCCTGCAATTATTCTTAAATCCCTTAGATTTCAAAAAGTGGATTCAGTGACTTTTTGTGCTTTATGTACCTGTTTGTTTGTGTTACCTGTTCAGATGTTGCTCCTGCCAGCAGCCCCTCTGCTAAGGAAGTGCCGAGCCAGCCAAAAGAGCTAACCCCTGCAGGGGGGATTGCTGCAGGAGCCAAGATCCCTCCTTATCAGTCTGCTAACAGAAGGGCAGGCAGGGATCAGAAAAATAGATAAAATAAGATGAAATGAAATGAAAAAGCCTGTATTATATGCGAAAGCTTCATCATTTAAATTGGGATTTAAACTGAATTTAACCAAAAGCCTGTATGGTTGTAATTTATCAAACCCTATTTATTAGTATTCATATTTTATAGCTTGCAATACTATTGCAATACTATTTAAATCTTAGAAAAATCCAAATTATAACATCAATGCCATGCAAACATCCAGCTATCCATAATGAAAACATAAAAAAATAACTTGTGTTGGAAAAGGAACTGGAATACACTCACCTGACTTAATTTTCTTCTGTATCTCCATTCAGTTCAAAAATCTGCATTCAGTCCCAGGATCTGTGGAAGTTCTGTTTCTCCTATCCCGTGGTAAACCTTGCGACATGTTGTGTCATTTGCGGCGTTGAAACGCTTGTGTTGCTCTTTGTGCTGCTCCGTGTCCACAGCAGATCTCCTCCTGTGAGGAAGCAGACCTCGCCGATGCCTCAGAGGAAGGACTGTAACAGGATGCAAAGCACACCGCAGATGAGTGGACTCTGGATAAATGTGGTTCCCCTTTAAATTATATGTTGACATTTATTTTGTTGGCTGCAATTCTCACCAATACATTTCTTTTTTTTAAAGGTCTGCTGAATGGAATTGGAAACTAGTTTTGGACGCGTATTCACACCCCGTGTACTTTTTCCACATGGTGTCACGTTACACTCACAAACTTCATTGTACTTCATTGGGATTTTATGTGACAGACCGACACTAGAAGAACGTGCTTGTAATGTGGAAGTAAAGGGATGCAAGGTGTTTAACTGTTTCTGTTGATTAAAATCTGAGAGGTTTGAATTCAGTACACTTTTATTCAGCCCCCCTGGGTCAGTTCCTTTGTAGTACCCCTCTTTCACTGCAATCACAGCTGCAAGTCTGCCGAGGTACGCCTAGTCTCTGGCAGGTCTGCACATCTAGAGAGTGAAAATGTCATAATTTTTAGTAAAATAGATCAAGCTCAGTCAGGTGTAATGGGGAAGTATCTAAAGCAGGGGTATCAAACTCATTTTGGTTTAGGGGCCGCATACAGCTTAATCTGATCTCAAGAGGGCCACAAGGGTAAACTCATTGCAAGATTAAATAGAACTAATAAATGTGGACTTGTTGTTGATTTTTATATAAAATTAATTTCACTTTTACACAATATATTATGAATAACCTCAGCGTTTATAAGAACAGTATGCGCAATTTCAACAATAATTTTACTCAGTTAAACATTTACTTAAGTGCATTATGCATAAGAACTGATCACAGTGATCGTACAATGTTGAAAAACATTTATTCACATTTACATTTATTCACATTTTTTGGAACTTAAAAACACTGTCCTGCAGGACAAAATACATCAAACAGATAAAAATTAAGAAATTATTTAAATTTTTCCACACCTGAAGCTTAATCTGCTAATTAAAACACAGCGCCCCTCGTGAACAATATAGGAACTGCGGATTTTCAATTAAACGGAGTACATGTTCTTTTTCAATAATTGTTTTATCATTCTCTTCCTTTTATCTCCTCTTTCTTTCACCTTTTCTTTTTTTTCTTCTTGTTCTTCCTTTCCTCTCCTACTTTCCCATTGTAGTGTCCATATCATTTGAGATATTTCCCGCATGAATAATAATAAAACTATTCACATTCATAAATCAAGCGGAGCACTATGGCAAAATTAATTCAATTCAATTCAATTTTATTTATATAGCGCCAATTCATGAAACATGTCATCTCAAGGCACTTTACAAAGTTAAATTCAATCATATTATACAGATTGGGTCAGATTATACAGATTGGTCAAAAATTTCCTATATAAGGAAACCAGTTGATTGCTTCAAAGTCCCGACAAGCAGCATTCACTCCTGGAAAAGCGTAGAGCCACAGGGAGAGTCGTCTGCATTGTCCATGGCTTTGCAGCAATCCCTCATACTGAGCAAGCATGAAGCGACAAAATCAGTACTGCTCCACTTGTGAAAGTAAAATCTGATGAGCTCTTTTTGGCATTAAGACAACAATTCTTATTGCCACATTGCCAGACAGGACACTGGGGGGGAAAAAAAAAAAAAAAAAAAAAAAAATATATATATATATATATATATATATATATATATTTTTTTTTTTTTTTTTTAATAATGATAAAGCATTTAGCCACCGGGCCGGACTAAATTGTTCGGCGGGCCGAGTCCGGCCCGCGGGCCGTATGTTTGACACCCCTGATCTAAAGAGCAACTTTCAAGTCTTGCCATAGATTCTCAATATAATTTAGATGTAGATGTTCAAAGCATGAGACATGGCATAAACCCACTTTTAACTTCCCTGCAGCATTATGTCTGACCTGTCTGCTGTGCTTCCTGGTCGTCGTTATGCTGTTTCTTCACCAATGTTCTCAAAGAAATGTCGCAGAACAGCTCTATTTATATGAATATTATTTTACAAATAATCTGTGACTGTGTGCAATAATTAGATGACTTCTGAAGGCAGTTGTTTACACTTGACTACTATATTTAAGGGTGTCAGAGGGAAAGGGGCTCAGCAGAAATGCACACGTGATTTGCATGCATGGTTTTCCTTCCACTTCACAGCTATGCGCTACTTTTCATTGGTCTGCCACATAAAATCTAACTAAAATTCATGAACGGTGTCACAAGGCCCTGTGATTTCTAGTGATGGATCATATTAGGATGATAAGATAGATACAATATAAGACAACCGCTTGCATTCCACTATAGTACACAAAGAAAAACATATTTACTACAGTTGTAAATTGCTAAAAACGTAGAGTAGTTTTTCAAGTAGGGATGTTTTCCACAATCTCGTTTTATTTCAGTGGTTGGTCAATTTTATAACGTTCCAAAATTTTTACTGGACAAGAAATTTAAAGCTACGTGACATTGCTCTACCTCTTTAGTTTCAGACGTATTGGTGGAGAGATTCCCAAGTACATCCCGCTGCAGCCTGCGGGAAGGCGGGACTTGACATCAAGCCCCGCCCACATCAAGGACAGCCATATTGGATTTCCGCCTTTTTTTTTTTTTTTTTTTTAAGAAGCCGTTCCAAATTGCTTTCATACTTACAGAGAACGAAAAATATATAAAATAAATAAATAATAACAATTAGGATTTTTCCATACAGTTCTGCATCTGGGGCGAGATAAGGACAGAGGGAGCAGAGAGAGGCAGCCAACACAGTAACACATAGAATGGATGAAAAATGGCAATGATATTGATACCAATGATAATGATAGCAGTGATAACGCTAGCAATAAGACTATGAACAGTGGCTGTAATTGTAGCAGAGTAAGAACACGGGGACAGCAGGAAACTCCCAATCACAGATCCAGCTTCCACAGCTCTAGGAACAACTGCAGGGAGTGATAGGCGAGAGGAGGGGGACGAGAAAGCACAGGACTACGGGAAAGGGAGAGAGTCCAGTTAGTAACATCGTTAATGAGGTTGCACCGGGAGGGACTGGAGAGAGAGAAAGAAAAGGGGAGCTCGGTGCATCATGGGAAATCCCAAAGACCACAAAAACCTTCTTAAATGTAGCTCAATTAAAATTGCTTTTTTTATGTAAACTCAGACAAGGCCTTAGAAGTTGTTCAATTCACCGTTGTCCACTTGATGAAGACTGGAAAACACAGAAATTGTGCTTTTCAGCAAGACACGGTCATGACTGCGATACAGTGGTACAGAACCTGGAGACTGTGACACAGACTCTGAGCACCGTCGGACCTTGGCACTGTGACCCTCTGCCTGAAAAGTGATGTAGCTGCATTATATGCAGGCTGTCAGTTAAGCTTTTAGACATAATATAAGAGTAGACCCCGCATTGACTGTCGCGGCGAAAGAATTACGGCCGCCATCTTGGGGCGGTCGACCTGCTATACTAACATGCTGATTCAAGCTGAACACAATAATTATACCTCAGCACTGGGCGGCGTATTTTTGTTTAAATCGACGGACTATTGAAGGCATGGGATAACTTAAAACGGGATTTATTTAACAAAAATCATAACTGGTTGGAGAGGAGAGGGAAAGAGAGAAGTAGGTGGCAGAGAGAGAGAAAGAATGAGCTGAGTTCCTCCGAGCTGGTCTGATCTAAGCTGCTCCCAGATGGGGTTGATCATCTGGTGCTTGCGCTGTCAGGTGAGGAAGCTTGCTGACGTCAGTCTGGCCAGCTGGTATATACATACACACATATATACATACACACACACACACACACATATATATATATATATATATATATATATATATATATATATATATATATATATATATATATATATATATATATATATACTGTAACTGTGTTTTTGTATATAGTAATAACAATTATTAAAGTGTATGAGTGGCTGTGTTTTACAGCATACATACATTCTGTCAGAATATTCAATTACTTTTAACCACACCAAGACTATTTAAATGCACTGAACCATTTGTTATAATAGCTATAGCTTTAAAGTTTTCAAAAAAACAACAACGTGAAAATTAGTTAAATAATCAGCGAGTATAGTTGACTAAAATTGATTCTGCACCTGGTTAACACATTACACTTAACTGAGTTGTCGACCGCCCCAAGATGGCCCCCCTAAATCGATTCCCTCCCCTGTTACGTCAGCATTTGGCTGTCCTTGATGTGGGCAGGGCTTGATGTCAAGCCCCGCCTTCCCGCAGGCTGCAGCGGGATGCTTCTCGAGATTCACCGTCTTCACTCCACCCATCCGTGTTGACCCAGCGGAGTCAATCGAACGCCCCTTTACCCTGGTTGGTTGGTTTTTGTGATGGGCGGAGTAAACTGTCAGCTCTGACATCTGATTGGATGAGAGCTTTGTGGCGTTTTGAAATCGTTGTCGTTGAGCGGTCTGTTAAAACCCGGGGCAAGAAGACGCTAGTCAGCGAGGAGCTGAACAAGGTGGAGAACAAATAAGAAATATATTTGGATCCTAAAAACTGCCTAACCGTTTGCTTCTTAGGACTGCTGTACGAATGATTATTTTAATAAATGCATTTAAACATTCTTCAAACACAGTGAAGGTTAGCATGTGGGAAACAGCACCGGCTGAATTTCGAAACCCTTTTAATATTGCATGATCGTGTAACTATAACACATCTGACTCTTATAGCTGTCTTTCTAATGTCTAACCTACTATTTTGTTACCGTTTTACTTGTTTTAGTTCAGCCGGTTCCAGTGTATGCTGGGTATTGTGCTATAGCTAAAATGAACTGAACTACCAGGTTCCGTTTAGCATCCACCGGGATGTAAACAGTGTTTTTTCCCCTGTCACCCTGAAGTACTCAGTCTGCCATTCTTCTCTTCCAGGCGTCTGAAGAAATGAGGACAACTGAGTTTGACTCTTCCTCTGATGATGAGGAGGTGGAAGAGGGTCAGCTGGCTCCCCTCCACATTAGCTGGTATGTGAGAGTGTCACCTTCATCACCTTAAAGGTTTTGTTGCAGCCACAAACTTCAGTGGATTTTCTGTGATGGACCGGCATGAAGCAGTGCATAGTTGTGAAGTGGAAGGAAAGGGATTTATGATTTTGCGAGATAAAAAACAAAAAAGTAAGTATCTGAAATGTGCTGTATGCATTTATACTCAGCCCCTCTGGGTCAATACTTGGTAGAGTCCCCTTTCAGTGAAAATTGCAGCTGCAAGTCTTTTCAGACTGAAGTCTGTACCATCTTTGCACATCCAGAGTCTGAAAGGTTTGTCCATAGTTCTTAGCAAAATGGCTCAAGCTCAGTCAACCTGGGAGGTGAGGTGAACACCCAATCTAGTCTTGCCTCGGGTTCTCATTTAGAAGTAGGTCTTGACTTTGACTGGGCCACTCTAACCCATGAGTTTGCTTCGATCTAAACAATGCCCTTGTACCTCGGGTTGAATGTTTGGGCTGATGTGTTGTCGCCCATTTAGCTTCCCATCAACTCTGCACTTTCCTTCCACATCCCAGCTGAAGAAAAGCATCTCCACCTCATGATGCTGCCACCGCCGTGTTTCGTAGTAGGCGTGGTGTGTTCATGGTCACGTTAATTGTGTTAAACACAACTGGACCCTACTTCCTAATTGGGTGACTTCTGAGGGCAATTGTTTGGATTTCTTTCAGGGTAAGAATAAAAAGTTTGCAAATAACAGGGGGTCTGTATCATATACCACTTGTTGTCTAATTCACAATTACGCCTCATCTTGTGTCGCTCCATCACCTGATGTCATCAAAGAACATGTTGAAGTCTGTGGGTATAATATGACAAAAGGAGCAAGAATTCAAAGGAAATTTGTACTTTTGCAAGACACAGCAGGCACGTTATTGTACATTAATGGCCAAGTTTATACTGCATGATCATGTAATGTTTCGATTGGGTTTTAGGTTACCTCTGTCCATAGTCGAGTGCTCACAGTACCTTGGAATATGCGCTCTACCAGGTAAAACAATGTTCAACTCAAAGGCTTATTTTTACTGAAATTATGTTTTTTGTTATAACGTCTTTTCATTCCAGGTTGCAAATTTAAAGATGTCCGCAGGTCTCTGCAGAAAGATGTCGGTAAGGCGGCTTTCAGGAATCCCTGCTCAGCTGTGAATCATTCAGAACACGCATTAATCCCCAGAGTAAAAGCCAATGTTGAATTTAATAATGTGCATCTTATTCTTTCACGCTACTGATGCCCACGCCAGTCTTTAACCTTTGAACTCGCTCACGGAAAGCGACTAATAAATGCAATGCCTCGGCATCCCTTCCTGTTGTCAGGTGAGCTAAAGAACCAGGGCGTGCAGGATCTGTTTGTTTTCTGCACTAGAGGAGAGCTAAACCGATACAGAGTCCCTTCCCTCCTGGAGGTCTACGAGCAACACGGCTTCACCGTCCACCACACGCCGTTCCCCGACGGAGACGTTCCTGAGCTGGAGCAGTGCTGCCAGATCCTGGCGGAGCTGCAGGTCTGCCTTGAGAGAAACAGGAGGACGGTGCTGCAGTGAGTGACAGCAACACAGACATGGGGTTAAATCAGGGGTAAAAAGTTGCAGAAGTATTAGGCGGAGAAAGGCTGGAGGAAGATGTGTTCTCGATGTTTTCTCCCGTTTTAGTTAAAATTCGGAAAAGATCTGGAATATGGATCGCTCGCCACTGATTTGTTCTTAAACTATGAGTTGCTCAGGAAGGTAAAGGTAGCACCATCCATCTATATTGCAAGTTCCATATTTAAATAATCGGCCATACAGTCATAGGTAAGTCTTGAATTTATATTTAAAAATTGGGGAGAAAAAAGGTATTAAAAGTGGGTAAACGTCTCCTGGATTAAATGAGTGACTTCTCCACAGAATAGAAAAATTTACGTGCCGCTGACTGAATCCTTTTACTGCTTCCCACAAACATTTTCCAACCCCCTGCACAAAGATGGATTCTTTGGAAAACTGAAAACTCAACAGATGACACGGTAGATAAAAATGGACTTAACTGATGCTACATAATCATTAGGCGTTCTAGGTAGCAGTCGGTTGGTACATTTTTATTTACACTAACAATCACAAAGCCAGAACGCAAAAATTAGAACATTAAACTAAAACATGATCCAAAAGAAAGGGATAATAGCCATAAAATTAAACGGTTAAACATAAATTTTGAATATTTCAAATGATCTTTAGGAAAAGCGTGTTGGGATGGAAGTACCGTTAGCTGGTTTTAAATACAAAGGAAGCTGGTCCCTCCATCGAGATGCTGGAAAGAGCGATCGCCTCTCCTTCCCAGGAAAACAAGCTGATTTTGGGTTTGAGGACCTGAGGGCGGTTTAAGTTGTAGTATGTGGGTTTAGCAGCGCGGTAACATAAGAAGGAGCTGGATCCTGCAGGACCCTGAAAGTGAAAGTAGGGATTGTCAAAATGAATTTTAAAACCAGGAGGTACACGGTGCAAAGGCATCAAAGCAGGAGCAATGTCGGCTCCTTTCTTGGCTCCAGGGGATCGTGCTGCAGAGGTTTGGACCAGCTGAAGGCAGTCCAGGGCTTCTTTTGGTCGATGGATGTGAAAAAGAGAGTCACAATAGTCTAGATTAGAGGAAATGAAAGCGTGAATAACCATCTCAACTTCCTGCTTGGTTACCACCCTTGGTAGTTTGGGAATATTCCTGAAATGATGCATTTTTCTCCACGTTGCTTTGAATGACCTTCAAGAAGCATTTGATTGGTTGGAAAACAACGGCTACCTTTCTTACGTTCGTCTTGACGGGCGAGTTCAAAGGTCCAGCCTGTTGGCGGATCACAGGATCGTGTTCTCCAGGGCAACGATCAGACGCTCTTCCTTCTCAGAGTTCGGTTGAAGGGAGTTATTATTTCAACCATTGGGTACTTTCAGGCACAGGAACAGCTCTCAACCTTCAGCTCCTCTCCTCATCCATCAGAGGTTGACCGTTAACAAACATGCAGCTGTGCCTTTAAAAGCCACGGTTCTCCAGTTAGATAGAGCCAGAAGGCCTGCGTATGATGTTCTGCTGTCTTCGGGTCACCACACCGGAGCGTTCTGCCCGTACGTTGGGCTCTGAATTGACTTTGGCTTTTTCTTCCCCCCCTGCAGCTGCTACGGAGGTCTGGGACGATCCGCTTTAAGTAAGGGTAGTCTACTTTTATGAGATGATGCTCTGATTTAGTGGACGGTCATTTCTGTAACGGAGCATTTGTCTCCCACTCAGTCGCCGCCTGCTTGCTGCTCCAGCTCTCGTTGACCATGACTGCCCACAAAGCCATCGAGATCCTCCGAGAGCACCGAGGAGGAGGAGCCATCCAAACGGTGAAGGTGAGAGACCGGATGGAGCCGATTTGGTTTTCATAATGGTTTGCACCCCTGAGTCTTGGACGTGCTTTTTAATGTGTTGGTTTTGTGTCTTGCAGCAATACAACTTTCTTCACGAGTTTCGGGAGAAGTACAGCGTGTTCAAGGAGAGAAGAGAGGCTTCGATAGAGCGATCGGTGTCTCGGTGATTCCGGTTTAGGTCTTTGAACCGTGGATCATTTGCATTCATTTCTATTCACATGTAATTAACTCTCCAACAGCTGCACTTTGAAAGAATAATATATTGCTTCTTTTAAGCTTTTAAGTAAGCCAGGAGGTTTGATGATCTGGATATTTGTTTTTGGGTAACATGTAGTGTAGATCCACCGGGAAGTTTCCTCTGAAAAGGAATGTGAGCCTTTAAGATTAACAGAAATGTTACGTGTGCTGTGACTGAACCTTAAACGTGAGGGTATGATTTGGCCAAATTGGTTCATATTTAAAGTAAAAAAATATATAATTTCCATACACAAGTGTTACATCTTCATATGAGTCCGTTTTATTTTTAAAAAGGAACTCACATATACAATATTGCCAACATTGGATCTGTTTAATCTTCATATTTTAAATTGTTGGCTAGTTGATCTTCTAAAAGCAACGATTTAACGGGTAAACCCTACTTAAGTTTCATGTCCGTTAAAGTGGCACCAATCAATCCAGCACACAAGTAAAAAGGGTTGGGAGAAAATTTAGGATGACAATAAAAATAAAATATATATATATATATAAATCTTTGCAGTTGGTCAAGGTTTCAGAGTGGAGGTTTTATTTAGCTTGAATTCTTTTTCCTAAAGGTGACGTGATTAGCCATAACCATAGCCTGTACAAAAACACGAAAATAAATATTTCTATACCAGTGAAAACTTGAGCTGAAGGACTTTTATTGAACTAAACCATGAGTTTGATGATGGAGAAGAGTTACATTGCAGGAGTGCTTGATGTCACAGAGGAAAGCAAGTAATCCAGAAAACAAATAGACCAGAGATGCTAAAAATGTGGACTATTTGTGTTCAAATCAACCAAAACGTCTGAAGATACATTCAACAGTATGGCACATCAGCGTCGGGTGCTAAAGCTCTCTACCTCTATGCAGACGACTGTTGAATCTATCTTTCACTTAAGCGAGAGCTGCAAGGGAACATTTACAGAGGAGCGGCTCAAACACAACTTGCCCTCTGGATTTATACAGATACAACTAAATATCGGACAGGTAGAACATGATAGATCTTAAATATCGAAACAGTTAAAACTGATAAGACTGCAATATGTTTACACTGTTACCGCTTGACTTTTGTCCTTCAGTCCATCTTAATGTCTGAACAGAAATGTCTGCAGCTAAGAAACCTCATGGTCGGAGTATATTAGCTGTTAAAATCCAGTCATTCACAATCCCAACCTGGAAACGCTACAGAGCAGGGAGCGATGATGGAAAACAAATTTTATTTAAATCTCAAGCATTAAAAAAATACACAGCATAAAAAAAAAAAAAAAAATCGAGTAAGGAAAAGAGAAACTTGTCCGTATTTCCAGATGGGATTTTGTTTTAAACTGTAGTGCTTTGATGGGAACACTGAGACCAAGATCCAGTCCTTGAAGAGGGTAAGAGTTTCCAACAGGTCTCTGCAGTGTGTGAGTGTGAAGGGGGGGGGGGCTCATGTTGCTCCTCGGTGGTCTCCAGCAGGTCCAGTGTTCCAGCACTTCGGATCATAGTGTCTGGTCATCTACTGTACGGGCAGGTCCTCTTCCTCGGACTTCTTTAGGAGCTCACCAGAACATAGATCATGCTGCAAGGTGTCCAAAACAGAGACAGCACAGGATTAGGTTGTGTCCACAATCTCCCAGATCCCAACAGTGACGACCGAGTAACATTGTTTTCCAACATTTATTACAGATAAAACACACGGAGTTGTACCCAGTAATGCTGCTTATTAAAAACTGACCTGGATTTGAATCACATTTTAAACTCAAGATTAATTGCAGTGGTTCCCCTAGAAATGGGACACGTTCTTCCACTTAGCTTTCCTTTAATTTCACAGAATACAGCTTTATACGAGCAGCCATCTTCTGTCTCTCTTATTTATCGATCTGTCTCCATCATGTAAATTTATACATGGTTATATTTTCTTCCTTCTTGATTGAATGAAAATCTCTTCAAAATTCAGATATGCCAGAGTTTAGAATATCTTTGAGCGTAACTTGATTCTGATCCATTCATGAGGTTTATCAAGCAACAAAAATGTGTTGTTCAAGAATAAAGCAGCCATCTTACTTCAATGATGGAGTCAGGAAGGTGGATTTCTGTTTCTAACAGACACACTTAAGGTGATTTGCAACAATCAAAGCAAATTATATTTTTGTAGGACATCTGAAAATGACCGTAGAGCCGTTAACTAGTTTAGAACGTGCTGCTTTCAGCGTTAATGTTTATAATAATCCAGTTTAAACAGACGTAATGATCAGGCAAACATTCTCATATATTGACGTAATCAGAGAACCACGTGAAATTAACAAATGCGTCCTTTTTCAGTTGTAACAACAGAAAAAAACAGACAAAGGATGCATTTATCTCATTGGATCCCACGCTACAGAGACAAGCGATGCTAATTCTGTCGGGGATACTTTTCTGTCATTTCTAAGCGTTTCTCTTTAATCACCCTCCGTGTTCCCCCATCAGAACAGACTCCACCGACGTCTTCACCACCAGCAGACGCTCAGCGCTCCCGACTCCGTGGGAGTTTCTAGTGCAGCCGTCCTCAGAAAAGGGGTCCGCTTACAACACGCAGAAATATTTACCAAGGCAGGTAAAAATATGTGGAGACTGAGCGCTCTCTCACCTGTCGGGAGTCAGCGTGAGTTTACCTGCGTGTGAACGCAGGTGAGTCTGAGCTAGAAGTGAAGGAGCGACGACTTAGCTTAAGAGAAACCTTTTTGGCAGCTGCACACTTGGTTGTACCGCGCAGACTTCCCGCCAACATTATAAACATCATAGTTGGGCGCACTTATTGGCTAAATCCTACATTTCCCACAGCAGACGCCCACCGTACACCTGTCAGTCCGTGGTGCAGAGAGCCTGCAGGTGCCTGCCAGTCACAGCTGCCTTAGAAACTTCTTCCCACCGAGCAGTTTATGGTATGACGTCGCGTACGCGCTCGTAAAATTGAGCTCTGGAGCCATTTTGAAAGGAAGAGGAACTTTTAGTCTCTGGATGTGCAACACTGGTGGAGACACACCCCAAGAGTAGCTCCTTGAGTAAATCCTAGAGATGATTTAATCAAGGGGAACTGAAGACATAGATCACACACTTTACAGATATTTCTAAAGAGAATTAAACCAGGTATTATTTTGCACTACTTTGTTAGTATCGCATACGATTCCAATGAAATACACTGTAGTAAAGTGATAACATGGGAGGAATGTGTTTGCAAGGTACTGTGTGTTTTTCTGAATAAAGTAGAAAGGTTTGTGTACCCATAGAGGTAGTAGAAGAATGACAACAGGTAGAAAGCCAGTTTGCACCAGCCTTCTTTTTGACAATAGGCCAGGATGTCAGCATTCATGATGGTGGTTGGGTCGTAGAGTCCAGGACAGCTCATCACCGGTCTGCTCACATACCTATGGCACAGCAAGAGAAAAGCAGCTCATCCCAAACGGACCTTGGTGCAGTTTGCGGCTTTTGGCATCAGCATGTTCGGAAAGCTCGGCGTTCTCCTATAGGAAGCGACACCCGGCTGTTCAGTTACCCACCTCCAGACATGATAAGCCAGCAGCGGCAAGTTGAGGAAGAGGGTGAGCCACTCGGCCGCGCACAGAAACATCACGCAGAAGAAGACGTGGATGAGATACTCCGGCAGCACCAGCTGGAAACAGACACGGGGAGAGGGAACGTCAAAATCCAAGCACAGCCGCTCGGCCTTCCTGCTCAGAACGGGACTTCAGGGAAGCTAAAAATACACAACAGTCAGAGGACGACATGGGAGGATGCGGCAGCTCCCTAAAGAAAACAAGTCCTCCTCACAGAGCAGAGGCTGGGCTGTTCTCAGACCCGTCTAAAAAGGTGAACGGCTGATATTGGCGTGAATTACTGAGCTTAAGTGTAACCTGTGTGGTTATATGGTTACAGTGCATGTAGCTGAGGATGTGGCGATAATGTACCTGGGCTTCTGACCACGTTTTTAACTCAAACAGGGTGAAAAATCAAGATCTAACACTTGCAAATGGAATAACAGAAACACAAGGGTAAAAAACAAACAAACATGAGCTGCTCTTAGAGGTTCAAGATCGATTCTTGCAAGTGGACTAAAAAGATCGATTTCCCACCCTGGTTCATTACATGCATCTCTCCACAACTAAAATACCCCCCCAAAAAAGGAAAAAAAAAAAAAAAACACAAAAGCTTGCTCGGGAGAACATTGGTGCACCTTCACATTAATATTTCTGCAGTGACAAATCTGCACACCACCCCACTGTGACAACACACTGGAGGAGGCCCCATGCTGTTAGAGCTAGCGGTGCTGATGCAGCGGCGTGCCTAAGGTCAGGTCGTGTGTCGGGTTCAGGGGGCAGATGGAAGCGCCACATGGAAGCCATGCATTGAGGGAGGGGGGGGACAAACAAAAAACAGCGGGCGGAGCCAAGCCAACGGCCCACAGGAGGACAGGTGTGGGGAGAGAGGGATGTGCAGGACAGGAGGGGGCTGCAATGAACTGAAATCCTGCACTGCGCTGCCAAATAATTAACTGAATAGTGGGTAAAAGAAGAGGCTCTAAATGGGTCCGACAGACTGGACTGGGCTCCAAACCTGCACGTCAGACTACGCAGCACATCGTGGCTTACGGGTGCATGGAGCCTGACGTTTTATCCGCACCGACTCCTCCTCCTGTCGAAATTTCTAGCCAATCGGAGGTTTTAAATAGTGCTGAGCCAGAGAGTGGTGGGATTCTGCTGCCATCTGTTCAGAACCACAGGTGACGTGGGTCAGAGCCAACGCTAAGCTCATCTACAACAGCCGCAATCTGCCGAACAGTGACTGCAGCCTCTTGATTCATGGAGAGAAATGCTTTGAAACGCATTTAAAAAGGAGTTCTCCTGGAAGAGCCCGGTTAATAAACCAAGAGCCTTTCAGGTCCTGCTGAGATACTAGTGAACAACTGATTAAACTCTTGAGTTCGTGGGGACTTTGCTGAGCTGTCTGTCAAATCATAAGCAAACAGAGGGTAGATTAGAATAGAAATCATGCATGCTTTGAGCATTTGCAAGTCTTTTCAGTTAACAGCTAACACCTCAATGATCCGCGGCAGCTGACGTCTCGACCCAGTACTGGTTTTCCCCCCGTTCTGCGCATCCCGTCGCTGCACCGTCTGACAACGAGCTGCACGTCAACAGATCCTTGAAATAATCGGGTATGTAAACACCGTCCTGTCAGAGTTTTCACTCCCCTTTTACTTTGTCACATTTTGTCCCGATGCAACCACAACCCTATTTGTTTTTTCGATGGACCAACACAATCGTATAATACGGCATATTAATTAGTGATATCGGTACCTATACCCAAATTTAGCTTTGAACACCCCACAGAGCGCTGTTCAATGAGACGACTGCCAACAGAACCACTGTTGAAAGAGAGCCACAAGAGGTCCTTTGCCAAAACAAACTGTGCAGGGAACCTAGTAAACGTAGAAGAACGTCTTCTGGTCAGATTAAAGGTGCATAGCCACATTATTTGATTATTTTTTAATTATTTATACATCAGTAGCTCACTCTGGTTGCATACAATGTTTTTATGAAAGATTATCACATCCTGCTGGCGTATTAGTTATTTTAGCATTTTATGCTTTGTTTTTCTCAATTTGTTAGTAAATAAAGCCTTTGGTGTTTATTTATGATTTTAATGGAAGTACGTACTGCGCATGCGCAGCAGGGGATAAAACAAGGAAGCGGCAAACGGCTATTAGCACCTCCCAGTGAAACAAAGAATGGTCCAAGATCCAGTGAAAAAAGTGCAAAAAAACAAACAAACACATTTCAAAGAGGGATAAGACTGGAATGTACTGGTAACACAGTATGAATGTTGGTGTTCACTGAAGCGGACGCTAAACCAGCTGATTGCTCAGATGTGACCGCAGAGTTCATTGACCTGAGTAAATGTTCTGATATGAGGAGCTTAAAGTTGCTGTTAGAGTGTTTTATTTAATTAACAACGGTTGGTCTTTGATCACGGTGAGCTGCCTCTTTACTGCGAGGCATTGCAGAGGGTCAGGGTCGGTCCAGTATTATTTATAATTAATTTATAAGTTAAGCAAACCGGCACTATGATAGTTCTGCGATACTGTCTCTAGATGTTGCCACATCTGTTTATATCTGTTCATCGCACCCGAGAGGGGATTATTTTTTGTCTCAAAAAGAACCATCAAAACACTATCAAGATGGAGGCCTGGTGTATATAACCTTATTTTATCACGATCAAACGGTTTTTGGTGTGTTTTTATAAGCATGTTACATGGCTATATACCTTCTCCTTCCAGCAGAACAATGAGCCTAAGATACCTGACAATGGAACGGTGTAGATCAAACTACAGAATGGCCCAGTCAAAGTCCACACCAAAACCCAATTAAGGTCAGACTGATGCTCCTAGACGCTTTCATTCAGTCCGACTGAGCTTGAACTACTGTTCAAAGTAGAACGGGGAAATAGTTCAGTCTAGGTGGAAACATACCTCCAAGGTCCTCCAGCAGTAATTGCAGTCAAATGTGCTTCTGCAAAGTACCGACTCACTTTGGCTATGTGTACGACCCACTTTTCGCATATTTACAGTCGTAACGGGACAAAACGTGAAATCTTTCAAGGGCGTGAATATTTTTGCAAAACACTAATAATTACAAAATCAGAATAAAAGCTAGCAACATAAAATCTGCAAGATTGGAGCTGTGATGCCTCTAAATACTGAAGAAAGCAACAATAAATCTACTCCAACAATAAAATAAATAAATAAAACCACTTGATGAGCACGTTTTCGACTGATTCAAACTCGACTCGGGTTAGTTAACTGAAAAGACCTTAGCAAACACTTCACCGTGCAAAACGACAAGACTTCAGGCTAAGTTCAACTCAGCGGGCATTTTAAAGATTGGTACAAACCTTTAATGCAATTTTGACTCTTTTAATCTTTTTGACCCTTTCAATTGTCTTTTAGCCATTTCAAAAAAAAAAAAAAAAAAAAAAAAAACGGGGTGGGAAGGGCAAAAGAAGCAGATTGGAAAAACAAAACGAAAAGGCGTTAGAGTTTCACAGCGGACATTAAGGTCACTCAGTTTACAACAGGCAGGTTATTTAGCATAACAGTGCAGAGAAATGATCGAAAAAAGATACGTGGATAAAGGTAGACTAAAGTAAAGTATCCGTAACAGAGCGCATCTGCATGCAGTCATTTACAGCAGAAAGGCGGGTGGAGCACAGCGCGCACACTTACCGGATTTAAAGTGTTACATTGATCTATAGGATTCTTGTAGTCAGTCTTCAGCTCGTCAAATGCTATTATCTGGAAAGAACCAAAAAGGTCACGTTAATACTGGCACGACAAGACTGACTATTATATCTGCCTTCTTTGATCATCAATAGCCCCTAATCAAATACAGATTGACACACCGCCGGGGTAAAATGTACAAAACGGCTTAAAATCAAACGAACTGCTATTACAACGGCACGATCCCACACTGAAAGATGTAGCAAAAAATAACAAAGCCATTCAATTCAGCACATTACTTTTTACACAACAGTTTTACACGTTTTATACGGACGAAGATGGCAGCATGTACAGTGAGCAGATGACAGGTTAAACAACAGGTTAAAAACAAGCCAGGGAAAGGTCTTTCCTGCCCTGCCATAGACAGCTAAGCTCCACTGGGCCTTGAACTGAAAAACCGTGTGCTTTGATCAGACGAGCAGCAACCACCCCGAGTGGGTTTGGTGTGAAGCAAATGTATAGAAAAGGAGCCTGGCCAAACTATGAATTACGGTGAAGGAGCTGCGATGCCGTGGGTCTGTTTCTCTTCCAGAAGTCCCCGGAACCTTGTTGGGAGAGCATGAAAGCATGACTTCTGGAGCATCAATTGAAAATGGGGCCTTTCGACGAACTAGTGATCTGAAGAATATGGCCAAATCAACAGAGAAATGGTTGATTTCTGTGCTGGTCAATGGCCATCTCAGCCCTCCTCACGTCTAAATCCTACCTGAGAAGATTGTATATAAAGAAAAAAGGGAAGGGTCAAAGGTCACTCTGGCTCTAAGCTCCAACCTTTGGAAGGGGGGGGGTGTATTAATAATAGTGCGATCGCTGATTTCATTTATTAGTGTTTTTCCTGAGTTAGGTTACCAATTCTCGTGTACATGACCGTCTTTTGGGGGCGAGTAAAACCCACGGTGTGACTTTTCCAACTAAGAAATCCCAGTGCTGACGCTTACAAGGAAATTAAATCCGTGAAAATATGACTTGAAGTTGCTCCAACTTCTCAGACTCTGCCGCCCTCGTCGCAGCAGGGGGTTGTAAAGGGCAGCCATTCAACAGCAGAGCCACACAGCGTTTAGTCTGTCTGGTAATAACACCATGAAAGCCTTAGCCTAGCCAGCTAGATGCTAACAAGCCTGGCAGCTGTTAGCACTGTTAGCCTGACAGCTATACACGACTCCCGTGTTTCACGGACGTCTACGAACACTAACTACGGGGAGAGTTAGTGGACAGAAAGTCATTTCGCCAAAGCGAGTCATTCACACTTGCACACCGATTTTGCACTTTTTTTCACGCCGCGTGCCCATCTTTACGTAACCGGGATTCGAACCCGTGCCCCCCCAATCAAAGCCAAAGACTCAAACCACTACAACACGACCGTTAACTACGGATCGCCCTTTAATTCAATCAGAGGTGTGGAACCAGCCTCCATCTCGGTGCCACCGGGGCCAGCTTTCTGACCCAGCCGGCCACAGGGTGTGGACCTTTCCTTCAGAGGTAGACCGATCGCCCACGTTAGGTCCGCGTCCGTTCACTTAGCGCCGACACGTCTCCGGGGTCCTGGAGGGAGCTGACTCCGACCAGGAACCGTCTCCTCTATGTGGCCACCAGGCAGGCCTTATTTTCAACCCCACCGCTTCTTTGGTTTCCTTCCTTCTTGTACAACCGGACAGCCAGGAAGGCAGTCGCTGTAAAGGTGTACTCACATGCCAGATAGCGAAAAAGATAAGCGCCGCCGTGAGCAGCAGAGCGAGCATGTAACAAAAGGCCGCGAATGTGAACGCCATTTTTCTCCGGTTCTTCTGGTCGGTTCCTCCTGGCTGGCTCCGTCGGCGGATGGTGCAGGCGACTTCGAGTCGCTCTTTTTCTTCTTCAGTCACTAGCGAGGATAGTTCAGGGAGGTATTACTGCCATCGTGTGGACATTTCATATACTACAGTCTTGGTTTCGCTTGACTGAGGAGTTTTTATTTTTCAACTTTTGAAATATTCATAGTGTTATAAATAATCGTTTGACTTCATACATTACAAAGGTTACATTATTATTATGTAGGGCTGTGCTGAAACAGTACACTTAATAAACACAATGCCAATAATCAGGATTCCCTAATTGCACTGATCTCTTCTCGGTTATAATGACAAAATAGAAATGTTACATGGCCTAAAATCCATATCAGTAGAACCAGAAAAATATGTTTATCATTTAAAATACTAAATCAACAATAAATTCAAATCTCCATGCAAATGTCAGCTGAAATGGGCAATTTAAATTCCATATAGTAAATAATTACAGATATACAATTCTTTGCAAAATTCTTAACAAATTCCTTTGTACTTTCCCAGATCTTGTTATCTTTTATCTACAAAACTTTAATTTGTTTTACTGTGATTTTGTCACAAGTGAATCTCCTCCCTGCCCCAGTCTCAACTCATCTGTTGCCTCCATCAGGTTTTCGTACAAGATGTTTAGCTCCACCCAGCTTTCTTGTCCCTGCTGAAGAAAGCCCTCCCCAGAGTTTTATGCTGCCACCACCATGTTTTACCAGTGGGATGGTGTGTTTAATCAGAATCAGAATCAGACATACTTTAATAATCCCAGAGGGAAATTGCTGTTTCAGTACAATCACCATAACATAACATCACAAACATTTCAGGGGGGAGACGGTTCACTGGGGCCGTGCAGCCAAGGACAAAAACTGTCCACAAGGCGCTGCCCTTATCTGTTGAAGGAAGATAACAACAACATTGGGGAAAGGGAGGGAGAAAAAAAAAAAGACAGATGTTTGACAATTTCCGCTCTCACAAATAAAGAGTCAAACAACCGACAAAAAAACCCTCATAGCACGAAAAGCACAATAACACAAGACACAAATATGCAGAAAGGTAAACATCTGAGGCCCGTCGGTGTAAGTAGTTCATCAGTTTTATGAGTATCAGTTATTTCTGCCAGATTTAGGGTTATGTATCCAGATCGCCTTTTTCCACATCTTTGCCGTGTCATATGCATAGCCTGTAGCCTCCCAGATAGTCAATCATAAAAAATAGGGTTTATACACATTTTTAACTTCAAATACCATAATTTCTCAGCTTTTTGTTCTGGAGTTTACAAGAAGACAATTGTGTTTTCTGTGAAGATGCAATGTGACTACTGTAAGATAAATTTTCCACATGAAAACTGATGAAGATTTGGAAGAAATCTAGTAGAAAACTGCAATATATGTAATATAATACATATATATTATATTACATATAATATAATACAACTGTTGTTGGGCAGACACTTTAAAAAGCCAAAAAGAACTGCCAGCAGATAAGAAGCAGCATAACATTTTCATAAGAAGCAGAAGTGAGTGTAACTGTTAAAATATAACTTGGAAAAGCAAGAAAGAACTGCTCAAAATGCTTTTGGTTTGACAAAATTAGTATGTTGGTGTGAGTCAAAGGCAGATGATCCTCTTTGTTACAAAAAGATGTATTTGCAGGACAAATGCAGGAAGATCCAAGGATTAGAGGAGATTAAATTATAAGAAAAGGGAGGATGGGCATGAAAGAGAAAAGATGGCATACATACATACAAATGCACATACATGCATATATATATTTACAGTGAAATTCAAATTCAGTGTATTCAACCCTCAACCCCCAGACTGTGGGCTGTTTATCTCAAGCAGGAAAGCAGTGTTGGGGCGTGGGTGTTTTTTCACAGTGTTAAAATACCTTTGCAGTTCAACCCCCTTTGTTTGTAATTTTCATGTTTTTGTTGCCTCACAACCTGGAATTAAAATGGATCATTTGAGGGTTTGAACCATTTCTTTTAGGGAACATAACAGAAAACTTCAGCATGTATCTGGAGCAAACTCCCACAAGACAGCATGTTGAATTGTCTTTTTTTTACTGACATGTGCTACAAATAAACTTGTCTTGTTATATATAACTGTTCACCCCCCCCCCTTGTGAAAATAACAGTGGCAAGTGGCTTTGAATCAGTATCTATGAGCTCACCACATCTTGCCTCTGGGATTCTTGTCCATTCCTCCAGGGCAAATTGTTCCAGCTACTTCATATTTGAGGCTTTTTGCTTGCAAACAGTGATTTCAAGTCTAACCACAGGTTCTTAATTGGATTGAGCTCTGGACTTTGACTAGGCCATTCCAACGCATTTAAATGTGTCCTCCTAAAGCACTCAAGTGTTGCTTTAGCAGTATGCTTCAGGTCAATGTCCTGCTGGAAGGTGATCCTCCGTCCCAGTCTCAAATCAAAGGCAGACAGGTTTTGCTCCAGAGTATCCCTGCATTTAGCACCAACCATTTTTGCCTCGACTCGTACCAGTTTCCCAGTCCCTGCTGCTGAAAAACAAACATTTCTGGACACAAAACAGTCTCTGGAAAGCAGAGTAGACATCACTGTCAGTTTATTTGGACAACAGGACAGACACAGGTACAAATATGTCAAGTTTCACTGATGTCAGGAGACAGCTGGTTATCGTAGATGTTTAAATTTTTAGTAAAAAGGACAGAAAATATAATAGGCATTTGACCCGAGAGGACACTTATTGAGCTAAACTACACATTCGCAGGTTAAAGTAAATGATTAAAAAGGCCAGCTTTACAACAATTTAAATGCACAGCAGAAGTAGATCAGGAATCCACAGGATATAACCAGATGCGAGGCTCGAAACCAAAACAGGTTGATTTTGTTACGCAGCAGCAGTTTACTACATTTAATTTCACTGTGAAGAAACAGCATGTTTGCAAATACCTCGGATAAAGAATACAGCTCAAACCAGAGGCCTGTACTACGATGGGGTTTATCGACTCTGAAAGTCGGCACAGGCTTTCAAGTCATACTAAATAGATGGGAGTTAGTATCTGAAGAGCTGTCCGTCGTGAAGCATGAAGGAAACAAAACAACCTGCTGAGCCTGAAGTTACTGCTTCGTAGAAATGGCTCAGGTTGCTTCTGTTTCAAAGAGCTCCTGCGTGAGAGAAACCATTCTGCGATGTTAGGAAACAGCTCGGTGGAAACGGTTTACATTCAGCACAGAAAACACTCGTTTTACAGTAGCCGTCCACTTTACCGACACTGGAAGATTTGGAAAGGTTTTCCGTGCTTATTTATTTGCGTGAAAAGCAGCACATTGCACATTTAAGAGATATCCTATCCGTTTTTATTTTACTCTTTTACCCTCCCCTTTTCATTAAAAGGGAACAGAACAAACTGCTAGGAGATGACACTGAGAAACGTGGAGCTCCTATGTGCCCATCCCAAGAATCTGACCAATATACCGAGCTGGTACACTTTTAATAAGAATCAGAAATCATCCTGAGCCACCCACTATCCAGGATTTTCCTCGCCATCCCTGCAGGACTTGAAATCCATGTCTTATTACTAAAAATGTCAATATGAGGAAGCCATAACATCCAAAATAAGAAGCACAAACAGCATTCTGAAGAGTTGCACCTTTACTCCTAAGGCTGCATCAAATACAAAGCAAAAAAAGTGGATTTACATCAGAATTAGTCAACATTCAGTATAACAATAGGAGTTCTAACGCACAATAATAGCCGGCAATCTCCTCATAAAAAGACGATAACCCAGAAAGATTAAAAACAGGGGCAGACATGACCACCCTGTGTACACTGTTGTTATAACCATCATGTTCGCTAGAGTTTTGTTGGAAGAAAGAAGGTTTTTGTGTTTGGAATGTTTCTGAAAATGTTGCACCCTGGTTATAACCGTGTAACAAATACGTTGGTCAAAGACATTACTCATAATTCATGATTGTTTTCTTTTAGCAGGAATGGAAATCATTTATTGTCAAACCAACAAGGCTGCAGTGCTCTGCAAAAGTGAACCTTTGAGCTTTTCCATATCATGTAATATTATAACCACAGACTGCAATTTATCTCACTGGAGTTTTATGTGATAGGCCAGGGGTCTAGCCTCTTTTGCTCTTGCTCCTACTAAATAAAATTCCTCTAGAGCAGCACAACCCAAATTACAATAAAAATAACTCAAGTTTAATGGGCACCCACTGTATAAAATCTATTTGTTTTTTCAGAAAGAATCACTACCACTCTTTACATTGTTTGTTATAATGAATAAAATAATTCCTGTTTTTAAAAGAACGTTCCATATATGTTTTTTAGAAGAGGGAGAAAAATAAATTCTGGAGCCTGATAACCAAAAAAAAAAAAGCATTTCAAAATACTCCTTGCACCATTGGTGTCATTCTACTGTAGACATTGTGTGCAGATAAGAGCCTGAATATTACTTCTACATTTGTAAACATTGCTGAATTATCTATCATCTTAAAAGTCACAGTGGAGGACCTTAAGGGTCACATGTGGCTCTGCAGCTGCAGGTTGCAGACCCCTGTAATAGACCAACAAAGTAGAGCAGAATTGAGAAGCGGAAGGAGGACAATACATGGTTTTTCAAGAAAAAAAAAAATCTAGTGAAATGTGAAAAGTTTGGCGTGCATGTGTATCAATTCCCCTTTTACAGCTATACCCCTAAATAAAACCTTCCATGGTCCCTTCATGAGTAAATAGCCCTGTGTTGCTTACTCTCAGAGTAATTACAGCTGTTCCGTGAAGCCCTCAAAGGTTTGTTTGAGAACATTTTTGAAGAAACTGTGTTTATAACGTGACAAAATGTGAAAAAGTTCAATAGGTGTGAAGACTTTGGCAAGGCGCCGACTACTTGCAGCCACAGTTTCTTGTTAATGTGCTTAGTTTACCTCACTACACGCGAGTATTATTGTTTGCGTCTTCTGGGGAAGTAACTACCGTATGCACCTCATCATTTAAATCCCCTTGAGTGAATACTGGAGGACCTCAGTAGTGTTTTCTGGATTCTAGCTACAACTATTCAAAAGATCGGGTAGGAAGTAGAAACCAAATAATTCTCTAAGTTCAACATAAATCTAATTTAAACACACCAGAAATAATAATAATAATAAAAGATCAGACAAGAAGACTTTCAAAAACCATGAAAAAAGAATAAAGGTAGAAACAGATCAACCGAGGAGGGTCAGGTACAAAGAAAGTTGAGCGTAAACCTCTTAAGGAAACAAACTGTTGTCACGGAGACGCCAGCTTCTCCTGCATGAGCATGCTTCGGAGAGGCTGAGTTTTCCTTTCTATTCACTTTTAATAACTATGGGAGTGTTATTTCAGTACAGACACATCACTGGCACATGGAGAGATGGTATGGGAGGCAAAAGTAGGCCTGAGTCAAATAGCACTTGCAGACAAAGGCAGCCAGATGGATGAAGTTTAGATAGTGCCACGATTGTTGACAACCAAACAAGAGCTTGAAGTACTCAAACTCTTGTGATTGAACCTTCTGGCACACGCTCAATTATAATAAAAGCATCCCCAACCCCACCAATTTAGCCTTTAACGTCATAATATTTGCAAAGACTATTTAAATCAGGTCCACCCAGACAGGAAGGTAACGTCCGTAGTGTGTTCTTCTTGAAAGATGATGCGGGTTGTGCAGTCAGGACCCTCCCCTCATCCCAAAACCTCTGGATGAGGCGACTTTAGCGAAAGAAACCAAGTTTTCCTCTAAGCCATTCTTCTGTTAGGTCTTCTGTGTTTCTGATCTCAAACACCTGTTAGAAAATCAAAAAAGAAGTTAAAATTAAGACCAAAAGGTGGCTATTGAACATCCTGCATCCTCTATAATTGCTGTAGTGTAAAAGGGATACAGTCTTTTTCTCAAAAAAACAAACAAACATAAAAAAACATCTTGCTTCTGAGGTTGAGACAAGATGGAAACAAGATTAAAGCCATTAACTCTGGCGTCTTGCAGTACCAGAGTCAAGCTTCTAACATGCAAGCTTTAGAAAACAAAAACTAAAAATAATAGCAGTTAATCTTGAAACAAATGGTATGATCAAATACTCAAGTGAAAGAAAAAACATTTTATCAACAAGAATAAGTCATTGCGTTTCCCTACTTATAAACAGGACCAGAAGCTGGGCCAAAGATTTAGTGACATCTAGTGGCATAGTTGAAGACTGCAACACACGGAGATGAACATGGTGCATTTTCATAAACAATTAAGAAAAAATACGTGACCACACGAGAGGATGCTGCAGAGCTGAAAAGCCTGTAGTAGGTATGCTGGGCCCATCGGAGGCGCCGTGACACTGCTAACGAAACATGCAAAAAACAGCGGGCATGCGCGGATCAGACAGCTAACGTGAAGTAAACACAGCAGCGGGCTCGTTAGAAAGGAAGAGTCAGAGGATGCTGCTAACGGCCGTAAAGCCGCAACACCGGACGACGCCATCTTTGTGGTTATTTGTGAGAGTGATGTGCATGCGGGTTACAGAGCGAGGGAAAGCTGCAACGTCATTCTTTAAAAAAAAAAAAAAAAAGATGCGGCTCGCATGTACACACGGAAAAATGAAACCGGGGTATTGAAATGTATCCACTCTGCGACCAAGTTTCAAAAATCACCATTTGTGGTCTTCCAAAACACAGAATCCTTTTGGACAAAACAGCCTAAATGACAAAATACCTTTGTGGATACACGTCATCTTGTCTCCATGATGACGTTCCCTCAATATACAACAAACAAAAGGAGAGCTCTCAAGGCCTTTGGTTTGGTTCCTTGGGCTCCTTCAGAAATATAATGGTGTAATTTAATGTATAACCTGCGCTGAAATGCTGGCAAAAATAACTCTTAGACATTTCTAGGGCCAAAATGTTACTATGGCAAATCAAAGTGAAATGTAAATGTTTAACGCTGTATCATTTCCTCAGCAGTAGGGGGCGCTCTGGAGCCATGAGTTAGGATTAGCACTTTAAGTAACTTCACAAAACTAAATAAAAAGGCTCTTTTTAAGGGTGCCAGCTGAAACCGAACACATTTCTGACAAAAAACATATTGTTGCCGATCTTTTTTGGCCTTTGTGAAAAGCAACAGCCGACACGTTTCTTTAACCCAGACCAAGGTCCTCAAAACTTAAAAAACTGATGCAGAACAAGATAAAAATATCTAATAGCATCATACTAAGACTAAAAATACTTTGTTTTAAGGCTGCTGAACCCAAGCCGCTTCATTCAGAGGCTGCTCGACCCGAGGCGCTTTGCTACAAGGACGCTGAGCCGAAGTTGCTTTGTTCAGTTTACTAGATGTGGATTCTCCAAAACCGGAAAACACAGGAGGATCATTTTCACTAACGACAGCCCTGACTGGTCTGAGAAGGACATAACTCATCTACTTACCTGCCGATGAATATCAGCCCAGACAATATTTGCTGATGTTCATTCGCTAAATGGACACCAGCAGAACCAAGCGAGATTTGAAACACTCTCATTCGGTGCCATCAGTGTCACATTCCTGAATTCGTTTACCCATCAAGATCTTTCAGCTGGAACTAGACGGCAGAGGCTGGACTACGGCGTGCCAAGAAAAGCATCGGGTTGAATGCACAAAGTAAAACACAGCTGAAAATAACTCATGAAATAAATTACTGACGGACAGCGGAAGATATTTTCATTTTTGTTCTGCTTGCGACTAGACAACCGTATCAGCATGTGGTCCCGTAACAAGGAGAGTCCAGTTTGTTACCAAATAGCCTATTGCTTGAGATCAGCATTTTCAGCTCCTTGTAGCAGATGCTAGCAGGCCATACACGGACCCGCCTCACGCTTCAGTTTCACTCACAAAAAGATTCACCAACCTTGGTCATTTCCACCGTTTGCACCAGCTTGTTTTTGCTTCCAGCGTACATCATCTGTTGCTCCGGTCTACACCCTGCCAACCACAAATAGATGAACACGTGGAAAATAAATAAAAGCTCTAAATTTACGCTCCTAACGCAGGGCCTCAGCATTTCAGTCCTTGGAGGCCGGTGTCTTGCATCCCTGGCCTGACGCACCTCAATGAAATGGCTGGATTACATCCTCGCCATGCACTCAGGATCTAGAGCCATGCTAAAGGCTTTGATTTGCGTGTTTTGAAGCAGATCCAGATTTTAAAGTTGCAGGACACCAACCCCAGGGACTACAGTTTAGGAATTAGCCTTACCCGCTGGACTGGAGAAGATGAAGCAGAGAGGATAGGACACGCGTCCATCATCGTGTTGATACTTATAACTGTAGACGAGGAACGTTCCATGTGCTAAGGACAGTACATTACACTCCAAGGAAATAACTAATGTGTATTTACCATTTAATAGAGCCAAAATGAACATTCAGATTTCATCAGCTGAAAGGATATCTGGGTTGTCTCTCAGGCAGTTCATCCTTTAGCTCGTCAGGTGATATATTCTAAGAGAAACATTTGTTTCAAAGAGGATTTCATGTACCAGGTTTAAACATCAGAACAAGATTAAAGGAGTCATTTAAAGACAGGGTTTTTTTTTTTAAGAAAATGATAACTTGCCTCATACTCTTCATCAAGAATAACGAGCTGCTTGTCTTTATCAATCTTCACTGAAAGACACAAAAACAACACGGTTAGTAAGTGAAGCCGCTGGCGTGACAACTGTGCGCTTCAGAGGGATAGATTGCAGCAACCCGAAAGCCATATTCCTCTCTGCCTGTATGTGCTGTGCTGACGTCGAGTCACGCTCCCTGTCATGCGAACGTTCTGACAGGGTGGAGGGGGAAGCTTGTGCCGCTTTCATCTTTACAATTCTCCACTGCGCTGCTTTTACACATGACTCACAGTATCACCGCGGCCACCAGGCACACGGAATATAAGTTAAACTTCTCTTTACCAAATTACATTTTAAGTTAGACTTGAAGAAATTCAGCACGACCAAGTTTGACATCAAACAAGTAATGAAAATCAGGAGTTTAGACTAGGTTCCCCCATCAGAGGAGCGTTGGGCGTCACGTCTAAATCATACAATTACAGCCATGGGACCGCTTTGTTTCTAGTCTCAGGTTTTACATTTCGCCCAAAAATAATCCAGTATTTACGAGGTTCTAAGATTGTCTAAACGTAAAAAAAAAAAAACAATCTTAAAAACATATGGCCTTACATATTATTCATGCAAGTCCAAAAATGAAAAGCTTATCTCTGCGGAACTACGTAGGAACAACCCATGACAGAAAAGCTTGTAGAAACATCTCAAGCAGAAATAAAGTCGATTTCTGTGTTTAAATCTGTCTTCGACATTAATGTCGAGGAATTTTGCTCCACTATTCTTTACACTATCGCTTTGGTTCATTGAGGTTTTAAATCAGGCCTAGGTGTGGACTTTCACTAGATGAGTGTAAGCACCTGGAGACCTCCGCCATGGTTAACGGCTACCAAGAGGCGTTTGTGCTGATATGATGGGTTCCCTTTTCTCTAAATGTGCCACTGTGCATTAGGGCTAGATGTCTCTACTTTGGTCTAATCTATAAAAAGGACATTGATCCGAGAAGTCCTGCGGTTCATTAAGGAAACCTAAGTCATGCTGTCATATTCTTTTAAGAGAAGTTCATTTTTTTTCCAACCGTATAATCATTAACATTTAACTGAGGCCTTTAGAGTGTCTTGGGTTTTTATTAATTTCTCTGACCCTTGCACCATGGGAGCTTAGGGTGGATTTGCTGCGATGTCCATTCCTAGGAAGACAGACAGCTATCCAAGTTGTTTTCCACTAGGATGGTGATGGACCTGATAAGCCCTCCCTGACTGATGGGCAACAATAAGTTCTTCTCTAATTTCACTGTTGTTATCTTTCTGCTTTGGGCCAGTGTTAAGGCACATCCCAACCAGCAAACTGAGGTGGCAGAACTCGCTGGTAATTAGGTTAATTGGGTCCTTTCATTAGCAGCACCAGGTGGCTATGTCCTGTCAAACCATCAAGGGTGCAGTTTAGATTTCCACACACAGGCTGCCTATTTGGACTTCATCTTTACATTATTTAATCAACGAGAGTGTCGAATCTGTTGTTGGTTTTGTTTACTTGAGGTTAGATTTGAAGAATTTTAGAACTGGCCCCATTTTTTATGTCCTGATTAGTAAATCCCTGAAATGAAAAAAAGTGGGTGTTCTTTCTTTCCCCCCCCCCCCCCCCCCATTGTTAAAGCTCTACGAGGTTGTACTAAAGGGGGTGGCCATGTTGGATATTTAAAGGGTGAGTGTGGAGAGGATTCCTGCGATTTGACCCAGCCTCCCCAAGCGATTGTGAAGACATAACCCATTAACAACAAACGTGTAGCACAACAATGTGAGCGACTCACTGATGATGGCCGCATTATTGGTTTCCTTCCGGAAGCGGAACTCCTTCAGCTTCTTCACCAGATCTTCATCCACATCACACACGACCAGTGACTCACTCTGATGAGAACAGGGGGGGGTCAACAGATTCAAAGGTTTCAAATAACAAACATAGTAAAAAATAAGCCAGTAATATCTAAAAGTCAAAAGAAAAATCGAAGTCTGCTTGAAGCAAACTACAAAATTCATTCCTCGGTCTTATCTGATAAATTTATCTGTTAATATGAAACTCTTGAAAACACGTGCTTTGAGGTTCATTGCAAAGTTTACTGTTTGTAATAGAAGCAGAGAATGCGAGCAAAGAAAAACAATGGACATTAATGTTCATAGCGTCAAGTCTGTTGTTGTTTTAAAAGTAGGTTTACTTCATCTTTTCTATGGAAAAGTGTCGGGGTGCAGTTGCTCAATAGTAGGCCCAGGGTTCAAAGATGTAATTACTGAGGTTAGCAAAAATACGAACCCATAACGAGAGAAATACTGAACGATGTTACTACCTTGAGTCCCTGCTAAAGGCAGGATTCAGATCAAGAGACAGACTGACCTACAGTAGGGCTGGAAGTGTAAGAGAATGTTTTCTTGGTGTGCTCTGATTGGAGAATATGAATTACGTAGAAAGACAACCTACTTACTACCACGGCCTCTTCAATGCAAAACAGATCATATTGTACCCTCAAACCTGAGAAAAATGAAATTTGTTGTCATGGCCCCATTAAGGCCCCTTAGCGCCGGTAAGGGACGTCCTAAACTAGCCACAGGAGGAAGCATGCAGGCTCCGTTTCCTACCTCCTTCCTTACTGACTGCACTATTCAGACAGGACTTATGGCGACCGCTGACCCACGCTTTGGCTAAAGGTATTCGGTCGGAGCCTCTAACTAACAGACTTAGACACAGCTTCTTTCTGAAAGCTGTATGGACCATCAACCCCCGTTGAAAAATCAACAAAACATCTGCACCAGTTCATAATCTGCTACATGACGTTACAAACACACTTCTGGTTCCACAGGTTTCTGATCTGATGAAAATCCTTTATACGGTCTCTCACTTGCAAATGTTTTTTTTACAAACTGTTTAGAAATCCACTCAGATTGCACAATTTTATAACTAAATTATTGCAGTGTTGTAGTCCGCTGTCCAACTTTGACTTGAAAATGAGTCCATTAGCTGCTATGGACTGTAGACGCGTGTAAGTCCCCCATGGAGTGTTGGGCTCCATATAAACAGATGTGCTGCATGTGCAACAGGAAGTACGTTCTCACATCCACCCATTGTCCCTCTGACTTCTGCCCTCAGGGCAAACAGTCACATAATATAAACGAGGCACTGCACCCTCTCATCGTAATGAACCGTTAACAGATTTTCCACCAGCTTCATCCATGTTTATTTAAAGGAGCTATAAGTAATACTGACACTTTGTGGCTCAAATCAGTACAACAGCTTGCCAATCTAATATGCCGTTTTTAAACGCCGTGAAACCCTTCTGAATTTTTACTAACACAGTATAGGTCTATGATGTTGTAGTCTGTTCTATTTGTGGTCCGCTTCTCTTACTGGCTTCCATGTTCGTAGGCTGCTGCTCTTTTGCCAAAATAAAATACCAAATGCTGTGCTCTATGTTGGGAAGCCTGAGAAACCAGGAAGTAAACACGGGCTACACTCTGAACTGAAGTACCTCTAAATTTGAAAGGAGAAAAATGTGACTAAGACATTGTTGATGGAGAGGACCGATTGTTTATGGGGAATGTTGCTTCCATCCCAGGTGAGAAATTAGAATGATTTAGACTGATTTTACAGGACATATCTTACTTATAGCTCATTTAATTATTTTATTTTTCCCTACCGTGAAATGACAGAGAAGCTAATATATGGGCTTAACTAATTTGTATTCCATTTTCAGTTTTGTTGCAGCCTTAATTGAATAAACTGACACAATAAAGACAATAACTCTGCTCTTTTACAGATAAAGTCTGCATTCCTCTGCATTTGTGATCAGTGAGTTTTGGAAAAGGTCTTTGTTTCAAAACTGCTCAAATTTCCCATCACTCCGTTTCTATGGTTTAAAATACTTTTAATAAGAAGTCAGATAACATGCAGGGGTTTTCTTCAGCTGTAAGGAGCATATAGTAATGCATCACTGTCCGCCTCTCCCACTTGTTGCTGCACACTGCTGGTCAGCTTGCTGAAAGAGGGCTGCTACAATGTTTCCTCACACAAACGCGAAATTCTTAGGTTTGGGAGACAAAAAACAGACATCCATGATGAGAAAACTAAAGGAGCACCACCAAGGTCACCTAGTAAGGTAACTTTGTTTTAAAACTATGTCAGTTAAACAACTGTGACTGCAGGCTCTACCTGAGCAGATAATTGGCCAGCTAACATCAGTTTGATTCGAATGTGTTACTCTCCAAAAAAGCAAAATGGCAAAAAAAGTACAATATTTGACACATCAGGAGCTTAAAAATAAATTTTTTGAGCTATATTTTATTTTTCCTTAAATACATATTTAAATAAATCAGTGTGGTATATTATTTTTCTCCAACAGTAGGAATAAAGTTTGTGACAATATGCCACAAGCATAAACCTTCTCAAGACTAGCATGTTCATCATAATGGTGTTAAACATTAAAAAAAATCGATTTCTAGTCAAACCATGAATACTTGCAATAGCAGCAGCCCAGATTTTTTCTCTTTTCTTTTTTTTAGAAACAGCAACAGTGCTAATGCTGCGTTCAACAACAGTCCAGTCTGACTGATCTGAAACCAGAGGATTTCATCCAGAGAGGAAAACAATCCAGTCTGAACAGGATATTGTTGGTCTCTGTCACGTCCACGCGCACGACATTACATAACTACATCCCAAAAAAACATAATTAGAAATCTTTTGAAGAGTCTCTGCAGATCTTTGATTGCGCCTTCCCGAACAGATGGCCGGTGGGAGTCCGGATTTCACTGAGCTCTTTGAGGGCTCTTTACAGATTAACATGAGATTGCTGCGTCTGTGGGTTGGGTCTTCAAAGAAAAACCTGCTACGGGCATTGGTAGAAGACAGGAGACCTCATCTTTTGTTAATGTTCAGTTCACATTCCTTTAGGCTCTCCAGATCGCTGTGGTCAGTGAAGCTGCTAATTCAACCAGGAGATGGCAGGGAATTAACCTCTGCTATCTGACTATGAATGTCTCTCACGTCGGGACAGTGAAAGGGGAATATGGGCAGACAGCGCGGGGCATCGAGCTGTCACAACACGCCGCCGAACAGCCGGAGGGAAACATTGCTCATCATCGCGATAAGCAGGGCAGCTAGCGTTAAGGCTGCTCCCAGCCGCCAGACGTGTTAAAACCCGGCCAGCGCTGCAAGCTGCTGCGGGAAGCTAGTCACACGCTGAGGCAGGAAACGCGACCTGCTTAACTTCACAATAAAAGCATTTGCCAGACGGCCATGAAACAACGCAGTAGTACTTTCACACGTTTCCCATGTCGACATTTTTTTCAGGCTGAAGAATCCAGAGTCTTCTGTTATTTTTGGCCCAGTTTTTCACTTCATGGCAGAAATGTCAAAAGTGGGTAAGGCTGTAGATACGGATCCCGCAAAAAAATAAATAAATAAATAAAATAAAAAAATAAAAATAAATATATATATATATATATATATATATATATATATATATATTTATTTTTATTTATATATATATATATATATATATATATATATATATATATATAATTATTATCGTTATTGATAATAATAATAATTTAAAAAACCGACTAAAGAAGAGGATCGTTGGATACCACTTTAAGAGAAAAGGGATTGGAAAAGCCTGGATATAAATATACTCCTAACTGCCGCCAATATTTCGTGTTTACCCTAATCTAGAACAATATTCAAGCCAATTCCCATACTTTTACGGACTATGTGGGAGCCCTGAACCCAAAAGAATCATTAACTGATTATCAAGTACGCTTAAAATTGGTCCGAATTTAAGTTGCTTTAATCAAAAATGATATATGACTAATGTAGTAATATCAAAGCATTTAGATTTTAAACTAAACTATGAAAAATCTAACTATACAGAGTATAACAATGTGGCAAATATAAACAACAGTCTTAAAGTCTGGGACTTTAAATTAGTTCTAGGTGAACTTTATTTTTTTAAACCCACCGGAAGTAGATTGTATTATTGCCGCCTACGTGACGCTATTCCAAGGCACAGAGGGTGGAACTACTGCTAGGCTAGCAGGCTAACGCTAAAGAATCTTCGATGTCACTTTTCAGGAAAACTCCACAAAACTTCTTGTTTCGTCTCAGTGCGCAGAAGCGAAAATGGAAGCAGCTGGTTCGCAAGGAAACATAACAACTTACCATAATTGTATAGTTCAAATCTCACAGAAGCTGCAGCAGCTCTCCTGAATGGCAGAAACGGTTTCAGTCTATTTTTTTCTCTGTACTTCCCATCATCCTGTGACTGCTTTGACCAATCCCTCACAGGCTCCCCCTACTTCACACCATGCTCAACACAAGCTCTGCAGTCAATCAAATACTTATATTTTATTTTGTTTAATGACATTTAATGGGCTTTAGTTGGCATTTTGGAAGTCATGTTAGCAGTTGCTCCTTGTCTTTTTTTTTCCATTTCTTATTTTTTATAGAATCTGCCACATTGTATCTTTTTTTAGTACCTTTACCTTGTAAACGTCATTAATCCACAAATATCTGTCTTTATGTTTACTACTTAAATGTATTTTTAAAAAGAAGTGATGGGCTTTTTGCTTGTCTCTTGTGGTACCTATGATCTAAACATTGCTAATCTGTTGTTTTCTCATTACAACCTTAATATTTTGGTATAGGTAGAGTGGTTGAATGATAATAACAAGAACAATATTTTCCCATTTGTCGTTTTTTAGAATCTACGTTAAACTTAGTTGTAGTTTTTTCTTTTCAAACCTACAACAAAAACATTTTTAAACATAAAAGCTTTGATGCAAAGTCTGCAATATAAACAGTTTTTACATGAAACATTATAACTACAATGTTGCAAGAAATTAGACCAAAAAACAAAGAAACAAACAAAACTTTTTTTTTTTTTTTATAGGGAAGGATAAAAACATTGCTGTAAACCCAGATATACAAATGCATCACCAAGGAGCCCTTTGGCTTTTTATTTTAACAATTCATGTTCATGTTAAACACTTTATTTAAAAAAAATATCTAATAGTACAATTCAACCATTTTCCTAACTTTTATTTAGCTATTACTGGTTTGTTCTCAGTAGAATATTTCAGTTATGTAATTTCAAATTGGGCCAAAATTTAGATAAATTCAAAACTGTTATTTTAAACAAATTCACTTGTATATTGATTTAAAATCAATACCTTGTGTTTGCTCAGGATGGACGACACCATTCCAATTGGATGGAGTTGGACTCAATGGAATACATTCACACATGTTATGGCTAACCTTAATTTCTCTCCTCTCTAGCGCAAATCTCAATCTCACTAGATTATCCTGCATCTTGTCGCTGCTCTCACCGCAGATCACAATGTCAAACGCAGACATCATAGTGCACGGATATTCCCATCCAACCTCATTTGTCAACCTGTCCATTACAACAGCAAACAAGAAGGGGCTCAGAGACCATCCTTGATGCAATCCCACTTCCACCTTCTTCTTCTTCTTCTTTAACTGCCGACTTGCAACCAGATGGAGCATTTTCACCACCTCCTATATTTTAATGAAACTTCCTTAAATCCTCATGTTTAATCCAGTTTGTGGTAGAAAAGTTGAGATGTGTTTAAGCATAATTTTTCCAGAGTTATTTGAGAAACCACTTCCACCTTGAACTCCTCAGTCACTGCCTCTCTAACATACTTCTCTGCTACTTCAGACTTCCTTATACAATACCACAGCTTCTCTCCTTTCTCTATATCTGCAAAAACGAATGCAGCTCCTCCTGACCTTTGTTCTTCTCCATCAACATCCCCAAAGCAAATACTGCTTCTGTAGCCCTTTTCTTAGCATAAAACCATGCTGCTGCTCACAGTTGCTCATTTCTGACCTCAGTCTGGCATCCACTACTCTTGCCCACAACTTCATTATATGACTCAACTTTTTTTCCTCTGTCACAACTCTGCACATCTCCCTTGTTCTTGAAAATATGTACTGGCACACTTGTCCTCCATCCCTCAGGTATCTTCTCGCTCTCTAAGATCTCATTGTACAGCCTAGTCAGAAACCCTACTGCTGTCTCTCCTAGACACTTCCATATCTCCACAGGTATGTCATCGGGACTTACAGCCTTTCCATTCTTAATCTTTTTCAATGCCTTCTGTACTTCATCCTGAATAATATTTGTTACTTCCTCATCCACAGCGGTCGCTCCTGTTGTTTTTTATTCTCTATGACTCTCCTCTTTCATCGACTTTTCAAAGTCATCCTTCTATATTTCTTTCACACTTGTTGTCTGTACATTTCCATCTTGATACTTAATCACCCTAACCTGCTGAACACCCCTCCCATCTTTGTCTCTCTGCCACACTAGCCTGTATGAATTCTTCTCTCCCTCCTAACTGTCCAACCTGTCATACAAGTCACTCTGTGTCTTTTGTTTGGCTTTAGCATTCCTACCTTCACTTTTCGCTGAATCTCCCTGTATTCCCTGCAACTCTATTCAGTGTCCCACTTCCTCTTAGCTGATCTTTTTCTCTGAACTCACTCTGTACTTCCTTATTTTACCATCAAGTCTCCCTTTCAGCTTTCCTTCTAGAAGAGGCAGGAACACAGGGCGACTTACAAAAGTAGAGGTAGGAACACACAGGTGAATTATATGTTGTGTAGATGACGTAACCTGAAGGAACTCACTGACTGCAAGGTAGTGGTAGGTGAGAGTGTTGCCAGGCAGCACATGATGGTGCTGTGTAGATCGACTCTGATGGTGAGGAAGATGAACAGGACAAAGGCTCTCAGGGAGGAGTTGAGATGGGCCCTGGGGGGCCAAGAGCTGTTTCCAAATACTGGACAACTACAGCTAATGCTATCAGGGAGACAAGTACAGTACTTGGTGTTCTTAGTATTCACTACAGCCATCTCCCTTCTTATTGCAAAGTCTACCGCCATCTGTCCTTCTGCATTCCTGTTCTGGATACCAAACCTGCCCATCGCTTCCTTATCATCTCTGTTCCCAACTTCAATTAGTCTATGGAAAACTGCACCAATCGCCTCTCTATCTCTCCTCTCTGAGGATATTCTGCATCCCTTTATCTAACTCACTCAATAATCATAGTCATTCTCCTCTAGCTCACACCCTACCTCCTGAACATTGCTGACAAACTCCTTCAAGATACAATAAGTCCTATATCAGGAGTGGGCGTGTCTAGGAGTAGAACAAAAAAAAAAGTGGTTAAGCAAAGTTAATGTATTTAATTATTATTTAATATAATAAGAGTAATTTTTCCAACTAAACTACATTGGTTTAGGTAGGCTTTTTCTTTGGTAAATAAAATCATCGTAAATTAAATTTTTTAGTTCCTCAAGTTACCTTTGTCACAAATTGTTTAATGGTCAGAAACGTTAACCATAAAAAGCAGAATGAAAGGAAAGTCGTAAGAACACTAAAGGTTTTTCACAGCACTGTACTTATATAGACAGAGCTCAACAATGACTCGTAAAAGAATATTTACCAACTATTCTAACTTTAATATCAGTTGTGTGTAAAATTTTGTCAAGGTAACATTTTATACATATTTGTAATGTGTGCTTTTCTTTTCTTCTTTTTCGTGTTCTGAAGTGAAGAATTATAGTTATTTTAAGGGTAGGATTAAATTGTGAGTCGAAATAATTAATTGGAAACAAATAGTTGTGATTTATTATTATTGTTGTTATTATTATTATAGTTATTATGTGTTTACATATGTGTTAATTTTACTTTTTTATTTATTTTAAATTATAGAATACAATCATAGCTAGTTTATGGATTGGATTTTGATATCAGTGAAAATTCTACATTTAAGAAACAAATTCCTTGTATTTATCAATATCATTACAGCAACAAATCAGATTATTATTATTATTATTAGTAGTAGTAGTAGTAGTAGTGGTAGTAGTGGTAGTAGTAATAGTAATGGTATTTTAAGGATTTGGTTAAGAAATTCATGTAAATAATATTCAAATAGTTTTTGTGGTTTTATTTAATTGTTTGGGTATTGTTTGTTTTAAAGTTGGACTGATACTTTAAAAATGAATTCCCTCCACATTTGATTTTTTTATTTATTTATGGGTTGCTGCATAGCATATGAAAAGCGGATGTGCGCGTGCTTGCACCGGAACTCGCCCGTATGTCAGCTTCCTTTCCAGGAGTTGTAGTTTTTCGAAGCAGGTCTAACGTTAGCTTGCACTTGTGAGCCTCGCGAGGCTAAAGGAGTTGGCTAACAGGTTTTTCGGAGCTGTAGAAAACGTCGCGCTTTCCTGCTGACATTCAACAAGAGTCTAGCTTCTCACCAGGTATCGGGACACATTAGTTTCACCGTCCAGTTTTTCTCTCGCAGTGCATGTAGACTAAACAAACCTAAACTAACAGTTAGCTGGGGTTAGCTAGATTGTTAGCCAAGTAGGTAACTGTAGTTTACACTGTCCTAAAAAATGTTCCACCCTGGTATACGATTTAAAGTGCCGTCGTTGTTATAACGGTGGTATATTTAATATTTTAGTAACGTAGAGTTGTTTTCAGTCTATGGCAGTGGACTTGTGAATCACCATTCCAGGGTGGAAACATTTACTCAGAGCTTTTTGGAACTGCCCACAGAATGTTTTTACAGCTTGATTAAGATCTGTTGGAAGTACTTAATAAAACCGATTAAAGTGTGTTCTTGTTTTATTTTAGATCATGGACGACTTCTCGGTAAGTTTAATGGATCGTATGAATTTAATACATGTCATGGTGGTTTGGATTCCCTGTAGCTTGCAATAGAGATGACTTGTTTTGGTTGTGGGTGGAGCAGGTCAATGGTGCTTTCTCTTTTTGTGTAGCTCTCCGATGCTTTAGGAGACGACACGCAGGGCCAGGCTAAGAAAATAGGCAACCCCAATCCCGCTGTCCCTGCCAGCAATCCGCCTTCTTCAAACCCGGGGTGGCCTGGTTCCGCCCCAGGAGCTCCCACCCAGCCCTCAGCACCAGCTGACTTCAGCAGTGGATTATCTGGCCCCGGAGCGCCGGGTCCATTCCAATACCCCTCAGGTCCCGGAGCACCAGGACAATACCCGGGACCTCCCTCCGCACCTGGTGGCTTCCCTGCTGGTCCCGGAATACCTGGACAATATCCTCCTGCGCCAGGCGCCCCGGGCCAGTTCCCCTCCGGCCCGGGGGCGCCTGGACAGTTCCCCGGGCAGTATCCGTCTGAAGGGACCCCTGGCCAGCTTCCTGGAGGTCCTGCTCCTTACCCAACTGGACCGTTTCCCTCTGGCCCCGGTGCTCCCGCCGGCCCTTATCCGAATGTGCCTTTCCCTGGTGGACAGCCAGGAGGAGGCAATGGGATGTATGGACCAGGAGGTCAAGGTGGATTTCCCCCTCCCGCTGGTCCAGGAGCTTTCCCCGCATTCCCCGGAGGTGGATTCCCCCCAGTACCACCTGGGTCATGGGGATCACCAGGAGGAGGTTTCCCGGCTGCCCCTGCTCCATTTGGCCCCGGGCCCATGGGTCCGTATGGCGGTCCTGCTGGTCCAGGAGGCACATTGGTGAGTACGAGCATTTCGTTAGGATTAACGTGTGGCTTGCTTGCTAGATTTCCCCGTCTTTTGTCTTCCGTCTGATCCGGTGTTTGGGCGAGCGCCGCCAGATGGTGTTCTTTTGGAGCTTTCTTTAGTGCACTAAAGGTTACTTCTCTGCTGGTGGGGTCTGCCTGAGGGGTGCATTTGATTACACGATTCCAATCTTCGGTCTGTGCTCGGGTGTGCTGCAAATCTGAAACGACGGCGATGTTTGTTCAGTAGGAGTCAACAGACGTGTATTTCTGTCTTTCAGCCCAGATATTATCCACCCTATTAATGAAAGCAATGAGCTCAGCTTTTCAGTCGGACAAGGACATCACATCCAGCCTCGCCGTGCGGTTTGCTTGGGGCCAAAGACTGAATACAGATACACGTCAGCGAGCTGCGTTCAAACACAGTGTTAAATCCACAGGATTTAATTCTACAAGTGCAATATGATATCATTTACTTTGACTTGCCAATCATGTTTACCAGATCGATGCAACTTTAATCTTTTCATGTAATCTATCACCACTAGTCAGATTCAGCTCTGACTTGTCCCTCACATGTATGACATTGATTAAAAAAAAAAAAAAAAAAAACAACTTCGGCTATTTATTGTGAAAATGTGCTGTTTGTCACCGGTCAGTGTGAAACGCGCCGGAGCGTTGAAATAAAAGGAGATTATGACTCACCGAGGTATTGCTCTGGGAATGTGGGCAGAGTCCAAATTTTATCTGCTCTGCAACGTTCCGCTTATTGCTTTGTGTCACCGAATTCCCCGAAGCATTAGCGATTCGAAATATGAACAAACCCGGATCGGATCGCACCTTGAGGATATTGTCAAGCGGGTAAACACCATTTCTCTTTGTACGATGTCATTCAAAAAAAAAAAAAAAAATGTGTACAAGCATCATTAAAAGCTGTATGTTTCCTCGTCAGTGGAGGAGAACAAATGCTGCCCGTATTCATTTTGTATATGTTTCTTTCAGATGGTGCCGTACGACCTCCCCCTCCATGCTGGGATTATGCCCCGCCTTTTAATCACAATAATCGGAGAGCCTCTTCCCTGTGCAGACAGGTACTCATTTCCCAAAACAATCCTTAGGAGTCTGGGTTTAAATTCTTCACTTCAGGGGAGAAATCAAAACAGCTGAACAGCTCAACCTCCGAACCGCCACAGTTTGGCGCGGTTACATCAGACATCTGCAAAAAGCATTCACACCTCTTGAACTTCTTCACATTTTGTCACAAATGCTGGCATTTTGTTCAAGGTAGTGCAAAACTGTGAAGTAGACAGATGTGTGTTTCTCAAGGTTTATAAAAAAAAAAAAAAAAAAAAAAAGAAAGGATCTGAAGATGGTGCTGTCGAATTGTATCCATCCCCGTTTTGTCTTCTTCCTTTTAAGTCATTGTATATGTAGGAACAGTGTTTTACAAATGAAAAAGTTGGAAAATATATGTTTTATTTGTTTTGCTGCTGAAGGTTTTTCACTGTAATAATTGTTTTTTTTCCTGCAGGTTCCAGGTTGACCTGATTAAAGGTTCAGACGTCGTCTTTCACTTCAACCCTCGCTTTAATGAGCAAACCATTGTCCGAAACTCCAACATCGGCGGTTACTGGGGCCCAGAGGAGCGAGACGGGCCCTTCCCCTTTGTTCAGGGGCGCCGTTTTGAGGTTAGATATTCTTTAACTGCACTGTAATTTTAAACGATGTAAAACGTCCTAACAATACTGTGTTCATATGTTTTCTTTTTTTCAAAATGCTTTATTATCAACTGGTAAAAGTGTCAATTTACAACGTATAAACGCCGATCTTGCATTTTGAGACGACTTACAGGAGTTACTCCGGGATTTGCAGCAGAGACCACAAAAGCTTTCTCGTCGTTACTGTGCATATAAAATCCTCGCTTCACGTTCATGTCGAACTGTCCGTTTTTTGTTCTACGTTGAATAAAAAAATTTTTTCACTGAGCAATCCTTCATATTCGCCTGTGCTGCCGCTCTTTCAGTTGAAGATCCTGGTGGAAGAGGACATGTACAAAGTGGCCGTGGACGACACCCACCTGCTGGAATATGAGCACAGAGTCGGCGGCCTGGAGGAGGTGACCCTGGTGCGGGTGACCGGCGACGTGGCTCTCTACAGCGCGGCCCCGAGCATGATCTGAGGCCGGACCGCACGCCATCCCGTGGGTCCAACTCAAATTATCAACCCGAGTATCCGACACCTGCCTCCCTGCATCTGGCAACCTCTCAGATATACGGAGGCAGTTGATGGAGCTGCAAAGTGCAATTGTCCCTCACGTGGCACATTTACCGCAAAAAGCGTGACGCAGTTTAAATTAAGTCAGCACTTGATAATCTGTTTGTTTTTTTTTTGTTTTTTTTTCTGCTGAATGAAATCTCATTTCAAAATTACATTTTCGATTTACATTTAGCAAAATTTTATTAACTTTTTGTATTTATTTTTCCGCTCAATTCTAATCAAGGAGACGATTGGGTAAAGTAAATGTGTGACAAATGAAATAAAGGAATAATTAATTTATTATAAAAAAAAGAAGATTGTAGGCAAAGAGGGAAAGAAAAAGCATCCCATAGAGTTCCTATAGTTTCTGCTGGGGAGCAGTGTTTTTGTTTACATGTGTTTATTTCTTCTTTTTTTTTTGTCATAACACGTTAAGCCTTTGTAGTGCATGAAAGTGTGACGCTGAAAACTCACTTTTGTTTCAATGCTGAACCATGACCCTCTGGAGTCACATATAGTAGATTAATCCTAAAGTTTCTCCAAATGTAAGTATTTATATACAGCGTTTTGTTCCTCTTCTCTTCAGCTGTTCTCCTGAGCTACAGGCTGCTTCAAGGGTTGTTGAAATGTTATTTCTGTTGAAACATAACAGCCAAAATGGCACTAATCATTAAATCAAATTGTGGAAGGGTTTGGATTTTCTGACTTGGTGCCAAAGAGAAGTGGTACATATTATGAATTTCTAAATAAAAAGACAAAACTTTCCACTTGTTACAGTTTTTCCTTTTATTCACTGAAATTGAAAATTGGGAGAATATTAAATATGCCATTATTTTTAAGCAGAGCACATTTGGAAATCTCCTGGTAAAATGAAGCGTCCAAAGCAGCAGAACCCGGTGTGTGAAAGCTGAAGGCTTCTGATAGCCACAACGCTATAGTTAGAATGTTATAGTTGACTTTTTCTGCATTTAAGTGGTCAGAAAAAAGGTTTTAATAGAGGATTTCCTTCCACAGTTTTCTACATTTGGTTTAAGCCTAATATTTATATTCAAATGTTTGTATAATTTGGTAATGTGATTCTTAAAGTGTTGAGACTGTCAAAAATGAGGCCTTCACTGATGCAATCAAACAAATCTAGATGTGTAGCAACCCTAAAAATCACTTCATCTTTTTATTTATGTCTTGCTGAATGGTTAAGAAAAATCAAGCATTTAATTTGATTAGATTTATTCAATGAGTAAAATGAGTAAGATAATGCATTAAGAAATAATTTAATAGAATCAGTGGATACGCAGTTAACAAAGAACAAACATGGAAAAGCACATCTTGCCCACATTTAGGTGGAGAACGTGGCACAGTGGGCCCATTTCTTCGGATTGGATCCAGTACTGAAATGTTATTATGCTACTGTAATAAAAGATTCATTCTTTTTCCACATATTCTCCAGGGTTCCCAAATTAGTTTGTGTCTGGATGTGCAAAAAAAAAAAGAAGGGAAACTTTACATACAATCAGAAACTACATTGCAGGTCTGACATTTGTATTGAACAAAGCGCTCAGATTGCTTTGCTGGGTAGGTTGTTTATTCTTTTCTTTTTCTTTTGATATTCAAAGAATAGACAACAGTAAATCAGTCAGCAGCTCGAAAAAGTGCATACAGAAATAAATGACTGGCATATCTGTAATAAAGTAAAAGGTGTAAGTAGTAAATATCTAAAGGATATAAAACACTCATAAAGGAGTTTATATATATATATATATATATATATATATATATATATATATATATATATATATATATATATATATATATATATATCAGTGTTAGTCCTAACAAATGTCGCTGAATCACTGTTAGGAGCGGTTTGTGTTGGTTTTCAGCCTGCAGCTCCTTGTCTGCCCATCAGGGGGCAGCACTTATACACAACCTGCCCACAGCAGAGGAAGCAAAATCGAAACTCTCCAATGAGTTCACCTTCAGAGTTTGTCCCCCCTCTCTCCCTCTCCTTCTTATCCCCTCGCTTGTTTTAATCGTCTGGACTCTTGGCAAAAATGAACGGCTCTTTGCACCCCCACCTCAAATATGTGGACATAAAACTGAAGCGAGGACCTGCAGGTAAGGAGAATCCTTGTCGGCCAGTTAGCAAACCGCGATGGCGGTGCTAGCTGACTACGTAGCACCAAAAATCCAATCTGCAGCTGAGCCTGGAGCTAAAGGCTAATTAATAAAGATCAGCCACGTCCAGCCTTGTGTCAGAGCCGGGACTGGGCTGTAAGGGGCGAGAGTCGGCCGGTTTAATAGAATATAAGCGATACAATGGGACTAAACGTTACTTTAAAAAGTAGCATTACAGGAGGCGAGTGGGGGGCAACATTTAAAGCTGTCTTCTTTGAAAGTTTCTGTGACGGAGCTGCTGCAGTTACGTGTCAGCCCAGCTTTCCAAAGTGCTCCTCTTCTACTTTGATCAGCTGAGATGATGAATGACAAACAGCGATACTTGCGCACACTGCGCCAACCTCGCTGCCCCTTAATTTCTACTTACCGCTACCAGCACCCTGGCTGATTTAGCTCTGTTATCGCTTTGTATCTTTTCAGGCCTGGGCTTTAATATACTCGGGGGCGTGGACCAGCCATGTAGGATGAATGACAACGGCATCTATGTGAGTAAAATAAAAGAGGACGGAGCAGCAGCCCTCGATGGACGACTCAAAGAGGAAGACAAGATCATTGCGGTAATGTATCCTGATGGCGAACTGGCACACCTTTTCACGTCCTGCCATGTCATAGCCACACACATGACTGCGTGTTATAAGTGAGGACAACCTTAAGCTAGAGCATCATTTTAAATAAATGGCAGGAAAGCGACAAAAGTGTTCAAGCCCTGTTTTAAAAATGCCCCCTCCTCCTCCTCCATTGTGTTTTTGCAGAATACCTGAAGCTCAATTAGGTCGGATGGAAAATGTCTGCCACAGATACTAAATCAGACTGAAGTGTAGGGAGGGGAGGGTGGGGGGTCCGGCATGGAGAGCCAGAATAAAACCCAGCAGCATCGCAAAGAGTCTTGCAACAAAAACGTCTGCATGTTTTTTTAAAAACTCTTAATATGAATAAATGTCATATCAGATGAACTGATCGCTTGCAAATAAAAAGCGACAAAATCTCCTCATGGATCATGTAGGGCAACACCCCCCCCCCCCCCCCTTCTCTACTTCAAGACAAGCCGTGCCCCCCCCCTGCTCCTGGCAGTCTGTCTCAATGCTTGCTCCCTCGCTGGTATTAAAAGAATGACGTGATTAACAACAAACCCGCTGCACCGTGACCTTAATGCCGACTCAATCTGGAAAATTTGGTTTTAAAGTGGATGGGTAGATCTAAATAAATGTTTTTTTTTTTCAATGTGAAGGGGGGCGGAGGCCATGGTGTTCGTGTGCGGTACCAACAAGCTAAATATGACTTGCGAGCCGCACGTTCTCGCGAACCTGGCCTAGGCCGTTCTAACAGGAGGATGTGGGTTTTATCTGAACCCACATCCTCCACCCGAGGCTCAAGCCCGTTTTTAGCTTCCCATCAGCAGTGAGCAGCTGTCCTTTGCTCCCCTCGTCATGATGCTGCCACCACCTCCGTGTCTGTTTTTAATGGGGTTAGTGCTTTCAAGTCGACCTTCAGCGTCAGCTTTCCCAACGCTGCAGGGTGTGTTGCACGAGACCGAAGGGTTCAGTTTGGTCTCATCTGGCGTGACACATTTTTGGTGGTGAGCTGGAAACGGGACTCAGCATTTCTCTTTGCCGCTCTTCTACAGGCTAACCGTCCTCCTGTCCACCGATTCTCTGCAGCTCTGCTATGTTAGCGCGACGTAGTGGACCTTTTGGAAGTGGGTTGCGCTGCATTTTATCTTCTAGTATCAGATTTCGGGGGCTTGGATACAGATGCATGCCAGACATTTTAATGATTTATTTTTTTATCCAACCTTTTAAAACCCTGCATCCTTTTATTACCACTTCGCAATATTTTGCTTTGTGTTGCTCTTAGTCCCAATAAAATACTGTGGCCATAACACGACCAAACATGAAAAGATTCAAGGGGTATTAACAGTTTATTTTCTTAATTTTTTTATCTAGTAGTCTGTTAATCCCTGCCCCCAAAGGGAAACTAATGATTAACTGCTGCGCGGCTGAAGACGTATTTGATCAGCGTTCTCTGTGTTTGTCGTGTGGATGTTGCAGATAAACGGAGTCTCACTTGAGAACCGGACACACACAGAAGTGGTGGACCTGTTCCGGACAGCCGGGGAGAACGTAGAGCTCCGGGTTCTAAAAAAGGTATTGAAAATGAGCCCCGTGTGTTCTGTGCAGGTTCTTTGAGGCTGTAATTTCACGTTAGCTCTTTGTATATCAAAACACAGAACGACTGTTAAATAACAGCCCTTGATTCCTCTATGTGATGTCGTTTGACACCGTAAGCTGACTTTACAGGTTTCCACTCCTTATTAATACGTTTGTTCCCTGATGCACAACCTCAGTTAAACCTAAGAGTGATCCAGTTTTTTTTTTTTCATATTCTCTGAGCTTCATGAAATATTTTGCACTGGTTGGGTTTGGTTGGTCGTACTTTACATAACTGGTGCCAAACTCCAGCATCTTTGCTTCGAGCCGGCTGACACGAAGCCGACTTTAGCCCTTTTTGAAATTCTTTGATTACTCTATTAAAGCTGTTCCTGTTAAAGAGAACCAATTCATTTTAATATGATCAGAGTGATCAGATATCCAACCAGAATCCCGTTTATTGCTGTATTGAGGTCAAGGGTCGTGTAACCGAAATATTCGTCAGGGTGTACGTATGAATTTGACGTTTGGGTAAGAGAAAATCCACTGTAAATTCAGTCTTGTGTTGTGTGATCATTTCACACTCACAAAAAATAAATAAAAATAAACACCTGGGCTCCGTTCTTCGTACGTCGCTAACTCAGTTAGCTGGATTTGATCGTTGACGATTTGCCATGATCTTGGATCGTTTGGTTCTTCAAAACTCTTCCTGGACTTGCTGTCATAGCAACATGTGCGCAACCTTAAACCTGCTCGCTAACAGGCTTATTTCATGTAAACAGGATTAGATCGCAGCTGTATAAGTGGAGGAGATAGGGAAGTCTGTCCAGCCAGTGCACTTGGACCACCTAGTGGCAGAGGACGGGACAGAATTGTGGAACACCGTTTTTTAATGTTTAATAAAAGACGAAACAAATAATGCTTAGTTCCTGTCTTTTTATTTAAACAATTCTTTATAAAGAAAAGACAGCAAGTCATCTTTTGCCTGCAATAAGAGATAGTTATGTAAAGTCAGCAATACTACTGTCAAAGGGTGTATTAGAACTTACTCTGAAGGTCCTTTTGAAGCAACTCGATCTCTAGTACAAGTTTTCTCTTTTTCAAGTTGTGGAGTTCAATTTCTCCTCTTAATTTGTGTTTTTTCAGGTCAAAATACTAATTTTTTGTTGAAGATGCCGTTTATATAGGGAACGGATGGCACTATGTGTCATTTTGTGAAAGAAAAAGAAAGGGTGAAACATGCCTCATGCAACAAAAGTAAAAGAACCTGTTTTTTTTCAGGCTTTTTCTTGGTGGCTGTTCTAAACAGACAAACGCATCATTTTTACAGTGGCTTTTAAAAAAGAGGAAGAAGTTGCTTTTTAAAATACAGTATAATAATTAAAGGCTACTATTTTGTAGAATATTCTTGTACTTCACTTTTTCCCCATGTTCTAGTGGGTCCTGTGGAGGTTCTGACATAAAAGAACAAAGTAAATATGAGATTATTAAAATGCAAAAATACAAGTAAGTGCTGTCCATGTTAGTGATAGAAACATCTATCATGGACAGCACTTACGCATGTAATTTGTCTGCTACTTTTTGCCAGCCCTCTCTCCTGGCTTTAGCAGACTTTGAGGTGTTCCCTGTCGTTTTAATTAATGACTCAAATTCGGCATAACCTTCCATTAAAAGCTCTTGTTCTGATTGGGAGAAAAACTGTGGGCGTTCTTTGGCCATGCTGAACAGCCAATAGCAGCGTTGCTGATCATTGTTTCTACTATCGATACATTTCCCCTTTTAAACAAACGCATGAACGCGCAGTTATCTCAGATAACTCAATCCAGCCATACTAATCGTAAACAACAGGTTTGTTCAAAGAACCCAATTAGCCGGATCATGATTAGCCGGATGAAATCATCTTGGATGTCTCATTTGATCTCGGATGTTTTAAGCAACGTACGAAGAACGGACCCCTGCTCTCATCAGCAGGTGTTTATAAAGACAGAGGATTATCTTTGTGGCATTATTAGTGGAACTTTTTTGTTACAAAGGTGTATATTAGATGGACTCAGCTACAGTTTATCAGTGTTCCCTAAACATCTTGAATACATTCATTTGTCACTTCGGCAAAGGTGTTCGTATTGTGTTGGTAATTTTCCCCCTTACTGAAACAGAAAATAAATTGTTACAAATTTTTTTTGTCTAAAAGTTATCATAGCTGGTAGGCGTAAAACTTTTCATTAGGGACAAAAAATAAAAAAGAATTATAATTAGATTTTTCTTGTGGTTTTAAAGGCACATTTTTGTCCTCGGATACAAAACATACATAATAAGGTCAAACTGATGTTGAAAGGGTTACATTTTTGATAATTAGTTGATTCAGTTCAGTTCAAAAATACTTAAATCCCAAAAGGAAATTAAATGTTGGATTAGCTCATGTTATACCGGTTTCTTATACGAGAAACCTGTATAACCTGTGTTTATACAGGTTATTAGGGCTTAATAATTTTTTTTTTTTTCAAAATGTATTTTTAGTCTTGGCAAAACTTTTACATTTGATAGTTGTACTAGGACTAAAGTTGATCAAAAAAATATAAAACAAATATTGAAGCAAAAAGTTAATGAGAGTTCTGTGTTTGGTTATTGCTGTTTTTGGACATTTTATTTCACTTTAATGACTTTACGGAGGTGGGAAACTTGAAACCTGAGGCTGCACAAAAACAAGTCATGCATCAGAGGGACTTGTTTTGGGTAACCTTTGATACATCCAAGACTGATGAAACAAAACCCCGCCATCAATTTTCCTACGGACAATAAATCATTTAGAAAAAGTATTTGCAACAATTAATCATTCGTGAGTGTGATTTTCATATTGGATGTGTCTTTTTTTTTTTTATCCGCTCAAATTGGACACCTTGGACATTAATAAGTTACAAGTTTACTAAACGTTAAATTTTTAGTGTTTTTCTGAAACCACAGACTCTTTAAAACCTTGTTACTGGTACACCGCCTGGTTTAGCACATTTGTTCCTGAAGGTCTACAGAATGCAAAGTTCTTATTCACTCTTTAAGATTGTTTTGCTTATTGAGGTTTTCTCTTTGAAAGACACATGCTACGGTTTGATGGGGTTAAAAAATAGAACCCACGTCATTCACTGAGTAGAGTAAGGAAGAACCGTCTACATTTATCCCTTAAATGAACTCCACATTTCAGTTTTTGTTTTTTTTCCGTCCGTTTTTTTTTTAAAAGCATTTCTGTGTGAATATCGCCACCAGTTCAGCTGTAATGGTTTCCCTGGTTTTGTGTCTTGCAGTCGCCTTTTCTAACGAACGGACCAGCAGACTGCCCACCTGAAGGCCAATCATCTTCCATGTCCTCTCTGGGAATGCTGGCGTTATTTGCTGGAGCTGTAACCATCTTCGTAATAGCAGCTCTTTACAAACGGCGCAAATAGGGAAAGTCTTTTTTTTTTTCTTTTTTCTTTTTTTTTTATCTAAGCTGATGATGTCTGTATCTTAATTTTAGCACCAAAAACTTTGCTGAATGCCAAACAAGTAAAGAGAGGAGCAGTGTGGACGGTAGAGCTTTTTCCGATCAGCAGGTTATGGTGTCGCGATCTAGTTCGTCTCCACGTTCATGCGTATTCTGTGATTAATGGTAGCTTTTTGAGGCCTTTCCTGTGCAGGAGGACACTATCTTACCATCAGGGTTATTTTCTACGGAGGATCCTGTGCCGTACCGAGATGAAGGGTCATGACATTCCTGCTGTGGGGTCGTGCCCCTCTCTAAGCAGCCGAGAGCAAATGAACATTTTGGGCAGACCTTGGAAAAAAGGGGTCAGATTTACACGAGCGCCAGTTATTCCTAAAATTTAAACACTGTCTTTTGCAAGGGATGCAGATCCCTGCCTGTACGTCTGTGGCTGAAATTCAGATCGGCGAGTGTGAGAGGAGCCCGTGGTGTCAGACCTGAGACCGAGTGCCTTTTCTGTGTAGAGAACGCATCTGCTGAATGTTGTTGCTCCATGATAATCAAACTCCTACATTCTGATGTTGTTTATTGATATAAAGTAATCTTCCAAAAGAGACCAACTCCAACAAGCTGCTCTGTTTGTAAGAGATATTAAAAGATCACTTTGAAATCCAGCTGAATCCTTTAGTAAAGCATCTGATTGTTGACTCTTTAAATCTCAGATGAGTCAGGCGTTCGTTGGAGGGACTATTTTTAGCCGCGGATCAAGACACGCTGCTTTGGTGGTGGTCCGTAGGGGGATTGGGGATAGACGCATTACACGGTGCAACAGTTTGACCCACTGAAGTATTTTAATAGTTCTGGAGGGCGGTGGGGCTCTGTGGCACGGACGAAGGACCTAAAGCATATGAGGTGTCCTTCATAAAGTCAGTGTAGTGTTAGGTCTGTTTACCTGGGCCTTTAAATAGACCTGTTCAACTTACATGTGCATTTCAGGAAGTTATACCATCATCAAAGAGTTGATCTATTTCTGTTTTTGTGTTCATATTGTCTGTTACGTTGATGATTCTGACCTACACCTAACTAGAAGACCAGTTCCATAGAAGCATTAAAGAAAGGGATTTTTAATACAAAAATATTGGCGTATTTAAAAGAAGGTTTGTGTGCTGTACAGTATATTCAACACTTGGCCAGGGTTGCTCTAATAACGGCTTTTGGCGTGTCTGCGCTGTTTTACCTCTAATACTCCATAGATTCTCTGTGGGGTCTAAGTCAGCAAAGTTTGCAAAACAAAACAAGCCCATAAAGGGTCATTAAAACAGGTTTTGGTACTTTTCCCAGAGGCTGGTGCGCCATTTTCTGCCACATCTTTTCCTTCCACTCAACTTTCCATCAATCTGCTTGGATTCAGTCCAATACGTGAATAATTTGCCAATGTTCTGAGAATTTGAATTTTGGATGTTCATTGGGTGTAAGCCACAATCATCAAATTAGCAGAAATAAATCGGTGTGTAATGGATCTATGAGTTTAATGTTTTGAAGTATGGAGATTAATTTTTTTAGTAATCTAATTCACTGAGATGCACTTGTACCCCTTAAGTGATTGGTAGAGGTTCTTGCAACTCATTAAATCAAGGGCTTGCAAGGATATGTTTCAGCAAATATCTGATTTATTTCTTGGATGGAGACGTTCTCCTGAACGTACAAGGAAGGGATCTGTTTTTTTATTTTATTTTTTTTATATATAATTTATGTATCAGACCAACAGCAGTGTTGAAATGAGCTTCTGACAGAAACTTAATTTTTTCATTTTGCACTAAAACAACAAGCATGGAGCCTTTCCTGTAAGATTGCAACAGGAATTGATGCATGTTGTTTTCTTTTGTTGGTCACATCATCACATCTGTGTCTCCCTATGTGGTATGTTGTATGTAAATACATTTCTGCCAAGTGACATTGTGAATATGTGCAGTATGCCAGAGAATGAAATCAGAAGCACTAATAAATTATGCAAATATTCTCTTTGACCTCCGGACATGTAATAAAATATGTTTAATTCACCTCGTTTTTACTCCTTTTTCTTTCTTTGCTTTTTTTCTGGAGTATTTTGAGTCATAAGATTTTATATGTGCTTATTATTGATTGGACGAGACATGTATAGTAACATGTGAGCCTTTTAATTCATTTATTGATTCATCCATTCCACTTCAAGGAGTTACTGGTAAATAAAAATGTCCAATTTATTAGATGGGGTGTCTTGATGGTATTTTTAGGTTTCAGTTCCGGATTTTAAAAAGTAACCAAGAGCTGTGATTTAGGGTTGCTTTATAGTCAACTGACTTAAAAAACAAATGATGTGTTTATATTGTCCGTTACATTGATGACTCTGGCCCTCCCCTCCTTTTCACACACTCACAGAGCCTCATGTCGTGGTGAAGTAATGAGATTACGTTCTCTGTTAAAATCAGGTTAAATTACATCCATTCTCTGCACCTGCTTGTCCTTCCAGCAGCCCCTGACGGGTGGCTGGTGCCTACGTTCAGTAGGCGATAAGAAGGGAGGTCAAATTATATGATTTGTAAACCTGAAAGGAAGAGACTGATAATCAGCTCTAGAAACACCGCGGGTTATATTTTAGATTTTGGTTTATTGACTACAACCCAGGAGAACTTTTCCACTGCCATTCAAAAGCTTTGTGTGATGTATAAACAAAGGCCATCCAGCCAGGGTCCATTCCTGCTGATCATCGCAGGGTCGCAAGCTAACCAGAGGAAAAAATGTCAAGCGGTTTGATCAGTCCAGAGCTTCTGTACAGTAATCATTGATAGTTGCAGGGCTAAGGCCTTTGGTAGAATTTAATTTGGGGACCCACCCCCTGCTAAGCCCACTAGCCACTGCAGTGTCGCTGTGTTTATTTTCCTTTTTGATCAACACATTTTTTTAAGTTGCTTATCATTAAAATGTTTTTAGGTAGATGAGGGGCTGGGACAGTTCTAGACAGGGGCCAGTGCCCTCATAGCACTTTGAATCATCTTGTTACTGAAAAGTGCTATATAAATAAACTTACCACGCCATAGAACTGGTTTTGGCCCCTGTACTAAAAACATAATATTAAATACATTACTTATGACATGCACTGGCAAAGAAACTAATTGATTGGTCACTGGGACCAATCTTATCTTTTACCTTTACAGTTTTACTTTAAAGGAGCATAGCATAAGTTCCAGGGTTTTTGCAGAAGTCTGCCCCCTCTGGCGACAAGTTGAAATGACACCAGTGTTGTGCGTGTGCATGGGAGGAGAGGAAAATTAGAGGCGTAATGTCTTCTGAAGAAAGCTATAAATATTGAAGTTAGCCCGTGTTCTCTTGCTAATGCGTCGTTTATGGCGGAGACTCAACTAAGTAGCCAGGTGATTGAAAAACAGTGCCCAGCGAGCATCGCTCAGAGAATTCGGCCCAAATCACTCTCCTCTAAACTGACTTAATGGAGCCTATAGAGACAACTGTAGTAAATACAGAAAAACTCATTTTACACGTTGGGCAATTGTAATAGCATGCATGGAAAAGAAAACAATTGTATTTAACTTCTAAACTCGCACTATGCACCTTTAACAATGATTTAAAAATGAAGGCGTTTCACATTTAGCTCCAGCCAAATGAAGATAGGATCACTGTTTTCATCTGCTAGATCACGGGTCAACCTGCAGTTCCACACACAATCACTGTGGCTCACTTAAAATTAATTTTTAAAATCAAATCAAATTTTGCCCTGTTATTTTGTTTCATTATTTTGTTCTGTGCCCCCTGAAAAAAACACATTGATGCAAGAACCATCGCTGGATATGGAGCTATGGCGTGGATCTAAAAATGCTGTGTTCTCACAACTATAGATTATGACTTCGTTAAGCCAATTTTCTCAGTAAATTCAAGCACGTTTTTGATATTAACAATAAAAAAAAATACTTCGCCGAATGACACATTCTTTAAACGTGTCAACTGGTGATCTTAAATGAAATATAATGTTTAATATGATCATTTTTTGAGTGGCCGCACAGAAACGTGAAGCAGCGATGTGATTGAATTTCCCCCCGCAGAGCTCGCTGACATAAACGAAACGGTGCCTTTCGCCGCCAAATGTGCTCCTCCTGGACTCCCACCAGTGGCTCGGTCTCCCATCAGCTGTTTGGAGGATGGCTCGGAGGCAGAAATGATGTAATCAGGCAGAGGGAGGCCGAGCCAGAGCTGGATCGCAGCCGCACGACGCGGACGCATCTCCGCCGTGAGGAAACGCGTCCGTGAGAGGCTTCGTGGGGTTAGGGTTGAGGAGCCAGATCGTCGTCGGCGGAAGGAGTCATGTTGCAGAGGTTTGATCCGGTCCTCCTTTCTCCTCGCAGGGCAGAGGCTACTGGATGCGGGCCAGCGGCACCACCTCCAGCGCCGGCGGCCGGGGGATGCTGCTGGTGAAATTCCCTATCTGTTACTGTAGACGTAATTAACCCCCGTGGGCCAGGAGTCCTCTCCCGCACCTGCTCCATCATCAGCCGAGTGGAAATGGTCCCATCTCCGCCTCCCGAGTCGACATCGAGTTGCTGCTGTCGCCTTTTCGCCCACGATGACGGCAGGAGGGCGCCCGCCTCGGGTTTCAGCACAAGCAGGCCCCTTCTTCCTCGTACGGCTCGCAGCTTCGGCTCTGATCTGATGTTTTAGGACGCATTGCTCGGCGAGGTTGTTTGTTTTATTTGTGCCACATCGCCTCTGCTGCCAGGATCGATTGTCTTTTGCCTTTTTTTTTTTTTTTTTACCCCGGAGATGATTGCAGTGTCCCTGCAGCAGTAGGTCCTCAGCGGCGGGGGGGAATGAGCTGAAGCCTGGCCGCAGCTGTCCACCGTGTGCCTCCTGTGACTGCACAGGAGCGTGGGGGCGCCGACCCTCTTACCGCCTGGAGTTAAGGATCGCCTGTCCTTCCAGCTCAGGTCTGAACCATGGCCAATGAACCTGTGATCCTTAACGTGTATGACATGGTAAGGACACCGCTCACCCCATAAAAGCCGTATTCCCTGGTTCATGCGCGCTCATTTTGCTATTGGACAAGCGTGAATTATGTGAATAAAACCCCAGAGCTCTGCAAGTGTCAAAAAGATGTAATCAAGTCAATGCAAAACATCTTTCGCACGCCGACTAGTTACAACCAGACGTCAGTGTAGTGTCATTTCATGTGGTTGACTTGTCAGACGTCTGAAAAGTGTTGCATGCATGTTTGCCCATCAGCTGTCAAACAGGTAGCTAAATCAAATCTTCAGAAGTCACCTAAATAATCTTTTAACCTAGTTGCAGCTAACTGACGAAGGCCTCAGATGTTTGTTAGAAGACATTAAGCGAACAAACGGCATCATGAACGCCAAGGAACGCAGCAGAAAGGTCAGGGAGACAGTTTTCTGGGAGTTTAAAGGATCGGGTAAGGCTACTAAACAACATGCCAACCGCAGCACATACCACACAGCTCTGCTCAGTCCATTGCAACTACAAAATTACCAGAACCCCATAAACTGACCGGTCAAGCAAGGAGAACCCTAAACCAGAGTATGCTACTTTTTATATTCCTGAATGTTTTCTTCTGCTGTGGATTGCACCTGCATTTCCCCACTGTGGGACGATAAAGGATTATTTTATTCCAACCTAAATGCGAGAAGGCAGGAAACAAGGCCCATGGCAACTCTGGAGGAGCTGCCAAGATGTCCAGCTCAGGTGGGAGAACCTGTCGACACATATCGGCCCTTCCTGGGAGAGTGGCAAGCCGTCGTTGAAAGAAAGAGAAAATCATCAATTTGCAGTTTATCACGAGGCAGCTAGGGGACAGAGCAAACATGTAGGAGAAAGACAGATGGGAGCAAAATGAAACTTCTAGGCCTATGTGCAAAAAACAGTCTTTGTTTGGAGGAAAACTAACACTGCACATGGCTATCTTTGTGGGAAACATGGTGGTGGCAGCATCAGGCTAAGGGAATGCTTTCTTTTCTTTTTTTTAAGTGTTAAGCAAAATCTGTTTTCTGTCCTCTTCACAATTGTGCATTGCTTAGGGTTATTTTTTCTATCACATAAAATTCCAGCAAGATTCATTGAAGTTTGTTGTTGCAATGTGCTAATTAATGGGAAATAGTTTAAGGGACATAAATAATTTTAAAAGTTAATGCATTTTGGTATTTATAGATAACTTTTAATGCTGATATTCAGATGTTTTCAAACGGCCACACAGTCTTAGAACATAACAGGGTTTAGGGTGCAAATGATCCAACTTCAAAACCTTAAAACTCTTCCATAACCGGGGAAAGTCTTATCAGCATCTGCTTTTTGGTCAGATTCATTCATAAGAAAACAGAGAAGAAAGATTGGAGAAAAAAAATGCCTATTTATACTCGGAGCTGTGAAACATGATTCTCCATCAGCTCTCTGACCTCTGTTACCGTGTCCTCAGTCCCACATGCACAACACAAAGACAAGGGTCCTCCTTCAGACTTGAACGCACCACCTGCTTTTCACATTCTGTGCTGCTTGGTGGAGAGGGAGCATAAAGCACAGCTTGTTGTCGCAGCAGCGGAATAATGTTCTGCAACTCGGAAAGATTGGATGAGGAAATATTTCAAAATGAGCACTTGTGATTTTAAACAGTCATGTGTCATAATCCATTGGTAATGGCTTTGGAAAAAAACAGTTTTACACTCATTTACATCCACACAACACTAAGTATATCTAGTATTTAACATTAAAATTCTGTAATTCAATGATACTGAAGCCGGTTATTCTTTAAGTGCCTTCTTATTGTCCTGGAGGTTTGGATACACCCTGAACAGGTTCGGTTTCTCACCCAGAGAGCAATGCTGGTGCTCTTGGTTTTTGGGCCGTGGGAGGAAAATTGGAGAAAACCCACGCAAGTATGGAGAGAAGGATACTAACTCCCACTCAGAAAGGCCTCAGCAGAGATTCAAACTTGGATCTGTCTCTGTGTTCTGCTCACCGCGCCGCTCCGGATGACTGTCTTCTGTACAGCTACAGATTAAAGCAGAGAAAACTAAATCAGAAATCTGTTACACTTTGGACAGTCACACGTTTTATACACCTAAAAGAATTGGATTAACATCAGCGGACAGTTTAATAAAAAAACGGAGGACTGTTTTTTTAATGTATTTATTTTTTTGCATTATAAATGGGAGCACACAGGCACTAGATAAAAAAAATATAACATATTGACTGCGCATTTAACAAATTTTAGCAATAGAAACTGGGTCCCCTGCTTGCCGCTGACAATATGGAGACCATTCTAGGTATTTTGTGCAGGACTCTTGAATTTTATCTGGCTTCTGAAATTAAATAATTTGTCACGCTTTGACCAGTTTGGGCGGGCAGAGGGGCGGCTCACCCGGGGAATCATTTCTGTAAGAACCTCCACTGCCTACATCCAACAGACAACCCATGAATGGAACTGAAGAAAAAGGAGCCTGGACTCTGGATGATCTGGAGAGATTGTGCAAAGAGAAATGGTCAAAGACCCCTCTGTCTGGCGGCTCCAACCTGGTAAAATGTTAGATCAGAAAACTAACTACTGTCCTACGGGCAAATGGGAGTTGTACAAAATATTAACAGTATAGATAACAATAATTGAGCCATTTAGTAAAACGACAACATGCATTTCTTAAGTGTGATTCTTTTCCACCAGTTTGAACAAATGTACTCAAAGTAAAGATCAGACTTTTTACACATCTTTGCCAGGGGTACCAACAAATCAGCCCGGTCTTTTAAATGTTTAACCACATTCAAATCCCGGTGCAGTTTGCAAGTCACACCTCTTTTCGAGTTTTCTCACAGATAAGGGTCTCAGCATGTCCCCTGATGTGCCAGTTACTCAAATGTCTGTATTTAGTCCCAGCATGCTGGACATAACAGTTTACATTGGGCTCTTTCGAACTCTGGAGAAAGTCATCACAGCGGAGGCGGCAGTCAGATCCAGCCTCGGATTCCTCCAAGAAAATAAAACAGGAGAATAAAAGAAGGCAGCGGGAGTGAGTCATACCAGCAGGGAGGACGATGAACTGATTGTCAACAATGGGACCAGTAAGGCCTGTAAAAACAAGAGTGACGATTGTTAAGAGGCTTCGCTGTGTTGGTGTTCTATTATGAGAGTCAGGCGTGTCAGATTTATCATGTTTTACCCTGCTGGAAAATTTTGCTGCATTAGGTTGTTTCATGTGTGGAAGTGGAGTGTTTTCTACGCATCCCTGGTACAAAGCGTGAGAGACAGTGTGCTAGAGTAATCCTAACTGGAGAAAATGATGAGACTCAGCTGACACAAAGTAATGGGGTGGAAATGCTTTTATGGTGTGACACTGGGCCCGGAAATGTGTTTTATTATTCATAAGGGACAGCTGGGGCAACATAGATGGCTCTTAGCATGTTTTCTCATGGTGCCTAACAATATGGATGTATCAATGGGTGACGGGCGGGGCAGCTGCAGTGTTGCCATGAATTATTCCCCTAGTTGTCTGTAGAGAGGGGTCAGGAAGTTGATTTACACTAACGGCAACCCGTTTCCCTCTTTTGTGATTAACTGTAAATCAGCGACAAGAAGGATCCATCAGTGTGGCTTTTCTACTAAGACTCTTGGTAGAAAAGCCCCACTGACAACAGAGCAATCCTGGAACGCTCTCAGACTAAGAGCGTTCCAGGATTGCTCTGTTGTTAGAAGTCAAAATAGGATATAATTAAAGTGTAAAATGTAGGTTAACACTAATCATAACTCTCTGTGCCATGAAAAATTATTTGCCCCTTACAGATTTCTTCAGCTTTTGCTTTGTCACTTTGAATCTTTAATATCATGGTAGAGCTCCTAATATCAATACAAAGGTCATCCATCCATTGTCTATACCCGCTCATCTGTGCAGGGTGATGGGGGGGCTGGTGCCTATCTCCTGTCACTGGACAGGAGGCGGGGTACACCCAGGACAGGTGTCCAGTCCGTCACAAGACAAATAACCATGGACACACACATTCACACCTAAAGGGCAATTTGGAGAGACCAATTAACCGTCATGTTAGGTTACTGTGCAGTCCAACACAAAGGTACCCCACGTAATAAAAATGATGATTTTATTTATCAAGGTAAAAAGTATAAGCAAACTAATCTGACCCAAAATAAATAAAAAATGGAATACCCTCCCTTGCTAAATCATGAATTTACTTTGATTAAACACTGATTTTTAGCTCAGTTTAACCAGCTATGCCAGGGCCTGTTTAGCAACAGACCTGTTGTATCAAGAAATCCCTCAAACAGAACCTGTCCGACAACACAAAGTAGGCTAAAGAAACTCAAAAAACGACTTGTAATGCTCTGATATATACAAATTCGAAAACACACGAGAGACAAAGTCACTGGCATCCGTTTGAAATTTGTTACAAAGGTTTTTTTCAGCAGCCCAACAGCTGTCTGAATGGAACAATGTCAGCTGTCAATGTGGCTAGTTGCATATTTAATGGTTGTTCATGGAGTTTCTCCCCCATTACAAACTGTCTTTTAAATTCTATACGTCAGTTCTCTCTGAGGTCTTGATTACTCAGAGGTGTCAAAAGTATTCACATCTATTAATCAAGTGGAAGTATAGATACTAGGGTTTAAAAAACTTCTGTAGAAGTAGAAGTATCAACTCAAACCTTTTACTCAAGTAAAAGTACAAAAGTACCAGATATAAAACTACTTAAAGTATTAAAGTATAAATAACCCTCCCTCCATTACTATAGCTATATAGGATGAAGTCAATATGAAAAAAGTTCTAGATTGGCTGTTTCAGTAACATATATGCCCATTGAAACGAACCATTTAGTACAATGCAAATATATTAAAGGTCCATATAGGTGCAATACTGAGCATCAATATGGGTTACATGGAGCAAAAAATCTGATGTCTGGTTGCCTATAAGTGTTGGTGCAAAAAGTCGCCTTTTACTTTTTATCATTGGAATGTAAATGACATTCAAGCGTAGCTACAGGAATGATGAGGGCAACAGATGTAAGATAACAAAACTGAACCTCTTATAACAATTACCCTTGTAAGGTTGTCTGTATACAGTGTTGTCAAAATTAATGATTGATCCTAGCGGTTAATCAAAAAAAGGAAAATAACAAATAATCCTAAAAATGCAACGTTCTTCTACGTTTTGTTCTCCTTAAGTTTTTGTTGGGGTGTTTGGCAAGCAACCTGGTGCAGTACTGCCTCCAACCACAATCAAAATCACTGTTCGGGTAGCGCCGTTTATCTAAAAAAAATGTTGTTGTTTTTTTATTGACAAGCCAGAACAAAAACCAGCTGTACTAAAATAGAAGTAATGAGACTATTTTCAAAATATGAGGAGTAGAAAGTACAGATAGTTGCATGAAAATGTAAGGAGTAGCAGTAAAAAGTAGGTTGAAAAATAATTACTCCACTAAAGTATAAATAACCAGTTTCTACTTAAGTAAGGTAACAAAGTATTTGTACTTAGTTACTTGACACCTCTGTGATGACTTTACAAATGCTTGCTGTCTTTGGTGCTGCTTCCTCAGTACTATACATTTTAACTGGCTGGGGTCTTCTGCTGTTTTAGAATTTCCTTAAGTAGTCCAAAGATGTGTCCATTTTGGTTGATCATTTTCCATCTCTTAAAGTTAACCAAAAAGCATTGACTACATTGCTTGTTTGTATAAAGTGTAACCCCGGCCCCAGACAAATTTTGAAAATCGGCACCGAAGCGGGCAGCGCCAAGAGACACGGCTAAGTGTGGGGATGATGTGTGGGGAGAAAAACCTTCTCGTCTCTCCTCGCCTTTGGCCAATCACTGAAAAGCAGTGTGTTCACGTCAAAACTTCGATCCAGTCCACTCGGTTTGACTCTGCTGTTGGGCAGGGCTGGGCCTGAAAAAACTGTGGCTGAAATGCGGGGGCGGAGCCGAGTAGAGGTCGGCCGAGCTGAGCCGGAGGAAAATGAGCTGTTGCAGCCCTTTCAAGAGCATCTTTGAGTACTCTGGCAGTTGCCCAATGACAAGAATACACAAACCTCTTCCACAACCACACTTTGTATGAACACATTGTCATCAAACAGCCTTTGAGTAGTGAAGTTGTCACAGATTTTTGTCACATTTAAGCAGGAACTAATTTCTAAATGGCTCCAGCATTTAAGCTAAGCAGGGCTAAAACACTTCTGTCATCAGCATCATTTTTTTACCCTAGAGACATAGAATGCTATAACTACACGAAGTACATATGTTTTCCAAAATGTCAACCTACACATTTAACTGAAAGGATTTATTTTTTTCAAACTGGGCTGCAGAATGTCAGCTGTGCAGCCTTCACTGTCACGCATGAGCGTTTCATTTAGCAACCGCTATCAGCCTGTGATTTTTCTGCATTATTTAAGGTGACAGGATGAGAGCATGTCTGCTGAGCTGCTGCACAGCTTCTGCTTCCTGACTCTGTCTTTCTCTCCCCGTTTCTCTGCAGTACTGGATAAACGAATACACCTCCAATCTGGGCATTGGAGTCTTCCACTCAGGCATTGAGATTTATGGCAGAGGTAAGACGGGGGACCGTATTTACATCTGTAAAATCCCATTTCACAACCTCGAGCGCAGGATTGCTCCTGGGCAACGTTCGATGACGGATGGTGAGATTTGTGCGAGGCAGATGAAGTTATTACAATGGAATATGGAATTATACTCCTAATAGCATGACCCCGTTTCTCTGGTTTGAGTCACCACTGACTCACTCTGTTTCTGTGTGTGTGGACTGAAAATAGAAGGACAGAATCCCTGGTGAAACCTGAGCTCTGGAAATCCAATATGCCCTTGGAACTAGAAATATTGGCTCTGTACACAGACAAATAAGGTGACAGTGAAGCTGTAATCCTATTAGGACACCAATTAATTGCATACTTTTTTAGAGGGCTTTGGAAAAGTATTTTTCCTGTTTAAAGATATCTTCTGGGTTTTTTCGTCACTTAAATGTTTCAGATCACCAAAGAAATGTTAATAGCCAACAAGATAACCCAAGGAAATCTAAAATACTGTTTTCAAATTAATATTTCTTTTAATAAAATAAAACAATTATCTAAACCGACTTGAACCTACGTGAAAAAGTACTCATTGACACAAACACCATCAAGCACTTGTGGTAACTTGTAAGGAGTCTTTTGGGTCTTTTAGCCAAGTCTTTTTTGGATAATTGTTTTAACTCAGCCACATTGGAGAGTTTTCGAACATGAACAGCCTTAATATAGCCTAATTTGGATTTAAATCTAAAACCTAAGCCAATCCAAAACCTTAATTTTTGTTTTTCTAAGCCATTCAGAGGAGAACTTGCTTGTCTGTTTCGAGAAAGCAGAATTCGCGCCTCCATCAGCTTTCTGTTTGTTTCACACCAGATGTAACGGGATGCACACATTCCAGAAGGTTCTTCTTTGTCACTTCCGTCCACAGAATAGTTTCCAAAAAGTCTCGGAGGTCATCTAAAGGTTTCTTACTGGCAAATGTGTTCTTTATGGATCTGGGGTGGTTTCCATCTTGAAATGCTCTCGTGGATGTAATTTGTGCCCAGTCTCTTTTCTCCTTGTTGAACCAGGAACAGTGACCATGCCTAGTGAGGTATATGGTGCTTTAGGTATTGTTCTGGGTTCTTTTGTGACCTTCACCATGAGGTGTCGATGCATAGATAACTTTAGTGGGCCAGCCTGTTCCACGTTTCCTCCATTTGTGGATAATGGGTCTCAGTGTGGTTAAACAATAGCTTTGTAACCCTTTCTAGGCTGAAACTTTACTTCTCACGTGTTCTTGTATGTGTAAATTCGAGCATGGTGTGTAGTTTAATGAGATCTTTTACCCTACCGCATGTTGGGCGATTTCCTGATTCTGCAGGTTTGGCGAGTGTCAGCCCTGGCTGTGGCTTGTGAAACTGAACAAAAAGGCAAATTCATGACCCGTGAAGCATTTATATTGGACATACAGTAGTTTGGATAACTTATTCCATTAATCAAAGATGTCATCATATAAAAAATGCATTTGCACATGATGATATCGGCGCATAGACTCTGTGTTCATTGTTTACTTGTACACCTAGAATTGGGAGGTATTTTAGCTGTGACAGTCCAAAATAAATCAGAGCCTACAGTTTTTAGGCTAAGCTTTCTTCACAAATTTGTTTGTGGTTGCTTTCCTTAGTTTGCTGTAATGATAGGGGATAGAACCCTGAATTCAAGCCAGACCAAATGGGTTAATTACAGCGTGTCCGTGGTTAATCGCTCTCTTCTGGGTAATTACAGATGTTGAGTGCTTTCTTTGGACCGACTAACCTGTGTTTTGCATCTTCATCCTCTGCCCCGCAGAATTTGCATACGGCGGTCATCCTTACCCTTTCAGCGGCATCTTTGAAATCAACCCTGGCAACGCTGCCGAACTAGGAGACACTTTCAAATTCAAGTGAGCGTGCATCATTTCAGCACATGAAGCACTTAGACGTTGCTGATGATCATGATGGAGGTGCGCCCTCTGACATAACACTGTTATTTCTAACAGGGAGGCCATTGTTTTGGGCACCACGGACTTCACTGAGGAGGACATAGATAAAATCATGGAGGAGCTCGGGAAAGAGTTCAAAGGGAACGCCTACCATCTAATGCACAAAAACTGCAACCACTTCTCCTCCTCACTGTCTGAGGTCAGTGTTATGTACGCTTCCTCCTAATTTTGCTGAGAAGCAGCATTGGAGGAAGCACAGCATGCAAAAAAAACTATAAATAAGACACAACTCACCTGTGAACATTTGATATTATTACATCAAAATGTTTTTTTTTTATTTTACAAATGAATATATATTATATTCTTATTTGGACAAAGTTCCCTGAATAACTTTACAGAAAAAAACTTTACTGCCTTTTTATTATTGAGGTACAATAATGTAACCTTGGTAAATTGATTTTAAGAATAGGGTCAAAAAACGGTCATATTATAATTTAAATGTAGAAAAAGAACAAAAATGTTGGATAATTCGTTTTTTTTACAGTGCCTTACAAAAGTCTTCACATGCCTTAAAAGTTTCCCCTTTTTCACATAACACCCACTAACTATAAATGTTGCATGTATTTAATGTGATAGACCAACACAAAGTAACGTATCATTGTGAAGTGGAATAAAAGGGTACATTGTTTTCAATTTCTTTTTTTACTTATACATAAAAATTCTAAAGGGTGGGGGATGTGTTCATAGGCGGCCCCCTTTACGCTAAAATATAATGTAAATATTTAAATAATATTTAAAATTAACGTGTGTTTAACAGCATCCAGCTGTTGTGTGAATGCACCAGACGTTAGGTAGAGAGCATTAGTGAAAAGACAGCATCATGAAGACCAAGAACCAGATAGGATCTAATGTTGTGGACACCTTTAAATAAGTGTGAGTTTAAAGAAAATATCCCCAAGTTTTGAACATCTCCTAGAGCATTGTTCAATAAATCATCCAAACATGGTACGGCACAACTGCAACCCTACAAATGCATGTCTGTCAACATAAACTAGTAAGCTAGGCAAGGAGGCCCTTAACCAGCGTGGCATCCAAGAGGCCCAGCTCTGGAGTTGCAGCTCCATGGCTCCAGGGGAAAAATCTGTGGCCAGGACAACTTTTAGTCGTGCACTTCCAAAATCTGGCTTTCAATGACGAGTGGCAAAAAAAGTCATAATTGAAAGAATGTCATTAGAAAACCTATGTGCAGCTAACCCGTGCAGAGGACAGACACAGCAAACAAGTGGAAGGAGGTCAACATGAAAAAACACTATGTGAATAAAAAATAAAAGTTATTACAGTGCGCAGGCCTTCTTGAGCAGGTGTGTTTTGAGTTCAGACTTGAAGTGGGGAATAGTGTCAGGATTGCAGATGTCTGGAAGGAGGGTTACAGTAATTGATGCAGGAGTTGACAAGGCTATGGACAATGATTAATGCAGAGGGCAGGGAAAGGGAGGGACTGAGACGATGAATATTGCACAGGTGGAAATAGACAGAGGTAAAGGATAGAGTGCTATTTCAGGCCAAGACACTCTTAAGAGGAGGAAAACTTTCCATGCACCCCTACCTCAACATGATGAGAAAAGAAAATTCATTTTAAGAAGAAAATAAGAAAATAAACTTTGAACAATACAATATTAGAATTTCCTATACTAATAATGTTCTCTCTCAGTGTGTTAAAAAGAAAATGCAGTACTATTTGTAAATTTGTCCTTCTGATTGTCTTTAAAATATGGAAGCAATACAACTGCTCCATCAACCTACAGTAATTAAAAACAGAAATTAAACTAAACATGTCATTGTCTTCGATCCATAGGTTAATTTCTGCAAATAAATCTAGATAATTTATCAAACTCTGTTGTTACAATTCTGAGGTGTTCAGGCTTTTGTTTTCTTTCGTGTCTGTGTTTTGATCTTTTCCTTGTTGTTTGATATGTTCTAAAAGGTCTTGCCATAATTGTTCATCTCTCTATGTTCAAGAGTTGTCTCTAACTTTTTGCCATATTAGGTAATTCCTTTGTGTTTAGTTTCTTAGATTTTTCGTGTGTTCAGCTCTCTGTGCATTCTTGTCTTTTCACTTTTGTCATCAGTAGTCTTTTCCTCTTGTTTAATAATTTCTTTGTTTTAGTTCAGCTCCATTCATTATAGTTAGTCTCTCAGCCTTCCGTCTGCCTTAGCTGCTCTGTGTCATCCCCTGATTAAACTTAAAAAAACAATTAAGGGATAAATAACCTCTAAAATCAAAGAAATTTCCTTATTCTTGAAACAATATCATTCATCTTAGAAAATCTGTTTTTATTTTAGTCAAACATAGAATAAAAACATCTAAATGTGTTATATTCTTTTAATATTCTTATGGCTCCTGGGCTTTCCCCATTTTTATTTTGTCCAAAATGTGAACTACAGTAGTTATGTTACCTGGTCCTAGTTGTCACACACACTTTTTTTTTTTAAAGAAGGAAACAAGTCAGTAAAATAAGAAAAAAAACGTACCACTCCACAAGCCTTTATCTAATTAAAGGTTGAAGCACAATACACATATGTATATATCAAAGAAAGATTTTTTTTTTATTTGTACAAAGGGAGCCAATAAATTACATATAAACTCAATAGTTCACAGTTGAAATGGCTACATAGAGACAAATTTTACAGTATGTGTTAGAAAAACACATTATTACCAAAGAACATTATTCATTGCAGCTCTTTAAAAGATAAAGCAGAAATCTGCCTATTTCTTACCATGGACCGGGACTTTAACTGCAGTTATCTGTTCTCATGTCTCCAGTTCTCTCTACATCTCTGCCTGTCCTCTGTGTGTGTGTGTTCAAAAACATTTTTAGTGGGTCAAACAGTGATGCACCATCCCCTTTACTTTTTTTTCCCATTAGGAAGCCCTTTTTGGTCCAGAACTATTGAGGAAATAAACTCCTCCTGTATTGTCCTGTACTGGGGGGCGGCTGGGCAGACAAAACCTGCCGACCATGGAGCTCCGGTAGTCAAAGCCAGGTGTCTGGGCTATATTGAGCCTCATCCTGTCACCATAGAAACACAATTTTTTTGGGGAAAAATTGTGTTTTTGCAGGAAGATTTTTCAAAGCACTTTAGACTAGAGCCACATTCATCCAGTCACACTCACATCCATGCACAAATACCTAGACTGGGAGGCAGCTTGGGGTTCAGTTCCTTACCCAGGGCGCATCGACATGTCGCAGGAGTAGGTTGGAAATCGAACCCACAACTGGGATTGCAAGACAAGACTCTTGCCACTGTTCCACAGTCGCCCCAGTGTGCAATGCTGGAAGACATGCACCAAAATCCCAGCAGCTGTAACTGCAGTGAAGATTGCAAAGTATGGGTGGGCTGAATACAAATGTGCGTTAAAAATACATGGATAATTTTTTCTATTCACAATAATGTGCTATTTTTTGTTGGTATATCACATTGCGGTTTTAATATAACAAGGTGCGTAAAATGTTAAAGTGAGGAGTTTTTTGTAGCATCATCATAAATCTCCATCCATTCTATGTCCGATTTTTAAAGTTGTTTCCAGAAATACTTGTGAACATAAGAATGAGCAAGAGCAGCCGTTGTCAATCAGGCAGCCATTAGGTAGCTTTTGGTTTATTTTTGTCACTTTCTATTCTAAAACTTAGTAATGAAGTAATTTTAAACCAGCTTCTCTATAGGTGTGTCAAAAAATATTTTTCCCCTTAAAGATTTTTTTTCCTTTTTTTCTTATGTCAGCGTTCATATATAAGTTGGTATGATGTTCCTAAACATGTAAGTTTGACAAAAAAGCAAAAACCGATCCGATCTATATAAAAAAAAGACATTTAAATACCTATTTCCTTTAACTTAATCAACGGCGTGGTTGTATCCTGCTCTCACCATCTCTTTTGTACCCTTTCTTTCAGTTGCTCTGTGGAAGAGAAATCCCTCGCTGGGTCAACAGACTGGCTTATTTCAGCTCCTGCATCCCCTTTCTGCAGAGCTGCCTACCCAAAGAGTGGTTAACCCCGGCCGCTCTACAGACCCACATCAGCCTCGGCCTCCACAAAGAGGAGCAGAACGAATCAAGCGACGAGGACCCGTCGTCGCCGTCTGGGGCGGCCGCCGGCTCGGGCTCCTCCCACAGCTGTCGTCACACCCGGGTCTGAACGAACCCCTCACCCTCTGACCTCTGGACTCAAATGTCACTGCTGCTGGTGACTTCAGTAGGCTTGAACAACCGTCTGACCTCATACTGTTTGGCCTCTGAATGCTGAGAGACAGGGAATAGGAGTCTGCTCTTTAGCACAGGAACTGACCACAGAACTCTCCAGACCTGCAGCCTCCCCGACGACAAGACTGGGAGAAAACCCGGAGACCTGAAGGGTGGTTCTGACCTCAGCAGTACACACCTGTAAATCCACAGTTTGTAGTACAACGTTCGTAGTCTTTTCCACAAAATTCAAGACCTTTGTCAGCCTTGTTTCCCTGCCCTGCCTTCAAAGCTGCTTTTGTAGAGAACAAAAGAAAACTTACTAGACAATGACATTACCAGGAAACTGCTAATCTCCGTAAATTCAGCAAATCCTCGTTAGATAACCTCTATGTGGCCTTCAGATGATATTGCTGATTCCCGTTTCTTAACATGCACCTGTTCTTTGGCCATTTTAGAGGATGAAGGGATCAATTTGGGGAGGGAGGTTAGGGTCGATATTTCCTTAAATGAGAGTAAACGTTGCATGTTGAATGAACGTCACAAATTAGACAACTAAACTGAGATACGGTGGTTTAACAAAGTGTTTGACCCCTTACTGATGTCTTGTTATTTGTTCAGCTTAGTTTTTTCTTTGCTTTTTGTCATGCATAGATTATCAAACAAATTGTAACGACAGAGAAAGATAATCTTAGATACAAAAGCAATTTTTTAAATTATGATTTTACTTATGAAAGAATAAAATCTATCCAAACCAAGCTGACAAAATGTGAAAATAGAACAGCCCTTTTGTTAAACAGTGAATTCAACTGTGGCTAACCACATGTTTGGTTCAATTTCACTAGTTTCACCAAGTCCTCAATGATGCCAGAGATGTAAGATCAAAAAGTCACTTCATAAGAAACTGTTTGACAACTCAAAGTCGGCCAAAGGATCTCAGAAACCAACACATTGTGGCCAGGTTGAAAGTAATTCAAGAACAGATGACGTCTGTCAACCTGGAAAGGGTGACCAAGACATGTTTAAGGCTTTGGGGCTCCAGGGAGCCAAATTAAGTGCCATTAAGCACAAATAGAGAAAACATGACACAGTGGAGAACTTTCACAAAATTGACCAGCCAACCAAAATTATTCCAAGAGTTCATCAACAATTCATACAGGAGGACGAAAGTAAGCCCAGAGCAACACTTTTTCAATGCTGTAAACCTAATTTTCTTCAGTTAAGGTCAGAATTTAGGATTAAATGATAAAAAAAGAGCATGCAAAAATGGCTTCCAGGAGAGAGCACCAAGGCCAAAACCCCTCCTCACCAGAAAGAACGCAAAGATCTGTCTTTCGTTTCCTAAAAAAAATTCCTATGGTGTCCCAGGCTTTTAGGAAAATATTCTGAAAACACAGTAGTAGAACTTTTTTGGGAGGTGTGTGTCCCATTAAATCTGATGTAAAACTAAATGGTTTCAGAAAAAGAGCATCATACGTACGCTTCAACTTGGTTGTGGTAGTGTGATGGTCTGGGGGTGCTTTGCTGCTTCAGCACCTGGATGACTTGCAGTAACTGATGGAACTAGAAAATCACCACCAGAAAATCCTGAAGGAGAATGTCCGGCCATCAGATTGTGACCTTCAGCTCAAACACTCTTGGGTTATGACGCGGGACAATGATCAGAAGCACACCAGCATGCCCACCTCTGAATGTTAAAAAGAAAATACAGAATTAAGGTTTTTGAGTGGCCTAGTCCAAGTCTGGACCAAAATCCAATTGAGATACATTGGGACGACCAGAAACATGTAGTTTATGCCAAAAACCCATCTAATGTGGCTGAATTAAAACAATTCTGCAATGAATGATGGGTCAAAATTCCTTTACAAAGATGCAAATCACTCTTAACAATTATTGCAAATGAGGTTTTTTTTCTCAAAGAAACAGGTTGGTTTAGATAGCTAAAATCCTGATTTGAAAACTAGTTTTTGCATATACTTGGTTTCACTTTGTCTGACTTTAAAATCTGACGTGTACGCAAAAAAAAAAAAAAAGCGAAAACAGAAGAAATCCATGTGTGGGCGAATGCTTTTCTCCCATGGCGAGTCACTATGTAACCCTTCTCATGATATTTTTTGTTGAAGATAATCTCTTTACTTAAAATTACAGAGTGAATAAGCCATTAGCTGAGTAGCTAGTTTCTCAATGGCTGCCAACAATCAAGGGGGAAATGCTTTTAATTGAAACAACAGCTGTTCCTCGAGCTTCAAGCAGCTCGGTCGCTGTCTCTGACCACCTCAGACAAAAGGTTCCAGCCACTCTTCTCTCAGTTGCCGACTTTGTGACCTAGTGCATTTTTCTGACTACTCTTTTATATCCAAGTGATCTTTATACTGTTAGCATTTGATTACATACAGGATAGAAAAAGAGATTTCCAATCAGAGATAGCTCCTCTTAGTTAAACCCCCGTTTCACCATTTGAACTAAAGAGCTATAGGTGCTGAAAAAAAGAAGAGCAGAAATCTGTGCTTTCCCTCCCGTCAAGAGGCCCGGTATCTTGTCCGTGCAGTTACTGTGAGCTCAGCTGATTATTAAGATCGGCACTTCACAGGCCGCGGTTCAACCCGCTGTATTGACTTCTTAAACTGTTTGTTGTGCAAAAGGCAAAAAAAGAGGCAAATGAAAAATCCGGATTTGTTTTGAGAGATTATGTGCTGAGCCGTTCCTAGTTTAGCACCAGCTGCACGGAAAAAGGAGTTCCTGGAAGTATTTGGGTTTACATTGTTGAAACATTGATTTTTTTTCTTTTCTTGTGATGATCATGCAAGCCATATGTTAAGAGGTGCAGGAAAGAAAATGTTGGTACCTTCGGATAGGGTCGGACTCGTCTTTTCACAAATCTCTGGTCTGTGCACCCTTGTCTGTTTACAACTTTGTTTCTTGCAAGCCTAAAACGATGTAAAAAAAAAAAGTGACTAAATGTTTAGAGTAAGATAAATGAGCAACGCATTTCAAAAAGACTGCATTTTCACAGCAAGAGCTTAGGAACTGTGGAGAATATCATGAGTAATTTGAGCTCTCCCTGATTTTATACATTTTTCAGACGCACACCATGTGGTTTGGTATTGTCTTGCTGAAATAAGTAAAGACATCCCTGTAAAATATGTCGTCTCAGTGGTGGACCAACACAAAGTAATAGTTTTCATAGCTTTAGACAGAAACAACTTTTAAATTTATATTTGATCCCCCAGAGTCAGGAATTTTTTGAACCACCTTTCATATAGTAGTCTTGATTTTTGAAGCTTAAATGCTATTATTCTTTAAAAAATAGCTCAAGCTCAGGCTGACTGATGAGGATTGTCTGTAAGCATCACTTATCAGGTCTTGTTGCTGATAATCTGTTTGATTGCTCTGGATTTTGACTGGGCTCTTCGAACACCTCAATTTACTTCAAGCCAAACCGTGCGTGTGTGTATTCTCAGTCCTCCGGGTCACGGCAACTACAACAGGCTTAAATGGAAGGCAACTGGGCTTGTGCTTATTTTTTCTCTGAATAGGTTTCAGCACCTATCCAGGAGTCAAGTCTGGTTGAGTAACCTGGAGTTTGGGAGCAGCTGTTTTCAAGGCCGTGGAGGCCATTCCCCCGCGGAGCATTTCAAGACAGGTGAAAGTCAACAACCTGATTGTCCGTGCCCTCAGTGTATTGTTTGGTTTGAGGGATTTTTTACCTGAATTTCAATGAGACCAATTGAGTCTTTGAAATGAGTTTCAATGCAGGGACGTAGATGCTGGAAAGCTGAAACCGTAACCCTCCTCCTTGGTTCAGTGTTGGTTTCTTTCTTTCGACCAAGATGGCTTCTTTCAACCTTCTTTCAGACTATCTGTCCTCTTTGTCTAAAATCTGAAGTTTATTGTCATCAAACATTTTTCCTTTGATCTAGAGGTGCAAGTGGACTGCTGAATCTTGGCCCAAACCAAACCCTCCGGTTGTAGAGTAGGCTGCATGTATAGAGTGGTTGTTTTCATGGAAGGTGATCCTCCACCCCAGTCTCAAGCCCTTGCAACCGCTTACAGGTTGTCTTCCAGGACGTTCCGGGATTTATCTCCATCGATCTTCTCACCAACTCTGACCAGCTTCCCTGTCCTGTGCCTGGTGTTTTGCATGTAAACCATGAAGTTCAACTCCGGCCTGATCTGATCGGAGCACCTTCTTCCGCATGTTTGCTTTTATCGCCCCTGCATGGGTTGCAGCAAAGCGTAAAATGGACTTCTTCTTTCACTCTTTACACAACGGCTTTCGTTTCCTTATTCTTCCATAATGACCAGATTTGTGGAGAGTACAACTAGCTGTCCAGTTGACAGATTAGTCCAGGTGAGCTGTGGATCTAAGCAGCTCCTGCAGAGTCCCCAAGGGGCCTCCTGGTTTCTTCTCTGATTAGCATCTCAGCCTGTCTGTTATAAGGTGAGCGGCTATATCTTGCAGCTGTGCCATACGCTTCCTACAGTATTTTCAGAGGATGGGCTGAATGTTGTAATGTCCTCTAACACAACTCTGGGGCCATTGTAGAAAAACTGCGTTTATAATATGATAACATTACACACGGGTAGGCTATTTTATAATTAGGTGACTTCTGACGCCTGCTGGGGGCAGTGAAGTTCATTTACATGTATCAGAGTAAAAGGGGCTGATTTTTATTTGTATGTTTGGGAAAACCCCAGGATGATTTTCCATCCATTTCGCCCTCATGTTCTACTTTGTGTTGGTCTATCCGGTTGAATTACCATCAAATACATTCAAGTGTTGAAATGAGAAAAGCTCAAGGAGCATGAAAACTTTTGCAGTGAGCTCTGTCTCTTTTCTTTAGCAAGGAAGATGTAGCATTTCTAGTTTCCCTCCAAAAGAATTGGTTTGTCAGAGTAAAGGATTTCTTGTTTACTGCAGTACAGCCCGAGGACTCTAGGATCGTATACACTTATTTGAGATTTTCCTGCTCCACTCCTTGCATTTAGATGTTTCTCTGGATCTTTTAAATGTGTTTTGTTCTCTGGGTAATAAAATATAATGCTGAGAACATCACAATGACACGGGAAGCATCTCTTCCTGTACACATGTATACTGGCAGGGATTCTTTTACCCGTTTTAAGTAAGTTAACTAATTTTGCACATTTTCCCCAATTTCCCTTCTTGTGTGTACTTTTTTTTTACTTTCCCCAGGCCTTTTGAAATATCACACCTAATTCTAAATCAGCATAATTAATTTGATACATTTTTCTTTTGGCACTTCTTAATTTAAAATGTTTTAAAAAGTCCCAGATATCTGTGTGCCCCTACTCTCCTTGAAACAGTTCTGTATCAGCAGACATAGCAGCGGTATCAATCCCTCACCACCAAGATCCTGATCCTGATCTTCTTTAGCTGTCGTGTGTTGACGGAAACGTTCTGTTGTCAGGTCAAAGTTTGTTTTTCTGTAGTGAGAAGAGCAGATTTCCACGAAGAAGTTTCATTTTAACGAAACACATAATGTTTTATTATTGGGCTCAAAGACATGATGGCAGACAAACATACACATAACCGTGGAGCTCTCCAGTGAAACCGGACATGGTTGGTTTTGTCGTAGTTGGTGTAAGATTGCATGATGTGAATCGTTTTTCCTGGCCATGCCGTTGAGCCACTGATAAAACAGCCTCATGGTCTCAGGAAAGAAATCACGTGGTTTCTAGTCCAACTGACCGCCCTCCTATTTCTGCTGAACCCCAGAGGGAATGGGCTTAAAAGTGCAGATGAATCATTTCACTTCTTCATGTTGCTGAATTAGCTATATCCTTATTTACTGACATGCATTTCTCTTATTCTTTCCCAAGGTTATTGTGCTCCAACCTTCAATATTCCTGTTGGATTTTGTGAAGCTGTACAGTGACCAGTATTAAATCCTGAAATCTGTTTCTACACAGCGGGCCAGACAAGTGTTTTTTTTTTTTTCTTTCTACCCTATTGTATCGATCTAAAGATTTGTGTTTCCTTCTTCCGATCCTATAAATTCCAAGAATGATGATACTAGAATAAAGAGATTGACTGTAACTAGATCTTGTCTTTATTTTTGACAAATAAACAGTTGACACGTTTTTTTTTAAATGTTAAATTTCAATATTTTTTTTCCATCCACATAACTCAACAAACGAGTTATTTGACAAGAAGCATTAAGTGGCATTTTAGCAAAAGTTAAACTTGCTATATTTCAGCATGCAGTCCACAAAATAAAGCAAAACACTGGAACAATGAAACCAGAGTTAATATATATCAATATGAGACAGAGACAGACTGATCAGATATTCCTGGCCAATACCGGTTTCCAATTTTCTGTCATGTCTGACCATTTGATTTTTCAGTATTTAACCTGCTGATCAGCAATCAGAGCCCATCAGGAGAAAAATTAGCCAACTTGGAGCATCTCTATTTGAAAATCATGAACTAAAACAACAAACATTTACTTCAAATCCTACACTAAAACTGTATATTTTAAGATAAACAGTTTGATTGTTAGTATCATGAAATTATTTCACCAAGTATTATTTAAAAAAAAACATTGTAGGCTATATAATTTATTTTTTTATTTGGCTTTCAACTTCAATGATACCTTCTGACAGATTATCAAAGGGTGGATTGGCAATCCTGGTGAACAACACATGGTGTTGCTGCAGGACATGATGTCACTGTGAAGTTTCGTCTCTGCAGCCAGGATATTGAAGTGTTAGCAGTTTTTTTTCCACATTATTTACCCAGAGTGTTCACAAGTGATATTTTGGCAACAGTCTATGTTCCACCATCAGCCAAATGCTTTTCTGGCAATATCTGGTGATTTTAAACATGCTATACAACCAACGTTTTAACAGTTTGTCACCCGCTCTACTAGAGAAAACAAAACTCTGGATTTGTTTTAAGCAAATGTCAAGGACTCATGCCTCTCTAAGGCAAAACCTCCTCTTGGCCAATCAGATCACGGTCTATATTTTCTCTGCTCAGAAAATAAGACTGTCTTTTTAGAGGCAACCTGCAGTAAAGAGAACTGGGAGGAAATGGTCACAGGGTGCCGGGGAAGCCCTTAAGGGTTGTTTTGAGGCAACAGACTGGGATGCACCGTGCCAACCACATGGAAAGGACATTAATGCCACCACTGAGTGTATGACTGACTATATAAACATCTGTGTGGACAACTTACCTGACAACAGCCAGATGTATGTCTCGTTCCGCCTAGCTACACTCACATACATCTGGGACACCGCCGATAGAGAATGATTTCTCCAACCAATTTTATGGTCTGGCCAATCAGGACGCAGGGCTGGAGTTTCATATATGTGACGTAGTGGAGACGCGACCATGACGTGAGACTGTTTTGATAGCAATGGCGGCTCGTCGAGGAAGCAAGCGTTAGCATTAATGCTGCTATTTCTTCCGTGTTGTCCAATCTACCTAATATTGTTTCATTAAAAGAACATCAGAGAACGCCTCTGAAGGCTTTTGTTGGTGGAAACGATGTTTTCGCCCTTCTCCCGACCGGATTTGGCAAGTTTTGTTTTCCGGGGCCAGCGGACGTGCAGACGCGGACGCGCCCCGGAGCGGTTAGCGGTTAGCGCTAACTATGTTAGGAGGCCTTTAGTCCTCAACGCGGTCGGCCCGGAATCGACTCCGACCCGCGGCGCTTTGCCGCCTGTCTTCCCCCCTCTTCCTGTCAGCTCACTGTCAATAAAACGCATGCCACTAGAGCCGCAAACACATTATTATTATTTTTTTTTTCCTGCGTCGCTATCATTAGCGTCACGGGTTAGCTTCGGTGTGAGTGGTTGAAATAGCACGTCAATAAAGATGACAGACAAGTGGCTTATCCAATCATATGCAAGAATTTTTGATAAGGCCCAGCCTTCTGTAAATGCAATTCCTATGGCAGTGTCCCAGATGTATGTGAGTGGAGCTAGGCGGAGCGACATACAGCTGGCTGTTGTCAGGTTAGTGGACAACACCATCCCCACCAGAACAGTGAGATGCTTCCCTAACAATAAACCCTGGCTCACCATTGAGCTGAAGGAACTGCTGAATGAGAAAAAAAAGAGCCTTATATAAATAAACACGGAGCTGTGGCTAATTTATTTAGCAGATAATCCATTTCATAATTTAATGTATTGTTTGGGCACCAGGCCGTTTGAAAAACGGTACTTTTGTACCTTAATACCAAAGTAATGGATGTTACTTCGTTGTCTATTTCTATTAATAATACTAGTTAATGTCCCGTTGACAATATTGATTTTACTACAATCTAATTACACCATACTATTGTATTTACTCGAATAATGGCGTGTATATGCATACTAACGGATGCTATTATTTATTTAAGATGTAGGACAAGAACTACACGTAACGCAGTATGCTCACAGAATACGCCCAGGTGGGTTGCCAGATAGTGGTTACATCCCTCTTTGGTTCGGCGGATCAATTCCACTTATGTTGTTTTTTTCTCGCATCCACGTGACATTCCTGTTTTTTTCTACACTCTATCGTTGTTACCAAAGTACCATCATCGATGGTGTTATGAAGATAAACTGCGGCGGAAAAGTCGCCAACTGTGGAGGAGCTCGAAAGTGGATTTACTAGATACCTGGCAACTAAAAGGCAAGCGATAGTCTTTCCTCCTCCACGAACTCGTTCGCCATTTTGTTCCAGTTTTTCTGAGTGACCTACATTCAATAGACAACCTGCAACGTAAACAACAGTTCAGCTGTCTTCAAAAAGGAAAATAGGTAAACAGTCTAAAATGTTATGTTATTGAGTTTCAACTTATTTTCGTGTGTTTAACCAGGTGACCGTCGCGTTTTCTATGCTTTTAACAGCGACTGTTTTCGTGTCTAACGTTAGCTCCCCTCGGCTAACTGAAACCGACCTCGAGGCGACGAGACAAAAAAAAAGAAGAAAGAAACGACGAGCGGTTTTTGTCAAAAAGCTAAATGTGACTTAGTTTTGAAGAACTGCACGTGGAAGTCGATATGTATGCAATTTAATTTTAGCTCTCGCGTTTTTTTTTAGTCGACAACAATTATTGCGCAGTAACAACGGCGTTTTCGTCGTCGCCTTGTGAAGGTCTGAAGGCTCCTACAGGCCCCAATCCCACATACGTTCTTCAGCCATAAATAGTTGAAACGCGTTCACGCGTTTTACGCTTTAACATTGCAGTTAATTTCACAAAATAACGCTTACGTCTGCATTCTTTTATTTACCTTTTCATTTGCAGGAAATGTACCTTTTTAGATTTTATTCCAGTGAGCGGGTTAAATAATTAACACGAGAAATCCTTCCACGGTTTGGTCGATTTTGGCTCGCCAGCTTTAAATAAACCGAATTCAAGTCGCAAATAATAGTGCAGATCGTTGTCCTGTTGTGTAACTTTGCGATTAGCGGCACAAAGCATGCCCTTTACACGGTATTCAAATGTCATGTTTATGTACGTAAAATATCACGAAGTAAACTGAGACGATTTTACTTTTTATTACTTTTATTATTATTGTTAAATGGCGGTGGTTAAAACCTCCTCCTTAACCACCGTTGGATATCAGCACTCTTTAGAGCTGAAATTGCAATATTTCAGTAACAATTAAGCCTTAATTTTTACTAATATATTGCGATTTCGAATTTAAAAAGATCCGAAATTCCAAAAAAAAAAAAAAAAAAAACCTGAATACAACCTAAAGGAAAAATACTGTTTTGTGATTTATATTAAAAACATCTTGCTGCCCAGCTCCTATCTTAACACTAAGTTATAAAACAACGCCTCTTTATAAAGATGGATGAGTGTTGCCACTACAGTTTCCATGTTTCATGTTTCTTGTTAAATGTTTTACTACAAAATCGTTCTAGTGTGGTAGCCTTCTTTCATCCAGTGTGCAGAGACAGGTGGGGGAGGAGCAATGCTTTGTTAATCTATGCTCCACAATGCCAGACTAAAAATCTTGTCCCCAAAGGGGATATCTTTTGTGAAGGAGTTTAAAGCATAAGAACAGCTTCATGGTTTTGAAACCATACCTTTTTTCAATCCTTGGTATACCTTGACGCAGGCAATGGCGCATACCAGTTTGGCACAAGTGCGTGAGACAATTCTCAAAGGAGGAAATAACCTGTTGTTTACGTAGGAAAGTTCTTGCCAAGATAATTATTAACTTTGATTTCCCGGAGATGGGGTAAACAGTAACCATAATCAGATTAATGCGCTGGCAAAATCCAATAAGATATTACTTGTATAATTGATAAGTGAGAACAATTTAAACCTGCAGAACCAGTCCACACGTTGAGCTCTCCTCTCATTGTCGGCCATTGTTTGCAAATATGCATGTTATCTCATTTCAGCAAGGAGCAACATGAGTAGTAGCAGTCGCGTCTTCATCGGCCACCTGAGCACGCACGCAAGAGAAAGAGACGTGGAGAAATTTTTCAAGGGATATGGACACATAAGAGAGATCAACTTGAAAAATGGATTTGGTTTTGTGGTTAGTATGAAAACCCCTTTAGTCAAATTTTGAGTTTGATGTGATCTGTTATTCATTCTTAGCCAATGAAAATGTTTATTTTCCCCTTTCTTATCAGGAATTTGATGACCACAGAGACGCTGACGATGCCGTGTATGAGTTGAACGGGAAAGAATTGTGCAGTGAAAGGTAAACATTTTCTCAGTCAAGGACTTGACTGGTTCCTGACCTGTTGGATTTGTTTACAACCGTAGGGTCATCCGAGCAGCTGGCAGGCTCCATGACTCAGCAGCTTTTTCAGCTTTACTGTGTTTTCTTGACTGGTATTTTTTAATGGACCTTCCACTTTAATCGGTTGTTTACATGTTCTTCCTCAGAGTTACCATTGAGCACGCCCGGTCCAGGAGAGGAAGAGGAGGTGGTCCCCCTGGAATGGGACGTTTTGGTGGAGGAGGAGGTGGCGGTGGCGGCGGCGGTGGAGGTGGTGGTGGTGGTGGTGGCGGCGGTGGTGGCTTTCGCCAATCGCGCAATACCAGATCTAGGTACGTGGGATTCACGTTTCTAAGTTGTTTCTTAGCAAATCAGAAAAGGCTTGAATTTTTATTTTGTAAAATTTAAAAATGATTATTTTTCCATCTCAGTAAAACGACTGTTTCAAGTTAATCTCACCTTTAATGATTTGGCTTCTGAGGGCAAAAATCATTAGTCTCTTATGTACAGGACTAAGTACAAAGACACATTTGTTTAAAAACCAGGGTACGTTCAAGGCAAGGCTTCTAGCTGCATGAACTAATATAAGTTGCAAATGACAGCCTGATTTTTCACATCTGACACCAATTCAAATATTGACACAACTCTTAGGCAGACAGAAAATAACACGCCAGTGAGCAAGGGCAGAATAGATTCAAAAGGAATTTGTCTTCTGCCCCATGAAAAGGTTTAAGTGCTGTATTTTTAACTTTCTCTACAGGTATGGTCCTCCTATGCGAACGGATCATAGACTTATTGTGGAGAACCTCTCGTCCCGGGTCAGCTGGCAGGTATGAAGTTACATGATTAAATTAAATGTGATGTATTATGACTTCTTCTCACATGTTTAATTGTAAAGTAATAGTTTCTTTTTGCCTGTTGATTATATGAAGATTATGTTAAAATATACAACTTTTTGTTTGAATTGGCAATTTATTTTTATTTTTTATAGTGTATCATTTCCATGATCACATTTTTCTTCAAAAGCATGTTACTAGTATGCTGTTAGTATTTTACCAAAAAACTATTTTATTTTTTATGTTTAATAAACAGCTCCTCTGGTATGGTTTCCTTTTTTATATCAGAGGTAAATAAACACCCTTCACTTGGGTGTCAGAAGTATGTAGCGCCCTCTGCTGGTTGTTTTTTTTCTGAATAGTGTCCATTTGGTGCCTTTCCTTACACGCAGTTGCTGCCGGTCTAAAGTCTTGGCTGGTCCCCGTAGAGGTGAAAGTGGTCTAGCGCAGGATACGGTAGCCTTAGGAGGTCCGTAGCCACAGTCTGGAGGTTCTGTGGGCTGGCATTCCCGACTGCCGGGACCCCCCCAAATCCACGGTCTCCTACAGTCTCTCAATTGGGGCTATTTCTGTGGCTGATGGAGCTGGGGGGGTGTTGAGTCGGGCACACATCACACCCCCTACTTTCTCTCTGGTGGTTCCTTACTTGAGGAGGCCGGATGCTGATGCAAGGCTGAGAGCATTTCTCGAGGGCGTTTCTCAAGGGCTTTACACTGCATTGGTTCCCATTTGCTATTTGGACAAGTGGCTCTATGCTATTATCTACCTGGGTTTGGAGCGGTAAGTAGCATAAAACTCATGTGATCGGGTTTTTTATAGGGTTGGGTGGTAGAAGGGTGTAGAGTTAGTTTCAAAGGGGAATCATGTAAACAGTTGACCCCTGTAAAAGAAAGTCATTTGGCTATTGTAAAGAAACTTTATTTTGTTGTTAGTTATTTTTAATCTTCTGAATTTAAGTAAATAAAGCTGTTTATCCCACAAAAACACACAAATTGGCTTCCAAAAATTCAATAGTAACATCAAATTGCTCAAAAGTTTGGCCTCTTTTTTGATAAGTGTTTGACTTTAGGGATTAATTTGGTCTTCTATTAATAATTGCAGGCAGTAAATGTAAATTTCTGGGGGTAATTGATGCACTAGCAGAAAAGGGCAAACCTGTCCTCAAATTATTTTTATAGCTCTTGTTTTCACACCCTCTGCTGAAATAGGATCTTGTAAAAACATGGTAAGAGTTTAGAAATGGGTCACTCATATTTCTGTTTGATGTTTTTTTTTTCGCTGCCTGGTCATTGCTTTAGTTCCAGGTGCGAGAAGGCTCTCAGTGACGCCTCATGTTTTATTCCCTTACTAAATGTACGGTATACTTTTGAAACAGGACCTCAAAGACCTGATGAGAAAGGCAGGTGAAGTTACATTTGTGGACGCACACCGACCCACTAAAAATGAAGGGTGAGTTGTTGTTTTTTTCGCAACCAGAAGGTCTAATATTTTTATCATTTCTTCCAATGTACAGATGGCTTACGTTTTGTTTTGATCGCAGGGTGGTTGAGTTTGCATCTCGCTATGATCTGAAGAATGCCATCTCTAAACTTGATGGAACGGAACTGAATGGGCGCAAGCTGAAGATGTTTGAGGACAGTAGGAGGTGAGTCGTTGTACAATTTGAATCATAGTAAATGTTCCTTTCTGTCCAGAGACAATGTTTACTAGGGCCCTTTTTTCTGCTATCATATAATGCAGTGAAACATGAGAGGCACACAGTTACCATAAAGTGGAAGCGAACGAATGCAGTTTCAACTGTGTTCAAAATGTTATCGCTCAATAGTTCCCTGTTTTTTGTAGAAACAGTTTTTCTACATGTCAAATAATTAAGTAGTGAGTGTATTAGAATAAGAGAAAACCAACAGATCCAGCAGTCCTGACGTTCAGGCTGCTGATTCTGTGAAATTGAGCCATTATTTGAAAGGAGCACGTTGAGAATAAAAACAGATATTATGTGGAAGTGTTGTAGTCTTCCCATAGCATTTTATTGTTTTCACAGTTTTTACATTCTGCTATTTAACACAAATCTGTTTTCTAACTTTATTATTTAAACCCATTTACATCAGTATAGATATAAATTATTGAAGGTTTTAATTTAATGAAAAATAGTTTTATTGTTACAGTTATGCTGTTTCATTAACAGTAACATTCATGTTGTTTCGTTTTTGTTCTGCCAACAGGAGCCGTTCTCGCAGCTACTCCCGTTCCAGGAGCCGCAGCCGCTCTAGGAGCCGTTCCAGGAGCCGCAGCCGCTCCAGGAGCCGCTCCAGGAGCCGCTCGAGATCTCCTAGCCGCACCCCAGAGAAGAAAACATCAGGGGGGAGCAAACCTGCAGCCAAATCCCCATCCAGATCTAAATCTCGCTCCAAGTCTCGCTCCAAGTCCCGTTCCAAGTCCCGTTCCAAGTCTCGCTCCAAGTCTCGCTCCAAGTCCCGTTCCAAGTCTCGCTCCAAGTCCCGTTCCAAGTCTCGCTCCAAGTCCCGCTCCAAGTCTCGCTCCAAGTCTCGTTCTCCTGCTCCTGCTCAAAACGGCAAATCTCGCTCCAGATCCCGTTCCCGGTCTCGTTCACGTTCTCGCTCTGCCTCAGCAGATAGTAAAAACTAAGATGGGTGCTGCTGTAAGTCATAAAATAGATTCAGAGTAGTTTCTTACGAGCCTCACTAGTGGCATGTGTATTTGGGGAGGAAATACCCTTAATGGCGGGTCTTTTGAAGGCAGAAAAAATGTGTATAAATTTGGCTTTTTTGTGCTTTTAGTTTTGAATCTTTGCTTGAGTAAAATGAATCCAAACACGAGATTTTTCTGGCCCCTTCAAATCAGTGGCGACACCAATTTCAGTTAAACATTTGCTGCCCGATGTCTCTTCTCAATCTACTTTGTGCTTTCCTGATCTTTGTGGGAACACTATTGTTTCCTTAAACTGTTGGGAAAGATTTTGGTAATAAAAACATTGATGGCTTCAGTCTTAAACATAAATCATTCTGATGAGGCATTCATCCATTTTTGAACTAGTCATTTGAATTTTGAATGTGTGAGCAGTTCAGCTGGAGATTTTTCTTATTTTCAATTCTCAACATGTGGCTATCTGGAATTTAGTTTTTCAAAATGTCTTATTTTAGTCAGTGTTTTGGCTAATTTCTTTGCTTTTTTTTCTGGGAACCTGAGTCTGAGTTTGCCTGTAAATGTTGCATAATTAGATGCTAATGAATCTATATATAGTAAAAAGATTTTTGTTTACTGTGTGTTTAAAAAAAATTCACACAATGTGTTGGCATTTAAACTCAAAACTTTCATTAACCGTGATATTTATCAATCCCTGTCCTACACTTATTGTGCAGTACAAATGTAAACTGAGTTAGCTTTCTTTTTCCTTTGTTATAAAAAAAACATTAAACTTCAGTGTAAAAATACGCCTTGGAAATGTTTTTAATCACCTTATAGTAAGATAAATACAAACACGAAGCCAAACACGAGTTTTGATCTTATGAAGACGGCTCTGAAGAGGTTGTCATGTCAAATTTTATTGTTAGTCTGAGCATTAGTTCATGTATTGTGATGCCACATTTGTGTCTATTTGTAACAATTTGCATTCAGATATTTTATCACAGTGATTCTGTCAGAAATCCAGTGGAACCTTTGGGCCCTGAGTTATTTACTCCATCCGTTCCTGCCACAGTCATATTGAATAAATTGGTGTTGAAAACTTAATTTATTTCAGTAACTTTGTTTGAGTGAAAGATTAATTCCACACAGACTGTTTTTATGCACTTTTTTAAAATTTACATCATTTTTAACATTACATCTGACAAAGGCCTCAGGAGACAACATATTAAATTTTATTAAATATGACCACATTATGACTTTTGATGTTAAGGTTTTCTGTGGTGGAGAGAAATCTGAAATATCAACCATCTTAGTTGACATGCATCTATGTTGAATAAAATCAGAGTATTTATAGATCAGAATTACAATCGGTGTTGGAAGAAATCAACATTGTACAAAGTATTGTTTTTTCAACTCAAGTGTTTCCTAACAAAAAAAAATAGAAGAGAGAGGCAGTTGAATAAAAACATCAAGAGGAATGAAACTAATTTTATGTGCATCCAAATAAAATTTCTTCTGCCAAGCTGAAGTCTGAAGATTTTGTTTTCAGGAAAAGGACGTCGGATTATAACACATTTCAAAAAGTTTTCTTTAAGGAGATGTTTGTGTTTTCTTGTTGGAAATCTAATAGATGAACTGGTCGTTAGCTGTTTTGAGCAAAGCTCTGATTGGTCCCGTTTCAGGGCGTCCTTATTGAAAATAACCAGAAGTAAGTAATGACAACCCAATTGATAAATATTCTTTATTAGAATAATAATTGAACATCATTGATCTCACAATGGAGAAATTCAATTCTGCATCCTAACCCATCCCCTTGGGCTGCAGTGGGATGCCACTGTGCAGTGCCTGAGGAGCAATCTGGGGTTAAGGGTCTTGCTCAGGGACCCAGAGTGCAGGCTGTGGGGATCAAACCGGGTACTTGCAACCTTCTCAGAGCACAAGTGCACTGTCCTAACCACTAGGGCACCACTCCCTAGAAGGGAACCTGGTTCTAAAAGTAATTTGTATATGTGGAAAATTCATTTCAAATTTATTTAAATAGCGACAAATCACAACACGTCATCTCAAGCTTACTTTACAAAGTCAGTTCAAGCCTGACAGAGATTGGTTAAAAAGTTTTGTATCTAGTGAAAGCCAACATCAAATCATTGACTTGCAGCATTCACTCCTGGATGAACCTGCAGCCACAGTCAAGCGCATTGTGTTGTTGACTGTGCAGCAATCCCTCATAATGAGCATGCATGTAGCGACAGTGGAGAGGAAACCTCCAGCAAAACCAGGCTTAGTGTGAACTGCTCTGTGACAACCGACTGGGGGTTTGGGAAGACAGAGCAGAAACAAAAAGAGCACAGAAGCCCACATTGATCTAGGAATGCTTTCTATGTTTGGGTAATGGCAGACTAGCTCCATAGGTGGCTGTCTCTATGGCTACGTTCACACTGCAGGTCTTAATGCTCAATTCCGATTTTTTTGCGTGGTCGTTTACATTTCCAAATATATGCGACTTGTATGTGATCTCCTGTGTGAACTGAATGCGTTCAACCTAAGTGTCCCGCATGCGCACTCGATGACGTCACACTTAGCACTATCCCACCTAAGTGTTTGCGGAAGTAAACATGGATCATAATGCTGCCGCGCATTTTGCGATCATTAATTTATTTTCTAACCGGAGCTTTCCCTCCATTGACTGCTCTTCTCGTTGTTGTCCACCATGGGTGTCGTCTGTCTTCCCGCTTCTGCATAGCAGGACGCAGAATAGTGACGTTTGTCGAGTATCTGTGACGTACAGGTCGGATAAATGCGACCCGGCCGTACAGACACAGGTCGCATTTGAAAAGATCAGATAAGTATCGGATTCAGGACCACATATCCAAGTGGACTGGGTCGCATTTGAAAAAATCCGATCTGTGTTGTTCAGACTGTCATAAAAAAATCAGATACAGGTCGCATATGGGCAAAAAAATCGGAATTGGGTCACTTCAGGCTGCAGTGTGAACATAGCCTAAGAGACCCAGACAAGCTTGGAGCCAGTGACTGGTCAAGAGGATGAAAAATAAAACTGTTGCTTTACAGTAAGACTGTTAACCACTGCTGTTTCTTATGCTATTTCTAGTTTAAAGTGTTGGTGAGAAATATAAGATTCTCCAAGCTAAATTCTTCGTTGTCGATATCCTACATAAATTTCATCTCGTCCTCCGTTGATGTACTGTTAATGGCCATTGTTGTCAAGCTGTGATAATCTGTGGATTAATATAGTAACAGCTAATCCAACTAGACGGAGTAATCCTTGAAGAGACTATTTCCATGCATGAGAACCTGAATGGTAGCTACAGCTGAACATACATCATCAAAAAACAAATTATTGGTTGGCGTACAAGGTGAAAAAAACAACTCGAGACACCCCCCCCCCCCCCCCCCCCCCGCCCCTCATTCACTACAGCATTCAGGGTCACCACAGGGTGGCAGCACTTGCTTTAGTTGTGAGTGAACAACATGGCTGATTTTTGCAGAACTGCTTTTCTTTTTGCCACCAAAAAGTCATTAAACGCAGGAAATGCTTTTGAAACGGAAGAGATCTGGTTGATGTTTCAACTGAAAGCTGCTCCGTTATGTGAGCTGAAAAATGAAAAAAGTGAAACTGCAACAATTCTTCCAGGACAGGACATCAGTTTTAAGTCTTCTAAGTGGTTACTTTAAACCATAAATAGTGTAAAATAAATCTAATTTTAAAAATGCTTTGCTTGAATTTTTTTGGGGTTATTTCTGTAATTGTTGTTTTTAAGCTTTAACACAGAGGAGTTCCCAAGTTTGGGAACTCCTCTGTAGATGCAGGTTTTACAGAAAAGTCGTTATAGATGCTCTTGACCTACTTCAGCTTCCCCCAACAGTCCATAAAGGTGACTGCTAGGTTAACTGGTCGCTCTAAATTGGTGTGTGTGCATGGTTGTCCAGGGTGTACCGCATCTCTCACCTGCTAGAGATAGGCACCAGTCCCCCTGCGACCCTGCACCGATAAGTGGGTATAGATAATGTATAGATGATGTTGTATGTACTTTAAAATGACTATAATCAGAATAGTTGCATGACAGCTGAGAATAAGATGGATCAACAAACTGCCACTCACTGTAATAGTAGGTTAGTTAACACCTTCTCTGATAGTTCTTCCCTGTTCAGTCCTTTCTCATGAAGGTGATACCTTATACACAAAAGTCTTGCTTTTGGTTTATAAAAAGTCTAAACCTTACCAATAGGAACATCTAGGACAATTTGGGCATGGCCGACTGTTCCTCTTTTACCTTATATAAAAATGTAATTGACAGAAACAAATCAAATATAAAAAAGAAAATTGTAAAGTACAGGACATTTCTCTGCAGAATGATTTTCACTCTATCGTCAGACCCAGTGAGCTTTACTACCAGTCAATACTGCATTGGGATCACTATAGGGAAGGATATGAGGGGTGGTTAGTGCTCTGCTTACTGAAACCGACAATCCGAGACAACTAGAAATGCTACTGCTATGACAAAGTACTTGTGAAAGCCTGAGATTTTACAAGAGCCCCAATCCAATATGGCTATCACATGAATAAAACATAGTGTCGACACTATCCCACCGTGTGGATCAGTGCGGTCGGGTTGGCACGAGCGGTGGAATAAACAAGGTTGGTACCAATGAACAAAAAATTAAAGGAGAAGTCCGGTCAACAAGGAAAAATCAGGGGACCATTAGCTATAACTAAAACTAATACGTTTGTGGTTATTTAATGAATTTAGCTTTAATCAATAAGAAAATAAAAACATAAATTGTCGTCTGGATCCCTGTGTATGGAGGCCGCCCTTACTGCCCATATTTGGGCAGTAAGGGCCGTCTGACATCACATCCTGCGACGTGGAAAAGCGGAGCGGCGAAAACATTTCTCAGCTCTTTCCATGCAAAGTCAATAGGAGCCGTTCTACACAGCTGCGATCATCAACAATTTTTTCGGATTTCCAGAGGACTTCACCACTGACATTCGCAATAGCTATTGTTACAGCAACAATGCCCATGTGCATGGCCATTGGATGTTCCAACACAACTGGTAAAAGTAGAAAAAACATTGCTTATTTCAACTTTCTGTTTCATGAGCCACCACGGGCTCGTCGCTGGATTGCCAACTTGAAGAGAGCGGATTTGCCATCTAACTTGCAGCAACCATTTCGAAGAAGAATGTTTTGAACATGACATGAGAGCGAGGATTTTCGGTAAGTCATTTTTAAATTTTTAATTTAGAATTTGCGGGGATGGTTACCAACCAGAGGGGCGGAGGGATACCACATGGGATGTGGTATCCCTCCGCCCCAGCATGTGCTGGAACACTTTTATATTTTAATATTTATACAATAATGACCACCTGCCCTATTTACTAGGGGGCAAATATAACTCAAGTCACTTCAGCGCGATCTCTCCTCGCTGAAGCACCGGCAAAGCCGTGCTGTAGCGGAGCAAGCGCGCGCGCACACACACACACACGCGCGTGTGTATATATATATATCTTGGGGGGCCCGACTGAGTTTGTACTGGAAATAAGTCTGGTTTCTGTCAAGAAACTCTTCTAAAAAATCCATATCGCTATCAGATGATGATAGCTCCACGGAACTCCCATCACTGTCACCAAGTACTTCATAACTCTCTGCTTCGTACAGAGCACCAGTCGTCACCATGTTGGAAAATAGTGCGTCGTGACAAACAACAGAGCATTGGGACTTGCTCAACAGCGGGTCCGCTGAGTGACGTCACAAAATGGGAGGTGACAGTACTATTCTTGAACAAGATGGGTTCCTCCACATAAACATGATTAAATGAAAATTATTCTTAATTAAAAAACATATAATTTATTGCACAGTATGTAGTAGTTTTATATTTAAAGTACTTTCAGCAGTTTGATTTCTGATTTTGACCGGA